>JARQOD010000004.1:394392527-394514587 GCA_033576555.1 Oophaga sylvatica
AAATTTTGTCTTTTTTTGGTCCCATTAAGTTACCTTTGCCTCGCCATTTTTTTTTTGTTATCCGTCTTTGAGTTATTCCCTGTATGTGCACACGTTTTGTATTTTTTTTTTCTTTTTTGTTTTCTTTGTTATTTTGGTCCTTTTTTTATGTTTTGTGTAAAAAATTTTTTCCTTAATACTTTGACTTATTTGGCCTAAGATCCTTTTTTCCCTGATTTACTGTTCATATTGAGTGTGATTTTTTGGGCCCTCACCATGTTCTGTGTGGCCCACTTTCCCCCCCCTTGCTTATTATGCGGTGTTTGTTATTGAAAGGTTCAGGGGTATTGGATTTTTAACGCCTTAAATAACATGCCTCAGTAGTCTATTCATTGGCTCTTTAAACAAAAAAAAATTTGGGGGGGACCCACGCCTTTTTTTTTTCCGGGGATCCCTTTTTTTGAATCAGTTCACTTCAGGTCCCCGGGATTCCTTGACGTCTGTGTGTGCGGTATCCCCGGCTGACCTGAAGAAAAAGGGGGAAAGCTATAAATTAAGCTTTCCCAACTAATCCTCCTTCCTTTTAGCTGGGAGGAGTGATTTTGGGGGGGTTTATGCGAGGCTGGCAGCATTAGTGCGGTCCTGCCAAAAAACATTAAACCCCTTTCGAAGGATTACATCGGGGACTGCTGTGCGTCGGTAGGTAAGTAATGTTGCTTTATTATTTTATTTTTTTCGGGAAAAGGGGAAATGAGGATTCCGTAAAATAAAGTTGTCAAAAACTGTGTATTTATTTCTTAAAATGTTTTTCTTAAAAGTGTGTGTTTTTTTTTTTAACCATTTCAAAAAATGGTTTTAAAATTGGAGTTGTTAATTGAACTCTCAATTTTAACCCCTGTTGCCCTTCCATAGCTGGTGGTTTAAACCCCCTTTTTAACCCATTCGCACGCTACAGGGCAATGGGAATAGACGGGCAAAGTGCCAAAAGGGCAATCAATTTAGATTTGCCTTTTTGGGGTGGCTGGGGGCGATTTAGTCCGGGGGGGGGCCTAAATAAGCACCCCCCCTGGAAAATTTTTTTCTCCCCCCATCGCTGGTTTGCGGGTTCAGAAAATGCGGGGACCCCAAGATTTTTTTTCTAAAAATTTTTCACCTCATTTTATTTTTTTTTAAAATAATTTATTTTGCAAAATATTTTTTTAAAAAAATTTTTTTATAGGTCAATTTTTTCCTGTATAATAGCCGTTTTTCAATTGCCGGTTTTTTTGAAATTACAGACCCGACATGAAAGAACTGGTTTACATAATTTAACCAGTTTTTATGTGTTTGTATATGGTTTTCACTAACTTTTTCTGGTGTTGGGGGGGAAAAATTTAAAACTTAGGGGTTATTAAAGGTGAAAAATTTTTTAATTTTTTTTAACAAATTTTCACCTTTAATTAACCCCCATGGGGGAAAAAAATTTAGATTGAGAGTCCTAGTGGTTGTACCTTTTTAAAAGGTAACTAAAAAAGATGGAAAAATTGCAGCTTTCGAGACTACTTGGTCTTTCTCAGGAAAGACTATACAACTTTGAAGAACCTATTTTACACAAAAAACACAGAAAAAATGAAAAGATGAGAAATGATGTGAAGCAGAACTTCATTTTGGGGGAGGGATGAACGTTGTGGCAATAAATTTGGATGTTATAGAAAAAGGGTGTAAAGTTTTATTGCCCTCTGATTTGGGTTTTTTGGATGTTTTTTGATGTTCCACGGTTCTTTGAAAAAAAATTTCCCTTTAATTTTATGTAACGTCATAAAATTAAGTGATAGTTCACCCCATTAATTCAAATCCCCCCCAATTTTTTTTCCAAACTCTCCCCTTTAATTAAAACCCTTTTTCCCAAATAATTTAAAAAATCATCCATAAAAATTTTGGCCCCCCTTTAACACTTTTTTTTATTTTTTAAATTCATTTGTTCATTTTTCCCTTCCCCCCACATAAACCCCCAAAAAATTTTTCAAAAATTTACCCCATTTTTTCAAAAACCGGGGCCCCCCCCAAAAACTTTATCTTGTCCGTGGTCATTTTAAATGGACAGGTTTGCATTTCTTCTTGGTTGCAAGGAAAGGTTCCTGCAGCTGTTGGAGAGGACAGGGGACTTCTGACAATGATGCTTCTTAGATTTGGGGGCTGCTAAAACACGTAGTGGGGGGTCTGGAAATATGATTGTAACGGGCATCTTTTTGTAGTAAAGGTTGTAGTTTCCGTGAAGCTCCTCTTAGCACCTCCAGATTTGGATTGTAGGTGACCACTAGAGGCACCGGTTATTTTCTTCTTTAGTTTTGTAATGTTGCAGGTGATTCCTTGTATTCTGGTGGCTCTTGTAATTTTGTTTTTCAATTGTTCTTGGATGGTAGCCCTGATTTTAAAAGGTCTTTCTAAGGCGACCAAGGTTTTCATCTCTATCCTGGTGGTTGGAACATTTACGGTTGTATCTGATGCCTGGGGATTTTTCCTTGCCGAATCCGCACCTCTTGGCACAAAAACGAATGTCCTTTTTTGACGCGGTTTTGACGCGGTTTTGATGCGGTTTTTCATGCTTTTTTTCTCATGCATTTTTGTATGCGTTTTTGACAGCTAAATAAGATATGTTATTTAACAAAAAAAAAAGATTTGTGATGTCATTTTCTTTGTCCAACCCACACTACATTATCACACAGATAGAGATAGAAGATAGATAATAGATACCAGAGTTTAGATAGATAGATGATGATAGATAGATAGATAGATAGATAGATAGAGAAATACATGATAGATAGATAATAGATAGTTAGAAATATATGTAGAAAGATAGATATATAGATAGACAGAAAGATATATGGGTAGTAAATAGATGATAGATAAAATGGTACATAAATAGTTAAAGACACACGAGCACACACACACAAAATCTTAATGCAATATAGTTATAAAAAAATATAGGAAAAAAATTGGCAATTTTCTGCGCCAGAGGGGGAAATGTTGTGAATGGGTTTGAGATGAGTTCTGAGCAGAGGCTCCCTCTGGTGGTTACAAGCGGTACTAGTGAAGATTGTGAGGACTGGGAATCAGGGTGTTACGATGGTCTTATATAAGGGAGTCATTTTCCCATCGGGTTGCCGGTGATCAATTGTTCTGGTCTGAATCCTTCATTCCCAGTTTCCTTGTAGCCTGCTGTGTCGTGTCTGCATCTCCTGCTACAGATAAGATTTTTTCTTCTTTTTTGTTATTGCATATATTTTTGCATTTTGTCTTGCACTTCTTTGGGGGCCTTCTGGGTCCCCTCGGGGGCTTCTGCCTTCTCAGTTTAGTTCAGCCACTGAGTTTTGTTCTTTTGTCCTTTCCAGTTTTTTCAGTGGCTGCTGTTTTGATTTTGTTACACAGAGAGCTAATTTAGGTGGTAGAGGTCGTGTGATTCAGGTGATTTGAAATTAGTAGAGTTGGTGTTTTTCAGGGTTTTCTGGGATTGCAGTAAGTACCCTTCCTGTCCTTTTTTTTTAGATAGTTTGGGCCCCAGCGTTTGCTCATTCTATTTTCTTTCTGTGTCGTATTTCCTCTTGTCTAACCGCCATTACATGTTTGGGGGTTTCTATTATCTTTGGGGTTTGCTCCGGGGCAGATAGCTTTCTATTTCTATCTTTTAGGTGTAGTTAGTTTCTCAGGCTGTGACGGGGTCTAGGACCAACGTAGGAACGCTCCACGGCTGCCTCTAGTTGTGGTGGTTAGTCAGGGTACTGCAATCCCATATGATTCCAACTGCTTGGTGTATTGCCTTTTTTTTTACCTGCCTCCTCAGATACCGAAACATAACAGTATCACCGGCAATAGAAAAATTGTATGGTACCACAGAAGGGAAAAAATATTGTGATAGAAAAAAGGTTATCAGAGTTGTCAGAGATATTTTTCTGTTTGTTGCATTTTTTTTTTTTTTTTCCCCCTGTTCTCTGGGTGCTGGGGAGGATCTTTTCTCCCAATGGAGTTTGCACAGTTGTCTGGCCGTGTGGATCAGCTTGCCACTGAGGTTCGGAGTATTGCTATCTATCTTGCTGGGTTGCCTGTTGTGGAACCTGGATCCCCATGCCAGATTTGTTTTTAGGGGATCGAGCTAAGTTTCAGAATTTCAAAAATAATTGTAAATTGTTTTTTCCCTTTAAATCTAAGTCCTCAGGAAACGCAGGCAGCAGGTTCAATTATCATCTCTCTCCTGCGCGGCGATCTCAGGATTGGGCTTTTTCCCTGATACCTGGGGATCCTGTTTTGAGTGATGTTGATGCGTTTTTTCAGGCTTTGGGGTTATTGTATGATGAGCCTAATGTCAGATCAAGCTGAAAAAGCCTTGTTGGCATTAATCAGGGGCTTGAGACGCTGAGTTATACTGTCAGGATTCCGTAGGTGGGCAGTCCTGACCAATGGAATGACGACGCTTTGGCGGCCCTTTTCCGGAAGGGTCTGTCAGATATATGTAAAGGATGTTATGGTGGGATTCCCTGTCCCCTCTGGTCTCAATGATTCTATGTCATTAGCGATTTAAATTGACAGACGTTTGCGTGAGCGGAGAAAGTATGCGTGGAATTGGTGTTGCCTGTGAACCAGCTCCTGAAACCATGCAGTGTGATAGAGTGGTGTCTGGGGCACAGCGTCATGAGTTTCGAAAGCGCAATGGGTTATGTTTCTACTGTGGTGATGCCTCTCATGCTATTTCAGTCTGCCCTAAGCGGGGAAGACGTTTTGCACGCTCAGTTGTCTTGGGTAGTGTTCAGACTAAGTTTTTATTAACTGTCACTCTGATATGCTCTCTGTCCTCATTTTCTGCTCAGGCTTTCGTTGATTCTGGAGCAGCTATTAACTGATGGATTTGATTTTGCTAAACGTTTTGGGTTCCCCTTGATACCCCTACAGAAGTCTATTCCCCTACTGGGGATCGATTCTACCCCTTTGGCTGGAATAAACCCCAGTTTTCTACTCAGGTGATAATGAGGGTTGAACCTGATCCCCAGGAGTGCTGCAAATTTTTGGTTCTATATAATCTGCATGACATTATCGTGCTGGGTTTCCCTTGGTTGCAGTCTCATAATCCTGTTTTGGATTGGAAGTCTGTGTCTGTGGCCAGTTGGGGCTGCCAATGTGTTAATACCAACACTCCTGTTTTTTTGCCTCCCCCCAGGCTCAGGATTGTTCCTGACTTTTTGTTTGATTTTTCTGATGTGTTTAGCGAAAGTAAATCTGCATCCTTGCCTCCCCATAGGAGCTATGACTGCGCTATTGAATTAGTGCCGGGTAGTAAATTCCCTAAAGGTCGCCTTTTTAACTTGTCTGTACCTGAACATGACGCTATGCGGTCTTATATCAAGGAATCTTTGGAGAAGGGTCATATCAGACCATCCTCTTCACCCTTAGGTGCCGGTTTTTTCTTTGTGGCCAAAAAAGATGGTTCATTAAGGCTGTGTATTGATTATCGTCTCTTGAAATATTACTGTGAAATATCAATACCCGTTACCCTTGATTTCTGACCTGTTTTCCAGGGTGAAAAACGCTACTTGGTTTACCAAGCTTGACCTCAGGGGGGCGTATAACCTTATTGCATTAAGCACGGGGATGAATGGAAGACGGCATTCAATACCCTGAAGGGCATTTTGAGTACCTAGTGATGCCCTTTGGGCTCACTAATGCTCCTTCCGTCTTCCAGTCCTTCATGAATGACATTTTCAGGGATTTTGTGGACAAATTTCTGATTGTTTATTTGGATGATATCTTGATTTTTTCTAATGACTGGGACTCTCATGTGAAACATGTTCGAACTGTGTTCCAGATTTTGAGAGAGAATGCTCTGTATGTGAAGGGATCAAAGTGTCTTTTTGGCGTACAGAGGATCTCATTTCTGGGGTTCATTTTGTCCCCATCTGTTATTGAAATGGACCCGGTCAAGGTTCAAGCCATCTGTGATTGGGTCCAACCTACTTCATTAAAGGCTCTTCAGAGATTTTTGGGTTTTGCCAATTTTTATCGTAAATTTATTGGTAATTTCTCGGTTATTGTTAAACCATTAACTGATTTGACCAGAAAGGGTTCTGATGTGGTGAATTGGCCTCCTGAGGCAGTCTCTGCATTTCAGGAACTTAAGCAGAGATTCACTTCTGCTCCTGTTCTACGGCAGCCTGATGTTTCTCTGCCATTTCAGGTGGAGGTTGATGCCTCTGAAATTGGGGCAGGTGCCGTTTTGTCCCAAAAAGATCCAGAGACCTCTAAAAGTAACCCTTGTGCCTTTTTCTCTCGAAAATTTTCTCCTACTGAACGTAATTATCACGTGGGTAATCGGGAGTTATTGGCCATGAAGTGGGCTTTTGAAGAGTGGAGACATTGGCTGGAGGGAGCCAAACATCAGGTGGTGGTCCTTACGGACCATAAGAATCTGGTCTATCTGGAATCTGCCAAGCGACTCAATCCTAGACAGGCCAGGTGGGCCTTGTTTTTCACACGTTTTAATTTTGTGGTTTCCTTTCTTCCTGGCACTAAGAATGTTAAGGCGGATGCCCTCTCGAGGAGTTTCCTTGCGGACTCTCCTGAGTTATCTGATCCTTCTGTTATTTTGAAAGAGGGTGTAGTTCTTTCCGCCATCTCGCCCAATTTGAGACTTGCTCTGGAGGGGTGTCAGGAGGATAGGCCCGAGCGCTGCCCTGTTGGAAAATTGTTTGTCCCGGACCAATGGAAAAAAGGTGTGATGTCTGAGATTCATTGTTCCGCATTGGCTGGGCATCCCGGAATTTTTGGTACCAGAGACTTGGTTAGTCGGTCCTTTTGTGGCCTACCTTGTCTCGTGATGTCAGGGAATTTGTGCAGTCCTGCGGGACTTGCTCTCGCTCCAAGCCTTGCTCTCGCTCTAGTGGTTTGTTGATGCCATTGCCTGTGCCAAGAGACCATGGACCCATATCTCTATGGATTTCATTTCCGATCTTCCTGTTTCTCAGAGAATGACCACCATCTGGGTAATTTGTGATAGGTTTTCCAAAATGATACATCTTGTGCCATTACCTAAGTTGCCTTCCTCCTCTGAATTGGTGCCGTTGTTCCTTCAGCACGTGGTTCGTTTACACGGCATTCCTGAGAACATTGTGTCTGACAGAGGAGTCCAGTTTGTTTCCAAATTTTGGAGGACTTTTTGTTCTAAACTGGTTGTTCAATTGTCTTTCTCCTCGGCATTTCATCCTCAGACCAATGGTCAAACTGAGAGAACAAACCAGACATTGGAGACTTATCTTAGATGCTTTGTGTCTGCTGATCAAGATGACTGGGTCTCTTTTTTGCCTTTGGCTGAGTTTGCTCTTAATAATAGGGCTAGCTCTGCCACTTTGATGTCTCAGTTTTTCTGTAATTCTGGGTTTCACCCTCGATTTTCTTCAGGAAAGACGGAGGCTTCTGTCTGTCCAGGTGTTGACTCTGTTGTGGAGCGTATGCAACAGATTTGGGACCAGGTAGTGGAGAGGTTGTCCCTCTCTCAGGAGAAGGCCCAGCGGTTTGCTAACCGGCATAGGACTGATGGTCCTCGGTTTAAAGTGGGGGACTTGGTCTGGTTGTCCTCAAAGAATATTCCTATGAGAGTAGCATCTCCTAAATTTAAGCCTAGGTTCATTGGACCTTATAAGATCATGGAGATTATTAATCCTGTTTCTTTTCGTTTGCTTCTTCCAGGGACATTTAAGATCCATAACGTGTTCCACAAGTCCTTGTTGAAGAGGTTTGTTGAGCCAGTGGTTCCTGCTGCTGTGCCTCCTGACCCTGTTTTGGTTGAGGGCAATGTGGAGTATGTGGTTGAGAAAATATTGGATTCTCGTTTTTCTAGACGGAAACTCCAGTATTTGGTTAAATGGAGAGGTTATGGTCAGGAAGACAATTCTTGGGTGTTTGCTTCGGACATCCATGCTAGGAGACTTATCCGTGCGTATCATAGAACTCATCCTGACCGACCTGGTTGCTCAAATGAGGGTTCGGTGACCCCTCCTCAAGGGGGGGGGTACTGTTGTGAATGGGTTTGAGATGAGTTCTGAGCAGAGGCTCCCTCTGGTGGTTACAAGCGGTACTAGTGAAGATTGTGAGGACTGGGAATCAGGTGTTACTGACTGGTCTTATATAAGGGAGTCATTTTCCCATCAGGGTTGCCGGTGATCAATTGTTCTGGTCTGAATCCTTCATTCCAGTTTCCCTTGTAGCCTGCTGTGTCGTGTCTGCATCTTCTGCTACCAGATAAGATTTTTTCTTCTTTTTTGTTATTGCTATATTTTTGCATTTTGTCTTGCACTTCTTTGGGGGCCTTCTGGGTCCCCTCCGGGGGCTTCTGCCTTCTCAGTTTAGTTCAGCCACTGAGTTTTGTTCTTTTGCTTTTTCCAGTTTTTTCAGTGGTTGCTGTTTTGATTTTGTTACACCAGAGAGCTAATTTAGGTGGTAGAGGTCGTGTGATCTCAGGTGATTTTGAAATTAGTAGAGTTGGTGTTTTTCAGGGTTTTCTGGGATTGCAGTAAGTACCCTTCCTGTCCTTTTCTTTTTAGATAGTTTGGGCCCCAGCGTTTGCTCATTCTATTTTCTTTCTGTGTCAGTATTTCCTCTTGTCTAACCGCCATTACATGTTTGGGGGCTTTCTATTATCTTTGGGGTTCTGCTCCGGGGCAGATAGCTTTCCTATTTCTATCTTTAGGTGTAGTTAGTTTCTCAGGCTGTGACGAGGCGTCTAGGACCAACGTAGGAACGCTCCACGGCTGCCTCTAGTTGTGGTGGTTAGTCAGGGTACTGCAATCCCATAGATTCCAACTGCTCTGGTGTATTGCCTTTTTTTTACCTGCACTCCTCAGCTACCGAAACATAACAGGGAAAGCCGACAGCCAGGGCCAATATTTCTAGCCTGGGAAGGCGTTAATACCCATGGATCTTCCCAGGCTATGAATAGCAGCCCACAGCTAGCCTTCACTGGCTATTAAAATAGGGGGACCCCCCCAAAAAAAATGACGTGGGGTCCCCATATAATTTATAGCCAGAAAGGCTAGGCAGACAGCTGCGGGCTGATATTCATAGCCTAGGAAGGGGCCATGGATATTTGCGCCCCCCCTGGCTAAAAATACCAGCACCCAGCCGCCCCAGAATTGGCGCATCTCTATAATGCGCCAATTCCGGCACTTAGCCCCTCTCTTCCCACTCCCCTGTAGCAGTGGGATATGGGGTAATAAGGGGTTACTATCACCTTGCTATTGTAAGGTGATATTAAGCCTGGTTAATAATAGAGAGGCGTCAATAAGACGCCTATCGATTATTAATCTTATATTAATAAAGGGTTAAAAAAAAACACACACACAAGAATAAATTATTTTAATGAAATAAAACACAACACAGTTTTCATATCCTTATTATACGCTCAGATCCAAGCGACGCCCTCGATCTCCTGTAAAAAAACGTAAAAAAATAAAACAACCTGTCCGACGCTGTCCAATTAATAACGAATGTCCCACGTCGGTGTCCTCTATAGAACAGTGACATCAGGTGATGCCACTGCACTGTAGGGCCTCCCAGTGATACACTGACAGGAGACAATGGCTCCTGCAGTGCATCACTGAGGTTACCTGAGTTCATTGTCTCACTTTATGGCAATGCTGCGTGGGAATTTTCTCACCCAGCATTGCCATGAGAGAAAGAACGGAAGTGACGTCATTCTCTCCCGGCGGCAGAGCGGTACACAGATGGATGGTGTCGGGGAATAGGTGAGTATGTGCTCAATGTTATGTGTTGTATGTCATTGTATGTTCTGTATGTCATTGTATGTTCTGTATGTCATTGTATGTCATGTGTATGTTATATGTTGTATGTAATGTATGTGTTTTTTTTTCATTCAGCACATTAGCCGGATGATGGGACTACTACTGTCCCATCATTGGCTAATGTGTCAGACACTGTCACTGTAGCAGGCATAGCCGGATGGGACTTGTAGTCCCATCCGACGATGCCTGCATACGCGAAGACACACACACAGCCCCGCACACCGCCGCACATACACAGATCAGGCACACAGCCCCGCACACCGCCGCACATACACCGATCCCGTACACCACCGCACATACACCGATCCCGCACACCACCGCACATACATTGATCACGCAGACACCGGCACACAATCTCACATAACGACACTGCAGTGATCCCGCTGGCGATGCGACCAGATAAGGATCGTTGCTGCGTCGCTATATGATCGCTGCTGAGCTGCCAAACAAGCAGATCTCAGCAGTGATCAGGACAGCGAGTACGCCGGTAACAAGCGACACACGTCGCTTAGTTACCGGCTGTGTACGTTGGATACCAGCCCGCTGATGCAGGGAGCTGGTAACCAAGGTACACGTCGGGTTTCCAGGCACTACGCGGTGCCTGGAAACCCGCTGTGTATCTCGGTTACCAGCTCCCCTGCAGCAGCGGCGCTGGTATCCAACGTACACATCGGGTTTCCAAGCACAGCCCGCGCCTGGAAACCCGAAGTGTACCTTGGTTACCAGCTGATCGCTGGTCTCCTGCCTGCCACACGCAGCGATGTGTGCTGGCCAGCGGGAGGACCAGCGATCAAAAATGATCCTCAGCATTACTATGAAAAAATCCAGTGATGATTTAGGTGCACGAACAGTTATCGAACATAACATCGAACAGCCGGATTTTTTCAAAATCGTTCGGGTTCGTCGAACGGGTCGAACACCACCCAAAACAGCTCGAATTTGAGATTGGCAAACAGTTCTAGTCGAACACCGCTCATCTCTAGTTCTGATGTTGTAAGTTGGTCTCCTAAGGCAGTTTCTGCGCTTCCAGAGCTTAAGCGCAGATTCACTTCTGCTCCTGTTCTACAGCAACTGATGTTTCTCTACCACTTCAGGTGGAGATATATGCGTCTAAGATTGGTGCAGGAGCCATTTTGTCCCAAAGAGATCCTGTAACCTCTAAGATTAACCCTTGTGCCTTCTTCTTCCGAAAGTTTTCCCCAGCTGAACGTAATTATGATGTGGGGAATCGGGAATTATTGGCTATGAAGCGGGCGTTCGAAGAGTGGAGACATTGGTTGGAGGGAGCCAAACATCAAGTTGTGGTCCTCACTGAGCACATAAACTTGATCTATCTCGAATCAGCCAAATGATTGAAACCCAGACAGGCAAGGTGGGCCTTGTTTTACACACGTTTTAACTTTGTGGGCTCCTTCCTCCCGGGTACTAAGAATGTTAAGGCGGATGCCCTCTCTAGGAGTTTCCTTGCAGATTCTATTGATGTGGCTGAGCCTACTGCCATTCTGAAGGAGGGTGTCATTCTTTCCGCTATCTCAACCCGATTTGAGACTGGCCCTGGAGCAATTTCAGGGGAATAAACCTGAGCGTTGCCCTGCGGGGAAATTGTATGTCCCAGACCAATGGAGAGAAAAAGTTATGTCTGAAGTTCATTGCTCTGCGTTGGCTGGTCATCCTGGTATATTTGGTACTAGAGATTTGGTGAGTCTGTCCTTTTGGTGGCCCACTTTATCTCGCGATGTCAGGAATTTTATGCAGTCCTGTGGGACTTGTACTTGTTCCAAGCCCTGTTCTCCCTCTAGTGGATTGTTGATGCCACTGCCGGTGCCCAGGAGGCCATGGACCTATATCTCTATGGATTTTATCTCCAACCTCCCTGTCTCTCAGAGAATGACTGTCATTTGGGTGATCTGTGATAGATACTCCAAGATGATCCATCTCATGCCATTGCCTAAGTTGCCATCCTCTTCGGAGTTGGTACCCTTGTTTTTTCAGCATGTGGTTCGTTTGCACGGCATTTCGGAGAACATTTTGTCTGACAGGGGAGTTCAGTTTGTTTCCAGATTTTGGAGGACATTACTTGCTGCTATCTATGCTGATACTTTTATCCTCTATGCTTGAAATATCAAGTGAATAAAAAATTGTTTTTTTTCACTTTATCGTGGAGCTGGATTTTTTTCTCCATTTTGCCATGTTTCACGTTCTGACACAATGGTTCCGTGCTCCGATTCCTGGGATGTCATACTGGTGAGCTGGATTTTATTTCATTCCTTGTTTTATTGTGTTTGCTATTTCCATTTTTGTTTGCACCTTTGTGGAGGTTAGCCGGATCACCTACTGGGGCCTGTGCTACTCTGTTTTTCAGTAGCCACTGTTATTTGTTCAATTGCTCTTTCCTTGCTTTTTGTGTGGCTGCGGGTTAGCCTTGTTCACACTGAGAACTGATTTAGTGTGTGGTGAGATCGTGTGGTCTCAACATTTTTGAAATCAGAAGTGTTGGAAGTTTTGCTAGGGTTTTGCTGGGTTGCAGATAGTATTCTGTCCTGTCCTATTTAGGCAGTGTTTGGCCCCAGCGTTTGCTCACTCTATTTTCTGCCTGCGTTTGTGTTTCGTCCTGTCTAACCGCCATTATATGTTTGGGGGCTGCCCATTCCTTTGGGGCTCTACTCCGGGGCAGTTAGCTTTCCTGTTTCTATCTTTAGGTGTAGCTAGCTCTCCAGCTGTGCCGAGGCGTCTAGGACCACCGTAGGTACGCTCCATGACTGCTTCTAGTTGTGCAGTTAGATTAGGGATCTGTGTTGTGAATAGGCTGGAAATGAGTTCTGAGCAGAAGCTCCCTCTGGTGGTTACAAACGGTACTGGACTGTCCAGTGAAGATTGTGAGAATTGGGAATCAGGTGTTACTGACTGGTCTTATATAAGGGAGTCGCCTTCCCATCAGGGTTGCCGGTGATCAATTGTTCTGGTCTCAATCCTTGATTCCTGTTTCCTTGGTAGCCTGCTGTGTCGTGTCTGAATCTCCTGCTAACAGATAAGACATTTTCTTCTTTTTGTTTTTGTGCTTGATTTTTGCATTTTGTCCTGCACTTCTGTGGGGGCCTTCAGGGTCCCCTCTGGGGGCTTTTGCCCTCTCAGTTCAGTTCAGCCACTTATGTTTGTACATTTGCTTTTTCAAGTTTTTTCAGTGGCTGCTGTTTTGTTTTTGGTTACACCAGAGAACTAATTTAGGTGGTAGAGGTCGTGTGATCTCAGGTGTTTTTGAAATTAGTAGAGTTGGTGCTTTTCAGGGTTTTTTGAGATTGCAGTAAGTGCCCTTCCTATCCTTTTCTATTTAGTAAGTTTGGGCCCCAACGTTTGCTCATACTATTTTCTGTCTGTGTCAGTATTTCTTCTTGTCTAACCGCCATTACATGTTTGGGGGCTTTCTATGTTCTTTGGGGATCTGCTCCGGGGCAGATAGCTTTCCTCTTTCTATCTTTAGGTGTAGTTAGTTTCTCAGGCTGTGACGAGGCGTCTAGGACCAACGTAGGAACGCTCCACGGCTGCCTCTAGTTGTGGTGGTTAGTCAGGGTACTGCAATCTCATAGTTTCCAACTGCTCTGGTGTATTTCCTTTTTTGCCGGCTCTCCTCAGCTACCAAATCATAACAGTATCACCAGCCCAAAACTGAAAATTATATGGTACTCACAGAAGGGAAAAATATTGTGGAAAGAAAAAAGTTGTCAGAGTTGTCAGAGATATTTTTTTTTTCTGTTTGTTGCATTTTTTTTTTTTTCCCTCTGTATCTCTGGGTGCTGAGGAGGATTTTTTTTTCTCTCTCAATGGAGTTTGCACAGTTGTCTGGCCGTGTGGATCAGCTTGCCACTGAGGTTCGGAGTATTGCTACCTATCTTGCTAGGTTGCCTGTTCTGGAACCTAGGATTCCCATGCCAGATTTGTTTTTAGGGGATCGAGCTAAGTTTCTGAATTTCAAAAATAACTGTAAATTGTTTTTTGCCTTAAAATCTAAGTCCTCAGGGAACGCAGCACAGCAGGTTCAAATTGTCATCTCTCTCCTGCGCGGCGACCCTCAGGATTGGGCTTTTTCCCTGACACCTGGGGATCCTGTTTTGAGTGATGTTGATGTGTTTTTTCAGGCTTTGGGGTTATTGTACGATGAGCCTAATGTCACTGATCAAGCTGAAAAAACTTTGTTGGCATTAAGTCAGGGGCTTGAGGACGCTGAGTTATACTGTCAGAGATTCCGTAGGTGGGCAGTCCTGACCAAATGGAATGACGACGCTTTGGCAGCTCTTTTTCGGAAGGGACTGTCAGATAATGTAAAGGATGTTATGGTGGGATTCCCTGCTCCCTCTGGTCTCAATGATTCTATGTCATTAGCGATTCAAATTGACAGACGTTTGCGTGAGCGGAAAGGTATGCGTGGAATAATGTTGCTGTGTCGACCCGCCACCACAATTGTGGGTTACCAGGGCAATGGGGTACTCAGAGCCGAGCCCATGGAAGTCTATGGGATTTGTCACAGGTAGCTGTGGCTCGGTCTGTGGCCCTGGCGGTCTGGCGTATGTTGGGGATATATTTACAGGGGATTGATTTATATACAGTTCGTGACGCCACCTGTAGTCTTCTGGTAATTAGTACCAGCGCTGCTGTAGATCTCTGAGGGGATGGTGATGCAGCTAGATGTCGGGTCCCCTACAGGTGGGACTGGTCCCTCAAAGTCTATGAAGTTAGTGAAGCGGGTGCAGATAAATAACACAGTCCCACACAGTCAGCGTCTTTCCATACCTTTACTTGTAAGATGGTAAGGCAGGTCCCAGGGAGGCTGATCCAAGGAGAGTGTATCTTGAGACAGCAGCTGGACAAGTTAGGGGCCTCCTTTACTTCCAATACAATGAGTACAACCAGCCTGAAGCGTAGTTCCCTCAATATCTCCAGCTAATCCTTAGCTGTACTGCCCAGTCAGTTTTGTGTTAGGAGCCTTCCTGCGAGAGAGCTGAATTCTTATTTTGTCGTGCACTGACTCAAAGTCTTCACTCCCCCTGACCCCAGTTACGTACTGACTATAAGGGGCTTGTTTGCCGCGACCTAGGGTCCGGTAAATTCCTGGTTTTCTTACCACTATGCTTGAAGCTAATAGTGATCCTTCGGTCCCCAGTGACCGGTTGCAATGTGCAGGACTTCTTCAATCCCAAACGCACCTTTCCAATAATCCACTGTGCCTTTCGCCTTGTCCTCGCTGGTAGCATAAGCACTCACACTAGCATAAAGTCGGGTAGTTACTTCCTTCATTCACTTTCTTCAAAGTTAGTTACAGATGCTCAGTTATCAATAGGCAGGAGCACGTCTCTGAACCTTTCACTGTCCTTTAGACAGGTGACTGAAGTCTTTCTGCACTAATCTCCTTCTTTCTTTCAATGTAGTCTGATGAGGTACAGCTCTGACTAGACTAAGGTGAATTAGACCACCTGTACCAGCCTCCACGTTCTGAACTGATGATAGAGCAGGCTGGACTGCTTCCTCCCTCCAGCTAAACTCCAGACGTCTGCTCCGTCCGAAGACAGGAACTGAACTCCCTAAAATCACTCCACAAACATACACCCTGACCACTCCCTCAATAGTAAACTACACTACCCTAAGGGTGTGTCTAGTGTATGTTGAGTGAATGGGTATTTAGCATTAAACTGCTGTCTCGCCACACACTCTCCAGGGTACTGCGTGTGCCTAACACCAGGGCTACACATTCCCCCATGGTAAAAGACAGCACTCCCGGGCTGTAAAATACAAAAGAGACATTTTGTTTATGCATGAAAACATTAAACAATTAACATTGGTTCGTCCCATCCGGGAGGTGAGGATATCTTGAACGTTGCAAACATTAACATTATATATAGAAATACAAAAGTATTAAATAGCATTCAATAAATATACGGTATACTTGTGAAGGACCCGCACCAAACCTTCAACGTAGGTCCTGGGTGGGCTGCAGGACATCCAAATGCAGACCTCACTCAGTGCCACACCACACGGGTTTTTGGTTCAGAGGTAGTTGTGCTGGTTTATGTAAAACCAAGATAAGGCACCGAAGCGCAACTATGTACAAGTAAGTTCTGGGTTAGCACAGTCCTCAACCTCAAAGTCCATTGTAAAACCAAAGACATAGATATAATATCACATTATTATACTAAAGTGCAAAACTTTTTCTGGTTACTGTTTACCCAGCCGGGCATTCTACGGTTAGCAAAATATATATGCATCATATACGTTGTACTTTTCAACTTGTGCAAAACTCTATAAAACATTTTCAAACTTTCTATTTATGGTAGACCCGATATGGATCTCACCGATTCTTCTTTTCTATCTATTCATTTTCAAATAATACACTTTCCAATACACTTTCCCACCCGGGGGCTGGAACAATGCAATGGGCCCTAGATCCCAGGACTAGCAAATCATGTGCTGCGATTAGGGTCTGAGTCGCCACAGTTCTCGTGCGAACCTCTAGGGGCGCAACGGGTACATTCTCCTCACGTGACACCGATTGCGTTTCAATCACAGTTAACGATATGGACCGTGTCATGGATTGCGATTGAGAATGGGTCGCATGTTGCGATGTGGATATGGCTCTCATTTGCGATGAACTCTGGGTCGCTAGTTGCGATGAATTTGCAGGGGGCGATGCTGGGGCACGGCCGGATACTGCTTGAGCTGGAGACGGGGACGCTGCGGTAGTGGTGACGTTACCTGCGTCGGGGACGGGGTCGCGGACGATGGCGACGTTAAGGGCATACCATCCCTTCATTCCCCAATGCCGTGTGTAAGTGACTATGTCTCCATTTACTAAGTCCCTCCCGGGATGGCCTTGCGGCAGGTGGGATTCTACGTCACGCCTGCTGACAAAGACCCCTGGGTAGAGGCCCGGTTCACGGATGAAGCCCCAGCCCTTCCGGAGCTGGAACTCAGTCACACACCCCTGCCGCCGCAGTTCCCTCAGGGTACCTTTATCTCTCCGGACACTTTCTTTGTCCGCGATCAGCTCTGCATGTTGTCGCTGACGGTTCCGCTGAGCTTCCCGCTCTTCCTCCTGCTGGCGTTTCTTCTTCTCCTCACGACTCTGCCATTCATGTTCCCACTGGGCGGTGTAGGCGACGTCATCCAGGCGCGCCATCTCGTCCCAGTCCACATCTGGTAGTGACGGACAGGACCCCTCCGGTGTCCCTGCCGGGGACCGATCATCTGCTGCGGCCTCCTGGCCGGGCGGGCGTTCCGGAACAGGCAATACCTCCTCAACCTCCTTCGCCTCCACCGCTTCACCGGTGGGATCAGGATCGGTACTTTCGGGGGCAGCCTCCGGTTGCTCCTTCGCCTTGGGCAGCAGACTCTTCGGTATCTGGAATCGTGGGGGGTCGTTGAGGGGAGAGATCACCGTGTCCCACAGCCTCCGCTGTTCCAGGGTACGCCGGCGTCTCTCGATCTCTTCAAAGCCAGGTTGGTACTGGACCATCTTCTTCAGGCGTGCATTTTCTTCTTGAATCTCTAGCAACGCCTGCTGCAGGTGCAGGACCACGGATAACTCCGGTGCTGGTGGCAGCTTGGCTGGGGCACGGGGCCTGCCTTCCTCCGCTTCCCTGCTCGGCTGCACACGTCCTGCTTCCATGATGTTCCAGAAGATTCTTTCTTCTTCCTGCGGAGACATCCGGTCTCTTCCGTGGAGGTGGGGTTTGCGTCTCCTCCTCCTCGCAGGGAAGGTGAAGAGGAGGCGGACCTCCTTTGCTGTAGGGCAGGATCGCATGTTGTAATAGCACTTTGAGAGGGCAGGCATTTTCTTCGCGCCACAGGGGGGTAGACGCCCACGAAGGTACGCCCACCTTCTTCTCCAGCGCCTGAGGGCGCGAATATGGCGACAAAAATGGCGATTTTGGCGCCAAAAGTGCAAACAGTCCTTTTTCACAAAAACAATTCCTTAGGCACACAGGGCTCGCAATTCTGCGAGTTTCGCATCCTGTTCGTGACGCCAAATTTTTGTGTCGACCCGCCACCACAATTGTGGGTTACCAGGGCAATGGGGTACTCAGAGCCGAGCCCATGGAAGTCTATGGGATTTGTCACAGGTAGCTGTGGCTCGGTCTGTGGCCCTGGCGGTCTGGCGTATGTTGGGGATATATTTACAGGGGATTGATTTATATACAGTTCGTGACGCCACCTGTAGTCTTCTGGTAATTAGTACCAGCGCTGCTGTAGATCTCTGAGGGGATGGTGATGCAGCTAGATGTCGGGTCCCCTACAGGTGGGACTGGTCCCTCAAAGTCTATGAAGTTAGTGAAGTCGGGTGCAGATAAATAACACAGTCCCACACAGTCAGCGTCTTTCCATACCTTTACTTGTAAGATGGTAAGGCAGGTCCCAGGGAGGCTGATCCAAGGAGAGTGTATCTTGAGACAGCAGCTGGACAAGTTAGGGGCCTCCTTTACTTCCAATACAATGAGTACAACCAGCCTGAAGCGTAGTTCCCTCAATATCTCCAGCTAATCCTTAGCTGTACTGCCCAGTCAGTTTTGTGTTAGGAGCCTTCCTGCGAGAGAGCTGAATTCTTATTTTGTCGTGCACTGACTCAAAGTCTTCACTCCCCCTGACCCAGTTACGTACTGACTATAAGGGGCTTGTTTGCCGCGACCTAGGGTCCGGTAAATTCCTGGTTTTCTTACCACTATGCTTGAAGCTAATAGTGATCCTTCGGTCCCCAGTGACCGGTTGCAATGTGCAGGACTTCTTCAATCCCAAACGCACCTTTCCAATAATCCACTGTGCCTTTCGCCTTGTCCTCGCTGGTAGCATAAGCACTCACACTAGCATAAAGTCGGGTAGTTACTTCCTTCATTCACTTTCTTCAAAGTTAGTTACAGATGCTCAGTTATCAATAGGCAGGAGCACGTCTCTGAACCTTTCACTGTCCTTTAGACAGGTGACTGAAGTCTTTCTGCACTAATCTCCTTCTTTCTTTCAATGTAGTCTGATGAGGTACAGCTCTGACTAGACTAAGGTGAATTAGACCACCTGTACCAGCCTCCACGTTCTGAACTGATGATAGAGCAGGCTGGACTGCTTCCTCCCTCCAGCTAAACTCCAGATGTCTGCTCCGTCCGAAGACAGGAACTGAACTCCCTAAAATCACTCCACAAACATACACCCTGACCACTCCCTCAATAGTAAACTACACTACCCTAAGGGTGTGTCTAGTGTATGTTGAGTGAATGGGTATTTAGCATTAAACTGCTGTCTCGCCACACACTCTCCAGGGTACTGCGTGTGCCTAACACCAGGGCTACACATTGCCTTGTGAACCTGCTTCTGAATCCATGCAGTGTGATAGAGTGGTTTCTGGGGCACAGCGTCATGAATTTCGAAAGCGCAATGGGTTATGTTTCTACTGTGGTGATGCCTCTCATGCTACTTCAGTCTGCCCTAAGCGGGGAAGACGTTTTGCACGCTCAGTTGTCTTGGGTAGTGTTCAGACTAAGTTTTTATTAACTGTTACCCTGATATGCTCTCTGTCCTCATTTTCTGCTCAGGCTTTTGTTGATTCTGGAGCAGCTATTAACCTGATGGATTTTGATTTTGCTAAACGTTGTGGGTTTCCCTTGATACCCCTATGGAAGTCTATTCCCCTACTGGGGATCGATTCTACCCTTTGGCTGAGAATAAACCTCAGTTCTCTACTCAGGTGATAATGAGGGTAGAACCTGATCATCAGGAGAGTTGCAAATTTTTGGTTCTGTATAATCTGCATGACATTATCGTACTGGCTTTCCCTTGGTTACAGTCTCATAATCCTGTTTTGGATTGGAAATCTGTGTCTGTTAAAAGTTGGGGCTGCCAATGTGTTAATACCAACACTCCTGTTTTTTCTGCCTCCCCCCAGGCTCAGGATGTTCCTGACTTTTTGATTGATTTTTCTGATGTGTTTAGCGAAAGTAAATCTGCATCCTTACCTCCCCATAGGAGCTATGACTGCGCTATTGAATTATTGCCTGGTAGTAAATTCCCTAAAGGTCGCCTTTTTAACTTGTCTGTACCTGAACATGACGCTATGCGGTCTTATATCAAGGAGTCATTGGAAAAGGGTCATATCAGACCATCCTCTTCACCCTTAGGTGCCGGTTTTTTCTTTGTGGCCAAAAAGGATGGTTCATTAAGGCCGTGTATTGATTATCGTCTCTTGAACAATATTACTGTGAAATATCAATATCCTTTACCCTTGATCTCTGATCTGTTTTCCAGGGTGAAAAACGCTACTTGGTTTACCAAGCTTGACCTCAGGGGGGCATATAAACTTATTCGCATTAAGCACGGGATGAATGGAAGATGGCATTTAATACCCCTGAAGGGCATTTTGAGTACCTTGTGATGCCCTTTGGGCTCACTAATGCTCCTTCTGTCTTCCAGTCCTTCATGAATGACATTTTCAGGGATTTTGTGGATAAATTTCTGATTGTTTATTTGGATGATATCTTGATTTTTTCCAATGACTGGGACTCTCATGTAAAACATGTTCGGACTGTGTTCCAGATTTTGAGAGAGAATGCTCTGTATGTGAAGGGATCAAAGTGTCTTTTTGGCGTACAGAGGATCTCATTTCTGGGATTCATTTTGTCCCCATCTGTTATTGAAATGGACCCGGTCAAAGTTCAGGCCATCTGTGATTGGGTCCAACCTACTTCATTAAAGGCTCTTCAAAGATTCTTGGGTTTTGCCAATTTTTATCGTAAATTTATTGGTAATTTCTCTGTTATTGTTAAACCATTAACTGATTTGACCAAGAAGGGTTCTGATGTGGTGAATTGGCCTCCTGAGGCAGTCTCTGCATTTCAGGAACTTAAGCAGAGATTCACTTCTGCTCCTGTTCTACGGCAGCCTGATGTTTCTGTCACGCTGTCTAATGATATGTATACAATGTCAGTAAACTATTAATACAGGAACCACACTCTATACAACAACTAGTATAGCAACATCAGCATGTAAGTATAGAATAGATTTACCTGACACGATATCTGCTGAACTCAGGGTTAATCTTGAGGACTTGATGAGCTGAAACAGGAAAGAGGTGGACCGGGATCTAACCTGACCCTAAACTGGGGTCCTAACTAATCCCTCACCTTGGAGGTACTGATAATGGTTCAGAGGTCCAAGTCTCCAACCTAACCCTGTCTCGTATCAGACCCTGAACCCTGTAATCAGTCCTAAGAAGGATCCTGACTACCACCAAAGGGATATGGGCTGATCTCAACTAAATACACAGATTAGACATATAAGACAGACAGGATAACACTCGCTTGCATACACACTCAAACACCAAAGGAACATAAATGGTCTGGGAAATAAACTCTAACCAAGTTGAGCTTAGAACAACTAAGGAGCTCACAACTAAAGTCTATACAGATTCATTCCTATCTGTGGTCTGCATGAAGGTTTCACTGGCAACTCCCCAAACAGACAACCAGGAATTTAAAGGAAACCAATCAACAAATAATCAATTGCAGCCGGGAGAAACTGCACCCAGTCCCAGCACCGAGCACAGACAGAATTAACTCCCTAGCAGCCAAACACAAAGAAACAGCAGATCAGCTGTGAGAAGTCAAAATGTGCAACCGCGACGATCTTCGTGGCAATGCACACATGACAGTACCCCCCCTTCTACGAGGGGCCTCCGGACCCTCAGGGCCAGGCCTGCCCGGGTGAGTTCTGTGGAAGGTCCGAACCAAACGATCTGTGTTAACATCAGACGCAGGGACCCACGTCCTCTCCTCTGGACCATACCCCTTCCAATGCACCAAGTACTGAAGGGACCGGCGATTCAGACGTGAGTCAATGATCTTTGATACTTGAAATTCCAAGTTACCATTGACCAACACAGGAGGAGGAGGTAGAGGTGACGGTATGACTGGTGCCACATACCTTTTAAGTAATGACTTGTGGAACACATTATGAATTTTAAACGTAGGAGGGAGGTCCAGACGAAATGCCACAGGATTAATTATGGAACTGATCCTGTACGGCCCGATGAATCTGGGACCCAGTTTCCAGGAGGGCACCTTAAGTTTTATATTCCTGGTAGACAACCATACCAGATCGTTCACATTCAGATCTGGACCAGAAACTCTCCTCCTATCAGCCATACGTTTGTAACTGTTCCCCATCGCACTCAGATTATTCAATACACCTCTCCACACAGAAGCAAGTGACGACGAGAAACGCTCCTCCTCAGGAACCCCAGAAGGGCCCCCCCCATTGAAAGTACAAAACTGGGGATGGAAACCATATGCCCCAAAAAACGGGGACTTACCAGTGGACTCGCTCCGCCTGTTGTTAAGAGCGAACTCTGCCAGAGGCAAGAAAGAAGACCAGTCCTCTTGGTTCTCTGAAACAAAACACCGGAGATATGTCTCTAAACTCTGATTCAGACGCTCTGTCTGACCATTGGTCTGCGGATGAAAAGCCGAGGAAAATGACAATTGCATCCCCCGACGTAAACAAAATGCCCTCCAAAATTTGGACACAAACTAGACCCCCTATCTGACACCACATCAGAAGGCAACCCATGAAGTCTAACGATCTCCCTAATGAACACCTGCGCCAGAGTTTTAGCATTAGGGAGTGCAGGAAGAGCAACGAAATGTGCCATCTTACTGAACCTGTCAACAACCACCAGTATGACAGTATTCCCTGACGACGGAGGAAGGTCCGTAATGAAGTCCATAGATAAATGAGTCCATGGACGCTCCGGAAGTTTCAAGGGTAAAAGGGTCCCAGACGGACGGGTATGAGGGGTTTTAGAGCGAGCACACACCCCACATGACGCGACAAAAGTTATAACATCTTTATTAGCATTAGGCCACCAAAACGGCGAGAAAGGAGATCTAAAGTAGCCTTACTCCCTGGATGTCCTGCTAGAGCAGAATTATGATGTGCCTCAATAACCTTTTGTCTCAACAGATTTGGGACAAACAGTCTCCCTGGAGGTCCTGCAGGGGCGTCCCCCTGAGCCTCTAACACCTCCTCCTCAAGTTCAGAAAATACAGCCGACACTACCACCCCCTCCTGAAGGATAGGACTCGGGTCATCCGTTTTCCCGGCCCCTGGGAAACTGCGAGACAAGGCATCAGCCTTTACATTCTTAGACCCCGGGCGATAAGTGACGACAAAATTAAACCTGGTAAAAAACAACGACCATCGAGCTTGTCTGGAATTCAGACGCTTAGCGGATTCCAAATACAACAGGTTCTTGTGATCAGTAATAACGGTAACCGGGTGGACTGCCCCCTCCAAAAAGTGACGCCATTCTTCAAAAGCTAACTTAATGGCCAAAAGTTCCCTATTGCCGATATCATAATTCCTTTCTGCGGACGACAATTTCTTAGAAAAGAAAGCGCACGGATGCCATTTACCAGGGGACGGACCCTGGGACAATATAGCACCCACCCCTACGTCAGACGCATCCACCTCCACAATGAACGGCTGAGATGCATCTGGTTGGATGAGAACGGGTGCCGAAGCAAAACATTTCTTCAAAGAGGAAAAGGCTTGGCAAGCTTTGTCCGACCATTTAGAAAAATCCGTCCCTTTTCTTGTCATGTCAGTGAGAGGTTTGACGACAGATGAGAAATTACAAATAAATTTCCGGTAGTAGTTAGCAAACCCCAAAAAACGCTGCAGAGCCTTAAGATCCCCTGGCTGATCCCATTCAAGCACTGCTCTCACCTTTTCAGGGTCCATACGGAAACCGGAGGCTGACACCAAAAAACCCAAAAACTGAAGTTCCTGTATGGCAAATACACACTTCTCCAGTTTGGCGTATAGTTTATTGTCTCGCAAGATCTGCAACACCTGTCTCACATGCTCCTGATGAGACACAAGATCTGGCGAGTAAATTAAAATGTCGTCCAAATATACAACCACAAACAGCCCCACAAGGTGACGAAAAATGTCATTAACAAAATGTTGGAATACTGCTGGTGCAGTAGTCAGACCAAAAGGCATGACTAGGTTCTCATAATGTCCCTCCGGCGTGTTAAACGCCGTTTTCCACTCATCCCCCTCTTTTATCCTAATCAGATTATACGCCCCCCTGAGATCCAATTTAGAGAACCATTTGGCGCCAACAATTTGATTGAAGAGATCAGGAATAAGAGGGAGTGGATACGGATCTCGAACAGTAATCCGATTAAGTTCGCGGAAATCCAAGCAAGGGCATAGGCCTCCATCTTTCTTCTTCACAAAGAAGAACCCCGCGGCTACTGGGGAAGATGAAGGTCTAATATGCCCTTTGGCCAGACTTTCAGAAATATAATCTTTCATAGCCTGCCTCTCAGGACCAGAAAGATTATACAACCTAGCTTTAGGCAACTTAGCATCAGGAAGGAGATTAATAGAGCAGTCATACACGCGATGAGGAGGCAACTCCTGACACCCCTCCTCAGAGAAAACATCCCCAAAATCCTCCAAAAAAGGAGGCAATGTACTAGGCACGACCGCACTGATGACTGTGTTCATGCAGTTGCTTTTGCAAAACTCACCCCATTGGCTTATTTCTCTGGACTGCCAATTAATCACAGGGTTATGTTTAACCAACCAAGGAAGTCCCAACACAATGGGAGTAGGTAGACCCTCCAACACATAACAAGATAATTGTTCCCTATGTATTGCCCCTACCCGAAGGTCAATGTTATGAACCTCATGAACAAAGCTACCTTGGCCGAGAGGCCTGGCGTCAATGGAGAATATAGGGATCGGTTTGACCAATACACTCAGATGCATACCTTGAGCCTGAGCAAACTGAGCGTCAACCAGATTAGCCCCAGAACACTATCAAGAAGAACAGACAATCTCTCCACTCTCGTACCAATACCACCTCCACTGGTACAAGGAACTGAGAAGAACTGGCGGATGAAATACATACTCCCAGGTTGTCGTCCACCACACAACCTGGGATTAACAGTTTTCCGGCGACTTTTGGCTCAACAAGGCACGGGATGGACATTCTCCAACAAAATGTCCCTCTTTCCCGCAGAAAAAACATCTTCTAGTCCTGCGGCGTACCGCCAATCCCCTCCTACGAAATGATGTCCCTCCCAACTGCATAGGCTCATCCGAACAGACAAGGGGAACCTCAACATAAGGGACTTTAGTGGTAGGTGGAGAAACAACAGGGAGTGGGGTTACCTCACCCCTCTCCCGAAGCCGTCTATCAGTACGGATAGCTAAGGCCATAGCAGCCTCCAGTGAATGAGGAGACTCATACTGAGCCAAAACGTCTTTTAATTTATCAGAAAGCCCATGACAAAACTGGCTCCTAAGAGCTGGGTCATTCATTGAGTATCTGTGGCCCATCTACGAAACTCAGAAGCAAATTCCTCTGCAGGACGATCTCCCTGCTGTATCTTACGGAGACAAAACTTTGGACTTAATGTCCGTCAGCTCCATGGATAATCCTGCAACTGCAGAGCCAGTGGGCTACTGGATCCATGGTAACTGGAGTTAATTTTTATGGCCAGTGAATGTCACGCTGTCTAATGATATGTATACAATGTCAGTAAACTTATTAATACAGGAACACACTCTATACAAAAACTAGTATGCAACATCGCATGTAAGTATAGAATAGATTTACCTGACACGATATCTGCTGAACTAGGGTTAATCTTGAGGACTTGATGAGCTGAAACAGGAAAGAGGTGGACCGGGATCTAACTGACCCTAAATGGGGGTCCTAACTAATCCCTCACCTTGGAGGTACTTGATAATGGTTCAGAGGTTCAAGTCTCCAACCTAACCCTGTCTCCTATCAGACCTGAACCCTGTAATCGTCCTAAGAAGGATCCTGACTACCCAAAGGGATATGGGCTGATCTCAACTAAATACACAGATTGAGACATATAAGACAGACAGGTAAACACTCGCTTGCATACACATCAAACACCAAAGGAACATAAATGGTTGGGAAATAACTCTTAACCAAGTTGAGCTTAGAACAACTAAGGAGCTCACAACTAAAGTCTATAGAGATTCATTCCTACTGTGGTCTGCATGAAGGTTTCACTGGCAACTCCCCAAACAGACAACCAGGAATTTAAAGGAAACCAATCAACAAATAATCAATTGCGGGGAGAAACTAAGCCACCCAGTCCAGCACCGAGCACAGACGAATTAACTCCCCTAGCTGCAACACAAAGAACAGCAGATCAGCTGTGAGAAGTCAAAATGTGCAACCGCGACGATCTTCGTGGCAATGCACACATGACAGTTTTCTCTACCATTTCAGGTGGAGGTTGATGCCTCTGAAATTGGGGCAGGTGCCGTTTTGTCCCAAAGAGATCCAGAGACCTCTAAAAGTAACCCTTGTGCCTTTTTCTCTCGAAAATTTTCTCCACTGAACGTAATTAGACGTGGGTAATCGGGAGTTATTAGCCATAAAGTGGGCTTTTGAAGAGTGGAGAATTGGCTGGAGGGAGCCAAACATCAGGTGGGTGGTCCTTACGGACCATAAGAATCTAGTTATCTGGAATCTGCCAAGCGACTTAATCCTAGACAGGCCAGGTGGGCCTTGTTTTTCACACGTTTTAATTTTGTGGTTTCATTTCTTCCTGGCACTAAAAATGTTAAGGCAGTGCCCTCTCGAGGAGTTTCCTGGGGACTCTCCTGAGTTATCTGATCTTTGTTATTTTGAAAGAGGGTGTAGTTCTTTCGCCATCTCGCCCAATTGAGACTGGCTCTGGAGGGGTGTCAGGAGGATAAGCCCGAGCGCTGCCCTGTTGGGAAATTGTTTGTCCCGGACCAGTGGAAAAAGAGTGTAATGTTGAGATTCATTGTTCCGCGTTGGCCGGTCATCCCGGAATTTTTGGTACCAGAGACTTGGTTAGTCGGTCCTTTTGGTGGTTACCTTGTCTCGTGATGCAGGGAGTTTGTGCAGTCCTGCGGGACTTGCTCTCGCTCCAAGCCTTGCTCTCGTTCTAGTGGTTTTGTTGATGCCTTTACCTGTGCCCAGAGACCATGGACCCATATCTCTATGGATTTCATTTCCGACCTCCCTGTTTCTCAGAGAATGACCGTCATCTGGGTGATTTGCGATAGGTATTCCAAGATGATACATCTTGTGCCATTACCTAAGTTGCTTCCTCCTCTGAATTGGTGCCTTTGTTCCTTCAGCACGTGGTTCGTTTACACGGCATTCTGAGAACATTGTGTCTGACAGAGGAGTCAGTTTGTTTCCAGATTTTGGAGGACCTTTTGTTCTAAAATTGGTGTTCAATTGTCTTTCTCCTCGGCGTTTCATCCTCAGACCAATGGTCAAACTGAGAGAACAAAACCAGACATTGGAGACTTATCTGGTGCTTGTGTCTGTGTAAGGATGACTGGGTCTCTTTTTTGCCTTTGGCTGAGTTTGCTCTTAATTAATAGGGCTAGCTCTGCCACTTTGATGTCTCCATTTTTTGTAATTGGGGTTTCCCTCGATTTTCTTCAGGACAGACGGAGGCTTCTGTCTGTCCAGGTGTTGACTCTCTTGTGGAGCGTATGCAACAGATTTGGGACCAGGTAGTGGAGAGGTTGTCCCTCTTAGGAGAGGGCCAGCGGTTTACTAACCGGCATAGGACTGATGGTCCTCGGTTTAAAGTGGGGGATTGGTTGGTTGTCCTCAAGAAATATTCTATGAGAGTGGCATCTCCTAAATTTAAGCCTAGGTTCATTGGACCTTATAGATATGGAGATTCTTAATCCTGTTTCTTTTCGTTTGCTTCTTCCAGGGACATTTAAGATCCATAACGTGTTCCACAAGTCCTTGTTGAAGAGATTTTTGGCCAGTGGTTCCTATACGTGCCTCCGACCCGTTTTGGTTTAGGGCAACTGGATTTTGGGGGTTTAGAAAATATTGAATTCTGTTTTTTTAGAGGAAACTCCCGTATTTGGTTAAAGGGGGGTTAGGTAGGAAGACAATTTGGGGTTTTTTCGGCATCCCGTAGGAGACTCTCCCTGGTATCATAGAATCATCCGACCAAAGGTTGCTCAAATGAGGGTTGGGGGACCCCTCCTCAAGGGGGGGACTGTTTTTAATAGGTGGAAATGAGTTCGAGCAAAGCCCCTCTGGTGGTTACAAAAGGTACTGGATGTCCCGGAAAAATTGTGAGGATTGGGAAAAGGGTTACTGTGGGGTTATAAGGGAGGCCCCTTCCCGGGTTGCCGGTGACAAAGTTCTGGCTAATCCTTGATTCCTGTTTCCTTGGTAGCCTGCTGTGGGTCTAAAACTCCCCCCTAACGAAAAACATTTTCTTCTTTTTGTTTTTGTGTTTTTTTTTGCTTTTGTCTGCATTTGTGGGGGCCTTTGGGCCCCTTTGGGGGGTTTTGCCCCTCGTTCGTTCAGCCACTTATGTTTGTACTTTGCTTTTTCCAGTTTTTTCAGTGGCTGCTGTTTTTTTTTGGTTCCCAAAACTATTTTTGGTGGTAGAGGTGTGTGTAGTGTTGGCGATACTACTGCAAAATCGGGTATCGGCCGATATTAGCTGTATCGGGCTTTCGATTCCGAGTACCGATATTTTCGTCATATCGGATACCGGAATCGGATTTGTCACTGTCACTGTGAGTGTCCGTCGGTCGGGTCTGTCAGGAGTCAGCGGCACTTACCTGGCAGAAGATCTCCGGCGGTCACGTCCTGGACTGCTTGATGGCCGCCATTATGTTCTCCCTGGCGGTCACATGCAGTTTTTCGCGATAACTGCAGTGACTGCAGGGTAATCCCGGCCGTAAACCAGTCCGATGACGTCACCGCCGGGGAAGCAGGTAATCAGCTGTGCTGCGCCGGGATGACAGGCTCTGCCTGCCTGCCTGCCTCTGATGTCAATCTGATGTAGCAGAGCTGGATCGTCGTGGGACACTCGTTACTATGGACTGCGTCGGACAGGTGGTATACTGCTGGTTTTTTTTTTCATTTTTTTTACAGGAGATCGATGGCGTCGCAGGATGAGACTGTAATAAAAGTAATGAAAACTGTGTTGTGTTTTTTATTAAATTAAAAAACTTTTTTATGAACATTCACCCGTCCGGGTACATCAACTATTTAACTATTTACATACAGGGACCCTGTCCGGGTTATTTATAATTCTTTGGCAGGGGTGTTCCAGGTACCACCTGGTACTCTTCTGATGCTTGCCAAACATCCGAGACACCAAGGACCACCAGGACCTGATGACATCGTGTGGCCTGTACAGTCAAGTCGTGACCCGCTATCTGTGTCTGTGTGGCCACCTCTTTCATCTCCCTCTGGGTCTGGAGCCCTATGTCCCGGACTGAACGAACCCCAGGGGGCCTAACAGGCGCCGGGTACGGGCCAGCTATCGTTATCATGTCCATAGCTGGGGCTGCTGAGGAGACCACTGAGGGAGGCTGGGGAGATTTACGGCGTGGGGTGGGCACTTGTGCAGAGGCCTGGATGTGGGAGGCTGAAGGCTCCGAGGGTCTCACAGGTTCCTGACACTCTGGGGACCAGGGGTCGCACCTGGTGACATTTAGGGCATACCATCCATTGTAACCCCAGTGTCGGGTGTAAGTTACCAAGTCTCCTGGCAACAGGTCCCTCCCCGGGTGTCCTTCTGGGAGGTGAGTCTCCACGTCCCGCCGGGTCACAAAGACTTCTAAATAAAGTCCAGGCTCCTTGATGAAGCCCCAACCAGCTTTCAATTTAAAGCTCCGTACTTCACCCTTACGCCGCGGCTCGAAGGGTTCCTTTATCTTTTCTCATCCGGTCCTTATCTGCCCGGTCCTTCTCGATGTGACGTTGGCGAAGCTTCTGGGATTCGCGCTGCTCCCTTTGTCGCTCGGCTTCTCTCTCCCGACGTCTACACTCTTCCTCCTGACGCCGGTTGTAATTCTCCTCCACCAGCATCTCCATGTCTCCACCATCAAACTGCAGCTTACGATGTCCGGTTTGCGGCAGCTCTCCTGGCGCCCGACAGTCCTGGCGGCACTCACCTGCGGAGGAAGCAGCCGGCTCTGGAACAGATGACAGTCGGGGCTCCGGTACAGACAGGTAGGATCTGGGGTGCTGGTGCGGCGTTTTTTGCAGGAACGGGTGCCTCCACTGCGACAACGTCAACCGGATCACATTGCAAGGGCTGGGATGCCCGCACGGACTCCTCTACTAGAACGGGTGCCTCACCTTCCGGTACAGACACTTCAGGTAAGAGGGATTGGCGCCGCTCCAAGTTTAGTTTTAGGGCACGCCAGCTGGCTTCCATCCTGGCGACCTCCTCCCGGTGCCGGGCCAGGCCTCTTAGGGTATCCTCCGCTTCTTGCAGCGTAGGAGGGTTTCCAGGCCGGGTGCCCAACGGTGGTTCCGTGGCGATCGGTTCGCTTCCGTGGGGGGAGAGCTCTGACTGCTCCATCCCTTCACACTTCTGCTCGTGTCCATTAGCCATCTCTGCCAAGTCACATGTGTCATTAGCATCTGGAGAGGGCCCCTCTTTTGTAGTGAGGCGGGACCTTCGCGTTAGTTTCCGCACACTGAGGAGGATGAGGAGGCGGAACTCAAGAGCTGTGGGGCACGATCTTACATTGCAGTACCATTTAGAGTGGTCGGCCATCGTTTTCGCGCCACTGAGTGAGTGTACACCCACGAAGAGCACGCCCTTCTTCTTCACCAGTGCCTCGTCTTGACGCAGATATGGCGGAAAAATGGCAAATACATTCTCTGATGATTTTAGCAATTCTCAAGCACAAAACCAGTTCAATTCAGGCACACAGGACTCGCTTTAGCGAGCTACAGAATCCTGTTCGTGACGCCCAAGTTGAGTCGCACAGAGCCAGAGGTTTTGGGGATACTCGGCACCAAGCCCGTCGACTTCTATGGGGTATGTCACGGCTTTACCCGGCAATTGAATCAGAGTCTATTTTACTATGTAGAAGTGTATAAACTATAAATATATGTATATATATATGTCACAATGACATGTATATATATATATATATATATATATATATATATATATATATATATATATTCAATGTGTGTATATTTTGTGTTTACAACGAAAGAAAGTGTTTTTTTAGTTGCGATATTTTGTTCCCATAGACTTACATTGGACTTCCGGTATCGGAATCGGATATCGACGATATTTAGTGATATCGGCGATACCATTCCGATCCGATATTTTTAGATATCGAGCAGTATCGCTCAACACTAGTTGTGTGATCTCAGGTGTTTTTTAAATTAGTAGAGTTGGTGCTTTTCAGGGTTTTTTGAGATTGCAGTAAGTGCCCTTCCTATCCTTTTCTATTTAGTAAGTTTGGGCCCCAACGTTTGCTCATACTATTTTCTGTCTGTGTCAGTATTTCTTCTTGTCTAACCGCCATTACATGTTTGGGGGATTTCTATGTTCTTTGGGGATCTGCTCCGGGGCAGATAGCTTTCCTCTTTCTATCTTTAGGTGTAGTTAGTTTCTCAGGCTGTGACGAGGCGTCTAGGACCAACGTAGGAACGCTCCACGGCTGCCTCTAGTTGTGGTGGTTAGTCAGGGTACTGCAATCTCATAGTTTCCAACTGCTCTGGTGTATTTCCTTTTTTGCCGGCTCTCCTCAGCTACCAAATCATAACAGATCTGCCACCCATTAGTTTCCAACCTCTCAGGTGTTCGGCAGCCTCGCTGTTTTGCTCCTGTTCTCCTCAGTTACCAAATCATAACAGAGTTGGGACCAAAGATCTCAAATTTGGACTCATCAGACCAAAGCACAGATTTCCACTGGTCTAATGTCCATTCCTTGTGTTCTTTAGCCCAAACAAGTCTCTTCTGCTTGTTGCCTGTCCTTAGCAGTGATTTCCTAGCAGCTATTTTACCATGAAGGCCTGCTGCATAAAGTCTCCTCTTAACAGTTGTTGTAGAGATGTGTCTGCTGCTAGAACTCTGTGTGGCATTGACCTGGTCTCTAATCTGAGCTGGTGTTAACCTGCGATTTCTGAGGCTGGTGACTCGGATAAACTTATACTCAGAAGCAGAGGTAACTCTTGGTCGTCTCTCCTGGGGCGGTCCTCATGTGAGCCAGTTTCTTTGTAGCGCTTGATAGTTTTTGCAACTGCACTTGGGGACACTTTCAAAGTTTTCCCAATTTTTCGGACTGACTGACCTTCATTTCTTAAAGTAATGATGGCCACTCGTTTTTCTTCACTTAGCTGCTTTTTTTCTTGCCATAATGCACATTCTAACAGTTTATTCAGTAGGACTATCAGCTGTGTATCCACCAGACTTATGCACAACACAACTGATGGTCCCAACCCCATTTATAAGGCAAGAAATCCCAGTTATTAAACCTGACAGGGCACACCTGTGAAATGAAAACCATTTCCGGTGACTACCTCTTGAAGCTCATCAAGAGAATGCCAAGAGTGTGCAAAGCAGTCATCAAAGCAAAAGGTGGCTACTTTGAAGAACCTAGAATATAAGACATATTTTCAGTTGTTTCACACTTTTTTGTTAAGTATATAATTCCACATGTGTTAATTCATAGTTTTGATGCCTTCAGTGTGAATGTACAATTTTCATAGTCATGAAAATACAGAAAAATCTTTAAATGAGAAGTTGTATCCAAACTTTTGGTCTGTACTGTATATAGATCATTGCATACATCAAGAGGGTCCATTCCCTTCCTGTGTTCTGTTGCTGCTGCTAGCTGTATGATATATTGGCTGTATATAGCTAGCCCCAGGTGTAATTGGAATACAGGCCACACATTTTTCGGTGTGATATCTCCGTGCCAGCTCATAACTGTGCTTGCTCAAAGTTTGGCCAGTTTACATCAGTTTTATTTTTTTTGTCCTGGGTGTCAGTGTACTGATATACAGCACTAGTTAGCCCAAAAATAAAAAAGGTGCACATTTATCATTGTGGTATCTCCGTGGCAGCTCATATTTGTGTGTGCTCAAAGATTGGGAAGTTTACTTCAGTTTTCTTTTTTTTGTCCTTGGTGTCAATGTACATATACAGTCATGGCCAAAAGTTTTGAGAATGACACAAATATTAATTTTTAAAAAGTCTACTGCAACACTTTTTCTAATGGCAATTTGCATATACTCCAGAATGTTATAAAGAGTGATCAGCTTAACAGCAATTACTTGCAAAGTCAATATTTGGCTAGAAAATGAACTTTATCCCCCAAAACACATTTCAACATCATTGCAGCCCTGCCTTAAAAGGACCAGCTAACTTCTTTTCAGTGATTGCTCCATTAACTCAGGTGTGGGTGTTGATGAGGACATGGCTGGAGATCAATCTGTCATGATTAAGTAAGAATGACACCACTGGACACTTTAAAAGGAGGCTGGTGCTTGGCATCATTGTTTCTCTTCTGTTAACCATGGTTATCTCTAAAGAAACATGTGCAGTCATCATTGCAATGCACAAAAATGGCCTAACAGGGAAGAGGATCGCAGCTAGAAAGATTGCACCTCAGTCAACAATCTATCACATCATCAAGAACTTCAAGGAGAGAGGTTCCATTGTTGCCAAAAAGGCTTCAGGGCGCCAAGAAAGACCAGCAAGCGCCAGGACCGTCTCTTAAAAGTGTTTCAGCTGCGGGATCGGGCTACCAGCAGTGCAGAGCTTGCTCAGGAATGGCAGCAGGCAGGTGTGAGTGCATCTGCACGCACTGTGAGGCGGAGACTCTTGGAGCAAGGCCTGGTCTCAAGGAGGGCAGCAAAGAAGCCACTTCTCTCCAGAAAAAACATCATGGACAGACTGATATTCTGCAAAAGGTACAGGCAGTGGACTGCTGAGGACTGGGGTAAAGTTATTTTCTCTGATGAATCCCCTTTTCGATTGTTTGGGACATCAGGAAAACACCTCATTCAGAGAAGACAAGGTGAGCGCTACCACCAGTCTTGTCTCATGCCAACTGTTAAGCATCCTGAAACCATTCATGTGTGGGGCTGCTTCTCAGCCAAGGGATTCGGCTCTCTCACAGTCTTGCCTAAAAAACACAGCCATGAATAAAGAATGGTACCAGAATGTCCTCCAAGAGCAACTTCTCCCAACCCTCCAAGAGCAGTTTGGCGATCAACAATGCCTTTTCCAGCATGATGGAGCACCTTGCCATAAAGCAAAGGTGATAACTAAATGGCTCAGGGAACAAAACATAGAGATTTTGGGTCCATGGCCTGGAAACTCCCCAGATCTTAATCCCATTGAGAACTTGTGGTCAATCATCAAGAGACGGGTGGACAAACAAAAACCTAAAAATTCTGACAAAATTAAAGGATTGATTGTGCAAGAATGGACTGCTATCAGTCAGGATTTGGTCCAGAAGTTGATTGAGAGCATGCCAGGGAGAATTGCAGAGGTCCTGAAGAAGAAGCTTTTGTTACTCATATGTTTGCAATTATTATATTTCTGTCTGTGATAAAAACATCTGTCAAACACACATAAAAACCAGAGGGCAGCAGATCATGTGAAAATATACTATTTGTGTCATTCTCAAAACTTTTGGCCATGACTGTATACAGCAGTATTTCGCAATAAAATAAAAAAAAATACAGGCCACACATTTGTCATAGTGGTATCTCCGTGGCAGCTCATATCTGTGTGTGCTCAAAGTTTGGGCAGTGTAGGCCGGTTTTCCTTTTTTTGTCCTGGGTGTCACAGTCATGATATACAGCACTAGTTAGCCCAAAAATAAAAAAAAAACAGGGCACACATTTATCGTTGTGGTATCTCCGTGGCAGCTCATATCTGTGCATGCTCAAAGTTTGGTCAGTTTAGGCCAAAACATTGTATTTTTTTTGCAGTTCGTTAACGTAATTATTAAATCTGATAAGGCCAAAAGCATTTTTACCTAAAGTCCAGATAGGTAAAAGTGTGGTTTTCAAGCAAACGTATCACATACAAGTTGACTCCCAAATCACCCTTTTGTAGTGAATGTGTATAATATTCTATTCCATTTACAATGGGCAAGGCGCGTGGCAAGGGACAGGGAAGTGGACATGATGGTGATGGTGCAGGCCCAGGCCATGAGAAAGCTGAAATTGGCCCACCGAAAACACCCACATCTTCTCGCTGGACCTTAGTGTCCGAAGTCCTAGGGGATTGTGGCAAGACAGCACTATTAAAGCCCGAGCAGTGTGAAAAGGTTGTTGGTTGGATAGCGGATAATACATCAAGTTGCTTATCCACCACCACCAGCACCCTGTTTTCAACACGGTCAAGTCACAGTAGCCATAAATCTGGACTGCATTTTCCTTACCCTGATCCTCCTTCCTCCCACCTTGCTGAGTGCCCTTAGACAACTGATCCCACACTCGTACACTCCGAAGAGCTGTAAAGTTTGCCATTTGGAGATTCGTGCCTCTCGTCCGCTCCACTAGAAGCGGGGCAAGATGATATTCCACGTAGCGATGAACAAATCTTTGAGCAGCCACGGTCACAAGAGGTGGACGATGATGAGACACAAATGCCGGAAAGTCAGGAGGAGTACCAGGGTGGGGAAGTGGAAGTTGAGTTGGTGGATGATGTAGTAACAGACTCAACCTGGCAGGAGGACATGCAGGATGAGGATAGTAGCACACAGGGTGAGGTAGGCGTCGCACCACTTCAGGCTGGAAGAAGCAGTGTGGTGGCCGCAAACAGAAGGCGGACAACCGTTCCCCGTAACAGCAATCTGAAGGAAGTTGCCAGTCCAACTGCTAGGTCTTCCCGAGTCTGGTTATTTTTTAAAGACTCTGACGATAACCCTAAACAGGCCATTTGCAACATCTGTCATGCCAGCAACAGCAGAGGTAGCAAAACTACCAGCCTTACCACCACCAGCATGATCAGGCACATGGCAGCAAAGCACACGATTTTGTGGACCCAACCCCAGGCTCCAGGAACAGTGTCTGCGGGTGACACCACTGCTTCTTCAACTGTTGTGTGTGCAAGCCAATCCCCTGTTCAATGTGCATGCGAAGATGCCTCCTGCCATGCCGTTGCCCACAGTCAAATAGCACCATCATCAAGCACGTCCATGTCCTTGTCCCAGTGCAGCCTTCAGTTCTCTATACCCCAGTCATTGAAACGTAAGCGGAAATACGCAGCCAATGCCCCACAGGCCACAGTACTCAATTCTCATATTTCTCGTCTGCTTGCGGTTGAAATGTTGCCTTTTAGGCTTATGGAGGCGAAAGCTTTCTGCAACCTGATGGCGGTGGCCGTCTCAAGGTACTCTGTCTCCAGCTGCCACTATTTCTCCCGCTGTGCTGTCACGGCATTACACAAGCACGTGTCCAACAACATTACCCATGCCCTCAACAATGCAGTTACTGGGAAAGTACACCTAACCACGGACACGTGGACAAGTGCTAGTGGCCAGGGATGGTACATCTCGCTGACGGCACACTGGGTTAACATAGTGGAAGCCTGTACCCAGTCAGACCTTGGGATGGAACACGTCCTCTCAATGCCAAGGATTGAGGGCCCTACGTCAATCAGGGTTGCCCCCACTGTGTACAGCTCCTGCACCTCCTCCTCCTCCACTTCAGTCTCCATGTCAGAAATGAGCACATCAGTCACAAGCTGGAAGCACGGCAGCACTGCCAAAGCAAAGCGGCAAGAGGCTGTGCTGAAGCTAGTTTGCTTAGGTGACAAACCGCACAATGCTGAATAGTTGTTGACAACTCTGAAAGAGCAGGCAGATGTATGGCTGAAACCACCAAATCTCCAGCCAGGCATGGTTGTATATGACAATGGCGGGAACCTGGTGGCGGCTTTGAGGCGAGGCAAACTGACACACGTACCATGCCTGGCCCATGTGCTGAAACTCGTTGTTCAATGTTTTCTAAAAAGCTATCTGGAGCTGCCGGATCTGCTGGTTAAAGTACGCCGCCTGTGTGCACATTTTAGAAAGTCAGCTACAGCTTCAGCTGCCCTTGCCGTGCTTCAGCAGCGATTGCAGATTCCGGCTCACCAACCGGTGTGTGATGTCCCCACGCATTGGAACTCTACACTGCATATGTTAGAAAGGATTTGTAAGCAGCAGCGAGCAGTTGTTGAATATCAGCATCAACAAGGCCGTCATTTGTCAGATCTGACTCCACACCTAAGACCTCAGGAGTGGACATGGATGTCAGACATATGTAGCATCCTCCAAAACTTTGAAAAGTCCACCAAGATGGTGAGTGGCGATGACGCCATAATTAGCGTTACCATCCCCTCATCTGCATTCTGAAAAGCTCTCTGCTCACAATGAAAGAGGAGGCATTGCAGGCGGAGCATGAGGACATAGATCAAGGAACCATACAGGGTGATTACACACAGCCCAGCCTCGTGTCATCCCAACATGGATTGGTTGACAATGAAGAAGAGGAGGAGGAGGAAGAACAGGAGGTACTTTCATGCACTATAGATGGGACTACAACCACAAGTGTCATATCGTCTGTTCAGCGTGGATGGCCTGAGGACAGGGAAGAAGAGGAAGAGGAGGAGGAGGACACCTTGGTCAGCTGTCCTGTTGGTGAGGACACGGAAGTCTTGCCTGCTACCAGTCTGGCACGCATGATTGACTTTATGTTGCGCTGCCTTTCTCATGACCCTCGTATTGTAAAAATATTGGGTACCAGTCATTACTGGCGAGTGATACTTTTAGACCTATGGTACAAGGATAACTTTCAATCTCTTGTTCCAGAGGCAGACAGGTGTACCAAAATGGTGCAGTATGATAGGGCCATTATTGCAGAATTATTAAAAAAATACCCATTGTAAAACGCTGGCGGCAGAGATAACAGTTCGTTGGCCAGCCAAGCAGGACAGACACAAGTCCACTCCAGCAGAGGCAGGGAAACACTGGCAAAGTTCTGGGACAGTTTTCTAAGACCCTCCCATCGCCCATGCACTGAGGCTTGGGGTAATCTCACAAAGAATGCAATGTTCTCTAAGATGCTGATGGAGTACCTTGCTGACCGTACCAACATCCTCCATCATTCCTCTGTGGCTTTTAATTATTGAGTATCCAAGCTGGACACATGGCATGATCTGGCTCTCTCTGCCTTGGAGGTCCTGGCCTGCCCTGCCGCTAGCATTTTGTCCGAGCGGGTTTTTAGTGCTGCTGATGGCATAATCACAGATGAGCGCATTCGCCTTTCTATGGAAAATACAGACAGGCTGACTCTTCCAAAAATGAACAAGGCATGGATTGGGCCTGACTTCTCGACACCGCCAAATGGTGACAGCGAAGTCTAAACTCCAATATATTTTATTTTTGGGAGGTGTATTCCCATGCACCACTTCACAACCAAACATGGATATGTGCTTCCTGATTTTGGCTAGTTGGTGTCCTCCTCCTTCTTCTCCTCATCCTCACTGTCCACCCCCACTTGAACACCAGGGTGAACGTATTCAGTCATGCTTCGGCCACTCTATGTTTTGGCAAGGTGTTATGATGCCCGTCATCAAAATACAAAAAAACACCCCGAAGTGGAAATGTTTGCCAGCCAATACACTAAGTGTATGGGCATTCCAATTCTAGGAGACAGACTACTAACAGTTGGGCCTATTTTTTTAATCAGGCCTTCCTCCACGGCTCATTATCCACCGCCACTAGATCAAAAGGGTTTACGTGTTCCATGCAGTTACAGCCAGTGTCACATTATTAACAAGGGTGGGTGGGTAGGCTATGCGTAATATACATGTTCTGAAAATGGTTGAGGCGTACCCCACAAGGGAAATGTTTGCCAGCGCATACACTTAGTGTATGGGCATTCCAAGTCTGGGAGACCCGCTCATTTAAATTGGGCCTAGTTTTTAATCCTGCCTTCCTCCACGTCTTATCATCCACCACCACTAGATCACCAGGTTTAACGTATTCCGTGCTGCTACGGCCAGTGTCAAAATCCTAACAACAGTGGGTGTTTCTGCTGGGTGTTAAATACTTGTTATGGAAAAGGTACCCTGTGACACCACAATTCCTGCTGAAGAAAGAAGACAGAAGAAGAGAGAAGAAAGAAGAAAGAATACAAATGCAAGTTTTGATCCCCGATTCCTGCCCGATCATCCACCCCAATCCTCCAATTACCCTCCCCCTTCCCTTTCCCCCTCTTTTTACTCCCCTTTGAGCCGCCTCTGCGCACATTTAGCAGCCGCCGAGCGTTGATTGGTGACGCAGTTCACCGATCAACACTCGTGCTCGCTTTTCTTTTGCACCCCCCTCCGTGCGCACATCCAGCAGCCGCGGAACTTTGATAAGTGACACCGTTCACTTATCAGAGCTCGTGCCTGCTGTTTTTTTTTTCACTCCCCGTTCCGCCACTCCCGTGCGCACATCCAGCAGCGCGGAACGTTGATAAGTGACACCCTTCACTTATCAGAGCTCGTGCCTGCTGTTTTTTTTTTTTCACTCCCCGTTCCGCCACTCCTGTGCACACTTCCAGCAGCCGCGGAACGTTGATAAGTGACACCCTTCACTTATCAGAGCTCGTGCCTGCTGTTTTTTTTTCACTCCCCGTTCCGCCACTCCCGTGCGCACATCCAGCAGCCGCGGAACTTTGATAAGTGACACCATTCACTTATTAGAGCTTGTGCCTGCTGGGTTTTGGTTTTTTTTCACTCCCCTTTCCGCCACTCCTGTGCGCACTTCCAGCAGCCACCGAACTTTGATAAATGACACCGTTCACTTATCAGAGCTCGTGCCTGCCGTTTTTTTTTCACTCCCCGTTCCAGCACTCCTATGCACACATCCAGCAGCCGCGGAACTTTGATAAGTGAAACCGTTCACTTATCAGAGCTTGTGCCTGCCGGGTTTTTTTTTCACTCCCCTTTCCGCCACTCCCGTGCGCACTTCCAGCAGCCACCGAACTTTGATAAATGACACCGTTCACTTATCAGAGCTCGTGCCTGCCATTTTTTTTTCACTCCCCTTTCCGCCACTCCTGTGCGCACTTCCAGCAGCCACCGAACTTTGATAAATGACACCGTTCACTTATCAGAGCTCTTGCCTGCCATTTTTTTTTTCGCTCCCCTTTCCGCCACTCCCGTGTGTACTTCCAGCAGCCACCGAACTTTGATAAATGACACCGTTCACTTATCAGAGCTCTTGCCTGCCATTTTTTTTTCAATCCCTTTCCACCACTCCCGTGCGCACTTCCAGCAGCCACCGAACTTTGATAAATGACACCGTTCACTTATCAGAGCTCGTGCCTGCCGTTTTTTTTTTTCACTCCCCGTTCCAGCACTCCTATGCACACATCCAGCAGCCGCGGAACTTTGATAAGTGAAACCGTTCACTTATCAGAGCTTGTGCCTGCCGGGTTTTTTTTTCACTCCCCTTTCCGCCACTCCCGTGCGCACTTCCAGCAGCCACCGAACTTTGATAAATGACACCGTTCACTTATCAGAGCTCGTGCCTGCCATTTTTTTTTCACTCCCCTTTCCGCCACTCCTGTGCGCACTTCCAGCAGCCGTGGAACTTTGATAAGTGACACCGTTCACTTATCAGAGCTCGTGCCTGCCGTTTTTTTTTCACTCCCCTTTCCGCCACTCCTGTGCGCACTTCCAGCAGCCACCGAACTTTGATAAATGACACCGTTCACTTATCAGAGCTCGTGCCTGCCGTTTTTTTTTCACTCCCGTTTCGCCACCCCCATGTGTACATCCAGCAGCCACCGAACTTTGATAAGTGACACCGTTCACTTATCAGAGCTCGTGCCTGCTGTTTTAGATTTTTTTCAATGGCATTTTTTTTCCCTATTTGCTTTCTTTTCTTTTAGCTTTTTCTTTTCAGAATAGTTTGCACCAAGCACTATCCCCCCACACACATAAAAATTATTAATAAAGTACACACAAAGCACCACATTCACCAAAAAAATGTCCCGCCCGTCATGTTCCTCCCAACAGCGCTATTCAGTGGAGGAGCGAGGAAGAGGATCCCACATTTCTTTACTTTTCAGATTCTTCATCCTCTCCTTCTTTTTCTTCCTCCTCCTTCTCCTCATCTTCCTTCTCAGGTCCTGCAGAACCGCCACGCAGACGCCCCAGGACTGAAGATGAGGCAGCGCCCACTCCTGAAGATGAACCAGCGCACCCTTCTTCGGACCCGTATGGACCTCGCCCCCCGAAAATTCCAAGCCACTGATTCCTGATTTTGTGGCAGAATCAGGAATCAAGTTTGACACCACCGGCCTCAAAGAAATAGATTTTTTCATAGTCTTTTTCTCTGAGGATTTAATTAACCTCATGGTGGAGCAAATGAATTTGTACGCTCGACAATTTTTGGCGCAAAAGCCCGTGTCATCATTTTCCAACTGGTCTCCTGTAGACGCAGTTGAAATGATGCAGTTTTAGGGCCTGGTCCTCCATATGAGGATCCTGAAGAAGCCTGAAATTCGCAATATTGGAGTGTTGATATTTTATACAACACTCCAGTGTTCCGAATGGTCATGTCCCGGACGGGTTTTGAGGCTATCCACAAATTCCTGCATTAAAATGATAATGCACAGTGTCCCCCATGAAATGACCCCAACTTTGACCGTCTGTTTAAAGTTCGGTGAAGTGTACGTGCCCCAAAGGGACATCTGGGTGGATGAGTCCTTGGTTCATTTTAAGGGAAGGCTCCGATTCCGCCAGGTACGGAATCAAACTCTATAAGCTGTGTGAGAGTACCTCAGGGTACATCTACAGCTTTAGAGTTTACAAAGGAAATGACACCAGGATTGAACCCCCTGAGAGTCCCCCCGTCCTGGGAGTGAGTGGGAAAATTGTGTGGGATTTGGTGAACCCACTGCTGGATAAAGGTTATCACCTTTACACCGATAACTTTTATTCCAGCATCCCACTCTTCAAATCCCTCTCTGTGCGAGGTACCGCAGCCTGCGGTACTGTCCGCAAAAATCAGAGAGGCCTCCCGAAGACGCTACTTGGGCAGATGCTCAGAAAGGGTGAGAGCAGAGCCCAATGTAGCGACCACCTGCTGGTGGTCAAGTACAAGGACAAGAGGGATGTCCTTCTCTTGACCACCATACACGGTGATGGCAGCGCCCTCAGCACTGTACGGGGTACCGCTACACAGGTCCGCAAACCGGACTGTGTACTTGGGTACAACAAATACATGGGGGGTGTTGATCTCTCCGATCAACTCCTACAGCCGTACAGTGCTTTGAGAAAGTCCAACGTGTGGTACAAAAAGCTGGCCATGCACATTGTACAGATGGCAATGCTCAACGCTTTCCTGCTGCACGATGTGCACGCAACAGCGATACGTCGTACCTTCAGTTTCAGGAGAAGTTTGGCGCTCAGGAAGGAGTGGGCCCCAGTACTTCCGGAACTGAAGGTGCTAGTATCATACCAGGTCAGCATTTAACGAGGGTGGTCCCGCCAACTGGAAAAAAAGGTAAGCCGCAAAAAAGGTGCCGAGTGTGTTACAAAAGGGGAATACGCAAGGACACCACTTACCAATGCGACACCTGCCCCGAAAAAAATGGCCTGTATATGAAGGATTGCTTCAAATTGTACCACACCTCTATGCACTACTAATTTACTTTGCAGGAAACAGATTAGTTCCAAAAAGGGGCACATCTAGAAAAGTTCCTTGGGAGTCTAGTTTCCAAAATTATGTCACTTGTGTTTTTTTTTACTGTTAAGGCACATAAGGGGCTCTGCAAACAGAACATGACGCCCCAAGACCATTCCATCAAAGTCTGCATTCCAAAACATCACTACTTCCCTTCTGAGCCCCGACTTGTGCCCAAACAGTTTTTTCCCACATATGGGGTACCAGTGTACTCAGGACAAATTGGACAACAACTTTTGGTGTCCAATTTCTCCACTTAACCTTGGGAAAATAAAAAATTGGGGACTAAAACATCATTTTTGTGAGGAAAAAAGTAGGATTTTTTATTTTCACACCCGGGCATTATAAACTTTAGTGAAACACTTGGGGGTTCAAAGTGCTCACCACACACCTAGATAAGTTCCTTAGGGGGTCTGTTATGTTTTGGTAGCTGAGGAGAGCAGGCAAAAACGGCAATACACCAGAGAGGTTGGAATCTATTGGATTGCAGTACCCTGACTAACCACCACAACTAAACGCAGCCGTGAAGCGTTCCTACGTTGGTCCTAGACGCCTCGTCACAGCCTGAGAGATTAACTACGCCTAAAGATAGAAAGAGGAAAGCTATCTGCCCCAGATCAGATCCCCAAAGAACATAGGAAGCCCCAAACATGTAATGGCGGTTAGACAAGAGGGAATACAGACACAGACAGAAAATAGTATGAGCAAATGCTGGGGCCCAATCTGCCTAGACAGAAAAGGATAGAAAGGATACTCATTGCAATCCAAAAAAACCCTTTAAAAAAAAGCCAACGCTACTGATTGCAAAAACACCTGAGATCACACGACCTCTACCACCTAAATCAGTTCTCTGGTGTAACAAAACTAAGCCGCAGCCACCGAAAAAACAGGAAAAAGCAAATGAACAAATTACAGTGGCTTCAGATAAACTGAGAGGAGCACAAGCCCCCGGAGGGGACCTGGCTGACCTCCACAGAAGTGCAGGGAACAATGCAAAAAGCAAGCACAAAAATAAAAGCAGAAAATATCTTATCTGATAGAAGAAGATGCAGGCAAGACTCAGCAAACTTCCAAATGAACCAGGAACCACAATTGAGACAAGAACAATTGATCACCGGCAACCATGATGGGAGGGAACCTCCCTTATATCAGACCAGTCTGTAACTCCTGATTGCCAATCCTCATTGAATGGTTCAATACTGTTTGTAACCACCAGAGGGAGCTTCTGCTCAGAATTCATTTCTAAAACATTCACAACAGTACCTTGAGGAGGGGTCACCGAACCCTCATTTGTGCAACCAGGTCTGTCAGGATGAGCTCGGTGATAGGCACGGATCAGTCTCCTAGCATGGATGTCCGAAGCAAACACCCAAGAATTGTCCTCCTGACCATAACCTCTCCACTTAACCAAATACTGGAGTTTCCGTCTAGAAAAACGAGAATCCAATATTTTCTCAACCACATACTCCAGATTGCCCTCAACCAAAACAGGGTCAGGAGGCGCAGCCATAGGAACCACTGGCTCGACAAACCTCTTCAATAAGGACTTGTGGAACACGTTATGGATCTTAAATGTCCCTGGAAGAAGTAAATGAAAGGAAACAGGATTAAGAATCTCCATAATCTTATAAGGTCCAATGAACCTAGGCTTAAACTTAGGAGATGCAACTCTCATAGCGATATTTCTTGAGGACAACCAGACCAAGTCCCCCACTTTAAACCGAGGACCGTCAGTCCTATGCCGGTTGGCAAACCGCTGGGCCTTCTCCTGAGAGAGGGACAACCTCTCCACTACCTGGTCCCAAATCTGCTGCATATGCTCCACAACAGAGTCAACACCCAGACAGACAGAAGCCTCCATCTGTCCCGAAGAATATCGAGGGTGAAACCCAAAATTGCAGAAAAATGGAGACATCAAAGTGGCAGAGCTTGCCCTATTATTAAGAGCAAACTCAGCCAAAGGCAAAAAAGAGACCCAGTCATCTTGATCAGCAGACACAAAGCATCTCAGATAAGTCTCCAATGTCTGGTTTGTTCTCTCAGTTTGTCCATTGGTCTGAGGATGAAAAGCAGAGGAGAAAGACAATTGAACACCAAGTTTAGAACAAAAAGTCCTCCAAAATCTGGAAACAAACTGGACTCCTCTGTCAGACACAATGTTCTCAGGAATGCCGTGTAACCGAACCACGTGCTGAAGGAACAAAGGCACCAATTCAGAGGAGGAAGGCAACTTAGGTTTTCCAAGATGATACATCTTGTGCCATTACCTATCACAAATCACCCAGATAACGGTCATTCTTTGAGAAACAGGGAGGTCGGAAATAAAATCCATAGAGATATGGGTCCATGGTCTCTTGGGCACAGGCAATGGCATCAACAAACCACTAGAGCGAGAGCAAGGCTTGGAGCGAGAGCAAGTCCCACAGGACTGCACAAACTCCCTGACGTCACGAGACAAAGTAGGCCACCAAAAGGACCGACTAACCAAGTCTCTGGTACCAAAAATTCCGGGATGACCGGCCAACGCGGAACAATGAATCTCAGACATCACACTCTTTTTCCACCGGTCTGGGACAAACAATTTCCCAATAGGGCAGCGCTCGGGTTTATCCTCCTGATACCCTTCCAGAGCCAGTCTCAAATTGGGCGAGATGGCGGAAAGAACTATACCTCTTTCAAAATAACAGCAGATTCAGATAACTCAGGAGAGTCCGCAAGGAAACTCCACGAGAGGGTATCCGCCTTAACATTCTTAGTGCCAGGAAGAAAAGAATCTACAAAATTAAAACGTGTGAAAAACAAGGCCCACCTGGCCTGTCTAGGATTAAGTCGCTTGGCTGATTCCAGATAAACCAGATTCTTATGGTCCGTGAGGACCACCACCTGATGTTTGGCTCCCTCCAGCCAATGTCTCCACTCTTCAAAAGCCCACTTCATGGCCAATGACTCCCGATTACCCACGTCATAATTACGTTCAGTTGGAGAAAATTTTCGAGAGAAAAAGGCACAAGGGTTACTTTTAGAGGTCTCAGGATCTCTTTGGGACAAAACTGCACCTGCCCCAATTTCAGAGGCATCAACCTCCACCTGAAATGGCAGAGAAACATCAGGCTGCCGTAGAACAGGAGCAGAAGTGAATCTCTGCTTAAGTTCCTGAAACGCAGAGACTGCCTCAGGAGGCCAATTAACCACATCAAGACCCTTTTTGGTCAAATCAGTCAATGGTTTAACAATAACAGAGAAATTACCAATAAATTTACGATAAAAATTGGCAAAACCCAAGAATCTCTGAAGAGCCTTTAATGAAGTAGGTTGGACCCAATCACAGATGGCCTGAACCTTGACCGGGTCCATTTCAATAACCGATGGAGACAAAATGAATCCCAGAAATGAGATCCTCTGTACGCCAAAAAGACACTTTTATCCCTTCACATACAGAGCATTCTCTCTCAAAATCTGGAACACAGTCCGAACATGTTTCACATGAGAGTCCCAGTCATTGGAAAAAATCAAGATATCATCCAATAAAAAAATCAGAAATTTATCCACAAAATCCCTGAAAATGTCATTCATGAAGGACTGGAAGACGGAAGGAGCATTAGTGAGCCCAAAAGGCATCACTAGGTACTCAAAATGCCCCTCTGGGGTATTAAACGCCGTCTTCCATTCATCCCCGTGCTTAATGCGAATAAGGTTATACGCCCCCCTGAGGTCAAGCTTGGTAAACCAAGTAGCACTTTTCACCCTGGAAAACAGGTCAGAAATCAAGGGTAACGGATATTGATATTTCACAGTGATCTTGTTCAAGAGACGATAATCAATACACGGCCTTAATGAACCATCCTTTTTGGCCACAAAGAAAAAACCGGCACCCAAGGGTGAAGAGGATGGTCTGATATGACCCTTTTCCAATGACTCCTTGATATAAGACCGCATAGCGTCATGTTCAGGTACAGACAAGTTAAAAAGGCGACCTTTAGGAAATTTACTACCAGGCACTAATTCAATAGCGCAGTCATAGCTCCTATGGGGGGGCAAGGATGCAGATTTACTTTCGCTAAACACATCAGAAAAATCAGTCAAAAAGTCAGGAACATCCTGAGACTGGGGAGAGGCAGAAAAACAGGAGTATTGGCATTAACACATTGGCAGCCCCAACTGGTTACAGACACAGATTTCCAATCCAAAACAGGATTATGAGACTGTAACCAAGGGAAACCTAGTACAATAATGTCATGCAGATTATACAGTACCAAAAATTTGCAACTCTCCTGATGATCAGGTTCAACCCTCATTATCACCTGAGTAGAAAACTGGGGTTTATTCTCAGCCAAAGGGGTAGAATCAATCCCCAGTAGGGGAATAGACTGCCGTAGGGGTATCAAGGGAAACCCACAACGTTTGGCAAAATCAAAATCCATAAGGTTAATAGCTTCTCCCGAATCAACAAAAGCCTGAGCAGAAAATGTGGACAGGGAGCAAATCAGGGTAACAGTCAACAAAAATTTAGTCTGAACACTACCCAAGACAACTGAGCGTGCAAAACGTCTTCCTCGCTTAGGGCAGACAGAAATAGCATGAGAGGCGTTACCACAATAGAAACATAACCCATTGTGTTTTTGAAACTCATGACGCTGTGCCCCAGAAGCCACTCTATCACACTACATTGGTTCAGAAGCTGGCTCACAAGGCAACACTATTCCAAGCATACCTCTACGCTCACGCAAACATCTGTCAATTTGAATCGCTAATGACATAGAAACATTGAGACCAGAGGGAGCAGGGAAACCCACCATAACATCTTTTACATTCTCTGACAGCCCCTTCCGAAAAAGGGCTGCCAAAGCATCATCATTCCATTTGGTTAGGACTGCCATTTTTGGAATTTCTGACAGTACAACTCAGCGTCCTCAAGCCCCTGATTTAATGCCAACAAGGTACTTTCAGCTTGATCAGTGACATTAGTTTCATCGTACAATAACCCCAGAGCCAGAAAAAATGCATCAGCATCACTCAAAACAGGGTCCCCAGGTGTCAGGGAAAATGCCCAATCCTGAGGATCACCACGCAGGAGAGAGATGACAATTTGAACCTGCTGTGCCGCATTCCCTGAGGACTTAGGTTTTAAGACAAAAAACAACTTACAGTTATTTTTGAAATTCAGAAATTTGGCCCGATCTCCCAAAAACAAATCTGGCATGGGAATCCTAGGTTCCACAACCGGCAACCCAGCAAGATAGACAGCAATAGGCCTCATACTCACTGGCGCCGAAAACGGATGATAATCAGAGGAAAAAAAATCGGATGCAAATCTGACCAATGTTAGTCAATGGGTGAATTCTCATTTGCGATTTTTTTCTCATCAGATATTGTTGTGAGAAAAAAATCGCAGCATGCTGCGATTTGATGCGATTTTGGGATGAAAATCGCCAATGCAAGTCAATTGGGTGCGATTAAAAAACGCACAGCACTCGCACCATGCACGTGCTGTCCGATTTATATGCATCAGTCTCCTTTGAAAAGCCGGTAATTCATCCCCGGCTACTGTAAAATCACACTGACAGCTCACAAAACAGTAGATACATACACATAGAATACATATATATATATATATATATATATATATTATATATATATATACACATGTCATTGTAACACATACATATATATATATTTATAGTTCTTACACTTCTACATACTGTAATAGCCGCTAATTCAATTGCCGGCTTTTGTGAAATCACAGAAGCCGACATGAAATGATACATTGTTTCCACACAGTTAACCATGTAATTTCCTGTATTTTGATATATGGTTTGAACTTACAATTACATGAGTGTATTTGTACAAAATTTCAGACATGTAGGGGTTAATTAAAGGTGTAAATTCGTTGAAAAAAAATGCGTGGGCTCCCGCTGTATTTTCTCCACCAGACAGACAAAGCAAGCGAGTGGGGGCAGATAATAATAGCCTAGGGAGGGTACATTTTTTTGTGCCCCCCCTGGCTACTAACATCTGCCCCCAGACACCCCAGAAAGGGCAAATCTATAATTAGATTCGCCCTTTCTGGCACTTTGCCCGTCTATTCCCATTGCCCTGTAGCGGTGGCGAATGGGTTAATAAGGGGTTAATGTCACATTGCTATTGAAAGGTGACCTTAAGCCATGTTAATAATTGAGAGTTGTCAATTAGACAACTATCAATTATTAATCCTATTGTATGATAGAAAAATTAAACACACACAGTTTAATAAAAAATAAGTTTAATGAAATAATCACACAGTTTTTGACCATATTTTATTTTCCTGCTAAAACCATTTCCTGTAATAAAAATAAAATAAAAAAGCAAAATTATTCTTACCAATCCGATGTACAGTCAGGTCCCACGGTGTAATCCATCAGAAAGGGTTAACAGGTTACAGCTTGCAGAGAGCTAAATGCTGTCTCCGAGCTGTATTCCCATGAATGAATAACTTCCTCTCCCAGCGAAAGGAGAGGAATAGATTCATGAATGGAGCTTAATTGATTTATTGCCACTTTCACTTGAGTGACCTGACCTAACATGAAAGTGGGATACAATCAATTAAGCTTCATTCATTAATCACATCCTCTCCTGTCGGCAGGAGATAAGCTCATTCATTCAGGAGCTATCAGATGAGCACGCAGGATTACTTGCGCTGCTTATCTGATTGCTAGTTAACCCTTTGTGAAGGATTACATCGTGGGACGTGACAGATCGCCAGATAGGTAAGAATAACATTGCTTTATTATTTTATATTTATTTTAGAAGAACAAGGGCTTCGAACGGATTAAGAGTTAAATAAAAGATGGTCAAAAATATGTGTTTTTATTTCATTAAAATTATTTATTCTTAAAGTGTGTTTGTGTTTTTTTATTTACTTCAATAGGATTAATAATTGATAGTTGTCTAATTGACAGCTCTCAATTATTAACATGGCTAAAGGTCACCTTTCAATAGCAAGGTGACATTAACCCCTTATTAACCCATTCGCCACCGCTACAGGGCAATGGGAATAGACGGGCAAAGTGCCAGAAAGGGCTAATCTAATTATAGATTTGCCCTTTCTGGGGTGTCTGGGGGCAGATGTTAGTAGCCAGGGGGGGCACAAAAAAAATGTACCCTCCCTAGGCTATTATTATCTGCCCCCACTCGCTTGCTTTGTCTGTCTGGTGGAGAAAATACAGCGGGAGCCCACGCATTTTTTTTCAACGAATTTACACCTTTAATTAACCCCTACATGTCTGAAATTTTGTACAAATACACTCATGTAATTGTAAGTTCAAACCATATATCAAAATACAGGAAATGACATGGTTAACTGTGTGGAAACAATGTATCATTTCATGTCGGCTTCTGTGATTTCACAAAAGCCGGCAATTGAATTAGCGGCTATTACAGTATGTAGAAGTCTAGGAACTATAAATATATGTATATATATGTCACATAATTAATATATTTTATATATATATATATATATTATGTATTCTATGTGTGTATATGTGTATATGTACTGTTTCTATTCTTTATTAAAGCTGTCAGTGTGATTTTACAGTATGGCCAGGGATGAATTAGCGGCTATTATACTATGTAGAAGTGTATGACCTATATATATATTATATATATATATATATATATATATATTATATATATTAGATGTATATATATATATATTATATATATAATTATTTGCTTTTTGTGTAAATTTTTTTGTTACAATGTGATTTTTACATGACTTTTTACATAGAGATAACTGCTCTATGTAAAACTTCATGTTAAAATCGCATTGCATACAGATGGAAAACTGATGGAAAACTGACAGAAAACGCATGGTGCGATTTAAAATCGCATCAAAATCGCATGCCTTTTTACAACAAATGTACCGTTTTTTTCCTGCAGAAAACGGACCGATTTTTTTTCCAGCCAGTGAGTATGAGGCCATACTCCGAACCTCAGTGGCAAGCTGATCCACACGGCCAGACAGCTGTGCAAGTTCCATTGAGAGAAAAAAAAATCCTCCTCAGCACCCAGAGAAAAAGAGGGAAAAATTGCAAGAAACAAAAAAAATAAATAAAAAAATCTCTGACAACTTTTTTCTTTCCACACTATTTTTCCCTTCTGTGAGTACCATACAATTTTCAGCTTGGCCGGTGATACTGTTATGTTTTGGTAGCTGAGGAGAGCAGGCAAAAACGGCAATACACCAGAGAGGTTGGAATCTATTGGACTGCAGTACCCTGAATAACCACCACAACTAAAGGCAGCCGTGGAGCGTTCCTACGTTGGTCCTAGACGCCTCGTCACAGCCTGAGAGATTAACTACACCTAAAGATAGAACGAGGAAAGCTATCTGCCCCGGAGCAGATCCCCAAAGAACATAGGAAGCCCCCAAACATGTAATGGCGGTTAGACAAGAGGGAATACAGACACAGACAGAAAATAGTATGAGCAAACGCTGGGGCCCAATCTGCCTACACAGAAAAGGATAGAAAGGATACTCACTGCAATCCAAAAAAACCCTAAAAAAAAGCCAACGCTACTGATTGCAAAAACACCTGAGATCACACGACCTCTACCACCTAAATCAGTTCTCTGGTGTAACAAAACTAAGCCACAGCCACCGAAAAAACAGGAAAAAGCAAATGAACAAATAACAGTGGCTTCAGATAAACTGAGTGGAGCACAAGCCCCCTGAGGGGACCTGGCTGACCTCCACAGAAGTGCAGGGAGCAATGCAAAAAGCAAGCACAAAAATAAAAGCAGAAAATATCTTATCTGATAGCAGAAGATGCAGGCAAGACTCAGCAAACTTCCAAATGAACCAGGAACCACAATTGAGACAAGAACAATTGATCACCGGCAACCATGATGGGAGGGAACCTCCCTATATCAGACCAGTCTGTAACTCCTGATTGCCAATCCTCATTGAATGGTTCAGTACTGTTTGTAACCACCAGAGGGAGCTTCTGCTCAGAATTCATTTCTAAAACATTCACAACAGGGTTCTAGATTCCAAAATGGGGTAACTTTGGGGTTTCCACTGTTTAGGCACATCAGGGGCTCTGCTAACGGAACATGACGCCCGCAGACCATTCCATCAAAGTCTGCATTCCAAAACGTCACTACTTCTCTTCCGAGCCCTGCCATGCGCCCAAACAGTGGTTCCCCCCAACATATGTGGGTATCAGCGTACTCAGGACAAATTGGACAACAACTTTTGGGGTCCAATTTCTCCTGTTACCCTTGGAAAAATAAAAAATTGGGGACTAAAAATCACTTTTGTGGAAAAAAATTTTTTTTTTTCACGCCAGGGCATTATAAACTTTAGTGAAACACTTGGGGGTTCAAAGTGCTCACCACACACCTAGATAAGTTCCTTAGGGGGTCTAGTTTCCAAAATGGGGTTACTTGGGGGTTTCCACTGTTTAAGGCACATCAGGGGCTCTGCTAACGGAACATGACTCCCGCAGACCATTCCATCAAAGTCTGCATTCCAAAATGTCAAAGCTTCCCTTCCGAGCCCTGCCGTGCGCCCAAACAGTGGTTCCCCCCAACATATGGGGTATCAGCGTACTCAGGACAAATTGTACAACAACTTTTGGGGTCCAATTTCTCCTGTTACCCTTGAGAAAATAAAAAATTGGGGACTAAAAAATCACTTTTATGATAAAAAAAAATAAATTTTTTCACGCCAGGGCATTATAAACTTTAGTGAAACACTTGGGGGTTCAAAGTGTTCATCACACACCTAGATTAGCTCCTTAGGGGGTCTAGTTTCCAAAATGGGGTCACTTGTGGGGGGTGTCCACTGTTTAGGCATATCAGGGGCTCTGCTAACGGAATATGATGCCTGCAGACCATTCAATCAAAGTCTGCATTCCAAAACGTCACTACTTCCCTTCCGATCCCTGCTGTGTGCCCAAACAGTGGTTCCCCTCAACATATGGGGTATCAGCGTGTTCAGGACAAATTGGAAAACAACTTTTGGGGTCCAATTTCTCCTGCTACCCTTGGGAAAATAAAAAGTTTCGGACTAAAAAATCACTTTTGTGGAAAAACTTTTTTATTTTTTTTCACGCCAGGGCATTATAAACTTTAGTGAAACACTTGGGTGTTCAAAGTGCTCACCACACCTAGATAAGTTCCTTAGGGGGTCTAGTTTCCAAAATGGGGTCACATGTGGGGGTTTCCACTGTTTAGGCACATCAGCGGATCTCCAAACGTGGAACGGCGCTCCTACCCTTCAGAGCCCTGCCGTGCACCCAAACAGTGGTTCCCCCCCACATATGGGGTATCGGCGTACTCAGGAGAAATTGCACAACAACTATATCTGTCCATTTTCTCCCTTTTCCCTTGTGAAAGTAAAAAAAAGTTTGTAAAAGCTATTTTTTGTGACTAAAAAGTAAAATGTTCAGTTTTTCCTTCAACGTTGCTTCAGCTCCTGTGAAGCACCTTAAGGTTAATAAACTTCTTGAATGTGGTTTTGAGTACCATGAGGGGTGCAGTTTTTAGAATGTTGTCACTTTTGGGTATTTTCTGCCATATAGACCCCTCAAAGTGACTTCAAATGTGATGTGGTCCCTAAAAAAATGGTTTTGTAAATTTTGTTGTAAAAATTAGAAATCACTGGTCAAATTTTAACCTTTATAACTTCCTAACAAATAAAAATTTTGTTTCCAAAATTGCGCTGATGTAAAGTAGACATGTGCGAAATGTTATTTATTAATGACTTTGTGAGACATATTTCTCTGTTTTAAGGGAATAAAAATTCAAATTTTGAAAATTGCAAAATTTTCAACATTTTCGCCATATTTGCATTTATTTAAAAAATAAATGCAAGTTATATCGAAGAAATTTTACCACTAACGTGAAGTACAATATGTCACGAGGAAATATTCTCAGAATCGCGAAGATCCGTTGAAGCTTTCCAGAGTTCTAGCCTCATAAAGAGACAGTGGTCAGAATTGTAAAAATTGGCCCGGTCATTAACGTGCAAACCACCTTTGGGGTTGAATGGGTTAAGCAGATTAATGCTGCCTGATGCCCCTGTAAAAATAGGCTCTGTGACTTTAAGAGTCCCTCCTTCATAAAAGAAACAAGATGTGTCTGCTTATGTGTCCCCACACCACATGGCCAGCTGGGGTTGTTAAATGTTACAATAACATTTCCTAGTGAATGCATTTGTTTTGGTTGAAAGCAATATTAAAGTTCAAAAACGCTTCAAAAACGCTGAATCTGAACATAGCCAGAGTGGTGGAGGAACATTTTGGTCTGGGGGTTAATTATTTTGCTTTATATACAAGTCATTAACCTGGAAAAGATGTACCTTTACATACAGTATTTCTTAGCAAAATCCATTTTGGTATGTTTTTTGGTGCATCGGTAAAAATGGCATGAAACTCTGAAAACATTGTTTAAAGATGTGAACTAGGAGTCAGGAATGCTCCCAGGGGCTTTCCATCATTTTCATACGTAATTAGACCTTAAAAGGACCCCCGGAGGGGATCGCTGCAGAAATGATCGGGACTTACATTGGGCTCGTTGTTCTGTCCGAATACCCGAGTATTCCAATTTGCTCGACCCGAGCAACGAGCCCCCGAGCATTTTAGTGCTTGTCCATCACTAATTATCTGCGCACTCAGCCCACAGACTGCAGGGTAAGCATTATCAGCGCACTCATCCCACAGACTGCAGGTTAAGCGTTATCAGCGCACTCAGCCCACAGACTGTAGGTTAAGAGTTATCAGCGCACTCAGCCCCATAGACTGCAGGTTAACTGTTATCAGCGCACTTATCCCACAGACTGCAGGATAAGCATTATCAGCACACTCAGCCCGCAGACTGCAGGCTAAACATTATCAGCGCACTCAGCCCACAGACTGCAGGTTAAGTGTTATCAGTGCAATCAGCCCACAGAGTGCAGGGTAAGCATTATCAGCGCACTGATCCCACAGAATGCAGGGTAAGCATTATCAGCGACCTCATCCCACAGACTGCAGGTTAAGCGTTATCAGCGCACTCAGCCCACAGGCTGCAGGGTAAGCATTATCAACGCACTCAGCCCATAGACTGCAGGCTAAGCGTTATCAGCGCTCTCAGCCCATAGACACAACAGCTTCTGCCATTGGCTGCTGAAATCACATGCCCTTCTATATTTAAAAAGTGGACATCTTGTTTTTATTTCATTTTGTCAGTATAACAGCGCATAGAGGCCTCTTCTGACGCTGGGCCTGGGTGCTGATAGAAACAACCGCTTACCTAACTAGCCAAAATCTAAGTCAAAAAGATTAAGCTTTGCACCATAACTTACCAAGACTGATTTGTTGTGAACACTTTGGAGATGACTTCTGAGTTGGGGCTCCCTCTGGTGGTTGCTGATGGTATTGAAGCTGTGTTGAATAACAGAGGTCCAACCCCTGGGAGCGAGGAGTGGCAATCAGGTGGGACGGACTGGGCTGATATAAGTGAGCTGCCTTCCCATGATCCTCGCCGGTGATTTGTTTCTCTTCCTGGTCCAGTTTGGAAATCAGCTGGTTTTCTGCTGTCTCCTGTGAAAATTCAGATAAGTTATTTTCTGCTTGCTTCTGTGGTTTTGCTTTTCTTTGTGTTTGCTGCCCTTTTTGTGAGGTCTGCCGGGTCCCATTGCTGGGGCCGGCGCTGGTCTCTGTTTCTCATTTACTTCTGTTCATTTGCTTTGTCCCTGTTATTTCAGTGGCTGCTGGGTAGCTGCTTGTTCACACCAGAGTCCTGATTTAGCGGGGGCGAGATCGTGTGGTCTCAGCATTTTTGGAATCAGAAGTGTTGGAATTTTTCCTAGGGTTTTGTTGGGTTGCAGACAGTATTCTTTCCTGTCCTAGACAGTTTTGGGCCCCAGCGTTCGTTTACTCTATTTTCTGCCTGCGTTTGTATTTTATCTTGTCTAACCACCATTATATGTGTGGGGGCCTATTCCTTTGGGGCGCTACTTCGGGGCAGTTAGCTTTCTACCTTTCTATCTTTAGGCTTAGTTTACTCTCCGGATGTGTCGAGGAGTTTAGGTCAATGTAGGTACGTCCCATGGCTGCTTCTAGTTGTGCGGTTAGTTTAGCGGTCTGCAACCCATTAGTTCCCAACCTCTCTGTGTGACTGGCTGCCTTGGCTATTTTTGTTACCCTCCTCCTCGGCCACCAAATCATAACACTGATTACTCTAGAGCCTAGGAATTGCATTGCTGCCATAGAAAATGGGAGAAAAATAAAAGAAAAAAGCACTATATAGTGTATATATGAAATATGCATCTGCATAGATTGGCCAATATATGTGTGCCCAATTAGCATGTCAAGACGTCCTTCGTAAATTGGGTCCCTGTCCTGTCACCTCTCTTGGGCAAAAAAGCCTATAATGTATGGGGAAGGAATGGACCAACTAATTTACTTAAATCACCTGTGGCTAATGGGAGTGCACATGTCCAAAAGCTAAGAAACTTCTTTTTTTCATAGAAATTTTTGAAGATGCATATTTCATATACTGTATACACTATATAGTTCTTTTTTCAATTTTTTTCTCCCAATTTCTATGGCAGCAATGCAATTTCTAGGCTCTAGAGTAATCATTCTTGGTAAGTTATGGTGCAAACCTTAATCTTTTTTACTTACGGTATATGCTTTCTTTGGTTGGCGCCTATTCACACTAGCTTAGATGTGCTGGTCCTTCTTTTTGTCTATTTGTATCATAGCTAAAATCTAAGTCAGATTTTTTACATAGCTAGTGTCTTGTATGGCTGTGAAATCGACCTTCCAGCATATTTTTTTTTCTTGTGCCATTAGTGAGGTCTACATAGAAGTGTGTTGTGCACTGCTTCTATTTTGCTGCATGCACAAGTGGACCTTCCAAATCTATTTTTTTCAGTTGCTAACCTGATTCAGCACGCCATATCTCACCTTGTCATTTAGTGGCGGACAACTTCATCTGTGAATGGAGGTGTTGCAGAGTAAAAACAAAACCTATTATTTTCAGTTGCCAACATGACACAGCATGCCATATCTCACCTTGCCATTTAGTGGCAGGGAAATTCATCTGTGTGCACAGCTGTTGCAGAGTAAAAAAAACTATTTTTTTCAGTTGCTATTGTGATTCAGCACGACATATCTCGCCTTGTAATTTAGTGGCGATAAAATTCATCTTTCTGCAGAGCTGTTGTAGAGTAAAAAAAATAAATTTTTCTGTCACAAACGTGATACAGCACGCTATATCCCACCTTCTAATTTTGTGGCGGTGAAATTAATTTGTGTGCACAGCTATTGCAGAGTAAAAAAAACAGTTTTTTTTCAGTTGCTAACGTGATTCAGCTAGGCATAAGTCACCTTGCCATTTAGTGCTACTGAACTTCATCTATGTGCAGACTGCAGAGCTATTGCAGCGTAAAAAAACTATTTTTTTCTGTTACAAATGTGATTCAGCATGCCATACCCCACCTTCTAATTTTGTGGCGGTGAAATTCAGCTGTGTGCAGAGCTCATACAGAGTTAAAAAATATTTTTTTCCATGACAAACGTGATACATCACGCTAGATTTGAGTTTGAAATTGTTTGGAGCATATATTCCATTGTATACAGGCCTCATCCACAGTAAAAAAAATACTTTCTTCTGTTAGTAACGTCATACTGCAGGCTAGATGTCAGTTTGAAATTTTTGTGTGCTGATATTATTCTCAATACAGGGGTACACATGATAAAATTGAAATTGGTTTTCTCACTATCATGCAACCTAAAGCAGGCTACATTTTATTTCATTCTTTGGTGCAGATATTGTTCTCCATACAGGGGTACACATGATAAAATATTAATTTGTTCTGTTACTACTGTGCTCCAAAAAGTTGGCCACATGTGAGGTTGTACTGTAATTCTTTTGTGCTGAGATTCTGCTGCATCCAAGTCTCATCCACATTAAAAAAAAAATCTATTTTTTTTCTGTTACTACTATTCTACATAAAGCAGACCACATTTTATCTTTTAATTATTTTCGGCTGGTATTGTGCTCCAGCCAGGAGTCCACATTTCACAATATAAATTTTTTGTGTTAATAGCGTGGTGCTGAAGCCATGTATTTAAGCATTGGACAGGGTTTGGATTAGTATTTCTTGCTTAAAGTTTGATCAGTAACTAGTAGATGATTGACAGGTGTAGGCCTGGTTCTCTGAGAGCTCCTCCAAATTCAGGCAACACAAGTGAAGGAGACCCAACTTGCAGACCAAACATTTCCAAAAATTATGGCCAGATACCACTAAAAAGTGCCATCAATTTCTATTTATGATTTTTTTAATCACTTAGAGCGCCAATAACTCCACAGTGCTTTACAGACATTAGTGGCACTGTCCCCATTGGATCTCACTGTCTAAATTTCCATTCTGCATATCTTTGGAGTGTGGGAAGAAAATTGAGTAATCGGAGGAAACCCTCACAAACAACGGGGAGAGCATACAAACTCCTTGCAGATGCTGTCCTTGGTGGGGCTAGAACTCAGGACTTCAGCGCTGCAAGGCTTCTAATGTGTTTGCACTGACGCCTCAACGTTCCCAGAGTTGAAAGCCTATCACGGGGATGCACACTGTGTGCCTCACTGCTGTCTTGGGAAAACCACTGTGAAGATTGTCTTCAAGCATGTTTTGATACTGCAGTATGGGCGCGTCCCTTTCCAGGGGGGAAAGCAAAACGCAAAATTTACCTTTGTATTGTGGATCGAACAGACTGGCAACTGTTGTGAATGTGCTAGAAATGAATTCTGAGTAGAAGCTCCCTCTGGTGGTTACAAACAGTACTGAACTATCCAATGAAGATTGTGAAGATTGGCGATCAGGTGTTACTGACTGGTCTGATATAAGGGAGGTTCCCTCCCATCAGGGTTGCCGGTGATCAATTGTTCTGGTCTCATCTTTGATTCCTGTTCACTTTGTAGCTTGCTGTTTCGTGCCTGCATCTTCTGCTAACAGATAAGACATTTTCTTCTTTTAGTTTTTTGTGCTTGCTTTTTGCATTTTGTCCTGCACTTCTGTGGGGGTCTGCCGGGTTCCCTCCGGGGGCTTGTGCTCCTCTCAGTTTAGTTCAGCCACTGTTTGTTCATTTGCCTTTCCAGTTTTTTCAGTGGCTGCTGTTTAGTTTTGTTACACCAGAGAACTAATTTAGGTGGTAGAGGTCGTGTGATCTCAGGTGTTTTTGTAATTAGTAGAGTTGGTACTTTTCAGGGTTTTTTGGGATTGCAGTAAGTGTCCTTCCTATCCTTTTCTATTTAGGAAGTTTGGGCCCCAACGTTTGCTCATACTATTTTCTGTCTGTGTCTGTATCTCCTCTTGTCTAACCGCCATTACATGTTTGGGGGCTTTCTATGTTCTTTGGGGATCTGCTCCGGGGCAGATAGTTTTCCTCTTTCTGTCTTTAGGTGTAGTTAGCTTCTCAGGCTGTGACGAGGCGTCTAGGACCAACGTAGGTACGCTCCACGGCTGCCTTTAGTTGTGGTGGTTAGTCAGGGTACTGCAATCCCATAGATTCCAACCTCTCTGGTGTATTTCCTTTTTTGCCTGCTCTCCTCAGCTACCAAATCATAACAGTATCACCGGCCCAAAAACTGATATTTGTATGTTACTCACAGAAGGGAAAAATAGTGTTAAAGAAAGAAGATTGTCAGAGTTGTCAGAGATTTTTTTTTTTTTTTCCCTCTGTTTCCCTGAATGCTGAGGAGGATTTTTTTTTCTCTCAATGGAGTTTGCACAGTTGTCTGGCCGTGTGGATCAGCTTGCCACTGAAGTTCGGAGTATTGCTACCTATCTTGCAGGGTTGCCTGTTGTGGAACCTAGGATTCCCATGCCAGATTTGTTTTTAGGGGATCGAGCTAAATTTCTGAATTTCAAAAATAACTGTAAGTTGTTTTTTGCCTTGAAATCTAAGTCCTCAGGGAACGCAGCACAGCAGGTTCAAATTGTCATCTCTCTCCTGCGCGGCGATCCTCAGGATTGGGCTTTTTCCCTGACACCTGGGGATCCTGTTTTGAGTAATGTTGATGCATTTTTTCTGGCTCTGGGATTATTGTACGATGAGCCTAATGTCACTGATCAAGCTGAAAAAGCCTTGTTGGCATTAAATCAGGGTCTTGAGGATGCTGAGTTATACTGTCAGAGATTCCGAAGGTGTGCAGTCCTGACCAAATGGAATGACGATGCTTTGGCAGCCCTTTTTCGGAAGGGTCTGTCAGAGAATGTAAAGGATGTTATGGTGGGATTCCCTGTCCCCTCTGGTCTCAATGATTCTATGTCATTAGCGATTCAAATTGACAGACGTTTGCGTGAGCGTAGAGGTATGCGTGGAACAGTGTTGCCTTGTGAACCAGCTCCTGAACCCATGCAGTGTGATAGAGTGGCTTCTGGGGCACAGCGTCATGAGTTTCGAAAACGCAATGGGTTATGTTTCTACTGTGGTGATGCCTCTCATGCTATTTCAGTCTGCCCTAAGCGGGGTAGACGTTTTGCACGTTCAGTTGTCTTGGGTAGTGTTCAGACTAAATTTTTGTTTACTGTTACCCTGATTTGCTCCCTGTCCACATTTTCTGCTCAGGCTTTTGTTGATTCGGGAGCAGCTATTAATCTGATGGATTTTGATTTTGCTAAACGTTGTGGGTTTCCCTTGATACCCCTACGGAAGTCTATTCCCCTACTGGGGATCGATTCTACCCCTTTGGCTGAGAATAAACCTCAGTTCTCTACTCAGGTGATAATGAGGTTGAACCTGATCATCAGGAGAGTTGCAAATTTTTGGTGCTGTATAATCTGCATGACATTATCGTACTGGGTTTCCCTTGGTTACAGTCTCATAATCCTGTTTTGGATTGGAAATCTGTGTCTGTAACCAGTTGGGGCTGCCAATGTGTTAATACCAACACTCCTGTTTTTTCTGCCTCCCCCCAGGCTCAGTATGTTCCTGACTTTTTGACTGATTTTTTTGATGTGTTTAGCGAAAGTAAATCTGCATCCTTGCCCCCCCATAGGAGCTATGACTGCGCTATTGAATTAGTGCCTGGTAGTAAATTCCCTAAAGGTCGCCTTTTTAACTTGTCTGTACCTGAACATGACGCTATGCGGTCTTATATCAAGGAGTCATTGGAGAAGGGTCATATCAGACCATCCTCTTCACCCTTGGGTGCCGGATTTTTCTTTCTGGCCAAAAAGGATGGTTCATTAAGGCCTTGTATTGATTATCGTCTCTTGAACAATATCACTGAGAAATATCAATATCCGTTACCCTTGATTTCTGACCTGTTTTCCAGGGTGAAAAGTGCTACTTGGTTTACCAAGCTTGACCTCAGGGGGGCATATAACCTTATTCACATTAAGCACGGGGATGAATGGAAGACGGCATTTAATACCCCTGAAGGGCATTTTGAGTACCTAGTGATGCCCTTTGGGCTCACTAATGCTCCTTCTGTCTTCCAGTCCTTCATGAATGACATTTTCAGGGATTTTGTGGATAAATTTCTGATTGTTTATTTGGATGATATCTTGATTTTTTCCAATGACTGGGACTCTCATGTGAAACATGTTCAGACTGTGTTCCAGATTTTGAGAGAGAATGCTCTGTATGTGAAGGGATCAAAGTGTCTTTTTGGCGTACAGAGGATCTCATTTCTGGGATTCATTTTGTCCTCATCTGTTATTGAAATGGACCCGGTCAAGGTTCAGGCTATCTGTGATTGGGTCCAACCTACTTCATTAAAGGCTCTTCAGAGATTCTTGGGTTTTGCCAATTTTTATCGTAAATTTATTGGTAATTTCTCTGTTATTGTTAAACCATTGACTGATTTGACCAAGAAGGGTTCTGATGTGGTGAATTGGCCTCCTGAGGCAGTCTCTGCGTTTCAGGAACTTAAGCAGAGATTCACTTCTGCTCCTGTTCTACGGCAGCCTGATGTTTCTCTGCCATTTCAGGTGGAGGTTGATGCCTCTGAAATTGGGGCAGGTGCCGTTTTGTCCCAAAGAGATCCAGAGACCTCTAAAAGTAACCCTTGTGCCTTTTTCTCTCGAAAATTTTCTCCAACTGAACTGTTGTGAATGGGCTTGAGATGAGTTCTGAGCAGAGGCTCCCTCTGGTGGTTACAAGCGGTACTGGTCTGTTCAGTGAAGATTGTGAGGACTGGGAATCAGGTGTTACTGACTGGTCTTATATAAGGGAGTCACCTTCCCATTAGGGTTGCCGGTGATCAATTGTTCTGGTCTGAATCCTTGATTCCAGTTTCCCTTGTAGCCTGCTGTGTCGTGTCTGCATCTCCTTCTAACAGATAAGACATTTTCTTCTTTTTGTTTCTGTGCTTGATTTTTGCATTTTGTCCTGCACTTCTGTGGGGGCCTTCTGGGTCCCCTCAGGGGGCTTTTGCCCTCTCAGTTTAGTTCAGCCACTGATGTTTGTACTTTTGCTTTTTCCAGTTTTTTCAGTGGCTGCTGTTTTGATTTTGTTACACCAGAGAACTAATTTAGGTGGTAGAGGTCGTGTGATCTCAGGTGTTTTTGAAATTAGTAGAGTTGGTACTTTCAGGTTTTTTTTGGGATTGCAGTAAGTACCCTTCCTATCCTTTTCTATTTAGTTAGTTTGGGCCCCAACGTTTGCTCATACTATTTTCTGTCTGTGTCAGTATTTCTTCTTGTCTAACCGCCATTACATGTTTGGGGGCTTTCTATTATCTTTGGGGTTCTGCTCCGGGGCAGATAGCTTTCCTATTTCTATCTTTAGGTGTAGTTAGTTTCTCAGGCTGTGACGAAGCGTCTAGGACCAACGTAGGAACGCTCCACGGCTGCCTCTAGTTGTGGTGGTTAGTCAGGGTACTGCAATCTCATAGATTACAACTGCTCTGGTGTATTGCCTTTTTGCCTGCACTCCTCAGCTACCGAATCATAACAGTATCACCGGCACAAAAAATTGAAAATTGTATGGTACTCACAGAAGGGTAAAAATATTGTGAAAGAAACAAAAAAAAAAAAAAGGTTGTCAGAGTTGTCAGAGATATTTTTCTGTTTGTTGCATTTTTTTTTTTTTTTCTCTGTATCTCTGGGTGCTGGGGAGGATTTTTTTTCTCTCAATGGAGTTTGCACGGTTGTCTGGCCGTGTGGATCAGCTTGCCACTGAGGTTCGGAGTATTGCTATCTATCTTGCTAGGTTGCCTGTTGTGGAACCTAGGATTCCCATGCCAGATTTGTTTTTAGGGGATCGAGCTAAGTTTCAGAATTTCAAAAATAATTGTAAATTGTTTTTTGCCTTAAAATCTAAGTCCTCAGGAAACGCAGCGCAGCAGGTTCAAATTGTCATCTCTCTCCTGCGCGGCGATCCTCAGGATTGGGCTTTTTCCCTGACACCTGGGGATCCTGTTTTGAGTGATGTTGATGCATTTTTTCAGGCTTTGGGGTTATTGTACGATGAGCCTAATGTCACTGATCAAGCTGAAAAAGCCTTGTTGGCATTAAATCAGGGGCTTGATGACGCTGAGTTATACTGTCAGAGATTCCGTAGGTGGGCAGTCCTGACCAAGTGGAATGACGACGCTTTGGCGGCCCTTTTTCGGAAGGGGCTGTCAGATAATGTAAAGGATGTTATGGTGGGATTCCCTGTCCCCTCTGGTCTCAATGATTCTATGTCATTAGCGATTCAAATTGACAGACGTTTGCGTGAGCGGAGAAGTATGCGTGGAATAGTGTTGCCTTGTGAACCTGCTTCTGAATCCATGCAGTGTGATAGAGTGGTGTCTGGGGCACAGCGTCATGAGTTTCGAAAGCGCAATGGGTTATGTTTCTACTGTGGTGATGCCTCTCATGCTATTTCAGTCTGCCCTAAGCGGGGAGGACGTTTTGCACGCTCAGTTGTCTTGGGTAGTGTTCAGACTAAGTTTTTACTAACTGTCACTCTGATATGCTCTCTGTCCTCATTTTCTGCTCAGGCTTTCATTGATTCTGGAGCAGCTATTAACCTGATGGATTATGATTTTGCTAAACGTTGTGGGTTTCCCTTGATACCCCTACAGAAGTCTATTCCCCTTCTGGGGATCGATTCTACCCCTTTGGCTGAGAATAAACCTCAGTTCTCTACTCAGGTTATAATGAGGGTTGAACCTGATCAAGAGTGCTGCAAATTTTTGGTTCTGTATAATCTGCATGATATTATCGTACTGGGTTTCCCTTGGTTACAGTCTCATAATCCTGTTTTGGATTGGAAATCTGTGTCTGTAACCAGTTGGGGCTGCCAATATGTTAATACCAACACTCCTGTTTTTTCTGCCTCCCCCCAGGCTCAGGATGTTCCTGACTTTTTGATTGATTTTTCTGATGTGTTTAGCGAAAGTAAATCTGCATCTGTAAGGTTCTGTGTACATGTTCCTGAAACTCAGTTTGTTCGTCAGCCATTTTACTTTCTGTCTTGCTGCAGCTGTCTTGCCCTCAGTCAAAATGGAGTTTCCAGCTTGCATGTTCCCGCCCTGATTCTCTCCTTTTGCTTCTTAAGCAGCCACAGCTGAGCAATCAGTGCTTCAGAATCTAGCCTGCAGTGAACCTGTGACCTGACTCCTAAAGCCTTGGACCTTGTACTCCAGCTATTCCTACTGAGGAACTCTGAAGCACTTGTGGACTCTGAACCCTGCTCTTTGAAAGACCCACGTTTGCATGGACTTACGGTAACAGAGAAGAAGATCCTGAACCTGTTGTGGAGAGTGATTGCTGAGCTTAGATTACTCTGGCCTGCTGTGTCTCCTGCTTCTGTGTCTGCAAACTGTGTGACTATTTTTGCCAACTTGTATGAAGTAATACAAGACTTTCTATATCAAACCTGTGTCTCATGTATTTTCATCGCACCCAAGCACAAGACGCTATATGAACTGTACCACATACATTACAAGATTCTGAAGCCAAAACGTTAGTGTCTGCTGGGTCTGGAAAGGCTGTGTCTGCTGTAACTGTGGATATCGGATGTCCGGTTGTACTTTCTGTGATGACAGTGGTTGTGACTTCTCACAACCATTCCAGGTGAGCAATTCCCTTAAGTGTTTTTTTTTTCTGCAGTGTTACCACAGGTAAACACTATTGTTTTTTTTTTTTTCTTTTCTCTTTTTTGTCTGCTGTAACTGTGGATATCAGATGTTCGGGTGAACTTTCTGTGATGATAGTGGTTGTGACTTCTCACAACCATTCCAGGTGAGCAGTTCCCTTAATTTTTTTTTTCTCTCTGCAGTGTTACCACAGGTAAACACTATTGTTTTTTTTTTTCTCCTCTCCTCTTCTTCCAGTACTCCTGTCTTAAAAGATCTGGAAAATGGAGGCCCGCATAAAGGAACTTTGCGGAGTGACTGATAATATCCTTGCAGATTTGCAGAATATAAAGACCGTTTTTCAAGCCTACAGGACCTCACTAATCACAATTTGCAAGTGTTTGGACAGACTGCTCAGGATTTGCGAGCCAGGATTGAGGTTCTAGAAGAGCGAGTCCAGGCTCCTGCCGTAGCCCCGAGTTCTGGGATTCCCAAGTTGCCCCCTTTTCGTTTTGGCGGTGAATGTGAGAAATTCAGGGGATTTATTAATCAATGCAATCTTTTTTTTTCTGCACATGCTTCACAATTTCCCACTGAACGATCTAAGGTGCTTACTATAATTATGTTGCTTACCAACAAGGCTTTGATGTGGGCAAACCCTCTGATTGAGACTGAGGATGATTGTTTGAATCACCTTGATGCTTTTATTTCAGCCATGGGGCAGGTGTTTGATGACCCCAATCGAGGTGCAACAGCTGAAGCAGCCATGTTAGCTTTGCGCCAAGGTAAGCACTCGGTAGCTGAATATGCCTTGGAGTTCAGGAGATGGGCCCTTGATACCACCTGGGACAGTTCCGCCAAAAAATCTATTTTTCGAAAGGGGTTATCTCCACTGATTAAGGATGAACTTGCTCGTGCCGACCCTCCCACTGCGTTAGGTAACTTTATTAACTACTGCATCCGTATTGATACTCGTCTGACTGAACGCAGGCAAGAGAGATGGTTCGAAAGCAATCGCACTAACCTTTTCCTACCTTCCTCTCCAGCTAAGGAACCTTTGAGTAGGATTACACGGGAAACCTGAACCTGAACCCATGCAGGTAGACTCTTTACAACGACGGGTTAGTGATGCACGCAAGGAACATCGTTTTAAGGAGAATCTATGTTTCTATTGTGGTAAGTCAGGGCACTTCATTATAAACTGCCCCAGCCGTTCTCGTAAGACTACTGCAGCACTCATTCATTGTGAGTGTTGCGAGAGGGGATCTGTCAGGTCCGAGCCTCAGGCTCCAGAGAGATCTGCAGCAACAGATCTTGATTTCTCGGACTTAAACTCCGTTACCTCTGAGGACGTTGACTGTGTAAACGCTGCCATTTTTCAAGTTTCCTCAGCGGTGTCCCAGCTGAGTTGTAAGAAAAACAATTCTCATTGCTTTCTTTCCATCAAACTCTGGGTTGACTCAGCTTGGGTGTCTAGCTCTGCTATGATCGACTCAGGGGCAAGTGGAAATTTTATGGATGTCTCCTTTGCTCTGAAACAGGGGATACGTTCAGTGAAGAAGGCTACTCCAGTACAGATGGAAACTGTGGATGGCTCCCTGCTGACCTCTGGACCAGTGGATCAGGAAACAGAGCCTTTGAGGGTTCTTATGGGTAAAGATCATCAAGAGAAACTGTCCTTTATGCTTATCTCTTCTCCCCACTTTCCCATTATTCTAGGGCTACCATGGCTGCAGGCTCAGAATCCTACCATTAACTGGGAGACCAAGGAATTACACTTTCCAGAGAAACAGATGAGTCCAAAAGTTTCAGCTTGCTCTGTTCCTAAAGGAACCATGTCAGTCCCTGAACTACCAGCTGTATACCAGGACTATGTGGATTTATGTGACAAGAAGAACGCTGACCAGCTTCCTCCTCACCGTCCATATGATTGTCCAATTGAATTATTGCTTGGAGCGGAGATACCTTTTGGTAAGATCTACCCCCTGGCGGGGCCCGAGCTAAAGGCTTTAAAGGATTACATAGACGAAAATCTAGCCAAGGGCTTCATACGCCCCTCTTCATCTCCTGCAGGTGCACCCATCTTCTTTGTAAAGAAGAAAGATGGATCTCTGAGACCATGCGTAGACTATAGGGAACTCAATAAGGTTACTATTAGAAACCGTTATCCATTGCCTTTAATCCCTGAGTTATTGTAGAGAGTGCGACATGCCAAAATTTTCTCTAAACTAGATCTTCGTGGGGCCTATAACTTAGTCCGTATTAGACCTGGGGATGAATGGAAGACTGCATTCAGGTCACGCTATGGACACTTTGAATATCTAGTTATGCCTTTTGGTCTGAGTACCGCCCCAGCCACTTTCCAACACTTGGTGAATGACATCTTCAGGGATCTCCTAGATACATTCGTGGTAATTTATTTGGATGATATTCTAATTTTTTCTAACTCCACAGAGGAACATCATGGACATGTGAGAATGGTCTTGGAACGTCTAAGACAAAATCATCTTTACATCAAACTTGAAAAGTGTGAATTCCATAGGACCGAAACTCAATTTATGGGGTATGTACTGTCTACACAAGGAATTAGTATGGATGGAAGCAAAACCCAAGCCATCAAGGATTGGCCAAGTCCTAGAAATGTGAAGGAGGTACAGCGCTTCATCGGGTTTGCCAACTTCTATAGACGTTTCATTAGAAATTTCTCTGAGGTAGTGTCACCTATCACCCAACTTACCCGGAAAGAGTCTAGGTTCTCCTGGACTCCCCAAGCCCAGGAAGCATTTTCCCGTCTAAAAGATAAATTTACCACTGCACCTATCCTAGTACATCCCAACCCCGAGCTTGCCTTCATAATAGAGGTGGATGCTTCAGACTGTGCCGTTGGAGCTATACTCTCTCAGAGAACAGGTGAGAAGAATGTATTGCATCCCTGTGCCTTCTTTTCCCAGCAGTTGTCTTTGGCTGAGAGGAACTACGATGTGGGCAATAGAGAGTTGTTGGCCATTATTGCCGCCTTCAAAGAATGAAGACACCTTCTTCAGGGAGCTGCACAGCAAATAGTCGTCCTGACAGACCATCGTAACCTTGAGTTTATCAGGTCGGCTAAGTGCCTGATTCCTCGCCAGGCTCGCTGGAATCTTTTCTTAAACCAATTTAATTTTATCATTTCTTATAGACCAGGATCGCGCAATGGAAAGGCTGATGCACTCTCTAGGATTTACTCAGCAGAGACACGTCCAATTACTCCTCCTAAGACTATTCTTCCTGACTCTAGATTCCTAGGAGTAATTCATAATCAAGACCTACTTAAGGACATCAAGGAAGCATACCATGCGGATTCCTTTTTGGCACAACCCCCAAGGGACGTAAGTCTTGTCTTTAAGAATGGTGTGTGGATTCAGGGACAACGCCTGTATATTCCTGAAACAGTCAGATTGAGAGTATTGCAACTCATTCACGATTCCAAGATAGCTGGGCATAGAGGAATTCTAAAGACACAGGAATTTCTCTCTCGTTTCTTTTGGTGGCCCACTTGCAGGAAGGATGTTTTAAACTATGTCACTTCATGTGAAGTCTGTGCAAGATGCAAAACACCTCGCTCCTCACCAACTGGTCTGTTACAGCCTCTTCCCACCCCGTCCCGCCCGTGGGGATCCATTTCTATGGACTTCATTGTGGAGTTACCAACCTCTCAAGGGAAGAACACCATTCTAGTGGTGGTTGACCGTCTAACAAAGGCAGCTCATTTTATCCCTTGTGTCGGCTTACCCACTGCAAAACAGACATCAGATTTGATGATTAAAGATGTGTTTCGCTTACATGGAGTACCGGATGAGGTTATTTCGGATCGAGGGGTGCAATTCACTTCTAGGTTTTGGCAAATTTCTGTGCAGCATTGGACATTAAAGTAAACTGTCAGGATCCCGTCTGGGTTGGAGCCAATGTTACTGCAAACACTAGGGAAAGCAGAGGCAGGTAGCGTAGTCAGAAGGCAGGCCGAGGTCGGTACACAGGAAAGCAGTGTTTGTAGCAGGGAAGCAGGCAAATAACGTAGTCAGGTGGCAGCCGGAGGTCGGTACACAGGAAAGGCAGTTCGGTAGCAGAGGAGCAGGCAGATAACGTAGTCAGGTGGCAGCAGGAGGTCGGTACACAGGAGAGCAGTGTTTGTAACAGCAGGAACAGCAGGAGAAAGAGCTTGACTAAAGGCTGGAAGCACAATAATCTCGCAATGACACACCCACAGGGCCAGGTTTATATAGGGTGTGTAATTGGCAATCAGAGGCCCAATCAAGAGAGCACTAGGTGTAGCCAATCAGGAAGAACAGTCAATGGTATCTGGGTTCAGCAAGGAACTTTGCAGCCAGCAGAATAGCTCAGATGGTAGAGCTGCTGGCCAGTGGACAAGAGGTACTGGGTTCGACTCCTGACATAAACCTTTCTTCTGCTTTTCATCCTCAGACTAATGGACAGACCGAACGAACCAATCAAACCCTGGAGCAGTATCTCCGCTGCTTTATCTGCCACCTACAGGATGATTGGGTGGATCTACTTCCATTAGCTGAGTTCTCGTATAACAACTCTCAGAGTGCCTCCACTAAGCAGTCTCCTTTTTACTCTAATCTAGGTTATCATCCTAACATTCTACCACGATTTCCCATAGAAACGCCTTTACCAGCAGTGGCTGAAAGAATCACGTCTTTACAGAAGAATGTGGATCTTCTAAAGGAGAATCTGGAATCGGCTCAGGAAAGGTACAAGAAAGCAGCAGATAAATTTCGTAAACCTGCACCAGCTTTCAAGGTAGGAGACTTGGTCTGGCTGTCAACCAGAAATCTTAAGTTAAGGATTCCATCGTCTAAGTTGGGACATAAGTACATTGGACCCTATAAAATCAGTAAAATTATAAGTGCCGTTGCTTGTCGTCTTCAACTGCCCAGAACTATGAGAATTCACCCTGTCTTTCATGTATCCCTACTAAAGGCTGCGACACCCAATACGTTTCCTGGACGTTCTTCTCCTTGCCCTGACCCAGTGCTAGTCGATGGTCAGGAAGAATTTGTGGTGGAAAGGATTTTAGATTCCAGGTTGTATAGAAATCAGTTACAATATCTGATAAATGGCAGGGCTACCCAGTGGAGGACAACTCATGGGAACCAGTCAATAACGTTAATGCTCCTCGCTTGCTCCGTCAGTTTCATCAGAGGTACCCACACAAGCCTGGCCTGAGGTCATCCGGAGGTTGTCCCTAAGGGGGGAGTAATGTAAGGTTCTGTGTACATGTTCCTGAAACTCAGTTTGTTCGTCAGCCATTTTACTTTCTGTCTTGCTGCAGCTATCTTGCCCTCAGTCAAAATGGAGTTTCCAGCTTGCATGTTCCCGCCCTGATTCTCTCCTTTTGCTTCTTAAGCAGCCACAGCTGAGCAATCAGTGCTTCAGAATCTAGCCTGCAGTGAACCTGTGACCTGACTCCTAAAGCCTTGGACCTTGTACTCCAGCTATTCCTACTGAGGAACTCTGAAGCACTTGTGGACTCTGAACCCTGCTCTTTGAAAGACCCACGTTTGCATGGACTTACGGTAACAGAGAAGAAGATCCTGAACCTGTTGTGGAGAGTGATTGCTGAGCTTAGATTACTCTGGCCTGCTGTGTCTCCTGCTTCTGTGTCTGCAAACTGTGTGACTATTTTTGCCAACTTGTATGAAGTAATACAAGACTTTCTATATCAAACCTGTGTCTCATGTATTTTCATCGCACCAAGCACAAGACGCTATATGAACTGTACCACATACATTACAGCATCCTTGCCTCCCCATAGGAGCTATGACTGCGCTATTGAATTAGTGCCTGGTAGTAAATTCCCTAAAGGTCGCCTTTTTAACTTGTCTGTACCTGAACATGACGCTATGCGGTCTTATATCAAGGAGTCATTGGAGAAAGGTCATATCAGACCATCCTCTTCACCCTTAGGTGCCGGTTTTTTCTTTGTGGCCAAAAAGGATGGTTCATTAAGGCCGTGTATTGATTATCGTCTTTTGAACAATATTACTGTGAAATATCAATAATAATAATAATAATCTTTATTTTTATATAGCGCTAACATATTCCGCAGCGCTTTACAGTTTGCACACATTATCGTCGCTGTCCCCGATGGAGCTCACAATCTAGATTCCCTATCAGTATGTTTTTTGGAGTGTGGGAGGAAACCGGAGTACCCGGAGGAAACCCACGCAAACACAGGGAGAACATACAAACTCCTTGCAGATGTTGTCCTAGGTGGGATTCGAACCCAGGACTCCAGCGCTGCAAGGCTGCAGTGCTATCCACTGAGCCACCGTGCCGCCCACGTGCCGCCCACCCGTTACCCTTGATTTCTGACCTGTTTTCCAGGGTGAAAAACGCTACTTGGTTTACCAAGCTTGACCTCAGGGGGGCATATAACCTTATTCGCATTAAGCACGGGGATGAATGGAAGATGGCATTCAATACCCCGGAGGGACATTTTGAGTACCTTGTGATGCCCTTTGGGCTCACTAATGCTCCTTCTGTCTTCCAGTCCTTCATGAATGACATTTTCAGGGATTTTGTGGATAAATTTCTGATTGTTTATTTGGATGATATCTTGATTTTTTCCAATGACTGGGACTCTCATGTGAAACATGTTCGAACTGTATTCCAGATTTTGAGAGAGAATGCTCTGTATGTGAAGGGATCAAAGTGTCTTTTTGGCGTACAGAGGATCTCATTTCTGGGATTCATTTTGTCCCCATCTGTTATTGAAATGGACCCGGTCAAGGTTCAGGCCATCTGTGATTGGGTCCAACCTACTTCATTAAAGGCTCTTCAAAGATTTTTGGGTTTTGCCAATTTTTATCGTAAATTTATTGGTAATTTCTCGGTTATTGTTAAACCATTAACTGATTTGACCAAAAAGGGTTCTGATGTGGTGAATTGGCCTCCTGAGGCAGTCTCTGCATTTCAGGAACTTAAGCAGAGATTCACTTCTGCTCCTGTTCTACGGCAGCCTGATGTTTCTCTGCCATTTCACGTGGAGGTTGATGCCTCTGAAATTGGGGCAGGTGCCGTTTTGTCCCAAAAAGATCCAGAGACCTCTAAAAGTAACCCTTGTGCCTTTTTCCTCTCGAAAATTTTCTCCTACTGAACGTAATTATGACGTGGGTAATCGGGAGTTATTGGCCATGAAGTGGGCTTTTGAAGAGTGGAGACATTGGCTGGAGGGAGCCAAACATCGGGTGGTGGTCCTTTCGGACCATAAGAATCTGGTTTATCTGGAATCTGCCAAGCGACTCAATCCTAGACAGGCCAGGTGGGCCTTGTTTTTCACACGTTTTAATTTTGTGGTTTCCTTTCTTCCTGGCACTAAGAATGTTAAGGCGGATGCTCTCTCGAGGAGTTTCCTTGCAGACTCTCCTGAGTTATCTGATCCTTCTGTTATTTTGAAAGAGGGTGTAGTTCTTTCCGCCATCTCACCCAATTTGAGACTTGCTCTGGAGGGGTGTCAGGAGGATAGGCCCGAGCGCTGCCCTGTTGGAAAATTGTTTGTCCCGGACCAGTGGAAAATAGTGTGATGTCTGAGATTCATTGTTCCGCGTTGGCTGGGCATCCCGGAATTTTTGGTACCGGAGACTTGGTTAGTCGGTCCTTTTGGTGGCCTACTTTGTCTTGTGACGTCAGGGAATTTGTGCAGTCCTGCGGGACTTGCTCTCGCTCCAAGCCTTGCTCTCGCTCTAGTGGTTTGTTGATGCCATTGCCTGTGCCCAAGAGACCATGGACCCATATCTCTATGGATTTCATTTCCGACCTCCCTGTTTCTCAGAGAATGACCGTTATCTGGGTGATTTGTGATAGGTTTTCCAAGATGATACATCTTGTGCCATTACCTAAGTTGCCTTACTCTTCTGAATTGGTGCCTTTGTTCCTTCAGCACGTGGTTCGGTTACACGGCATTCCTGAGAACATTGTGTCTGACAGAGGAGTCCAGTTTGTTTCCAGATTTTGGAGGACTTTTTGTTCTAAACTTGGTGTTCAATTGTCTTTCTCCTCGGCTTTTCATCCTCAGACCAATGGACAAACTGAGAGAACAAACCAGACATTGGAGACTTTTCTGAGATGCTTTGTGTCTGCTGATCAGGATGACTGGGTCTCTTTTTTGCCTTTGGCTGAGTTTGCTCTTAATAATAGGGCTAGCTCTGCCACTTTGATGTCTCCATTTTTCTGCAATTTTGGGTTTCACCCTCGATTTTCTTCAGGACAGACGGAGGCTTCTGTCTGTCCAGGTGTTGATTCTGTTGTGGAGCGTATGCAGCAGATTTGGGACCAGGTAGTGTAGAGGTTGTCCCTCTCTCAGGAGAGGGCCCAGCAGTTTGCCAACCGGCATAGGACTGATGGTCCTCAGTTTGAAGTGGGGGACTTGGTCTGGTTGTCCTCAAGAAATATCCCTATGAGAGTTGCATCTCCTAAGTTTAAGCCTAGGTTCATTGGACCTTATAAGATCATGGAGATTCTTAATCCTGTTTCCTTTTGTTTACTTCTTCCAGGGACATTTAAGATCCATAACGTGTTCTACAAGTCCTTATTGAAGAGGTTTGTCGAGCCAGTGGTTCCTATGGCTGTGCCTCCTCACCCTGTTTTGGTTGAGGGCAATCTGGAGTATGTGGTTGAGAAAATATTGAATTCTCGTTTTTCTAGACGGAAACTCCAGTATTTGGTTAAGTGGAGAGGTTATGGTCAGGAGGACAATTCTTGGGTGTTTGCTTCGGACATCCATGCTAGGAGACTCATCCGTGTGTATCACAGAGCTCATACTGACCGACCTGGTTGCTCAAATGAGGGTTCGGTGACCCCTCCTCAAGGGGGGGTACTGTTGTGAATGTGCTAGAAATGAATTCTGAGCAGAAGCTCCCTCTGGTGGTTACAAACAGTACTGAACTATCCAATGAAGATTGTGAAGATTGGCGATCAGGTGTTACTGACTGGTCTTATATAAGGGAGGTTCCCTCCCATCGGGGTTGCCGGTGATCAATTGTTCTGGTCTCATCTTTGATTCCTGTTCACTTTGTAGCTTGCTGTTTCGTGCCTGCATCTTCTGCTAACAGATAAGACATTTTCTTCTTTTAGTTTTTTGTGCTTGCTTTTTGCATTTTGTCCTGCACTTCTGTGGGGGTCTGCCGGGTCCCCTCCGGGGCTTGTGCTCCTCTCAGTTTAGTTCAGCCACTGTTGTTTGTTCATTTGCCTTTTCCAGTTTTTTCAGTGGCTGCTGTTTAGTTTTGTTACACCAGAGAACTGATTTAGGTGGTAGAGGTCGTGTGATCTCAGGTGTTTTTGTAATTAGTAGAGTTGGTACTTTTCAGGGTTTTTTGGGATTGCAGTAAGTGTCCTTCCTATCCTTTTCTATTTAGGAAGTTTGGGCCCCGACGTTTGCTCATACTATTTTCTGTCTGTGTCTGTATCTCCTCTTGTCTAACCGCCATTACATGTTTGGGGGCTTTCTATGTTCTTTGGGGATCTGCTCCGGGGCAAATAGTTTTCCTCTTTCTGTCTTTAGGTGTAGTTAGCTTCTCAGGCTGTGACGAGGCGTCTAGGACCAACGTAGGTACGCTCCACGGCTGCCTTTAGTTGTGGTGGTTAGTCAGGGTACTGCAATCCCATAGATTCCAACCTCTCTGGTGTATTTCCTTTTTTGCCTGCTCTCCTCAGCTACCAAATCATAACAGGCAACCCAGTAGTCAGCACTATTTTGAATCCTAACAATACAGGAATAGTGTTGAGCGATACTGCTCGATATCTAAAAATATCGTATCGGAATGGTATCGCCGATATCACAAAATATCGTCGATATCCGATTCCGATACCGGAAGTCCCATGTAAGTCTATGGGAACAAAATATCGCAACAAAAAAAACCCTTTCTTTCGTTGTAAACACAAAATATACACACATAGAATACATATAATATATATATATATATATATATATATATATATATATATATATATATACATGTCATTGTGACATATATATATACATACATATATTTATAGTTTATACACTTCTACATAGTAAAATAGACTCTGATTCAATTGCCGGGTAAAGCCGTGACATACCCCATAGAAGTCGACGGGCTCGGTGCCGAGTACCCCCAAAACCTCTGGCTCTGTGCGACTCAACTTGGGCGTCACAAACAGGATTCTGTAGCTCGCTATAAGCGAGTCCTGTGTGCCTGAATTGAACTGGTTTTGTGCTTGAGAATTGCTAAAATCATCAGAGAATGTATTTGCCATTTTTCCGCCATATCTGCGTCACGACGAGGCACTGGTGAAGAAGAAGGGCGTGCTCTTCGTGGGTGTACACTCACTCAGTGGCGCGAAAACGATGGCCGACCACTCTAAATGGTACTGCAATGTAAGATCGTGCCCCACAGCTCTTCAGTTCCGCCTCCTCATCCTCCTCAGTGTGCGGAAACTAACACGAAGGTCCCGTCTCCCTACAAAAGAGGGGCCCTCTCCAGATGCTAATGACACATGTGACTTGGCAGAGATGGCTAATGGACACGAGCAGAAGTGTGAAGGGATGGAGCAGTCAGAGCTCTCCCCCCACGGAAGTGACCCGATCGCCACGGAACCACCGTTGGGCACCCGGCCTGGAAACCCTCCTACGCTGCAAGAAGCGGAGGATACCCTAAGAGGCCTGGCCCGGCACCGGGAGGAGGTCGCCAGGATGGAAGCCAGCTGGCGTGCCCTAAAACTAAACTTGGAGCGGCGCCAATCCCTCTTACCTGAAGTGTCTGTACCGGAAGGTGAGGCACCCGTTCTAGTAGAGGAGTCCGTGCGGGCATCCCAGCCCTTGCAATGTGATCCGGTTGACGTTGTCGCAGTGGAGGCACCCATTCCTGCAAAAAACTCTGCACCGGCAGCACCCCAGATCCCGCTGTCTGCCCCCGTCGCTGAGACAGAAGAAGCGACACCCGTCCTCATGGAGGAGGCCGCGCAGGCACCAGAGGTCTACCTGTCTGTACCGGAGTCCCGACTGTCATCTGTTCCAGAGCCGGCTGCTTCCTCCGCAGGTGAGCGCCGCCAGGACTGTCGGGCGCCAGGAGAGCTGCCGCAAACCGGACATCGTAAGCTGCAGTTTGATGGTGGAGACATGGAGATGCTGGTGGAGGAGAATTACAACCGGCGTCAGGAGGAAGAGTGTAGACGTCGGGAGAGAGAAGCCGAGCGACAAAGGGAGCAGCGCGAATCCCAGAAGCTTCGCCAACGTCACCTGGAGAAGGACCGGGCAGATAAGGACCGGAAGAGAAAAGATAAAGGAACCCTGTGGGAGCCGCGGCGTAAAGGTGCAGTACGGAGCTTTAAATTGAAAGGTGGTTGGGGCTTCATCCAGGAGCCTGGACTTTATTTAGAAGTGTTTGTGACCCGGCGGGACGTGGAGACTCACCTCCCAGAAGGACACCCGGGGAGGGACCTGTTGCCAGGAGACTTGGTGACTTACACCCGACACTGGGGTTACAATGGATGGTACGCCCTAAATGTTACCAGGTGCGACCCCTACACCCCAGAGTGTCAGGAACCTATGAGACCCTCGGAGCCTTCAGCCTCCCACATCCAGGCCTCTGCACAAGTGCCCACCCCACGCCGTAAATCTTCCCAGCCTCCCTCAGTGGTCTCCTCAGCAGCCCCAGCTATGGACATGATAATGATAGCTGGCCCGTACCCGGCGCCTGTTAGGCCCCCTGGGGTTCGTTCAGTCCGGGACATAGGGCTCCAGACCCGGAGGGAGATGAAAGAGGTGGCCACACAGACACAGATAGCGGGTCACGACTTGACTGTACAGGCCACACGACGTCATCAGGTCCTGGTGGTCCTTGGTGTCTCGGATGTTTGGCAAGCATCAGAAGAGTACCAGGTGGTACCTGGAACACCCCTGCCAAAGAATTATAAATAACCCGGACAGGGTCCCTGTATGTAAATAGTTAAATTGTTGATGTACCCGGACGGGTGAATGTTCATAAAAAAGTTTTTTAATTTAATAAAAAACACAACACAGTTTTCATTACTTTTATTACAGTCTCATTCTGCGACGCCATCGATCTCCTGTAAAAAAAATGAAAAAAAAAACCAGCAGTATACCACCTGTCCGACGCAGTCCATAGTAACGAGTGTCCCACGACGATCCAGCTCTGCTACATCAGATTGACATCAGAGGCAGGCAGGCAGGCAGAGCCTGTCATCCCGGCGCAGCACAGCTGATTACCTGCTTCCCCGGCGGTGACGTCATCGGACTGGTTTACGGCCGGGATTACCCTGCAGTCACTGCAGTTATCGCGAAAAACTGCATGTGACCGCCAGGGAGAACATAATGGCGGCCATCAAGCAGTCCAGGACGTGACCGCCGGAGATCTTCTGCCAGGTAAGTGCCGCTGACTCCTGACAGACCCGACCGACGGACACTCACAGTGACAGTGACAAATCCGATTCCGGTATCCGATATGACGAAAATATCGGTACTCAGAATCGAAAGCCCGATACAGCTAATATCGGCCGATACCCGATATTTGCAGTATCGTATCGCTCAACACTATACAGGAAACAATCCTCTTCGTCCTTCTCCATTTGTTCCTCCCATGGCTACCGCCTGTGAGATGACAGACAGGAACTTAGAGATATTGTTAACCCTTCTGCATCCTCCTCTGCTTCATCCTCTTATCCCTGGACCATCACCACCTCTACCCGCAGTCTATTCAAAGTGTGCTTCAGCATGTAGATGATGGAATAGTGATGCTGATGATGGCATCGTCAGCGCTAACCGTCTTAGTAGCAATTTCAAAAACATGGAGAAAGTTGCAGAGGTCCTTCATCTGGGTCCACTCCGCAAGTGTGAATTTCACCACGTCTGTACTGTGTTGGGCCAGGCTTTCCAAAATATCATACTGCACCTAGTCTCGTCACTGCTGTCACAGTCACTACAAATTGGAAGAGTTGAATTCCACGGTGTCATCACAACCTGTAGGCCAAAAGATCATTCTCTATACCAACTTAAGTGGAACGGTGGAAGTGAGCACACAACAGTGGTTTCTGCATCAGCACATCATCCAAGCTGGGACAGTGGCAGAGGAATTGCTGTATATCAGGTTGAGGATGCGAGCCATGCAAGGAACGTGGGTGAGGTTGCCTGGCGTAGAGCCACCACCAGATTTGCACCATTATCGCACACGGCCTTCCCAGGCTCCAGGTTCCATGGAGACAGCCATTGCTCAAACTCGGCATTGACAGCTGTCCACAACTCTTGATCTGAATGACTGCAATCTCCAAGTCATATTAACTTAAACACAGCCTGATTGCAGTGAGCTCTGGCTGCGCAGTACGGAGGTGGGTGGGATTCTTTCTGCAGTGTTGGCATGTGTCTCATTAAGGAAGAGGTTGAGGGCGCTGGTGGAGGCCCTAGAGGAGGTGAAAGAGGCAGAATCACTGGAGGAAGTGTTAGAGGACCTTCCCTCACTCTACTTTCCCCTCTCCATTCCATCCTTAATGCAGCAGCCAGGGTCATCTATTTGGCTAATCGGTACTCGGACGACTCCGATCTGTGCCAGACAATGCACTGGCTGCCCATACATTATAGGATCCAATTTAAACTGCTTGTTCTCACCCAAAAAGCTCTCCACAGTGCGGCACTCCCCTACATGTCCTCTCTCATTTTTATTTATCAGCCTACCTGCTCGTTACGCTGCGCAAGTGACTTTCAACTAAAATTCACACTAATCCGTACCTCCCACTTCTGGCTCCAAGACTTCTCATGAGTTGCACCAATCCTCTGGAATGCTCTACCCCAAGAATTTATGACTAAGGCCGGCGTCACTAGGTAGGAATACGGACGAGTGAGAGGCGTGAAAACCACGCATAACACACGGACCAATACTTCTCTATGGGGTAGCGCTGATCATGCGTTTTTTCTCGGCCGTATCTTACGGTGAGAGACACCTGCATCATGCTGCGATTGTATGCGTATTACGCCCGTTGTACGACAATGAAAGTCTATGGGTGTGAGAAAACAAAGGATTACACAAGGACCAGGCGTGTGACTTGCGAGAAATACGGAAGACTTCTGCAGCTCACAGGAAATGGTGCAACACATTCAGGAGGAAGCTGACACATGCAAATTAGCTCAAACGCCAGACATCCCAGAAGAACGCCTCCACGGAATCGGCCATGATGTCTACGCTGATCAATGTGGAGATGCTCATTGTATTGGTGCATTAGAGGCCCGAAATATGGGACCAGAGAGATGCGCATTACGGTGACCGGGCAAGGAAAGAGGCGGAATGGAGGCGCATCTGTGGGCAAATGTTTCCCCACTTTGGCGACAGCCCACGCGAGGAGCAGCAGCGAATCAGTAAGTTACTTGATATTTGTACAAAATTGTTAACAGTCACAGTTGATTTTATAGCGCAGAAATGTTTTCTTTTTTTTATTGGGTATGAAAAATGTTAGGATAGGCACATCATACTAGTCCCCATGACTATATTAGGTGTATGTTGAACAATGTTGCTTTGTGCAGCTAGCTAATTGTTTACATTATATGTGTCATTGCAGTGGATGATGTTATGAGAAGATGGAGAAGCATCTGCGACCACTACAGGCAGGAACGCCATCAGAGGAGCAAGAGCGGCTCAGCAGCACCCAGAAAACGAAAGTACGTGTACTTTGACAGGCTGGGTTTTCTGGCATCGATTCTGGATCTCAGACCGTAAGTACATACATCACACCACATAACACATATGTAGTTTAGGCTCACCCCTCCTATATGCTCTAATCCCCTTTCATTTCCCCACAGAACCCAATCCAACCTCACTGAGAGGGAGACTGGCTCAGACTCATTATTGACCCGGTTTAGGGAGGTGAAGAGGTGGCTGGCCCATCTTCTGAGCCTCTCTGCAGCGTCCCCCAAGCTTCAGAAGCACCAGGACCTGACCAAGCATCTGGGCCGCAATCTGTACCTGACCCACCTGCTGCAGCAGCAGGGCCCAGTGTAGAGGAAGCAGTCAATAGCAGCAGCCCCACTGTACCTCTTGTGGGCTCCCCCCAGCCAGGTGCTATATCCCGCCGTGGGAGAAGACTGAGAGACATCACTGCCTCAGACACATGTAGGCATGTGGACACTGGGTACTCAATTACCTTTCAAGGGCAGCTGTGGATGAGGGTGAGGGGGCCTATGCCCGTAGCCTTGCCCGCCACCTTCGTCCCCTACCCCGAGAGGTCAGGCTCCGTGTGCGAGGATCAATTCAGATCCTAATTGACGCATGCACACACCCCAATACCCCATATGAGGTGTTTGAATTCCTTGAGAGGTGGCAGCTCTCCCCCCATAACCTTATGCGCCTTACCCCCCAACAAAATGTGCATGCTCAATTAGGATCTGATGATCCTCCTGCACCTCAACTCATTCCCCCACCAAACCAACCTTGGCAACAACAGGGTCAAATGCCAGGCTATAATCCCACTTCCCAATATGGCCACTTGCACAGATCCAGTGTTGGAGGCTGGTCCCAACCTGGATATGCTCAATATGGACATATTGGGGGGTATGATTCTCGTGGCTATCATCTTCCACAAGAATATAATGTCCCTTATCTGTATGGGAATGTGCCCACACACCAACCTGAACGTGGGCAGATGTTAGCTCAGGGCCCGGAAAATGCACCCCAACAGGGTGATGGTCAAGGTTTGCATCATAGCCAACCACACAGAGATGCTGGGAACCCACCTACCCCACCACCCACATACCACCAGCTGTGATGATTAATTTCAGTAACATATTATGATTTGAAAAGTATTTAGTAATTTTTCAATTTTTAGTTTATAGTCCTGTTGTGTAACAGAAATGTGCAACAATCTATAAGCAGCTAAGCTACATATGGTAACAATATGCTATTGTTTAGGCCTACTCAACTTAAGGTCTTTGCATTATGTCCTATGCTTACAACAAAATTTAGTTATTTCTTTTGATTTATTAATACACTATGATGTGTAAAGCATATTTGCACTCTTCTGAATGGCTACAAACAACATATAGTACTTAGATGGTGGGATATGGGCTAGGGGAAAATATTATTTCGTTATATCTTATAATTTATACCAATGTTTGTTATTTTTACCCCATCCATTTTAAAACTTGTTGGCTATTGCATCATTGCATTAGTCTAGTCTTATAACCCAACCATATGAGGTAGATATGGTGGTCACTAGTGATAGTGAGATTTGTTTATTTTCCTTATTTATTATTATTTATTGAAAAGTTACTTATTTAGTAATTTTTTATTTAACTCCATGTTGTCTATTGCATCTTTGCACTTGTGCCATGTGATCAATCAGACATATAGGTCACATATGATCAGCACTACCCATATTGACTATTGTTTTTTGTGTTTACATACTATTATGTCTGGAATTATTTGTAATTTTGTCATGCCTTATTTTGGTACTTGTGTAAAAATGCGCAGTTACACTATTGTGCTGTAAATACATATACCATATGAAGCAAATATGGTGGTCACTACCTCAAGTGGCAGTTTGCACATATAAATATATATTTTTATAAAAATTTTGGAGTCTGTTTCCATAAGTTGTATGTGCTCAACCACCAACACATCTATTATGACTAGTGTTGAGCGATACTGCTCGATATCTAAAAATATCGGATCGGAATGGTATCGCCGATATCACTAAAATATCGGCGATACCCGATACCGATACCGGAAGTCCCATGTAAGTCTATGGGAACCAAATATCGACATTAAAAAAAACCCATTCTTGCCTTGTTGATTAATTGTACATGAAGGAAAACAACAAAGAGTAATGTAGAATGTATTGGGGGAGGTTGAGGAGACAATAAAGGCATACATGTTTAACCCAATGCATTGGAATAGCATTAATATATATTTTTTTGGAAATACGTTTGGATTGACGAACAAATTGACAATGTTGTTAACCTTTTTTCTATTTTGGCAAATATGTATGTTTCACAACTTCCATGCTCTTCACCTTTTTAACTTTTGCCAGTGCCACACTTTCTCCTTCATAATCTTCAGCAGCATAATTTTTCTCATCAAATTATTCTTCATCTTCACCTTCTTAATCTTCTTCTTAAACTTCTTGCTATTCATGTTTTTGTTTACATTACTCATATTGTTATTATTAAACTATTAATCTTCTTCATATTCAAATTCTTCATCTTCTTCCTCTTCATCTTCTTCATCATATTCTTATTTGTGACAGAGATTCCTGTACTTGTAATCTGTAAAAGTATGAATTTTTCATTCTTCCGTTCTTGCTGTCACAAAAGATTTAAATTACAACAGTATTTGTCCGTGTTCAGTTTAGCCTGCAGCAGCAGGCATTTTCCAGGGGCACCACGAGGAGGAACGGACTCACCCCCATACACTGCTTAGTCTTCTTCTGCTTAGAATTTAGAGCATATATTTTGCTCTTCATTTTGGTCTTATACTTCATGTTCTTCTGCTTTTTGATCTTCTGCTTATTGTTCTTCTGTCTGTTGTTCTGTATCTTGTAGTTTGTCTTAACCTTCTTTGTCCTGTTGGTGATCTTCTTCAGGGTAATCTTTTATTTTTTCTTTGTGATGGTGTTCAGGCTGGTTGGCTTCATGCTCGTCGTCCTTGTTGTCGTCATCTTCTTCTGGGTGGTCTTTAAGGTCGTCTAATTTCAGAGAACCAGCTGACGTTACTGGAACCCGGACGGGTATCAGATGGAACAAGAGACAATGGAAGTAACGAGGACCAGCTGACTGTGCTGGAACCCGGAGGGGCAGCAGAAGGAAAAGAGGCAATGTCACAACCGAGTACCAGCTGACGTTACTGTGACACGGTTACTAAGCAGGAGGTACCTGTGCTCCAAAGCACTACCAAGGACCAGCAGACGTTGCTGGAACTCGTATACGGAGATGGAGGCACCTAGGCCAAAGGCACTGGGGAGAACTAGTTGATGGTACTGGACCCCGGACGGGTAGCAGAACGCACCCATGAAAATGTAAGTTGACAGGACGCAAGCCGTCCGCAGTTACCGAATCACACAGTCCTACAGTGGGTGCTTGTCCTATTGTCACAATGGAAACAGCCTTTATTTACATATCCCACAGCACACATAGGAATCACCTAAACTGCAGGCACCATAGAGTCGGCTAACCCGAATGCAACACGACAGCACAATTTATTGGAGGATAATTGACGTTCACACTGCCAGGAAACAGCTGTCGTGCTGTAACCAGGCTGGCCAGGAGTCAGTACCCCTGCCAATTACTTACGAGCAACAAATGGCGGTTTTGTAGCCTAGGGAGTAGAGTTCAGGTGGTAGAAAGATGAACATAACAGGAGACATGGAAAACGTTGCCAAACAGTTATTTAATCTTAAAACGGACAGGCAAATTCAGGTGATATCCATGTCTTGTTCATTTCAGAAAAGTAAGCCGGTCTACATTCTCTGAGGATAGTCGCATGCGACGGTCTGTTAGTACACCACCTGCAGCACTAAAGACGCGCTCAGTAATACACTGGCAGCAGGGCAAGCCAGCACCTCCAATGCATACTGGCTAAGCTCTGGCCATGTATCCAACTTAGAGACCCAAAATTTGAAAGGGGAAGAGGCATCTGGGAGTACACTTAGAGGGAAAGACAAGTAGTCTGTCACCATCTTACGGAAACGTTGCTTCCTGGTGACTGGAGCCGTCTCGGATGGTGTAGACCTTGCTGGCGCTGTCACAAAACTTCGCCACATTTGTAACATACAGCTCTTGCCCTGTGCAGAGGCGCTGCTTGTGCTCCCTCTTGTTGTAGAGGTGTCTACACTGCCTCGACGCACAGAGCTGCTTTGTAAAGCAGTAGCAGCAGCATCTCTCTCGGCTGGAATGTACAACAGTATGGATTGCACCAGTGTGTCTTGGTACTCCCGCATTTTACGGTCCCGGTTCCCCGGTGTGATGAGGTTTGTAAGTTGTCCCGGTAGCGAGGGTCTAGGAGGGTGTACACCCAATAATCTGACGTGGTGAGAATGTGGGCGATGCGGCGGTCGTTTCTCAGGCACTGAAGCATGAAATCATCCATGAGCTGCAGACTCCCAACTGGCCAACAAAAGCTGTCCTGTGGAAGAGGCGTCATCTTTGCCTCCTCTGCATCACCCCACCCTCGCTCTACATACTGACTAGAGCGTTGTGTACCTCCCTCTGTAGGGATTTCTTCCTCCTCCATTGACTCCTCCTCCTCCTCACAAAGTGATCCCTGCCCAGCCCTTTGTGAGGAACCACGTTGCGCTGACTGTCCTGAAGGTAATAGAATTTGTGACTCCTCATCCTCCACCTCTTCCAAAACCTCTTCCTTTAGTGCTTTCAGTGATTTCTGAAGCAGGCAGATAAGGGGGACAGTCATGCTGACTAGTGCATCATCTGCACTCGCCATCCGCGTTGAGACATCAAACGCACGCAAAACGTCGCAGATGTCCTTCATAGAGGCCCACTAAGTAGTGGTGAAGTGTGGACGGCGCAAAGAGCGACTTGATTGCGCCTGATGCTGCTGATACTCCATTACTGCTGTCTGCTGCTCACACAACCGCTCCAACATATGTAATGTGGAATTCCACCTGGTGGGTACGTCACATATGATGCGATGTTCAGGAAGGCGAAATCGGCGTTGCAGAGCAGCAATGCGCGATCTGGCTATGCTGGAACGTCGCAAGTGAGCGCACTCTAGGCGGACCTTCTGCAGCAGTCCAGCAAGATCCGGATAGTCCCTCAAAAAACTCTGCACGACCAAGTTGAGCACATTTGCCAGACATGGTATGTGAGTAAGGTTGCCAAGGCCCAGAGCTGCCACCAGATTTCGGCCATTGTCACACACTACCAAGCCTGGCTGGAGATTCGCAGGCAAAAACCACACTCTCCTGCTTGATGGCATTCCATACCTCCTGCGCTGTGTGGCTTAGATTCCCCATTGAAATCATTTTCAGGACGGCCTGTTGACGTTTGGCCACGGCTGTGCTCATATCGGTCGCAACAGGTAAGCGTTCACGGGTCCATGTGGAGGTATACCGTGACGGCTCGTGCAGCGATGATTCTGAGGAACTGGAGTAGGAGGAGGAATCAATGTGTACAGACTGGATTCCTGCAATCCTTGGAGTTGGCAGAACACGTACAGCGCCACTGGCAAGATCTGTACCCGGCTCCACAACATTGACCCAATGGGCAGTGAGGGAAAGGTATCGTCCCTGGGCCCTGGGTACTGGTCCACGCATCGGTGGTCAGGTGGACCCTGCTACTGACGGCGTTTAGTAGTGCATGTTTAATGTTTCCCTCGACATGTTTTTGCAGAGCAGGGACGGCTTGCCTGCTGAAATAAAATCGGCTTGGCACATTATATTGTGGGACTGCCAATGCCATTAAGTTCCTGAAACTGTCAGTCTCCACCAGCCTGAATGACAGAATTTCAAGGGACAGGAGTTTTGCAATGCCAGCATTCAGAGCCTGTGCTCGTGGATGGTTTGCCGAGTATGGCTGTCTTTTATCCCATGCCTGTGGTACCGATGGCTGTTTTGTGGCCTGGGAGTGTGACGATGACTGTGAACTTGCTGCTGTGGGTGGAATAACAGTTTGTCTATGGACAACAGTGACAGAGGTTCTTCCATGAGATCCTGTGAGGAAGCCGAACCAGGTGTGTGTGAACTGGAGGTAGAGGCTCCAACACGACCTGAAGATGTAGGTGCTGCTGTAGGTTGGCCTACATCTCCAGTGTGTCTTTGTAACTCAGCTACGTGCTTTGTCCGTACATATTTCCACATATTTGTGGTATTCAGGTTACTGATATTTTTACCTCTTTTAACTTTTTGCTTACACAGCTTGCATTTAACATAGCAAATATCATCTACAAGTCTGTCAAAAAAGGACCACGCAGTGCAAGTCATGGGAGCGCCAATTTTGACATTTCTAAGAGAACTGCTCCCAACAGGTGCCAAACTGGAGGCTACAGGCAAGCGAGTCTGCAGCCTACCTCTCCCTCCTCTTTGTACCGTTGGGCCAATCTCTTCCTCAGAGCTGCTCCCACCACCTTCCTGCTGCTCACGTCCATGTTGGGTCTCGGACTTCATCATCTCCACTACCCTCTTCCAACACCTGCTGCTGTTTGATGGTCTGGGCAGCACCATGCTCCACAAAACCTGGCAACTGAGTCTCATCATCATCATGAGATGCGTTCTGCGGTGTGCTGTCCATCGGCACTGGCTCACCCGCCTCTTCAGATTGAGAGAGACACAGCTGTTGCGCATCACTGCATACTCCCTCTTCTTCAAATTGCAGAATGCTGCTTGCCTGTGCCCGTGTTTGCGAGCCAACAGATTCTGAGAACAGAAGCAGAGACTCAGCTGGCTCCTGTACAGAACTCTCTGACTGCCTGGGCAATTTGACAGGCGGTGAACAGACAGATGGTTGCTCAACAGTGTTGTGTTCCTGAGAGGAGGTGGAAGGAATTGAAGTCGATGCATTGGCTGCCATCCAACCAACAACGGCTTCAATTTGCTCTTCCCGCAGCAGGGGGGCACGCCGAGCTCCTACCAAAGTGCGCATAAAGGAACGCTCATGGGTAAAACTGGTGGATGATGTGTCACTGAGGGCGGCAGCAGCCACAGAATCCCCACGTCCTCTCCCTGCTGAAACTCCACGGCCACGACCACGTGCCTTACTCCCTGCTTTCTTCATCTTGGTAGATTGATAAAGAAAGTCAGAAAAGTTATAAGGCCTAAGTGTGGTTATTACGCAGAGACTGAAGTGAACACTGAAACACAACTGTTCACAATCTGTGAAAGGCTACTCCTTTGTCTACTTCTATAGTGTTTGCAACCAATGTATGGATACGGATGGAAGCGCGTCACACTATTAGATTATATTTATTTTAAATGGAATGGAGCAGAACCAATTGGAGTTAAATGAAAAGGATGAGGCACTGAGACACGCTCAGCAGAGTACAAGCAGCAGTGCTTGAACAAGTAACTGGAGCGTTATGTGCACTCAAAAAATAAAAAACACAGACTGAAGTGAACACTGAAACACAACTGTTCACAATCTGTGAAAGGCTACTCCTTTGTCTACTTCTATAGTGTTTGCAACCAATGTATTGGATACGGATGGAAGCGCGTCACACTAATAGATTATATTTATTTTAAATGGAATGGAGCAGAACCAATTGGAGAGAAATGAAAAGGATGAGGCACTGAGACACGCTCAGCAGAGTACAAGCAGCAGTGCTTGAACAAGTAACTGGAGCGTGATGTGCACTCAAAAAATAAAAAACACAGACTGAAGTGAACACTGAAACACAACTGTTCACAATCTGTGAAAGGCTACTCCTTTGTCTACTTCTATAGTGTTTGCAACCAATGTATTGGATACGGATGGAAGCGCGTCACACTAATAGATTATATTTATTTTAAATGGAATGGAGCAGAACCAATTGGAGAGAAATGAAAAGGATGAGGCACTGAGACACGCTCAGCAGAGTACAAGCAGCAGTGCTTGAACAAGTAACTGGAGCGTGATGTGCACTCAAAAAATAAAAAACACAGACTGAAGTGAACACTGAAACACAACTGTTCACAATCTGTGAAAGGCTACTCCTTTGTCTACTTCTATAGTGTTTGCAACCAATGTATTGGATACGGATGGAAGCGCGTCACACTAATAGATTATATTTATTTTAAATGGAATGGAGCAGAACCAATTGGAGAGAAATGAAAAGGATGAGGCACTGAGACACGCTCAGCAGAGTACAAGCAGCAGTGCTTGAACAAGTAACTGGAGCGTGATGTGCACTCAAAAAATAAAAAACACAGACTGAAGTGAACACTGAAACACAACTGTTCACAATCTGTGAAAGGCTACTCCTTTGTCTACTTCTATAGTGTTTGCAACCAATGTATTGGATACGGATGGAAGCGCGTCACACTAATAGATTATATTTATTTTAAATGGAATGGAGCAGAACCAATTGGAGAGAAATGAAAAGGATGAGGCACTGAGACACGCTCAGCAGAGTACAAGCAGCAGTGCTTGAACAAGTAACTGGAGCGTGATGTGCACTCAAAAAATAAAAAACACAGACTGAAGTGAACACTGAAACACAACTGTTCACAATCTGTGAAAGGCTACTCCTTTGTCTACTTCTATAGTGTTTGCAACCAATGTATTGGATACGGATGGAAGCGCGTCACACTAATAGATTATATTTATTTTAAATGGAATGGAGCAGAACCAATTGGAGAGAAATGAAAAGGATGAGGCACTGAGACACGCTCAGCAGAGTACAAGCAGCAGTGCTTGAACAAGTAACTGGAGCGTGATGTGCACTCAAAAAATAAAAAACACAGACTGAAGTGAACACTGAAACACAACTGTTCACAATCTGTGAAAGGCTACTCCTTTGTCTACTTCTAGTGTTTGCAACCAATGTATTGGATACGGATGGAAGCGCGTCACACTAAAATTTAAATTGCATGGAGCAGCAAGAATTACACTGAAGAAAAAAAAAAGAGTCTGTGAGTGACACGTGCAGATGCCTACAGACAGCGTTGCATGCAGAGCAAACTGCAACGTCACCTGCACTCACACACACCTTGCAGAGCTGTTAAAACAACACTGCAGGCAAAAGGAAGCTTTACACAGCGGTTGGTGCTAGCTTGCCTAAAGCACACTACACTAAATCGCAATCTCTAACTGTCCCTCAGAGTCAGCACAGCAGCGTTCTGTCCCTAACTGAATTCACAGCACAGTGACGCTAAAATGGCGGCGCCGCCTTTTATAGTGCATTCTGACATAATTTCAGCATCCAATCACAGCCATGCCATTAGTTAACATGACCGCAGCAGTACAGGATGTGCCCACACTTCTTAGGATTCCTCATTGGCTGACTAAAATCACATCTCAAAGAATTATGGGAACTTCCGATTCCGGTATACGATATATGGAAAATATCGGAACAAAGTATCGAAAGGCCGATACAGCTAATATCGGCCGATACCCGATACTTGCGGTATCGTATCGCTCAACACTAATTATGACCATTAACAACAGACAGAGACTATGTTTACAAACAATACTTTTATAAGGTAGTCACACAAAAACATTACAGCATAGACAATGCCTCATTTTGCCATGTTGTAGTTCCTTCAGGTGACACAAAATAATGGGTGAAGATATCCCTGGTTTTAAGTCCTGACAGTGGGCGACAGAAAGGGATCACATGGGGCGTAGGCATATCCCCATTGGGCAACACACTTTCAACAACATCAGATGGGCCACAATCATGCATTCTGGTGAAATTATGTAGAACAACACATGCTTTTATGACCTCATTGACGTTGGCTTCACTCAGCTGAATAGCAGACTGGAGAACCCGCTATTTTGCACACAGAATGCCAAAGGCACACTCCACCAGGCGCCTTGCCCGTGATAGGCGCAAGTTGAATATCCGACGACGGTGGTCAAGGTGTCGTCTTGGATATGGCCTCATCACATTCCTTGATAGCTGGAAGACCTCATCCCCAACTACAACATATGGGACCGGTTCGAGGTTGGAGCCAGGAAGTTGGCGTGCTGGTGGTAGGTTATATCTTAGCCGCCGACCCATAATGGAAGAATTGAAGACTCTAGAGTCTCCAGTTCTTCCATAGGCCCCAATGTCTACAATTATAAACCTGTAGTTACTGTCGACCAGAGCCAACAGTACAACAGAAAAATATTGTTTATAATTATAGAATTGGGACCCTGAGTTTGGCGGCTTACGCACACGGATATGCTTCCCATCAAGGGCCCCTATGCAATTTGGGAACTGGCATAGCTCCTCAAATCCCCTGGCAATCCTCTTCCAGTCTTCCATCTTTGGCTCAGGCATCACCTGTTGATGAAGTCTGTCCCAGAGTTGAGAGCAGGTATCACGCACAATGACAGGAATGGTGGACCTCCCAATCAAGAACTCCAGATGGAGTGCCGCATAAGATATGCAAGTAGTTAGGAACCTACAAGTAACCAAATAGAGAGAGACCAATCATTATACATGCAGAAAGGTAGAACAAACGCACTATACATAACCGTTACATGATGTCAGTTACAAACAATCCTAACTTACATTTACCACAAGTTAAAGGATTCTGATATTTTTACATAGATACAATAGTTCTGGTAGTTGTAGCTGATATATGGGATATATTCTGAGGATATTTCAGCTACACACAGAAGGCTAAAGGAGCAATTGTGGGAAAACACATCATCAACAGACAGTATGTAGGTGAGGAATACATAGCATAGCGTAATGAGAAGTTGCTCCTCTGCAGAGATAGCTTTGCGCATCCGGGTATCCTGGTAAGTGATCCCAGGGCGCACAATCTCCAACAAAACATCAAAGGTGGGAATGGTCATCCGACAAAAAAGAAAAAACTTCTCTGGATGAGTCCGCAGAGATGCATACAGGCGGTGAAAATGGCCTTTAGTAAGGCGTTGCATCAAATGCGGATGCACCCACATTCGCCTCCTCCTGCACGGATCAATGATCACTGGGTAAGGCTGGCCAAAGCGGTGGGACAAAATCCAGTTGTACAACACTCTCTCATTTGGGGTGAACTGCAGACTCTCAGACATGTTGCCAACCAATCAGCAGCCCTCCAACACAAGCAGACCCCAAAAATGGCAAGATTGGGGCTGCAACTGGATGCAGAGGCAATAAATAGCCTTGCTGAAGATGAGTTTCAGGCCTAAAAACCGTTAAATGTCCATTTTGCAAGGCTGCGAGAAAAAAACGCTATACGGATGCCATACGGATTGCATACGGATGCTTACATGCGCGAAATACGCAGCCGCACCCTGAAAACGCATGAAATACGGATTGTTTTGCCAGTAACATTTTGGCGTAATACGCCTGTACAATACGCTCCATATTTTTGTACGGTGAGTCTGACGCCGACCTAACCACAACTTACACAGTTTTAGGCACTCCATAAAAACACATCTGTTTAAGGCGACTTATCACGTTCCTTAATCAAAGTCCTTTTTTATATAGTCCATTCTCTACTTCTATGATCATAACCCTACATCAAACTCCATCACTCCCAAAAGCACTACAAATAATGGCTAGCGAGTAGGTCATGCAGCCTTACAGGGCCGGCGTCAGCACCCGGCACACCCGGGCAAGTGCCGGGGCCCTGAGCAGGCGGGGGGGCCCACTCGCCTTCGGGCACCCCAGCGCCAGTTAGCTGTGTCAGCGCCGCCACTGGGCCCCCCCTGCTTGCTCAGGGCCCCGGCAGCAGCCGGCGCAATACTCACCTCTCCCCGTGCCTCCGCTGCCTCCGCTCTGAGCTCCAGGGGGCGCCTGTGCCGGCGCTTCCTCTCTCACAGCAGCGCCGCTGAATGACGTCATCATTCAGCGGCCGGCTGTGGCAGAGAGCGCGCGGACGCCGGACAGGTGAGATGTATGTGTTTGTGTGTGTGCCTGCTGCGTGTGTGTATGTGAGAGAGTGCTGCCTGCGGTGCTGTGTGTGTGATGGTGGTGGGGGAGGCAGTGATGGTGGTTAGGAGGCAATGATGATGGGGAGCCAATGATAATAGGAAGGCAATGATGATGATGATATTAATGGGGAGGCAATGATGATGATGATGATGATGGGGAGGCAATGATAATGGGAAGGCAATTATGATGATGATATTAATGGGAAGGCAATGATAATGATGATGATGATGGGGAGGCAATGATAATTGGAAGGCAATGATGATGATGATATTAATGGGGAGGCAATAATAATGATGATGATGGGGAGGCAATGATAATGGGAAGGCAATGATGATGATGATATTAATGGGGAGGCAATGATGATGATAGGGAGGCAATGATGATGAGGGGAGACAATGATGATGATAATGGGCAGGCAATGATGATGATAATGGGGAGTCTTTCCACAGCGCCCTTTCCTGAGCCGTAACAGTGCAGAATGCAGCACAGTGTAGAGGAGAGCTCCATATTTTGTATGGAGCATTATATGTGGTCCAGTATTCTGTATGGAGCATTATATTGGGTCCAGTATTCTGTATGGAGCATTATATGGGGGATGGTGGGGTGACATCCTGCATGGGGTATTATATGGGTGATGAGGGGGAGACTATGTGGTGCCCATAATATTGTATGGAGGACTGTACTGTCCAGTCTGTACTGTGCGCTGTGAGGATTTGGCAGTTTTTGAGCTATTGTACAATTTACAATAGGTATCAGTCATGTATTGGAAGAAGAGAAGTGTTTGGCGTTGTACTATACCCATATTTCTCTGCAGTATCTGTGCATCACGAATCGTGGTCTGTGTTAAGGGGGCCCACTGAGACTCTTTCGCCTGGGGCCCATAAAAACCTGGAGCCGGCCCTGCAGCCTTATCTTCCCCTTATTTCCTCAAGATGGCAATATCTTCATTGTAAATAAGCACCAGTACTTTGTCACCCCACCTCATTGCAGATTGTAAGCTATTAAGGGAAGGGTCATCATTAGCTTAGCATTACTTATTGTATTATTGTTAACTGTGCTATGACTTTTGTATATGTACTGTTGATATGTAAAGTGCTACAGAATATGTTGGCACTACACTGTGTTCCAAATTATTATGCAAATAATATTTTCTCAGATTTTCCCAAATTACCTATATGAATTGCAGTCATTGTAATTTTCCAGTCAAATAACTACAATTGAAAGGTTTTTGTACAAACTGCCTATGATAACAGTATATTTTTTGAAAAATAAAACACTCAAACTGCACTCAAAATGCATGTTCCAAATTATTATGCACAGCAGAGTTTTCAACCTTTTCATTTTAATAAAGAACAAAAAAATGGTCATTTTTGAAATTATAAGCATTAGCAGGTTATTACAAACAGTTTTCAACTCAAAACTTTATTCTAGGTGATGTTACATTTGCACATAGGACCCCTTGTTCAAAAGGACCTTCTGAACTCTCTCGTCCATTGAATTTGTCAGGTTTTGGATGTTTCTGCTTCAATTGTTTTGCATGAGGACAGAATACCCTCCCAGAGCTGTTGCTTAGATGTGAACTGCCTCCCGCCATCATAGACACTCCTTTTGATGATGCTCCAGAGGTTCTCAATGGGGTTGAGGTCAGGGAGCATGGGGGCCACACCATAAGTTTGTCCCCTTTTATGCCCATAGCAGCCAGAGATGCAGATGTGTTATGTGCAGCATGAGACGGTGCATTATCATGCATGAAAATGATCTTGCTGCGGAATGCATAGTTCTTCTTCTTGAACCATGGCAGGAAGTGCTGTTTAAGAAACTCAACATACACTATGGAGTTCATCTTTACCCCTTCAGGGATCCTAAAGGGGCCGACAATCTCTCTCTTGACCTAAACACTCCTCAATTTGTTGCTTCTCAGCAGCCGACACATCCTTTTTCTTTCCCATTTTGGCAGAAAATGTAGGCTGCTTAATAATGTGGGACAGCCTTCTTAACCCCTTAGTGACAGAGCCATTTTGCAGCTTAATGACAGGGCCAATTTTTACAATTCTGACCACTGTCACTTTATGAGGTTATAACTCTGGAACGCTTTAACGAATCCCACTGATTCTAAGATTGTTTTTTCGTGACATATTGTACTTCACGTTAGTGGTAAAATTTCTTTGATATGACTTGTGTTTATTTATGAAAAAAACGGAAATATGGCAAAAATTTTGAAAATTTAACAATTTTCAATCTTTAAATTTTTATGCCCTTAAATCAGAGAGATATGTCACACAAATTTCTTAATAAATAACATTTCCCACATGTCTACTTTACATCAGCACAATTTTGGGACCAAAATTTTTTTTTGTTACGAAGTTATAAGGGTTAAAAGTTGACCAGCGATTTCTCATTTTTACAACACCATTTTTATTTTAGGGACCACATCACATTTGAAGTCACTTTGAGGGGTCTATACGATAGAAAATACCCAAAAGTGACACCATTCTAAAAACTGCACCCCTCAAGGTGTTCAAAACCACATTCAAGAAGTTTATTAACCCTTTATGTGTTTCACAGGAACTGAAGCAATGTGGAAGGAAAAAATTAACATTTAACTTTTTTTGCAAAAACTTTACTTCGGAACCTATTTTTTTTATTTTCACAACTGTTAAAAGAAAAAATGAACCACAAAATTTGTTGTGCAATTTCTCCTGAATAAGACAATACCCCATATGTGGGGGTAAACCACTTTTTGGGAGCACGGCAGAGGTCGCAAGGGAAGGAGCGACATTTGACTTTTTCAACGCAGAATTGGCTGGACGCCATGTCGCGTTTGTAGAGGCCCTGATGTGTCTAAACAGTGGAAACCCATCACAAGTGACCCCATTTTGGAATCTTTTCACCCCAATTTTTATTTTCCCAAGGGTAACAAGACCCCAAAAGTTTTTGTGCAATTTGTCCTGAGCATGCTGATACCCCATATGTGGGGGTAAACCACTGTTTGGGTGCATGGCAGAGCTTGGAAGGGAAGGAGCACCGTTTGACTTTTTCAACTCAGAATTGGCTGGACGCCATGTGACGTTTGTAGAGGCCCTAATGTGTCTAAACAGTGGAAACCCCCCACAAGTGACACCATTTTGGAAACTAGACCCCTAAGGAACTTATATAGATGTGTGGTTAGCACTTTGAACCCCCAAGTGCTTCACAGAAGTTTATAACTCCCGGGCATGAAAATAAAAAGTCATATTTTTTCCACAAACCTGATCGTTTAGTCCCCAATTTTTTATTTTTCCAAGGGTAACAGGAGAAATTAGACCACAAAAGTTGTTGTCCAATTTTTCCTGAGTATGCTGATACCCCATATGTGGGGTGGGACCACTGTTTGGGCGCACGGCAGGGCTTGGAAGGAAAGGAGCGCCGTTTGACTTTTTCAAACCAAAATTGGCTGGAATTGAAATTGGACGCCATGTCGCGTTTGGAGAGCCCTGATACGCCTAAACAGTCGAAGCCCCCCACAAATCACACCATTTTGGAAACTAGACCCCTTAAGGAACTTATCTAGATGTGTGGTGAGCACTTTGAACCCCAAGTGCTTCACAGAAATTAATAAACGTAGAGCCGTGAAAATAAAAAATCATTTTTTTCCTCAAAAATTATTCTTTAGCCCGATATTTTTTTTATTTTCCCAAGAGTAACAGGAGAAATTGGACCCAAAAAGTTGTTGTGCAATTTTTCCTGTGTACGCTGATACCCCATATGTGGGGTGAAACCACTGTTTGGGCGCATGGGAGTGCTTGGAAGGGAAGGAGCGCCATTTTGTAATGCAGACTTTGATGGAATGTTCTGCGGGCGTCATGTTGTGTTTGCAGAGCCCTTGATGTACCTAAACAGTAGAAACCCCCTGCAAGTGACACCATTTTGGAAACTAGACCCCCCAAGGAGCTTATCTAGATGTGTGGTGAGCACTTTGAACCCCCAAGTGCTTCACAGAAATTTATAAACGCAGAGCCGTGAAAATTTTAGCCAGCTATTTTTTATTTTCCCAAGGGTAACAGGAGAAATTAGAACCCCAAAATTGGGAGGGAGCGCCATTTGCCTTTTTGAAAGCCACGTCGTGTTTGGAGACCACCTGATGTGTCTAAACAGTGGAAACCCCCCACAAGTGACCCCATTTTGGAAACTAGACCCCTTAAGGAACTTATCTAGATGTGTGGTGAGCACTTTGAACCCCCAAGTGTTTCACAGAAATTTATAAACGCAGAGCTGTGAAAATAAAAAAATCATTTTTTTCTCAAAAATGATTTTTTTAGCCAGCTATTTTTTATTTTCCCAAGGGTAACAGGAGAAATTAGAACCCCAAAATTGGTGTGCAATTTGTCCTGAGTACGCTGATACCCCATATGTTGGGGTAAACCACTGTTTGGGCGCACGGCAGGGCTCGGAAGGGAGGGAGCGCCATTTGACTTTTTGAACACCACGTCGTGTTTGGAGACCCCCTGATGTGCCTAAATAGTGGAAATCCCTCAATTCTAGCTCCAACCCTAATCCCAACACACCCCTAAACCTAATCCCAACCCTAATCCTAACCTAAATCCCAACCCTAATTCCAACCCTAATTGTAACCCTAACCTTAATTATAACCCTAACTCTAATTGTAACCCTAACCCTAATTTTAACCCTAACCCTAATTGTAACCCTAACCCTAAGGTGCCTTTAACCCCTTATTAACCCATTCGCCACCGCTACAGGGCAATGGGAATAGACGGGCAAAGTGCCAGAAAGGGCGAATCTAATTAGAGATTTGCCCTTTCTGGGGTGTCTGGGGGCAGATGTTATTAGCCAGGGGGGGCACAAAAAAATGTACCCTCCCTAGGCTATTATTATCTGCCCCACTCGCTTGCTTTGTCTGTCTGGTGGAGAAAATACAGCGGGAGCCCACGCATTTTTTTTTCAACGAATTTACACCTTTAATTAACCCCTACATGTCTGAAATTTAGCACAAACACACTTATGTAATTGTAAGTTAAAACCATATATCAAAATACATGAAATGACATGGTTAACTGTGTGGAAACAATGTATCATTTCATGTCGGCTTTTGTGATTTCACAAAAGCCGGCAATTGAATTAGCAGTTATTACAGTATGTAGAAGTGTATGAACTATAAATATATGTATATATATATGTCACAATTACATATATATATATATATATATATATATATATATATATATATATATATGTATTCTATGTGTGTATATGTATTGTTTCTATTCTTTATTAAAGCTGTCAGTGTGATTTTACAGTAATGCCAGGGATGAATTAGCGGCTATTATACTATGTAGAAGTGTATGACCTATATATATATATATATATATATATAAAATATATATCTAATATATATATATAGATATATATATATATATATATATATATATATATATATATCTATATATATATATATAATTATTTGCTTTTTGTGTAACTTTTTTTTTACAATGTGATTTTTACATGACTTTTTACATAGAGATAACTGCTCTATGTAAAACTTCATGTTAAAATCGCATTGCATACAGATGGAAAACTGATGGAAAACTGATGGAAAACGCATGGTGCGATTTAAAATCGCATCAAAATCGCATGCCTTTTTACAACAAATGTACCGTTTTTTTCCTGCAGAAAACGGACCGATTTTTTTCCACCCAGTGAGTATGAGCCCTAACCCTAATTATAACCCTAACCCTAACAGAAAAATGAAAATAAATATAATTTCTATTTTTTATTATATGTCCCTAACTAACGGGGTGATAAATGGGGGGGTTATGTACTGTTTTTTTTTATTTTGATCACTGTGATAGTTTATCACAGTGATCAAAATGCACTTTCTGGAGAATGAATGAAAAAAAATTTGAATCTGCCACCAAGCAGATCGGCGGGCGCACTGCGCATGCGCCCGCCATTTTTTTTTTTGCAGGAAGAAGACCGGGAGGATCGGAGGCCAGGGGGACCTGCCAGAGGACACCGGTAAGTATAGTGGGGGTTCAGGGGGACACGGGGACCCTCATATTCTCCCCTCTGATGTGCGATCACATCAGAGGGGAGAGAAATCATTTTTTTTTTTTTTTTTGCGATCGCGTCTATGCTTGCATAGCCGCAATCGCAACACCGGGATCGGTGAATACCGACTCGGATCATGTTCTCTGGGGTCTCGGCTACCCCCGGTAGCCGAGACCCCAGAGAATATTTGCCCATCCCCCCAGCACATAGCGCCACATAGCGGCGGGCACACTGAGCATGCGCCCGCCATTTTCTTCACAGCGCCGGCACCGGGGGATACCGGAGGGCCCTGGGGCCACATGCAGGGGATCGGGGGCCACATGGGGGTCCTGGGGACCATTTTTCTCTGTCCTCTGATGTCCGATGACATCAGAGGACAGAGAAATTAAATGGCACAACTTTTTTTTTTGTTGCGGTCACCGTTATAGGGTTAATAACGGCAATCGCAACATCGGTGTCGGTAAAAACCGACCCGATTCATGTTCTCTGGGGTCTCGGCTACCCCGGTAGCCGAGACCCCGGAGAAAATGCGCCTCTGGGGGGCGCTATTCACTTTTTCCACAGCGCCGTTAATTAACGGCGCTGTGGTTTAAGTACCCTTAATGACCACCGTTAAAAGGCGTATCGGCGGTCGTTAAGGGGTTAAGTAGTCTTGGCTTTCATTGGACACACCTGCCAAACTAATTAGCACAGGTGTCTGCAATTGCTTACAGTGATATAAGGAGCCCTGACACACATCACCATCAATGAGTTTAACTGACAAACAAAAAAATTCTTACCTTATCACTACTAAACAATTTTTGCATAATAATTTGGAGCACAGTGTATATAAATAAAGATTATAATTATTATTATTAGATACAGAGGTTTGTCCCACAAGCTCTGGGGATTCAAAGACTTGGTGACACATTGGTGTCTAGTGCTTTAGTTCTCAATCCCCTGGTGGTTAGTAATTTAGTTTTCCAAACCAACCTATTTACTAGTTTAGTTCTCAAGCCCCTGTTGTCTATTAGTTTAGTTCTCCATCTTATGGTGTGTAGTCCTTTAGTTCTCCATCCCCAAGTGCCCTGCAAGCCTTGGAGATTCCAAGACATGTGGAGCAGCCCCTTCCCCCAATTGCCCCCACAGCTACCAGTCATCTAGTGCCCAGTCAGTGAGATGTAACACCCCTGTCCATGCTTGCTTGCCCAGGTGTCAGTGTTGAAATGCACCCTGGCAGACATAGAATTTTTCAGGGAACGGGTGATGTTGTCTGCGACAACACCAGCATTCACATATTTTTTGGGAGAAATAATGGTGTCTGGGCAACTGGTACTGGAGGACTGAGACAGCCATCAGCTTTCAGAAACCAACTGTATCCATAAGGCGGAAAGGCAGCATTTCCATTGCCAACAGATTGGATTGGCCATCCAATAATCATACAGATCACAGACTGTGAGTCACGCAGAACCACCTGCTGTGATCTTTGGAGCGAAGGGATCTCAGCTGGCCCCTATCGTCCAGACAATTACACCATAGGGCGATGATCAACTGAGGAGGCCGCAGGCTGTTTACAATAATTAGTTATTGGAAAACTAATAGTGAGCGTACAGCATATCCACCTCTGGATTACAATATATGGAATATATGTACGTATATACCGCCGTATAATCATTGCTAACTCTATGATAACTGCACCAGTCCTGTTTTTAAAAATAAATAAATAAAGGCCCATTGGATGCCACACTTTTTTGAGGTTCACACCATCTGGGTCTTCCATCTCCTCTCCTCAGAGTAGCAGTCCTATACCGTCCCCCAAACTCACCCTCCCACTTCCTTGACCACTTTTCTACGTTGTTGCCACACTTCATGTCCTCAAAATTGCCAAACTTTATCCTGTGATACTTCAACAGCCCCACCTCCCCAGCTGCATCCCAGCTTCTATCTGTAGCCACTTCTCGTGGCCTCTCATAACTTTCATTTTCTGAGACACACAAAGACGCTAACACCCCTGATCTAGTCTTTGTCCAGCTCAGTTCAAATCTCCTACCTAGATAACTCACCACTTACCATTTCTCCCCATGAAATTAGGAGTATAACCACACCTTACACTTTTTTAGGTGCTCCCTGAAAACACATCTGTTCAGGGCGGCCTATAACATTACCTAATCAAAGTCCTTTTTATATACAGCCTATTCTCTACTTTTCTGAACATAATTCGCCATCAAACTCAACCGTACCCAAAAGCCTCATGCTGCCTTTATCTACCCTCATTTCCTCAAGATGATTGGAACATCTTTGTAAACAAGCACCTGTACTTTGTGTCACCCCCACCTCATTGTAGATTGTAAGCTCTGGAGTGCAGGATTGTCCTTATTTTTGCTTTAATTGTTTGATTATTGTAAACTTTGCAACTTCTGACTGTTTTATATGAACTGCTTACTTGTAAAGCTCTGCGGAATATGTTTGCGCTATATAAATAAAGGTTATCATTATTAGTAGATTGAAGATAGTGACGTTCAAGCTCTTTGTTTCCTTTCACACATGGCGAAGCTATCTTTAACATGAGCACAACTGCACAAATGAGGGCTGGATGCTGTGCTGATAGAGAGTGGAGTAGGGTGAGCACGACAAGCTGCTGGACTGTGAGGGAGGCGCAGGCGGAGATATTACGGTGGATTGAGAAAGATAGGGTGTGCTTGGTATCTAAGATCAGTTGAAAACAGCAGGCATGTCCACTTCCGTATCAGCTCACTCACCCCGACTGTAGAGGGTAAACAAGTGGAGGTTCTGCGGCCAGAAACCTGTGTGACAACACTTGCCACACTGAGGGAGGAGGAACAATCAGTGGATGCGGTTGATGGGGTGGACGGTTGTTGGCTAGGCCAGCTACTCATCAAATGAAGGAGGATGAGGACTCAAGAGGTGATGGGAGCGCAACAGTCAGGAGATGAAGAGGATAATGATCCCCTTCCTGTTGTCCATGGCTGTGTGAGGAGATGAAGGAATCAAGCTTCAGTGTTACCTCACCACCAACAAACCATGGACTTTGACCTCATGGAAACGTTCGACAGATGATCGCCTTCATGCTGCACTACCTTCCTTATGATGCACGAATTCTTAGAGTTAGAAATAGTGCAGACTACTGGGTTGCCACTCTGTTATATACATGATACAAGTGTAGAGGGTTAAGTTAATAATGTTTATTGTTGTATTTATGCCTTTTTGCTTACTGGTATTGCTACATGTTACATGTATTACCTCATGTATGATATGGTACTGCTACCCTTTCTGGGTATTACCATCGCTTTGTTTCTTTGTTTCCATGTTTGATTGTTCCTCATTGTATATGATGTGATAATGTTTGCTATGTTTTCGTGTAGAATATAGAGAAAGTGTAAAGCGCGGGAATGGCCACTAGATGGGGGCATCCTAGCACACACTAGTTGTAGTCAGAGATAGGTTTAGTGTAGGGTTAACATAATAGGAGGGGCTGCCAGGTGGTAAGAGGTAGGTCTAAGGGAAGTTAGTTCATACGGGGCCAGGGTGCCCTTAGTGTCCACACTGTTTCTAGGCCCAGGATGGCTCGACAGCCTCGTAATGTTCAGCAAGTGTTAGTCATCCACAGTTAAAGAACGGAAGGACAGTGGAACAGAAGAATGCAGAAGTTGTGGAAAATGATGGCCTGGGCGAACGCCCGGAGGTCTGGAGTTGGACAGACCAAGGAATGTTCAGATTCATTGAGTGAGAAAGAAAGGAGCGCTGAAGCTTCACAGGGAACAGTACTGTTGGGTCGGATGCTTTGCCAGAGGCAGCCTAACTTAGTGACTTATGATCTCTATCCCTGGGTAAAGCAGGCAGAGGAAATTGTCATTGTGGCGAGGTTGAGCCGGGAGTAACTGGGAAGCAGTCTAAGACTGTCCTATCGGGGCACATACTGCAAGGAAGCGTCAGCAGTGCAAGGAAAATTGAGGAATCCCGTATGGAAGAATATGTAACCCGAACTGTAACCACTTTGGATATGCTGTGCAAAGTTTATAGTAAAGAAACCATTCCAGTTGCAATGGACTGTGTCTCATTTGATGGGGATCGCCGTGGGAAGGAATCTTCGTTGTCTGAGAAGTGCCCAGAGAGACCTGAACCTAGAGATACAGGTACGCACAGCAATAGAAATTATGTTTCTGTAGGGGACGGCCAGGACACCGACATCTTAGTGCTCATGGTCACGATTACAGCCCTGGCCTGCCCTTATACAAGTGTAAATTTTGCCAGATTCTTCGCCCCTGCAAAGGGATACGTGGATGCTGGAGTACTAAAACACTCTTGTAGATAATCTTAAGAGTGTTTTTCCCCAAGACAGCAGTTGTGAATGACTGGTGAGGATGGTGCAGGAGTATCTCAAGCTCAAAATCAATGCCATCATGGGAGAGTTGGACCCTTTTGCATTTTGGTCCTCAAAAATGGAAGCGTGGCCTGAGCTCTCCTGTCATGCCTTGGAGGTTCTGTCATGCCTGGCAGCCAGCGTTCTCTCAGAACACTGTTGCTGCTGGTGGTGTCCTGATGAATAAACGCATCCGGCTGACCCTTGAAAGTTTTACGATGAACAAGTCATGGATCTCCAGTGACTTTTTCACCCCAGTTGCAGACTAGGCAATGGTGTAGTTATTAGTGTGCTGCATAGGGAATCACTCATTACAACATTATACGGGAGAGAGTTCCATAGTCTCACTGCTCTTACAGTAAAGAATCTGTGTCTGTGATTCTGCTTAAACCTTTTTTCCTCCTGACGTAGAGGATGCCCCCTTGTCCCCGTCACAGGTCTAAGAGTAAAAAGATCATTAGAAAGGTCTTTGTACTGTCCCCTCATATATTTATACATTGTAATAAGATCACCCCTAAGCCTTCGTTTTTCCAAACTAAATAACCCCAAGTGTAATAACCTGTCTTGGTATTGCAGACACCCCAGTTCTCTAATAAAATTTGTAGCTCTTCTCTGCACCCGCTCCAGTTCAGCTATGTCTTTCTTATACACCGGAGACCAGAACTGTACACAGTATTCTAAGTGTGGTCGCACTAAGACTCAGATATCTAAGGATCACGCTGACTGTACAGTGCTGTCAGGGCAGGAAGAGGAGGAGGGTGACTCTTAGAATGAGGAATGGGATAGCACAGAGGATGATGATGAGATTGTAGATCCCACTTGGTGTGAACACAGAGGCCGCAGATGAGTAGGTCATCTGAGGAGGTGGAGGAGGAGAAAGATTAGGAGGTTATGTTGCGCCATAAGGCGCAGACACGGAGTGATGCAACCACTATAATCACTGTATCCTCAGCCACAACTGTGGATGTGGCCAGCAGCTTTCGTGGGTCTGCAACTCGCAGGGGCTGCAAGAGTTGCCTAGGCTGGGCCTTTTTTGACACTGCAAAGGATGAGCCAACTCACTTTATCTGCCAACTTTGCAAAAACAACTAAGTAGAGGGAAAAAGTGCAATAATTTAACTACTACGTGCGTGAACCTTCACGTGCGCAATCAACATGCGTTACTCTGGCAATCCCACTGCGATAAAATGTGGACATGCTGACCTCAACAACTATCAGCTGCCCCATCAACGTCATCCGATGCTTCTTCCTTCTCCTCTGTTAATGTGCCAAGTTTCTGACCTCAGAAACTCCAGTTCTTGACCCACTCCAGTCAGGCTGAGTGAGAGCCCGTCAGCTGTAATAGAAGCATACATGCCTGCTGTTTTTGTCTTATCTCAGAGAATGAGCACACCACAACTTTATCAATCCACTGTAACATCTCAGCCTGCACCTCACTCACGGTCCAGTAGTTTGTCCAGTTCAACGTATTCCACCCTTTCTCAGCACTGGAGCCAGGCCTCGGTCCCAAAGTTGTGGTCACGTAAAAGATTGTATCCTCCTACACATGAAAAAGCTAAGAGGTTGAACACCATCTCCAATCTGCTGGAGACGGAAATGCTGCATTTCCACCTAGTAGACACAGACATTTTTCAAAAGCTGATGGCTGTTGCAATCCCCCCCAGTACCAGTTGCCCAGTCACCATCACTTCGCTAACAAAACTGTGCCTGTGCTAAACCAGCATCTCGCAGACATCACCCATTCCTTGACTAAATCTATGTCTGTCAGGGTGCATATCACCACTGACACTTGGACGAGTGAGCATGGCCAATGGCGTTACATTTTGCTAACTGGGCACTGGGTGACTGTGGTGGCTGAGGGGGCAGTCGGGAAAGGAGCTACTCCACCAGTCTTGGAATCCCCAAGGCTTTCAGGACAAATCTCTATATTTAACATGTCCACAACTGTTTCTGCCTCCTTCCTCTGCCCATTCTAGGGCCTCCACCTGTGCCCCAACCTCTGACTTAAAGAGACACGTGTTTCAACAGTGCAGAGCAAATACCCACCACTTCCATACTGTGAAGCCAGGGTCCACCACAATCATTGATATGCCTTGGAGATTGCAGTCATACAGCTGAAGAGTTGTGGACCGCTCTCCAGGCTGAGTTTGAGCAGTGGCTGTCTCCGCTGAACCTGAATCCAAGGAAGGTTGTGTTCGATAATGGTGTGAATCTGGTGGAGGACCTATGACGAATCAAGCTCACATATGTGCCTTGCATGGCTGACATCCTCAACCTGGCGGCACAGCAATTTCTCCGCCACTATCCTGACCTGGGTGAGCTGCTGCAGAAAGCATGGAAGCTGTGTGCTTACTTCTGCCCTTTGCACCCCTCAGGTTATCGATTTGCATTGATACAGAGGTCTTTGTCCATGCCAGTTAACAGGTTGATATGCGCTGTGCCAAAAAGGTGGAATTCCACTCTGCACATGTTGTAGCAACTATGGCAGTAGCAACGAGCCCTGACACAGTATGTCATGTCGTATAGCCTGGTCCAATGCAGTATGCATAGCCTGGGCCAGCGCGGTATAGACGTGGCATATTTCACATTTACGGCGTGTGAAGAGATTAAAGTCTCTGCACCCTTCTGCACAGTTTCAAAATGGCTACTAAGAAGGTTAGCACTGCCGATGCTGTCATCAGCCTCAGTACTCCAGTCATCTACATGCTGGAGCAGAATTTGAATAACCTGCAGGAGGTGGTGGTCCCAGAGGAAGACGAGGAAGCAAAAAAGGATATGGAAGGGATAACATCATCTCAAAGTACCAGACTGTCATCACACGGGCAGTTGCCAAAGGAGGGTGGATTACTGTCATCGAGGGGGGCTTGGGATACCAGACAAGCTGTTAGTGAAGGTGCAAGAGCCCTGGGGACAAATGGAGGAGGAAGAGGTGATAGGCGAGCAACTATCAGGAGATGAAGAGGATAATCATCACCTCTCTGTTGTTCTTGGTTGGCGGGAAGGGAAGGAGAATACAAGCATCAGTGTTACCCAGCCACCAATGCAGCAAGGGCTTGGACCTCATGGAAGAGCCAGACATATGAGTGACCTCTTGCTGCACTATCTGCAACATGATACTGATATAGTTATGATGATTTGAAATAGTGCTGATAACTGGGTTGCCACTCTGTTAGATCCACGTTATAAGACAAAATTTTACCAGATGCTCCCCATCCTGGAAAGGGACCTGCGAATGCTGGAATATCGAAAAATGGTTTTACACAACCTTAAGAGAGGTTTTCCCCAAGACAGCAGTGAGGCACACAGTATGCATCACAGCTGTCGACTTCCAACCTCCGCACCTCAATTCGTCAACGCCAAAACATTAGCCGCAGCAGCAGTAATGTAAGTGGCAGAAGCAATTTCTGTGAGTCCTTTAACACCTTATTTATACCAGCTCATGCACCAGCACAACACTACTGGAGAGGATGGTGCAGGAGTATCGGTCAGAGCTAATGTCATGACTCTGTTATTGGATGTCCCAGGACCAGGAGCTCCTTCCCTGTCTCTAATGCTAGGGGCGCCCTAGTTCACCCTGCTCCCTGGATTACTTCTGATGGTGAAGATGCCGGGGCCACACACCTTGCCTTAGCTCCTGTATCTGCCCTCAGTCTGTACCCTTCCTGAACCCAGTGATAGTATACCATTATACACCAACAAGAGTAACAAGATAATACAAACAGGGGTAATGAAAAATAACAAACATACCAATATACTCACATATACAACAGAGGAATGCACCGGGGAGTTGAGGATGGTGTCAAACAAAAGTAGTAGAAGCAATGGAATTATGACACAATCAAAACCTAGCAACAGTCACAGATAAATCCAACAAACGCCTTCTCTAATAACAACCGACAGCAACCTCCAGCCATGCAGCATGAGCTTTCTCTGACAATGAGTGATAGCCAGGACCCAGTTTATATCAGAGATGGGAGTGGCTAACAGTGTACAGCTGAGAGCCTTAACCTCCAGGAGCTTTCAACTGAGACGATTAATCCCTGTACTGCTAAAAGAAATTTACACCATTTAATATGAAGGTGGAGTGCTTCTAATCAGTGTAGGAGAAGAAGAAATCAGATGCTGCGGTCTTCTGGATCCTCTGTCGTGGTAAATCCAAGACCGTAAGATTTTAATCAATATCTCACTAATCACTAGAGCAATTTCTAAAATGTTGACAAGTAGAGTTGAGCGATACTTTCCGATATCCTAAAGTATCGGAATCGGAATGGTATCGCCGATATCACTAAAATATCGGCGATACCCGATATCGATACCGGAAGTCCCATGTAAGTCTATGGGAACAAAATATCGCAACTAAAAAAACCCCATTCTTTCCTTGTAAACACTAAATATACACACATAGAATACATATATATATATATATACATGTCATTGTGACATATATATATATATATACATATATGTATAGTTTATACACTTCTACATAGTAAAATATCCTCTCTGATTCAATTGCCGGGTAAAGCCGGCTTCAGTGAAAAGACAGAAGCACCCGACATGAAATGACACTTGGTGTACATAGGGTTAACCATGTCTTTTCATGTCGTTTGCTATCTGATTTGCACAAACAATTAAATCAGTCTATGTGTGCAAAATTTCACACCTGTAGGGGTTAATTAAAGGTGTAAATTCGTTGTAAAAAAACCGGACTTTTTTGCTACGAATTTACACCTTTAATTAACCCCTACAGGTGTGAAATTTTGCACACATAGACTGATTTAATTGTTTGTGCAAATTAGATAGCAAAGGACATGAAAAGACATGGTTAACCCTATGTACACCAAGTGTCATTTCATGTCGGGTTCTGCTTTTTCACAAAAGCCGGCAATTGAATTAGCGGCTATTATACTATGTAGAAGTGTATGAACTACAAATATAAATATATATATATATGTGTCACAAATTCAATGACATGTATATATATATATATATGAGGTGTAAAATTGCTGAAAAAAAATGCGTGGGCTCCCGCCCTATTTTCGCAACCAGACAGACAAAGCCAGTGAGTGGGGGCAGATAATAATAGCCCAGAGAGGGACCATTATTTTTGCCCCCCCCCGGCTACTAACATCTGCCCCCAGACACCCCAGGAAAGACAAATCTATAATTAGATTCGCCCTTTCTGGCACTTTGCCCGTCTATTCCCATTGCCCTGTAGCGGTGGCGAATGGGTTAATATGGGGTTAAAGCCACCTTGCTATTGAAAGGTGACCTTAAGCCAGGTTAATAATTGAGAGCTGTCAATTAGACAACTATCAATTATTAATCCTATTGCATGAAATAAAAATAAAACACACACACTTTAATTAAAAATCATTTTAATGAAATAAAGACACATGGTTTTGACCATATTTTATTTTACTGCAAAAACCATTTCCTGTAATAAAAATAAAATAAAAAAGCAAAATTATTCTTACCTATCCCATGCACAGTCAGGTCCCACGGTGTAATCCTTCAGAAAGGGTTAATGTTTACTGCAGGGACCGCAGCTAATGCTGCAGCCTCACAGTAAACCCCAAATGAATGAGTTCCTCTCCTGGCTGACAGGAGAGTAAAGGCTGGGTGTCACATAACGATACACCAGCGATCCCGACAACGATATGCACTTGTCAGGATCGCTGGTGTATCGCTACATGATCGCTGCTGAGCTGCCAAACAGGCAGCTCAGGCAGCGATCTGGGACAGCGACACTGCGGGTAACATCGCTTAAGGGCCCGTCTCACATAGCGATATCGCTACCGAGATCGCTGCTGAGTCACAAGTTTTGTGACGCAGCAGCGAGCTCACCAGCGATATCGCTGTGTGTGACATTCAGCGACGATCAGCCCCCCTGCCGGGTATCGCTGATCGTCGCAGAAATGTCAGGACCTTTTTTTGATCGCTGGTTTCCCTCTGACAGGCACGCATCGCTGCGTGTGACAGGCGGGAGACCAGCGATCCGCTGGTAACCAAGGTACACAGCGGGTTTCCAGGCACCGCGCAGCGCTTGGAAACCCGCTGTGTACCTTGGATACCAGCTCCCTGCATCAGGGCGCTGGTATCCAAGGTACACAGCGGGTTTCTAGGTACAGCCCCGCGCCTGGAAACCCGCTGTGTACCTTGGTTACCAGCGGATCGCTGGTCTCCCGCCTGTCACACGCAGCGATGCGTGCCTGTCAGCGGGAAACCAGCGATCAAAAAAAGGTCCTGACATTTCAGCGACGATCAGCGATACCCGGCAGGGGGGCTGATCGTCGCTGAATGTCACACACAGCGATATCGCTGGTGAGCTCGCTGCTGCGTCACAAAACTAGTGACTCAGCAGCGATCTCGGTAGCGATATCGCTATGTGAGACGGGCCCTTAAGTGGAAAGCTTAATTGATTGCTTTCCACTTTCACTTCAGGTCAGCAGGACACAATCGTGCGTCAGAGGAACTGATTAACAAAAAGGGTTCCCTTGAAAAAAATGCGTGGGGTCCCCTATTTTTGTAACAGCGATGAAGCAGACGCTGAGCTGGATTTTCAGGCTGTTAAGGAGCCAAGATCATGACCTTGCAGCTGATAATACAGGCCACAGCAGTCTGCATATTGCTGATTAACAAAAATAGGGGATCCCTCGAAAAATTGGCGTGGGGTCCCCCCTATTTTTGTTAACCAGCCAGATGAAGCAGACCGCTGGGGCCTGGATTTTCAGGCTGTTAAGGAGCCAAGATCCATGGACCTTGCCAGCCTGATAATACCAGGCCACAGCAGTCTGCATATCTTGGCTGATTAACAAAAATAGGGGATCCCCTCGAAAAAAATTGGCATGGGGTCCCCCCTATTTTTGTTAACCAGCCAGATGAAGCAGACCGCTGAGGCCTGGTTTTTCAGGCTGGTAAGGATCCAATATCCATGGACCTTGCAAGCCTGATAATACCAGGCCACAGCAGTCTGCTTAGCTTGGCTGGTTAACAAAAATAGGGGATCCCCTCGAAAAAAAAACGGCGTGGGGATCCCCCCTATTTTTGTTAACCAGCCAAGTAAAATGCAGATTGCTGCGGCCTGGTATTAAAAGACTGTCAAGGCCCATGGATTTTGGCCCTCAACAGCCTGATAATACCAGGCTACAGCAGCCCCACATTTGGCGCATCAAAAGATGTGCCAATTGTGGCACTTTACCCGGCTCTTCCCACTTGCCCTGTAGCGGTGGCAAGCGGGGTAATAAGGGGTTAATGTCACCGTTGATTGCACGGTGACAATAAGCCCGGTTAATAATGGAGAGGTGTCAATAAGACACCGATCCATTATTAATCCCAAAGTTATTAAATGCATAAAAAAAAGACAAAGCAAGAAAAAAGTATTTTAATGAAATAAAAGAGACAACACAGTTTTCATTAATTTTATTGTACTCTCATTCCTGCGACGCCATCGATCTCCTGTAAAAAAAGAAAAAAAACAAACCAACAGTATACCACCTGTCCGACGCAGTCCATAACGACAGTCCCACGACGATCCAGCTCTGCTACATCGCAATGACAGGCAGAGCCTGACATCCCGGCGCAGCACAGCTGATTACCTGCTTCCCCGGCGGTGACGTCATCGGACTGACTGCTTTACTGCCGGGATTACCCAGCAGTCACTGCAGTTATCGCGAGAAACTGCATGTGACCGCCGGGGAAAGAAGATTGCGGCCATCAAGCAGTCCAGGACGTGACCGCCGGAGATCTTCTGACAGGTAAGTGCCGCTGACTCCTGACAGACCCGACCGACGGACACTGACAGTGACAGTGACAATCCCGATTCCGGTATCCGATAAGACGAAAATATCGGAACTTGGAATCGGAATTCCGATACAGCCAATATCGGCCGATACCCGATATTTGCAGTATCGGAATGCTCAACCCTATTGACAAGACTTAATTTCAAAGAACATTTTTTAACTCCTAACATGAAAGTAAGGCTAATAATATGGCATTCTTTACAAAATGTTCTAATTTACTCAAATTATTAGTTGGTGCAAAAATGAATACATGCCACAACAAAAAGAACATCTAATATTTTTGTATGCCCTCCATGGTTTCTAACAACAGCACAAAGTCTTCCAGGCATGGATTGATCAATTTGGCGAAGTATTGCAACAACTATCTTTCTCGATTCTTCAAGAACGACCTCTTTTAGAGCTTGGATGCTGGATGTATAGTGATGCTCAGGTTGTCTCTTTAGAATGCTCCACAGGTGTTCGACTGGATTTAGATCAGTAGACATACTTGACATACATGGCCTCTGAATCACCCGGTTCTTCTTCAGGAATGCAATGCAATCAATGTGTATTTTGGATCCTTGTCATATTGGAAAAGTGCACGTCAATCAAGGGCATGAAGTGATGGTAGAACCTTTTCTTTCAATGTGGAACATTACATCTGTGAATTCATGATACCATCACTGAAATGTAGCTCCCTAACACATGCAGCACCCACACAGTCCCACATAAAGACACTATCATCATGTTTCACTATAGGCACCATACTTTTTTTGTACTCTTAATCTTTGCAACGCCATACAATTTTGAAGAGATCAGTCCCAAAAAAGGTATAAAATGTTCTTTTTTTCTTTGCACATAGCACTTTGTTGAACACATGTCTTGGAGGCATATAGTCTCCTGGCGCACTTTATTTTATTTCCGAGAGATCCATTGTGTTGATTTCTTTAATTACATGCGATTTTTGCTCTCTAGCACTTTGGCACTTTTCAGTATTATGGAACTTATATTATATGATCACTATTTGTGGTGATTGCGTTGTCAGCACCTTTTTGTGCTTTTTGTGTACATTTTTTGATCTGTATGACACTTGATTTATTATTATATGAGTCATTTTACTTATATATATATTTTTTCTTTTTTAAAACCTGATTTTCCCCTATCTACCATATTGGTTTTTATTTAAATGTCTTGATACATGCACAATTGTTATTGTACCAATTTTTTGTCAAACTTCTAATAAAGATATATGATTACAATAATAATGTTCTATATTCTCTGTCTGGGTGTATTCTCCTGGTCTGCCATTGTTATGGTTTGGGTGTTCCTATTCTGTCTTTCAGTGGTTTCCACTCTCTTGTATATCGCACCACGGGTGGTATTAAAATACTTTTAATATATTGTAAAAATCTTTTATATATATTTTATATACACTGCTCAAAAGAATAAAGGGAACACTCAAATAACACATCCTTGATCTAAATGAATTAAATATTCTCATTGAATACTTTGTTGTGTACAAAGTTGAATTGCTGTCAACATAATCACACAAAAATCATCAATGGAAATCAAATTTTTGAACCAATGGAGGCCTGGATTTGGAGAGACTCCCAAAATGAAAGTGGAAAGAAGTCAAAATGATGCTCAGTATTGTGTTTGGCCTCCACATGCCTGTATGACCTCCCTACAACGCCTGGGCAAGCTCCTGATGAGGTTGCGGATGTTCACCTCAGGGATCTCCTCCCAGACCTGGACTAAAGCATCCGTCAACTCCTAGACAGTCTGTGGTGCAACGTGTCATTGGTGGATGGAGCGAGACATGCTGTCCCAGATGTGCTCAATCGGATTCAGGTCTGGGGAACAGGCAGGCCAGTTCATAGCTTCAATGCCTTCATCTTGCAGAAACTGCTGACACACTCCAGCCACATGAGGTCTGGCATTGTCCTGCATTAGGAAGAACCCAGGGCCAACAGCATCAGCATATGGTCCCACAAGGGGTCTGAGGATCTCATCTCGGTACCTAATGGCAGTTAGGCTACCTCTGGCGAGCACATGGAGGGCTGTGCGGCCCTCCAAAGAAATGCCACCCCACACCATTACTGACCCACTGCCAAACCGGTCATGCTGAAGGATGTTGCAGGCAGTGGGTTCACAATCAGCACATGTGACAGATGTGACAGAGTCTGGAGATGCCATGGAGAGGGATCTGCTGCCTGCAACATCCTTCAGCATGACCGGTTTGGCAGTGGGTCAGTAATGGTGTGGGGTGGCATTTCTTTAGAGGGCCACACAGCCCTCCATGTGCTCGCCAGAGGAAGCCTGACTCCCATTAGGTACCGAGATGAGATCCTCAGACCCCTTGTGAGACCATATGCTGGTGCGGTTGGCCCTGGGTTCCTCCTAATGCAGGACAATGCCAGACCTCATGTGGCTGGAGTGTGTCAGCAGTTCCTGCAAGATGGAGGGATTGAAGCTATGGACTGGCCTGCCCGTTCCCCAGACCTGAATCCGACTAAGCACATCTGGGATAGCATGTTTCGCTCCATCCACCAACGTCACATTGCACCACAGACTGTCCAGGAGTTAATGGATGCTTTTGTCCAGGTCTGGGAGGAGATCCCTCAGGAGAACATCCACAACCTCATCAGGAGCATGCCCAGGTGTTGTAGGGAGGTCATACAGGCACGTGGAGGCCACACACAATACTGAGCATAATTTTAACTTGTTTCCACTTTAATTTTGTCTTGTTTTGATTTTCATTTGGAATTGTTTCCACTTTCATTTTGGGGGTTTCTCCAAATCCAGGCCTCCATTGGTTCAAAAATTTGATTTCCATTGATGATTTTTGTGTGATTATGTTGACAGCACATTCATCTTTGTACACAACAAAGTATTCAATGAGAATATTTCATTCATTTAGATCTAGGAGGTGTTATTTGAGTGTTCCCTTTATTGTTTTGAGCAGTGTATATCCTGGTGTGTTATATATAGCTATGACAAATTCAATGCAGAACCATTTTTGAACAATTTTTTGGAGTGATATACCCCCGAAACGTAAGACAAACCATGTAATACTCAATGGATGACTAATGGTTCACCATCAGCACCAGTATCAACACTAGAGGACTCTGATTATACTGTGAAAACACAGGCCTAGATAACTGCTCTCTCCCTCCAATCACAACTGTCCAAGAACTATGCAATGGCATTAGTGTGCCGAGCGTGGTGGCGCCTATCCTTTTATAACCACTGATGAAGAGTAATGCTGCCAGCCAATCATAGTAATGTCACTACCAAGATGGCTATGGCATTAAAGTGGCTGGCAGGCAATCCCCACATGTCTGTTGGCTGTGTAACTGTTGCCAAACATGTGGGGCAGAGATTGAAGCTTCAAATCTGAGCACCAGCCAATGCTTGTTGAATTCTAAGCACATCCGAGCACCTAGATACTTTAGTGATATCTAAGTATCACAGAGCACTTTTGCTCATCTCTACTCATCACTCCAGAGTTTAGAATTTTGGGAATTGTTCTTGTGTTCAGTCAAATGTTGAATAAATTTTACATTTCAAAGGAGGTATACTCATTTATGCTCATATCTATCTATCTATATATTTAGGTATCCATATCTAGAGAGAGATTCTCTTTTAAATCATGGTATACTTTGGGATTTTGGACACCTGATCTTTCAAGACAATTGCAACACCCTTGGGGTATGTTATTAAGATGTCTATGGTATATTTAGCTCTCCATACACATGCTGTTAAAAATCTACTAAATGGGCAATAATAAATATAGCATAGAAAAATCATGCAGGACTTAGGTGTTTTCTAGAAGAGAACAAAGCAAGATAATTAGGATAATATTAGTAGTGATGAAATTTTACCTCTAATGGAAGGAAGACTTCTTCTGCTCTTTTGAAATGTAGAAAGGCTGAGGCCTGGATGTCCATAATATCAGACAACTAGAGATTAAAGGGGTAACATCTCTCCTTGTGGAGAGTGACTTACCAGGGTAAGAAGACTTATAGGCTATGAAATTCTCCTCTGGGAAATCAAATATGCAAATTACCTCTTCAGAGAGATAGAGGACCTGAACTTTTGTGCCATGTATTAGAATTAGCAATACTAGAAATTAATATTAACTGACCCTTTAACTGGCATGTCAGGAATCTCACTCTCCTCACGGAGAGACATTGCCCCTTAGATCCCACTCAGAGGCCTTTCATACAGCTAAATCAGATCTCTTGCTTTGCACTGAGGAGGGGCAACACCCCGAAGCACGTGTCTGCAAATAGAGATTCTGGTTTGGCTTTTATCCTAAGTCATGCGGCAAGCCTCATTGAAGAGTTAATATTGATTTTTAGAATATCTTACTCCAATAGGTGGCTCTACAGTTCAAGTCCCCTTCCTCTCTGAAGAGACAATTTGCATATCAGATGATTGGTGATTGTCAAAAATGCTATCAGGAGTATGCGGTCTTTCAAATACTTTTAAGGTCGTGCTCTCCAATCCCATAATTTCCAATCACTAATGATCTATAAAACAGACAAGGCAAGTTTACAAATAATCTTATTTTTACAACAAATCTATGTATTGCACTCCTTCCATCACGACTAAAATTATCCTTTATGCAAAAACTAAGGATTTTAAAGCAAGTGTTACAAAATTCTTTGCAGCATTGCGTTATTTTTCTACCTCTAAACTTTTTTTTGAACACTTGATCCATTAATTTAGTAATTACTTTAAGAAGACATATTTAAATAATTTAGCTAATCAGTGTTAAGTCCAATTTCTTAATGTTCCTCTACCTATAAATTGTATGGCTATTTTATGACTTCAGCCTTCCCTGTCCTGAAGCACTCCCATATTTCACCCTGACAGCTACGCTTAGTTTAGTGTAATCTCGGGAGGTTATTTACTGGTTGTGCCACTCTAACGTATCAAAATGTGCCATAAATAAATAGTTCTTCGGTATTACCTAAATACAAGCACGCAGGACATCGCTCATTCTGTTTGTCCTTAACTAATTTGTTATATGACACCTGCACTAATCAAATGAATGATTTAATCCGCCGAATTTCCAAATATCTGTAAAGCGTGTGTGAAGGTGTTACAAGTATGTAGTTTATCTTTGGAAAATAATAGCTTGTCTGACATGAAATGTAGCGTTGTATGCTCAATATTTTACTGAACGATACATAAGATAATACAATAAATTCTCTCTACCTGACACGCCTGGGTTGAGGTAATCTGAGTTAATGTTGCTTCATTTCTCAATGTGCTGACATCTGTCAAGCATGATTTTAGCAACTAATTGTAGTGCTTAAGGTCGACAGCTGCCCATGATTTCCAAAGCATTCATGACAACACAAAAATGCCATAGGAGTGTAACATTGGCCATAGACGTGTTCACTGCAAACATATCTGACTATGTTCTGATGTTTCTGTAGAAAACACAAATAATTAATTGCTAGGATTTAAGTTATTTTCCAAACTTAATAGTAAACTGCTATTGTTTGCGTTATTTACCCAAAAATATGTTAAAAAAGCTAGAAAAAAAAGAACAGAAAGTAAGATCACAGGTTGCTAGAAGTAATAATAATGCCCAGCATAAGACGGAATGTGGTTTGCTGCCAGTTCTCATTTGACATGTGTCAGTGATCCACTTGATAAACTAGAATTGCTAACTACATAACTTAATAATAATAATTTTATTTCCATAGCGCCAACATATTCTGAAGCACTTTACATTTGAGAGGGGACTCTGTACATTACAAAGTAATACTTAATTAAACAGATACCAAGAGGAGTGAGATGTCCATGGTTGCAAGCATACAATAACTTATTTTACTTGTGCATATAGTACTAAGGCCGGGATCACACTTGAGACAGCAGCGCGAGTCTCTCGCATCAACACCCTGCACTGCCACCAGCACACGGGACCGGAGCGTTCAGCTACATAGATATACATGCAGCCACACACTCCAGTCTCGAGTGCCGGCGGCAGTGCCGGGTATTGATGCGCGAGTTTCTCACATTGCAGTCGCAAGTGTGACCCCGGCCTAACACTTTACAGCACTTTACAGACTCTGTCATCTGTGTCCGTATTGGGGCTCACAATAAAATTCCCTATCAATATGTCTTTGAAGTGTCAGGAGGAAGCTGGGGAGCAAAAGAGTGCAATAGGCTTTATCACATAATATAATATATAATATAATAGATTTAGAAACCTTGCTCACCTGGTGGGGTTGTGACCACACAACACTTTCTGAGCAAAAATGAACCAGCTGCTGCAAACCACAGGTTAACCAAGGTGATATTGAAATGGGATATGTAGGTGGTTTTCAGTGCTGCTGGTGATGTTTGACAGAGGAAACCAGGACAACACAGGATGAAGTATTATGCTTTTTTTATCTACATGTTTTGAAGTTCTCCATCTTCTTCCTCAGGATAGTGTGGTTGTATCCTGAGTACGAAGTTGGAGAACTTCAAAATGCGTACATAATAAAAACCACGTATTCTTTCATCCTGTGTGTCCTGGTTTCATCCATGGAACTTCACCAGCAGCACCGAAATCCACCTACATATCCTATTTGGATATGTCTTTGGAATGTGGGAGGAAACCAGAGAACCCAGAGGAAACCCACACAAACTCCTTGCAAATGTTATACTTTGTGAGATTTGAACTCACCGCTTAAGCAAAAGTGCTAACCACTGAGCCACCTTGCTGACCTTGAAGAAATTTCAGATATTAAAAATCTCTGAGCTAACATCTGAAGGGGCATAGTTCTCCAAAGAATGCCAAAAATCCTTAGTTCTCAAAATTAGTGGAGTTCCATGTATGGTATCTGATAAAGCAATGGAGACACAAAGTTCAATAGGGTCTTATCTGATAGTAAGTTAGCACTTTTTAAGTAGGAAGCTGCTCACCTGGTATTAGGTGGTTAAAGCACATGTAGGAGAGGCTGCCGCAGATCCACAGGTCGGTCAACGACCCGACAATACAATACACTCACAATATAGAAAATTAATTCAGCTCACCCCTTCCAAGGAAACTGTGGTGGATTCCATGGACCTTGAGCAAGGATTCTTGTCTTTGCTGGACACCTTGAGATGTGCTTGAGGAAAAAAAGAGTCCAGCTTCAAGGAGTAAAATCGATTTCTTTTATTCAGTTTCAATAGTAAAAATACAAAAGGTCATGCATCATGTTAATACCGGATATACCAGTGAGAAAAAGTGCCTGGCTGAAACTGTACGCGTTTCGAACACACGTGTTCTTAGACTCATTTGGAACTGAGTCTAAGAACACGTGTGTGTTCGAAACGCGTACGGTTTCAGCCAGTCACTTTTTCTCACCAGTATATCTGGTATTAACATGATGCATGACCTTTTGCATTTTTACTATTGAAACTGAATAAAAGAAATCGATTTTACTCCTTGGAGCTGGATTCCTTTTTTCTTCAAATACAATACACTGCAAAAACGATGTGGATTCCAGTCCACGCTACGCAAATAATTGATTTCCAAGACATAGTAGCAGTTAAGAAGTGGTTTAATCTACGCGTTTCAGGTGAATACCACCACTTCTTCAGGAAAATAACACAAATAGCTTACCTCAGGAAAATACCACACATAGCTATATGTGGTATTTTCCTGAGGAAGGGGTGGTATTCACCCTGAAACGTGTAGATTAAACCACTTCTTAACTGCTACTATGTCTTGGAAATCAATTATTTGGGCAGCGCGGACTGGAATCCACTGTAAGGTTCTTTGTCTCTGTTGACATGTTCCTTGAAACTCAGTTTTCCATCGGCCATTTTGCTTTCTGTCTTTCTGCAGCTCTTGCCCTCAGTTAATATGGAGTTTCCAGTTTTCATGTTCCCACCCTGATTCTTCCCTCTTGCTTCTTAAGCAGCCTCAGCTGAACAATCAGTGCTCCTGAATCAAGCCTCAGTCAGTCTGTGACCTGACTCCTGAAACCTTGGACTTGTACTCCAGCTATTCCCTACTGAGGAACCTTGGAACACTTTAGGACTCTGGAAACCTGCTGTTTGGTGAATCCATGTTTGCAGAGGAATTACGGTACAGAGAAGAGATCCTGAACCTGCTTTGGAGATTTATTGTAGTGCTTGAAGTTACTCTGGCCTGCTGTGTCTCCTGTCGCTGTTCCTGCAAACTGTGTGACCTTTTCAGCATGCTTGTATGAAGTAATACAAGTCATTTCATTTCAACCTATGTCTCCTGTGTTTTCCTCGCACCCAAGCACAAGACGCTATAGGAACTGTACACTATACATGACAAGATTCAGGAGCCAATGTTTAGTGTCTGCTGGGTCTGGGAAAGCCGTGTCTGCTGTGACTGTGGATATCAGATGTCCGTTTAATACCTTATGTGATGACAGTGGTTGTGACTTCTCACAACCATTCCAGGTGAGCGCATTCCCTTAAAATTTTACTCTGGAGTGTTACCACAGGTAAACACTATTGTTTTTTTTTTTTGTTTTTTTTTTCCCTTTCCTCTTCTCCTTCCAGCACTTCTGCCTTAAAAGATCTGGAAGATGGAGGCCCGCATAAAGGAACTTTGCGGAGTTACTGATACAATCCTTTCAGATGTACAGACTTTAAAAACCCGTTTTGCAAGCCTACAGGACCTCACTAATCATAATTTGCAAGTGTTTGGACAGACTACCCAGGAATTGCGAGCCAGGATTGAGGCTCTAGAGGAACGAGCCCAGGCTCCTGCCATAACCCCAAGTTCTGGGATCCCCAAATTACCTCCTTTTCGTTTTGGCGGTGAACGTGAGAAATTCAGGGGATTTATTAAACAATGCAATTTATTTTTCTCTGCACATGCTTCACAATTTCCCACTGAACGATCCAAAGTGCTTACTATAATCATGTTGCTTACCAATAAGGCTTTGATGTGGGCAAACCCTCTGATTGAGACTGAGGATGATTGTTTGAATCACCTTGATGCTTTTATTTCAGCCATGGGGCAGGTGTTTGATGACCCCAATCGAGGTGCAACAGCTGAAGCAGCCATGTTAACTTTGCGCCAAGGTAAGCGTTCCCGTAGCCGAATATGCCCTGGATTTCAGGAGATGGGCTCTTGATACCACTTGGGACACTTCCGCTAAAAAATCTATTTTTCGGAAAGGGTTGTCTCCACTGATTAAGGATGAACTTGCTCGTGCCGACCCTCCCACTGTGTTAGGTGACTTTATTAACTATTGTATCCGTATTGATGCTCGTCTGACTGAACGCAGACAAGAGAGATGGTTCGAAAATAATCGCACTAACCTTTTACTACCTCCCTCCTCAGCTAAGGAACCTTTGAGTAGGATCACAAGGGAACCAGAACCTGAACCCATGCAGGTGGACTCTTTACAAAGACGGGTTAGTGATGCACGCAAAGAACATCGTATAAAGGAAAATCTATGTTTCTACTGTGGTAAGTCAGGGCACTTCATTATAAACTGCCCCAGCCGTTCTCGTAAGACTACTGCAGCAGTCATTCACTGTGAGTGTTGCGAGAGGAGCTCTGTCATGTCCGAGCCTCAGGCTCCAGAGAGATCTGCTGCAAGAGATCTTGATTTCTCGGACTAAAACTCTGTTAGTTCTGGGGACGATGACGGTATAAACACTGCAATTTTTCAAGTTTCCTCAGCGGTGTCCCAGCTGAGTTGTAAAAGAAACAATTCTCATTGCTTCCTTTCCATCAAACACTGGGTTGACTCAGTCTGGGTGTCTAGCTCTGCTATGATCGACTCAGGAGCAAGTGGAAATTTTATGGATATCTCCTTTGCTCTGAAACAGGGATACGTTCAGTGAAGAAGGCTACTCCAGTACAGATGGAGACTGTGGATGGCTCTCTACTGACTTCTGGACCAGTGGATCAAGAAACAGAGCCTTTGAGGGTCCTTATGGGTAAAGATCATCAGGAGAAAATGTCTTTTATGCTTATCTCTTCTCCCCACTTTCCCATTATTCTAGGGCTACCATGGCTGCAGGCGCAGAATCCTACGATTAACTGGGAGACCAAGGAATTACACTTTCCGGAGAAACAGATGAGTCAAGGAGTTTCAGCTTGCTCTGTTCCTAAAGGAACCATGTCAGTCCCTGAACTACCAGCTGTATACCAGGACTATGTGGATTTATGTGAAAGAAGAACGCTGATCAGCTTCCTCCTCACCGTCCATATGATTGTCCAATTGAATTATTGCCTGGAGCCGAGATACCTTTTGGTAAGATCTACCCCCTAGCGGGCCCGAGCTAAAAGCTTTGAAGGATTATATAGACGAAAATTTAGCCAAGGGCTTCATACGCCCCTCTTCATCTCCCGCAGGTGCACCCATCTTCTTTGTGAAGAAGAAAGATGGATCTCTGAGACCCTGCATAGACTATAGGGAACTCAATAAGGTTGCTATTAGAAACCGTTATCCATTGCCTTTAATCCCTGAGTTGTGGAGAGAGTGCGGCATGCCAAGATTTTCTCTAAACTGGATCTCCGTGGGGCCTATAACTTGGTCCGTATTAGACCTGGGGATGAATGGAAGACTGCTTTCAGGTCACGCTATGGACACTTTGAATATCTAGTTATGCCTTTTGGTCTGAGTACCGCCCCAGCCACTTTCCAACACTTCGTGAATGATATCTTCAGGGGTCTCCTAGATACATTTGTGGTGATTTATCTGGATGATATTCTAATTTTTTCTAACTCCACAGAGGAACATCATGGACATGTGAGAATGGTCTTAGAACGCCTAAGACAAAACCATCTCTACATCAAACTTGAAAAATGTGAATTCCATAGGACCGAAATTCAATTTCTGGGGTATGTACTATCTACGCAAGGGATTAGTATGGATGGAAGCAAGACCCAAGCCATCAAGGATTGGCCAATTCCTAGAAATGTGAAGGAGGTGCAGCGTTTCATCGGGTTTGCCAACTTCTATAGATGTTTCATTAAGAATTTTTCTGAGGTAGTGTCACCTATCACCCAACTTACCCGGAAACAGTTTAGGTTCTCCTGGACCCCGCAAGCTCAGGAAGCATTTTCCTGTTTAAAGGATAAATTTACCACCGCACCTATCTTAGTACATCCCAACCCCGAGCTTGCCTTCATAATAGAGGTGGATGCTTCAGACTGTGCCGTTGGAGCTATACTCTCTCAGAGAACAGGTGAGAAGAATGTCTTGCATCCGTGTGCCTTCTTTTCCCAGCAGTTGTCTTCGGCTGAGAGGAATTACGATGTGGGCAATAGAGAATTGTTGGCCATTATTGCCGCCTTCAAGGAATGGAGACACCTTCTTCAGGGAGCTGCACAGCAAATAGTCGTCCTGACAGACCATCGTAACCTTGAATTTATCAGGTCGGCTAAGTGCCTGACTCCTCGCCAGGCTCGCTGGAATCTTTTCCTAAACCAATTTAATTTTGTCATTTCTTATAGACCAGGATCGCGCAATGGAAAGGCTGATGCACTCTCTAGGATTCATTCAGCAGAGACACGTCCACTTACTCCTCCTAAGACTATTCTTCCTGACTCTAGATTCCTGGGAGTGATTCATAATCAAGACCTACTTAAGGACATCAAGAAAGCATACCATGCGGATTCTTTGTTGGCTCAACCCCCAAGGGACGTAAGTCTTGTCTTTAAGAATGGTGTGTGGATTCAGGGACAACGTCTGTATATACCTGAAACAGTCAGATTGAGAGTATTGCAACTCATCCACGATTCCAAGATAGCCGGGCATAGGGGAATTCTAAAGACACAAGAATTTCTTTCTCGTTTCTTTTCGTGGCCCACTTACAGGAAAGATGTCTTAAACTATGTCACTTCATGTGAAGTCTGTGCAAGATGCAAAACACCTCGCTCCTCACCAACTGGTCTGTTGCAACCTCTTCCCACCCCGTCCCGCCCGTGGGGATCCATTTCTATGGACTTCATTGTGGAGTTACCAACCTCTCAAGGGAAGAACACCATTCTAGTGGTGGTTGACCGTCTAACGAAGGCAGCTCATTTTATCCCTTGTGTCGGCTTACCCACTGCAAAACAGACATCAGACTTGATGATTAAGAATGTGTTTCGCTTACATGGAGTACCGGATGAGGTCATTTCGGATCGAGGGGTGCAATTCACTTCAAGGTTTTGGCAAAATTTCTGTGCAGCATTGGACATTAAAGTAAACCTTTCTTCTGCTTTTCATCCCCAGACTAATGGACAGACAGAACGAACCAATCAGACCCTGGAGCAGTATCTCCGCTGTTTTATCTGCCACCTACAGGATGATTGGGTGGATCTACTTCCACTGGCTGAGTTCTCTTATAACAACTCTCAGAGCGCCTCCACTAAGCAGTCTCCTTTTTACTCCAATCTAGGTTATCATCCTAACATTCTTCCTCGATTTCCCATAGATACGCCCTTGCCGGCAGTGGCTGAAAGAATCACTTCTTTACAAAAGAATATGGATCTTCTAAAGGAAAATCTAGAATTGGCTCAGGAAAGGTACAAGAAAGCAGCAGATAAATTTTGTAAACCTGCACCAGCTTTCAAGGTAGGAGATTTGGTCTGGCTGTCAACCAGAAATCTTAAATTAAAGATTCCATCGTCTAAATTGGGACAGAAGTACATTGGACCTTATAAGATCAATAAGATTATAAGTGCTGTTGCTTGTCGTCTTCAACTGCCCAGAACTATGAGAATCCACCCTGTCTTTCATGTATCCCTACTAAAGGCTGCAACACCCAATACGTTTCCTGGACGATCTTCTCCTTGCCCTGACCCAGTGCTGGTCGATGGTCAGGAAGAATTTATGGTGGAAAGGATTCTAGATTCCAGGTTGTACAGAAATCAGTTGCAATATTTGATTAAATGGCAGGGCTACCCAGTGGAGGACAACTCATGGGAACCAGTCAA
>JARQOD010000004.1:394514687-394560510 GCA_033576555.1 Oophaga sylvatica
TAACACTTTACAGCACTTTACAGACTCTGTCATCTGTGTCCGTATTGGGGCTCACAATAAAATTCCCTATCAATATGTCTTTGAAGTGTCAGGAGGAAGCTGGGGAGCAAAAAGAGTGCAATAGGCTTTATCACATAATATAATATATAATATAATAGATTTAGAAACCTTGCTCACCTGGTGGGGTTGTGACCACACAACACTTTCTGAGCAAAAATGAACCAGCTGCTGCAAACCACAGGTTAACCAAGGTGTATTGAAATGGGATATGTAGGTGGTTTTCAGTGCTGCTGGTGATGTTTGACAGAGGAAACCAGGACAACACAGGATGAAGTATTATGCTTTTTTTATCTACATGTTTTGAAGTTCTCCATCTTCTTCCTCAGGATAGTGTGGTTGTATCCTGAGTACGAAGTTGGAGAACTTCAAAATGCGTACATAATAAAAACCACGTATTCTTTCATCCTGTGTGTCCTGGTTTCATCCATGGAACTTCACCAGCAGCACCGAAATCCACCTACATATCCTATTTGGATATGTCTTTGGAATGTGGGAGGAAACCAGAGAACCCAGAGGAAACCCACACAAACTCCTTGCAAATGTTATACTTTGTGAGATTTGAACTCACCGCTTAAGCAAAAGTGCTAACCACTGAGCCACCTTGCTGACCTTGAAGAAATTGCAGATATTAAAAATCTCTGAGCTAACATCTGAAGGGGCATAGTTCTCCAAAGAATGCCAAAATCCTTAGTTCTCAAAATTAGTGGAGTTCCATGTATGGTATCTGATAAAGCAAATGGAGACACAAAGTTCAATAGGGTCTTATCTGATAGTAAGTTAGCACTTTTTAAGTAGGAAGCTGCTCACCTGGTATTAGGTGGTTAAAGCACATGTAGGAGAGGCTGCCGCAGATCCACAGGTCGGTCAACGACCCGACAATACAATACACTCACAATATAGAAAATTAATTCAGCTCACCCCTTCCAAGGAAACTGTGGTGGATTCCATGGACCTTGAGCAAGGATTCTTGTCTTTGCTGGACACCTTGAGATGTGCTTGAGGAAAAAAAGAGTCCAGCTTCAAGGAGTAAAATCGATTTCTTTTTATTCAGTTTCAATAGTAAAAATACAAAAGGTCATGCATCATGTTAATACCGGATATACCGGTGAGAAAAAGTGCCTGGCTGAAACTGTACGCGTTTCGAACACACGTGTTCTTAGACTCATTTGGAATGAGTCTAAGAACACGTGGTGTTCGAAACGCGTACGGTTTCAGCCAGTCACTTTTTCTCACCAGTATATCTGGTATTAACATGATGCATGACCTTTTGCATTTTTACTATTGAAACTGAATAAAAGAAATCGATTTTACTCCTTGGAGCTGGATTCCTTTTTCTTCAAATACAATACACTGCAAAAAACGATGTGGATTCCAGTCCACGCTACGCAAATAATTGATTTCCAAGACATAGTAGCAGTTAAGAAGTGGTTTAATCTACGCGTTTCAGGGTGAATACCACCACTTCTTCAGGAAAATAACACAAATAGCTTACCTCAGGAAAATACCACACATAGCTATATGTGGTATTTTCCTGAGGAAGGGGTGGTATTCACCCTGAAACGTGTAGATTAAACCACTTCTTAACTGCTACTATGTCTTGGAAATCAATTATTTGGGCAGCGCGGACTGGAATCCACTGTAAGGTTCTTTGTCTCTGTTGACATGTTCCTTGAAAACTCAGTTTTCCATCGGCCATTTTGCTTTCTGTCTTTCTGCAGCTCTTGCCCTCAGTTAATATGGAGTTTCCAGTTTTCATGTTCCCACCCTGATTCTTCCCTCTTGCTTCTTAAGCAGCCTCAGCTGAACAATCAGTGCTCCTGAATCAAGCCTCAGTCAGTCTGTGACCTGACTCCTGAAACCTTGGACTTGTACTCCAGCTATTCCCTACTGAGGAACCTTGGAACACTTTAGGACTCTGGAAACCTGCTGTTTGGTGAATCCATGTTTGCAGAGGAATTACGGTACAGAGAAGAGATCCTGAACCTGCTTTGGAGATTTATTGTAGTGCTTGAAGTTACTCTGGCCTGCTGTGTCTCCTGTCGCTGTTCCTGCAAACTGTGTGACCTTTTCAGCATGCTTGTATGAAGTAATACAAGTCATTTCATTTCAACCTATGTCTCCTGTGTTTTCCTCGCACCCAAGCACAAGACGCTATAGGAACTGTACACTATACATGACAAGATTCAGGAGCCAATGTTTAGTGTCTGCTGGGTCTGGGAAAGCCGTGTCTGCTGTGACTGTGGATATCAGATGTCCGTTTAATACCTTATGTGATGACAGTGGTTGTGACTTCTCACAACCATTCCAGGTGAGCGCATTTCCCTTAAAATTTTACTCTGGAGTGTTACCACAGGTAAACACTATTGTTTTTTTTTTTGTTTTTTTTTCCCTTTCCTCTTCTCCTTCCAGCACTTCTGCCTTAAAAGATCTGGAAGATGGAGGCCCGCATAAAGGAACTTTGCGGAGTTACTGATACAATCCTTTCAGATGTACAGACTTTAAAAACCCGTTTTGCAAGCCTACAGGACCTCACTAATCATAATTTGCAAGTGTTTGGACAGACTACCCAGGAATTGCGAGCCAGGATTGAGGCTCTAGAGGAACGAGCCCAGGCTCCTGCCATAACCCCAAGTTCTGGGATCCCCAAATTACCTCCTTTTCGTTTTGGCGGTGAACGTGAGAAATTCAGGGGATTTATTAAACAAAAGCAATTTATTTTTCTCTGCACATGCTTCACAATTTCCCACTGAACGATCCAAAGTGCTTACTATAATCATGTTGCTTACCAATAAGGCTTTGATGTGGGCAAACCCTCTGATTGAGACTGAGGATGATTGTTTGAATCACCTTGATGCTTTTTATTTCAGCCATGGGGCAGGTGTTTGATGACCCCAATCGAGGTGCAACAGCTGAAGCAGCCATGTTAACTTTGCGCCAAGGTAAGCGTTCAGTAGCCGAATATGCCCTGGATTTCAGGAGATGGGCTCTTGATACCACTTGGGACACTTCCGCTAAAAAATCTATTTTTCGGAAAGGGTTGTCTCCACTGATTAAGGATGAACTTGCTCGTGCCGACCCTCCCACTGTGTTAGGTGACTTTATTAACTATTGTATCCGTATTGATGCTCGTCTGACTGAACGCAGACAAGAGAGATGGTTCGAAAATAATCGCACTAACCTTTTACTACCTCCCTCCTCAGCTAAGGAACCTTTGAGTAGGATCACAAGGGAACCAGAACCTGAACCCATGCAGGTGACTCTTTACAAAGACGGGTTAGTGATGCACGCAAAGAACATCGTATAAAGGAAAATCTATGTTTCTACTGTGGTAAGTCAGGGCACTTCATTATAAACTGCCCCAGCCGTTCTCGTAAGACTACTGCAGCAGTCATTCACTGTGAGTGTTGCGAGAGGAGCTCTGTCATGTCCGAGCCTCAGGCTCCAGAGAATCTGCTGCAAGAGATCTTGATTTCTCGGACTAAAACTCTGTTAGTTCTGGGGACGATGACGGTATAAACACTGCAATTTTTCAAGTTTCCTCAGCGGTGTCCCAGCTGAGTTGTAAAAGAAACAATTCTCATTGCTTCCTTTCCATCAAACACTGGGTTGACTCAGTCTGGGTGTCTAGCTCTGCTATGATCGACTCAGGAGCAAGTGGAAATTTTATGGATATCTCCTTTGCTCTGAAACAGGGGATACGTTCAGTGAAGAAGGCTACTCCAGTACAGATGGAGACTGTGGATGGCTCTCTACTGACTTCTGGACCAGTGGATCAAGAAACAGAGCCTTTGAGGGTCCTTATGGGTAAAGATCATCAGGAGAAAATGTCTTTTATGCTTATCTCTTCTCCCCACTTTCCCATTATTCTAGGGCTACCATGGCTGCAGGCGCAGAATCCTACGATTAACTGGGAGACCAAGGAATTACACTTTCCGGAGAAACAGATGAGTCAAGGAGTTTCAGCTTGCTCTGTTCCTAAAGGAACCATGTCAGTCCCTGAACTACCAGCTGTATACCAGGACTATGTGGATTTATGTGACAAAGAAGAACGCTGATCAGCTTCCTCCTCACCGTCCATATGATTGTCCAATTGAATTATTGCCTGGAGCCGAGATACCTTTTGGTAAGATCTACCCCCTAGCGGGGCCCGAGCTAAAAGCTTTGAAGGATTATATAGACGAAAATTTAGCCAAGGGCTTCATACGCCCCTCTTCATCTCCCGCAGGTGCACCCATCTTCTTTGTGAAGAAGAAAGATGGATCTCTGAGACCCTGCATAGACTATAGGGAACTCAATAAGGTTGCTATTAGAAACCGTTATCCATTGCCTTTAATCCCTGAGTTGTTGGAGAGAGTGCGGCATGCCAAGATTTTCTCTAAACTGGATCTCCGTGGGGCCTATAACTTGGTCCGTATTAGACCTGGGGATGAATGGAAGACTGCTTTCAGGTCACGCTATGGACACTTTGAATATCTAGTTATGCCTTTTGGTCTGAGTACCGCCCCAGCCACTTTCCAACACTTCGTGAATGATATCTTCAGGGGTCTCCTAGATACATTTGTGGTGATTTATCTGGATGATATTCTAATTTTTTCTAACTCCACAGAGGAACATCATGGACATGTGAGAATGGTCTTAGAACGCCTAAGACAAAACCATCTCTACATCAAACTTGAAAAATGTGAATTCCATAGGACCGAAATTCAATTTCTGGGGTATGTACTATCTACGCAAGGGATTAGTATGGATGGAAGCAAGACCCAAGCCATCAAGGATTGGCCAATTCCTAGAAATGTGAAGGAGGTGCAGCGTTTCATCGGGTTTGCCAACTTCTATAGATGTTTCATTAAGAATTTTTCTGAGGTAGTGTCACCTATCACCCAACTTACCCGGAAACAGTTTAGGTTCTCCTGGACCCCGCAAGCTCAGGAAGCATTTTCCTGTTTAAAGGATAAATTTACCACCGCACCTATCTTAGTACATCCCAACCCCGAGCTTGCCTTCATAATAGAGGTGGATGCTTCAGACTGTGCCGTTGGAGCTATACTCTCTCAGAGAACAGGTGAGAAGAATGTCTTGCATCCTGTGCCTTCTTTTCCCAGCAGTTGTCTTCGGCTGAGAGGAATTACGATGTGGGCAATAGAGAATTGTTGGCCATTATTGCCGCCTTCAAGGAATGGAGACACCTTCTTCAGGGAGCTGCACAGCAAATAGTCGTCCTGACAGACCATCGTAACCTTGAATTTATCAGGTCGGCTAAGTGCCTGACTCCTCGCCAGGCTCGCTGGAATCTTTTCCTAAACCAATTTAATTTTGTCATTTCTTATAGACCAGGATCGCGCAATGGAAAGGCTGATGCACTCTCTAGGATTCATTCAGCAGAGACACGTCCACTTACTCCTCCTAAGACTATTCTTCCTGACTCTAGATTCCTGGGAGTGATTCATAATCAAGACCTACTTAAGGACATCAAGGAAAGCATACCATGCGGATTCTTTGTTGGCTCAACCCCCAAGGGACGTAAGTCTTGTCTTTAAGAATGGTGTGTGGATTCAGGGACAACGTCTGTATATACCTGAAACAGTCAGATTGAGAGTATTGCAACTCATCCACGATTCCAAGATAGCCGGGCATAGGGGAATTCTAAAGACAAAGAATTTCTTTCTCGTTTCTTTTCGTGGCCCACTTACAGGAAAGATGTCTTAAACTATGTCACTTCATGTGAAGTCTGTGCAAGATGCAAAACACCTCGCTCCTCACCAACTGGTCTGTTGCAACCTCTTCCCACCCCGTCCCGCCCGTGGGGATCCATTTCTATGGACTTCATTGTGGAGTTACCAACCTCTCAAGGGAAGAACACCATTCTAGTGGTGGTTGACCGTCTAACGAAGGCAGCTCATTTTATCCCTTGTGTCGGCTTACCCACTGCAAAACAGACATCAGACTTGATGATTAAGAATGTGTTTCGCTTACATGGAGTACCGGATGAGGTCATTTCGGATCGAGGGGTGCAATTCACTTCAAGGTTTTGGCAAAATTTCTGTGCAGCATTGGACATTAAAGTAAACCTTTCTTCTGCTTTTCATCCCCAGACTAATGGACAGACAGAACGAACCAATCAGACCCTGGAGCAGTATCTCCGCTGTTTTATCTGCCACCTACAGGATGATTGGGTGGATCTACTTCCACTGGCTGAGTTCTCTTATAACAACTCTCAGAGCGCCTCCACTAAGCAGTCTCCTTTTTACTCCAATCTAGGTTATCATCCTAACATTCTTCCTCGATTTCCCATAGATACGCCCTTGCCGGCAGTGGCTGAAAGAATCACTTCTTTACAAAAGAATATGGATCTTCTAAAGGAAAATCTAGAATTGGCTCAGGAAAGGTACAAGAAAGCAGCAGATAAATTTTGTAAACCTGCACCAGCTTTCAAGGTAGGAGATTTGGTCTGGCTGTCAACCAGAAATCTTAAATTAAAGATTCCATCGTCTAAATTGGGACATAAGTACATTGGACCTTATAAGATCAATAAGATTATAAGTGCTGTTGCTTGTCGTCTTCAACTGCCCAGAACTATGAGAATCCACCCTGTCTTTCATGTATCCCTACTAAAGGCTGCAACACCCAATACGTTTCCTGGACGATCTTCTCCTTGCCCTGACCCAGTGCTGGTCGATGGTCAGGAAGAATTTATGGTGGAAAGGATTCTAGATTCCAGGTTGTACAGAAATCAGTTGCAATATTTGATTAAATGGCAGGGCTACCCAGTGGAGGACAACTCATGGGAACCAGTCAATAATGTAAATGCTCCTCGCCTGCTCCGCCAGTTTCATCAGAGGTACCCTGACAAGCCTGGTCTGAGGTCATCCGGAGGTTGTCCCTAAGGGGGGAGTAATGTAAGGTTCTTTGTCTCTGTTGACATGTTCCTTGAAACTCAGTTTTCCATCGGCCATTTTGCTTTCTGTCTTTCTGCAGCTCTTGCCCTCAGTTAATATGGAGTTTCCAGTTTTCATGTTCCCGCCCTGATTCTTCCCTCTTGCTTCTTAAGCAGCCTCAGCTGAACAATCAGTGCTCCTGAATCAAGCCTCAGTCAGTCTGTGACCTGACTCCTGAAACCTTGGACTTGTACTCCAGCTATTCCCTACTGAGGAACCTTGGAACACTTTTGGACTCTGGAAACCTGCTGTTTGGTGAATCCATGTTTGCAGAGGAATTACGGTACAGAGAAGAGATCCTGAACCTGCTTTGGAGATTTATTGTAGTGCTTGAAGTTACTCTGGCCTGCTGTGTCTCCTGTCGCTGTTCCTGCAAACTGTGTGACCTTTTCAGCATGCTTGTATGAAGTAATACAAGTCATTTCATTTCAACCTATGTCTCCTGTGTTTTCCTCGCACCCAAGCACAAGACGCTATAGGAACTGTACACTATACATGACATCCACATCTTTTCTGCAGTGTAATGTATGGTATCTGGATAGTTACTAATGCTATTGTTTGACATGTCATAACACACTTAAAGGGTTTGTCCATGATTTGAACAACTCCTTCTTAAATGCTGTATTCCCCTGTTTAAAATTAAAAAAAAAATAGAGACTCACCTTCTGCCGTGGCACCATTCTAGTGAGTCGGTGTTGGGTCTACTGGCTGCCCTGTGAATGCTGTAGTCAATCAGATGCCACTAATAGGCTGCAGTGATCACACTTCCCTTGGATTAAACTTGGACATGTGGGTGAGGTGTGAGAGCTGCAGTCCATTAGTGGTAGGTGAATATAATGTTTTTTTATTTTAAATGATTACCGTATTTAAAGAAGCATTCCCATTAAAAAAAAAACATGAATTGGCTATACCTGAGTAAATGTGTATATTGTGTAGTAGACAGGTGTTAATATACGGTACTCATCATTCACTTTCCTCTGCGGTATGCAGCTCTACTCCAGTCTTCAAAGCTCTCCGACACAAAAAGAGGACTTTGAAATCCTCCAAAAAATTTTCAAAAAAATCACAGCAGAAAAAAAGCAGAGATGCTTACCAGCCCAGGCCTCCAAACAAATGCACTATCAGGGTGCAGTGGACAAGATTAAATATGGCATCAACACAGGTGCAGCAATACCGATGAAACAACCACTCACAACCTACCAATCCATGGAGGGGGAGGTTGTTTGGTATATTAATGCACAAAAAAATAATAATCTGTATGCGGCGTTATTCGCACAGGTAATGCAGAGCATCTGGCTTACAGCCTATTAGTGACGCCCATACTCTTAGATCAGGCGGGCTGTCCAGTGCCAACCAAAATGCATCCTGTGTTAACAGAGGCCCAGTTTACAGAGCCATCTGGGCCCAACTGCACCCTGAAAGATAAATAAAGCGCAAAAAACAAATATCAATATATGTGAGGAATTAGTTGATATTATGGCCAAAATATGGAAGCTCCAGTCTTCCTCTCATTCAAGTGGCCCCCATCCTGACTTGCTGGCTCGAACATGTGTGAGCTGGAAGTCTCTTTAAGGCCTTATTCACACCTCTGTGTTTAAACTGGTACGTTAAAAAATGATCCTGGCGTTAACAGTGTTGTGCATCAGTGTGTCATCCATGTGTCTGTTTTTAACATCAGTGTGTCTTCTGAGTGTCCATGTTCACCATGAAATGAAGTATTTATTCCAGGAAATTATTGCAATTACACATTACACCTCAACTTAACATTTGGTTGCACACCCTTTAGAATAAATAACTGCAATAAATCACTTCCAATAACCATCATAAAGCTTCTTACACAACTCAACTGGAATTTTGGACCACTTTTCTTTTGCAAACTGCTTTAGGTCTCTCATATTTGAAGGGTAACTTCCCCAACAGCAATTTCAGGATCTCTCCAAAGGTGTTCAATGGGATTTAGTTCCGGACTCATTGCTGGCCACTATAGAACTCTCCAGCGCTTAGTTTCTATCAATTTCTGGGTGGGTCTTTAAATATGTTTTGGGGTCATTGTCCTGCTGGAAACCCATGACCTAGGATGCAAACCCAACTTTCTCAGACTAAGCGCTATATTGCAAACCAAAATCCTTTGGTAATCTTCAGATTTCATGATGCAATGCAGACAATCAAGGCACTCAGTGCCAGAGACAGCAAAATAACCTCAAAACATGTTTGACCCTCTACCATATTTGATTGTAGGTACTGTGTTATTTACTTTGTAGGCTTCATTTTGTTTTCGGTAAACGGTAGGAGCACAGCCATGTACAGAAGGGTGGGAGCACAGCCATGTAAAGAAGGGTGGGAGCAGAGCCATGTACAGAAGGGTGGGAGCAGAGCCATGTACAGAAGGGTGGGAGCAGAGCCATGTACAGAAGGGTGGGAGCGGAGCCATGTACAGAAGGGTGGGAGCGGAGCCATGTACAGAAGGGTGGGAGCGGAGCCATGTACAGAAGGGTGGGAGCAGAGCCATATACAGAAGGGTGGGAGCACGGTCATGTACAGAAGGGTGGGAGCACAGCCATGTACAGAAGGGTGGGAGCACAGCCATGTACAGAAGGGTGGGAGCAGCCATGTACAGAAGGGTGGGAGCAGACCATGTACAGAAGGGTGGGAGCAGAGCCATGTACAGAAGGGTGGGAGCAGAGCCATGTACAGAAGGGTGGGAGCAGAGCAAGGGTGGGGAGAGAGCAGAGCCATGTACAGAAGGGTGGGAGCAGAGCCATGTATAGAAGGGTGGGAGCAGAGCCATATATACAAGGGTGGGAGCAGAGCCTTGCATACAAGGGTGGGAGCGTAGCCTTGCATACAAGGGTGGGAGCGGAGCCATGCATACAAGGGTGGAAGCGGAGCCATGCATACAAGGGTGGAAGCGGAGCCATGCATACAAGGGTGGGAGCGGAGCCATGCATACAAGGGTGGGAGCGGAGCCATGCATACAAGGGTGGGAGCGGAGCCATGCATAGAAGTGTGGGAGCGGAGCCTTGTATAGAAGGGTGGGAGCGGAGCCATACATAAAGGGTGGGAACAGAGCCATGTATAGAAGGGTGGGAGCGGAGCCTTGTATAGAAGGGTGGGAGGGTGGTATAAATGTTATAATTAAATGATAAGTGTGCACTACTAAACTACAACCCCGTCCATAGCCCCGCCCCCTTATGACCAAAGCCCTGCCCCTGCCACACCTCCATCCCCGCCCTGCCGGGCCATGGAAGAATGGTCTTGCTTGAAGCCGGTCCCTGGTGCAAAAAAGGTTGGGGACCACTGGCCTAAAGCCATCAGAAAATGCATATTTTGAAGTAGCCACCAAAATTATTTTTTGGTTTGGGGTCACCGCAACATGAGGAACTGTATTGCGGGGTCATGGCATTAGAAAGGTTGAAAACCACTGCTCTAATACTATGTTAGAGTCGCTGTGGCTGCAGGGACTGCCTAACAAACAAGCAATCCCTGCATGTTTTGCGGCTGTCGAAAAGCCACAAAACATACAGCCACAGCTCTATTAGTGCTCGAGCAAGCTCAGATAACACCTAATCCGAGCACACTCAATCATCACTAGTGATAAAAGATGATTTCTCAGCAGCAAGGCATCTACTATGATATATACAAGTATGACTTTTCAGCAGTCTACAACCTGTATGCCCATATTAATAGGTCAGATCATTCAAATGAAGTGACTAGTGATGAACGCGCTTTCTCGAATATAGCTTTATCCTAGCATGTTCAGGTGTTTCCCGAGTATCGCGGGGCTCTAATAATATGTTCGAGTCCGCATGTCTGCATGATGCGCAGCTGTCAGACAGCCGCAACACATGTGGGGATTGCATGTTTGTTAGGGAGGTAATGGGATCTCACAGTCTTCTGCGGCCCCTCTCACAGTAAAAGCACAAGTTCTTGCATCATTTGTTAAGCAGTTATTGAACTTGATCACAGCGGTTATCTATAATATAACGCTGTAAGCGTCCCTCTGTCCGAAGCCTTTATAAACTGCGCAAGCGCGACACACCTGCGCAGTCTGGCTCTAGACAGAGTGAGGCATCCAGCGGTGAGTACTCTGTATGGCGCCGGAGATCGCGGTCTGCGTACTGAATGCATACCGCGATCTCCGGCGCCAAACTCACATACTTGCGTGACCGGGAGGAGCGTTGCCGCGGCGCTTTTTTTTCTCCCGGGGCAGGAGATCAGAAGTGCTTGTCGGAATCGTGCATGCGCATAGCGCTATCCGGCGCCATTTTGCTGAAGACACATTACAGTGTGTCTTCAGCAATATGGCACCGGACCGCGCAGTATGGGCATGCGCGTACTCCGGCGCTGCTCTCCTCCCCTGGCGTCCAGCAGAACAGAACAGCGCTGGAGCACAGGGAAGAAAGGTGAGTATAATGGTTGTTTTTTTGGGGGTATGTGTGTAATAGCGGTGAGGGGACCATGCATATCAGGATATGGGGGTGAGGGGACCATGCATTTCAGGATAAGGGGTGAGGGGACCATGCATACCAGGATTGGGGGGTGAGGGGACCATGCAATCAGGATTGGGGGGTGAGGGGACCATGCATATCAGGATTGGGGGGTGATGGGACCATGCATACCAGGATTGGGGATGAGGGGACCATGTATATCAGGATTGGGGGGTGAGGGGACCATGCATATCAGGATTGGGGGGTGAGGGGACCATCAACATCAGTATTGGAGGGGTGAGGGGACCATGCACATCAGGATTGGGGGGGTGAGAGGACCATGCATTCCAAGATTGGGGGGGGATGAGGGGACCATGCATACCAGGATTGTGGGGTGATGGGACCATGCATACCAGGATTGGGGGGTGAGGGGACCATGCATATCAGGATGTGGGGGTGAGGGGACCATGCACATCAGGATTGGGGGGTGAGAGGACCATGCATTCCAAGATTGGGGGGTGAGTGGACCATGCACACCAGGATTGTGTGGTGATGGAACCATGCATACCAGGATTGTGGGGTGATGGGACCATGCATATCAGGATTGAGGGGTGAAGGGACCATGCACATCAGGATAGGGGGGTGAGGGGACCATGCACATCAGGATTGGGGGGTGAGAGGACCATGCATTCCAAGATTGGGAGGTGAGTGGACCATGCACACCAGGATTGTGTGGTGATGGAACCATGCATACCAGGATTGGGGGGTGAGGAGACCATGCATACCAGGATTGGGGGGTAAGAGGACCATGCATACCAGGATTGGGGGGTAAGAGAATCATGCATACCAGGATTGGGGGTAAGAGGATCATGCATACCAGGATAGGGGGTGAGGGGACCATGCACATCAGGATTGGGGGGTAAGAGGACCATGCATTCCAAGATTGGGGGTGAGGGGACCATGCATACCAGGATTGGGGGTGATGGGACCATGCATATCAAGATTGGGGGGTGAGTGGACTATGCATATCAGGATTGGGGGGTGAGGGGACCATGCATATCAGGATTGGGGGGTGAGGGGACCATGAACATCAGTATTGGAGGGGTGAGGGGACCATGCACATTAGGATTGGGGGGGTGAGAGGACTGTGCATTCCAAGATTGGGGGGTGAGGGGACCATGCATACCAGGATTGTGGGGTGATGGGACCATGCACATCAGGATTGGGGGGTGAGGGGACCATGCACATCAGGATTGGGGGTAGAGGGGACCATGCACATCAGGATTGGGGGGTTAGGGGAACATGCACATCAGGATTGGGGGGTGAGGGGACCATGCACATCAGGATAGGGGGTGAGGGGACCATGCACATCAGGATTGGGGGGAGAGGACCATGCACATCAGGATTGGGGAGTGAGGGAACCATGCACATCAGGATTGGGGGGTGAGGGGATCATGCACATCAGGATTGGGGGGTGAGGGGACCATGCACATCAGGATTGGGGGGTGAGGGGACCATGCACATCAGGATTGGGGGGTGAGGGGACCATGCACATCAGGATTGTGGGGTGAGAGGACCATGCATTCCAAGATTGGGGGGTGAGTGGACCATGCACACCAGGATTGCGTGGTGATGGAACCATGCATACCAGGATTGGGGGGTGAGGGGACCATGCATACCAGGATTGGGGGGTAAGAGGACCATGCATACCAGGATTGGGGGTAAGAGGATCATGCATACCAGGATTGGAGGGTAAGAGGATCATGCATACCAGGATAGGGGGTGAGGGAACCATGCATACCAGGATTGGGGGGGTGAGGGGACCATGCACATCAGGATTGGGGGGTAAGAGGGCCATGCATTGCAAGATTGGGGGTGAGGGGACCATGCATACCAGGATTGGGGGTGATGGGACCATGCATATCAGTATTGGGGGGTGAGTGGACTATGCATATCAGGATTGGTGGTGAGGGGACCATGCATATCAGGATTGGGGGGTGAGGGGACCATGAACATCAGTATTGGAGGGGTGAGGGGACCATGCACATCAGGATTGGGGGGGTGAGAGGACCATGCATTCCAAGATTGGGGTGTGAGGGGACCATGCATACCAGGATTGTGGGGTGATGGGACCATGCACATCAGGATTGGGGGGTGAGGGGACCATGCACATCATGATTGGGGTTGACGGGACCATGCACATCAGGATTGGGGGGTGAGGGGAACATGCACATCAGGATTGGGGGGGTGAGGGGACCATGCACATCAGGATAGGGGGGTGAGGGGACCATGCACATCAGGATTGGAGGGAGAGGACCATGCACATCAGGATTGGGGTGTGAGGGAACCATGCACATCAGGATTGGGGGGGTGAGGGGATCATGCACATCAGGATTGGGGGGTGAGGGGACCATGCACATCAGGATTGGGGGGTGAGGGGACCATGCACATCAGGATTGGGGGGTGAGGGGACCATGCACATTAGGATTGGGGGGTGAGGGGACCATGCACATCAGGATTTGGGGGTGAGGGCCACCATCTAGTCATTTAATAACAGACCCCCAGCCTAATTATATGTACTAAATGTCCAACTGGGGGTCTGTATGTGGGGGAGACCGGGCAAAAACTGAGAACAAGGATGAATTCTCATCGCCACACGATAAGAGAAAAAAGAATGGATTTACCTGTGGCCAAACACTTTTGTATGCCCGGTCATAGCATGACAGATATGGAATTACTTGTATTAAAATCTAACTTCAAATCTGAGAAGGATAGAAAAGTCTGGGAATATAAACTTATGATGACCTTTGACACTCTTAGTGCTGGGATGAATATATCCCAGAGTTTTATGTCGTTCTACAACAATTAAGGAATCTGCCTCCCTGACCTTTTAGGGTCATCACAACACAATACCAGACCCCAATCAGAGGGTAATAAAACCTTCACTCCTTATCTATGAACTAGTCATATTTATGTTAATCCCTCTGCCATAATGACAGTTCTGCTTCATGTCACTTGTCCTACCTATTGCATTTTTTCTGTGCTATTTTGTGTATAAATATGTGATTCTTCAGATGTTGTATTAGTCTATGCCTGATGAAGAGACCTGAGTAGTCTCGAAAGCTTGCAATTTGTTACCATCTTTTCAGTTAGCCATTAAAAGGTATCAACCACTGAGGACTCTCAAGTCTAAATATTTTTCTAAAACACACAAATGATGCAAGTCATGAAAAACACTTTTTTGTTTTTGCTCAAATTATATCAGGATTGTGGCACATGTGACTTGATAAATATGCCCAATTATTTTTGTTTCATAAATAAATCACATTTTTTAAATTAAATAAGTTAACAAGTTAACTAGAACAATGTGGGAAGGGAAGCAAAACGCCAGCAAAAGCCATACACTTGACAAATACTATTGAGATTTCTGCTATTAGAAGTGAAGGGGAAGAACAAAGACAAAAAAATTTACATAATAAAAATATTGAAGGAAGAGAAACCAAACACAAACTAAAGTGTTTCTATACGAATGCACAAAGCATGGGCAACAAACAAGGAGAACTGGAGCTACTAACGCAGGAGAAGAAATATGATGTCATTGGAATCACTGAGACTTGGTGGGACGATACACATGATTGGAATACAAGGCTAGAAGGATACAACTTATTTGCAAGAAACAGACTTGATAAACGAGGAGGAGGTGTTGCATTGTATGTTAGAAAAGCGTATATCTGCACAGAGATTGACGCTTCAGAGACTGGGAGTTCTGTGGAAACTGTTTGGGTAAGAATACAAGGACAGAACAATGGAAAGGACACCATTGTAGGCATTTACTACAGGCCGCCTGTGCAAGCTGAAGATATGGATGAACTCTTTATGCATCAAATGACCAAGTTCTCCAAAAAATATGACATAGTGGTCATGGGAGATTTCAACTATCCAGACATTTGTTGGGAATCTCTCTCAGGCAAAACTAACAGGTCCAGGAAATTCTTATCCTCTCTTGCTGACAACTTTATCTTCCAAAAGGTAATGGAGAAAACAAGGGGATCTGCTACCTTGGATCTAATCCTCATAAACAGGGAAGAAATGGTGGAGGAGGTAAGAGTGGCTGGGACTCTAGGAGGTAGTGACCATGCTATTTTAGAATTTTGGATAACAAGAGGAGGAACACCTGTGAAGACTCAGACGTCAAGGTTAGATTTCAGAAAGGCAGATTTTAAGGAACTCAGAAAGAGAATTGGAGGGATCCAATGGCTGGATATCCTTAAGGACAAAAATGTCCAGGAAGGATGGAAAATCTTGAAAAATGAGATTCTCAAAGCACAATCGTTAACAATTTCGAAAAGAGGGAAGAATGGGAAGCATTTAAGGAAACCAGGATGGATGAACATAGAACTTAAACACATGCTAAAAAGGAAGAAAGAAATGTTTATCAAATGGAAAGAGGGAGGCATATCTAAAGAAGAATATAATGCCGTCTGCAGAACCTGCAGGGCACAAATCAGATTATCTAAAGCTGACAATGAATTAAGGCTTGCAAGTGATGTCAAAAGCAACAAAAAAGGATTTTGGGGATACGTCAAAAGTAAAAGAAAAGTCAAAGATGCTATAGGATTTTTACAGGATGAAAATGATGAAATGGTAAGTCAGGATGTTGAGAAGGCTGAACTTTTAAATTCCTATTTTGCATCTGTTTTCTCTCAGAAAGGAAATGTAACATCAACTGATCTTCACTGTCCTATTAAAGGAATAGAAGAATCCAGGATATCTATAAACAGAAAGACAGTGAGGAAACACTTAGCTAACATAAATGAATTCAAGTCTCCAGGTCCAGATGAATTACACCCCAGGGTACTGAAGGAGATAGCAGAAGAAATTCTTGAACCACTGTCCATAATCTTTGAAAATTCTTGGAGAACAGGAGAAGTCCCAGAAGACTGGAGAAGAGCAAATGTTGTTCCTATCTTCAAAAAGGGGAAGAAGGTGGACCCAGGGAACTACAGGCCGGTGAGTCTGACTTCTATACCAGGAAAGATCTTTGAACAAATTATTAAAGAACATGTATGTAAGTACCTGGATAAGAATGAAGTGATTAAACAGAGTCAGCATGGGTTTGTAACTAATAAGTCATGTCAGACTAACTTAATTTCCTTCTATGACAGAATCACTGACTGGGTGGATCAGGGAAATGCTGTAGATATAGTATATCTTGACTTCAGCAAAGCATTTGACAAAGTATCTCACACAATCCTTATTGAAAAAATGACTAAGTATGGAATGGACAAGGCAACTGTTAGGTGGATTCATAACTGGCTTAGTGATCGGACCCAAAGAGTGGTTGTAAATGGCTGCATATCCAGTTGGAAGAATGTCTCAAGTGGGGTACCACAAGGCTCTGTTTTGGGCCCTGTATTGTTCAACATCTTTATCAATGATTTAGATGAAGGAATTGAGGGTAAACTGATCAAATTTGCTGATGACACAAAGCTAGGAGGGGTAGCTAATACTAGAGAAGAGAGAGAGAGGATTCAAAAAGATATTATAAACTGGAGCAGTGGGCAGCAACTAACAGAATGGATTTTAACAGGGAAAAATGCAAAGTACTACATCTGGGCAATAAAAATGAAAAAAGCATATACAAAATGGGAGGAATAGGGCTAAGTAACAGCACATGTGAAAAAGACTTGGGTATACTAATTGATCACAGACTTAACATGAGTCAACAGTGTGATGCAGCAGCAAAAAAGGCAAATGCAATTCTAGGATGTATCAACAGAAGCATACAGTCTAGATCACGTGAGGTCATTATTGCCCTCTACTCCTCTTTGGTCAGACCTCATCTGGAATACTGTGTCCAGTTTTGGGCACCACATTTTAAAAAAGACATCAACAAACTGGAGCAAGTTCAGAGAAGAGCCACCAGAATGGTGACCGGTCTGCAAACCATGTCCTATGAGGAACGGTTGCAGGATTTGGGAATGTTTAGCTTGCAAAAAAAGAAGACTGAGAGGAGACTTAATAGCTGTCTACAAATATCTCAAGGGCTGTCACATTGTAGAAGGATCATCTTTATTCTCATTTGCACAAGGAAAGACTAGAAGCAATGGGATGAAACTGAATGGGAGGAGACACAGATTGGATATTAGAAAAAACTTTTTGACAGTTAGGGTGATCAATGAGTGGAACAGGCTGCCACAAGAGGTGGTGAGTTCTCCTTCAATGGAAGTCTTCAAACAGAGGCTGGATAGACATCTGTCTGGGATGATTTAGAGAATCCTGCTTTGAGCAGGGGGTTGGACCAGAAGGCCCAGGAGGTCCCTTCCAACTCTACCATTCTATGATTCTAACAACAAAACAAGTAATGTGATATTTATACTGGTAATATACAAAGCATTATTGTGTTCTTTATGGTGACTAGTAAATGGTTTAAGAACATTTGTAGATAACCTTAATACAGTCACTCCTTATAAGAAAGTCACAGACGTTAGCCACTAACAGGACATTATATCTGCTAAAATATACTTGTCCAGCAATCAGATAAGCCAGAAAATCAAGAAATGTAACAATGTACAGAGAGGCAACATAGTACATCATCTTTATACTGGCAAATCATACAGTATTAAGGGCTACTTCACCTGTAACACTTCATTTGCAGTCTATGTAATCAAATGCCCATGTGGGTTACTTTATGTTGGTGAAACAACTCAATCGGTGAAAGACCGAATATCGAAACATAAATCGACAATACGGTGCAAGAACCAACTTCTTCCAATCCCACAACATTTCATTACACAGGGACACGCTATATCACAATTAAAATTTCAGGTTCTGGAACATGTGCCCCATCCCAGGAGAGGAGGTGACCGCATCAAACAGTTAAAACGGCGTGAGGCATTTTGGATACATACCCTGGATACTCTTTCCCCAGAAGGTCTCAATAAGGACTATGAACTGATGTTCTTTTTATAATACCTAAGGTGATGCACTCATGCTACTATATAATATCTTGGAGTCACTTGCCACTTTATATACTATGTTCTACATCAGTTCCAGGTATTTCATTATTTTATTAATATATTAGGTTGATTATGTTATATAATATCGCCTAGGCAGTTTGTTGTAATGGTCCCAATACAGCGGAATAATATATTGTCTCCATATAACATTACCTATATGTTATTGCATATTATGTTATATATCTATTAATTTCATCTCTCTATTCACTTTAGAGTCGACTCTATTGAACTAAGAATGCACTATTATACTGTGGATGGAATTCGCTACCAGTATGCCACCTGATCTGTAATGGGCACGTTCGGCACTGTCACATTCCCCTCCCTCTTTCACTGAATACAGCCAGCTATTACCTGGAATGCAAAATTACCGTCACTGGAACGCACAGCCATGTTCTGACGTCACAATTAGGGTTGAGCATTCCGATACTGCAAATATCGGGTATGGCCAATATTGGCTGTATCGGAATTCCGATTCCGAGTACCGATATTTTCGTCATATCGGATACCGGAATCGGAATGTCACTGTCACTGTCAGTGTCCGTCGGCGGTCTGTCAGGAGTCAGCGGCACTTACCCGGCAGAAGATCTCCGGCGGTCACATCCCGGACTGCTTGATGGCCGCCATCCTCTTCTCCCTGGCGGTCACATTCAGTTTCTCGCGATAACTGCAGTGACTGCTGGGTAATCGCGGCCGTAAAGCAGTCCGATGACGTCACCGCCGGAGAAGCAGGTAATCAGCTGTGCTGCGCCGGGATGTCAGGCTCTGCCTGGCATTCCGATGTAGCAGAGCTGGATCGTCGTGGGACACTCGTTACTATGGACTGCGTCGGACAGGTGGTATACTGTTGGTTTGTTTTTTTTCTTTTTTTACAGGAGATCGATGGCGTTGCAGGAATGAGAGTGTAATAAAAGAAATGAAAACTGTGTTGTCTCTTTTATTTCATTAAAAGACTTTTTTCTTGCTGTGTCTTTTTTTTAAACATTTAAAAACTTTGGGATTAATAATGGATCGGTGTCTTATTGACGCCTCTCCATTATTAACTGGGCTTATTGTCACCGTGCAATCAACGGTGACATTAACCCCTTATTACCCCGCTTGCCACCGCTACAGGGCAAGTGGGAAGAGCCGGGTAAAGTGCCACAATTGGCACATCTTTTGATGCGCCAAATGTGGGGCTGCTGTAGCCTGGTATTATCAGGCTGTTGAGGGCCAAAATCCATGGGCCTTGACAGTCTTTTAATACCAGGCCGCAGCAGTCTGCATTTTACTTGGCTGGTTAACAAAAATAGGGGGGATCCCCACGCCGTTTTTTTTTCAAGGGGATCCCCTATTTTTGTTAACCAGCCAAGCTAAGTAGACTGCTGTGGCCTGGTATTATCAGGCTTGCAAGGTCCATGGATATTGGATCCTTACCAGCCTGAAAAACCAGGCCTCAGCGGTCTGCTTCATCTGGCTGGTTAACAAAAATAGGGGGGACCCACGCTAATTTTTTTCGAGGGGATCCCCTATTTTTGTTAATCAGCCAAGATATGCAGACTGCTGTGGCCTGGTATTATCAGGCTGGCAAGGTCCATGGATCTTGGCTCCTTAACAGCCTGAAAATCCAGGCCTCAGCGGTCTGCTTCATCTGGCTGGTTAACAAAAATAGGGGGGACCCCACGCCATTTTTTTTTTCGAAGGGAACCCCTATTTTTGTTAATCAGTTCCCTCTGACGTCACTGATGGTGTCCCTGGCTGACCTGAAGTGAAAGTGGAAAGCAATCAATTAAGCTTTCCACTTCCTCTCCTGTCAGCCAGGAGAGGAGCTCATTCATTTGGGGGTTTACTGTGAGGCTGCAGCATTAGCTGCGGTCCCTGCAGTAAACATTAACCCTTTCTGAAGGATTACACCGTGGGACCTGACTGTGCATCGGATTGGTAAGAATAATTTTGCTTTATTATTTTATTTTTATTACAGGAAATGGTTTTAGCAGGTAAATAAAATATGGTCAAAAACTGTGTGATTATTTCATTAAACTTATTTTTTATTAAAGTGTGTGTGTTTGATTTTTCTTTCATACAATAGGATTAATAATTGATAGTTGTCTAATTGACAGCTCTCAATTATTAACCTGGCTTAAAGTGACCTTTCAATTGCAAGGTCATTTTAACCCCTTATTAACCCATTCGCCACCGCTACAGGGCAATGGGAATAGACGGGCAAAGTGCCAGAAAGGGCAAATCTAATTAGAGATTTGCCCTTTCTGGGGTGTCTGGGGGCAGATGTTAGTAGCCGGGGGGGGGGCCAAAAATAATGGTCCCTCTCTGGGCTATTATTATCTGCCCCCACTCACTGGCTTTGTCTGTCTGGTTGCGAAAATAGGACGGGAGCCCACGCATTTTTTTTCAGCAATTTTACACCTCACATATACAGTACAGACCAAAAGTTTGGACACACCTTCTCATTCAATTATTTTTCTGTATTTTCATGACTATGAAAATTGTAGAATCACACTGAAGGCATCAAAACTATGAATTAACACAGGTGGAATTATACATTACACTTTACAAAAAAGTGTGAAACAACTGAAAATATGTCTTATATTCTAGGTTCTTCAAAGTAGCCACCTTTTGCTTTGATTACTGCTTTGCAAGCAGAAAAGTTGAACGGATGGACTCTACATGCCTGGTTCCCACCGTGAAAAATGGAGGAGGTGGTGTGATGGTGTGGGGGTGCTTTGCTAGTGACACTGTTGGGAATTTATTCAAAATTGAAGCGGTGAGCGGTCCAGCTCACCCCAAACCATCTCGATTGGGTTCAGGTCTGGTGACTGTGGAGGCCAGGTCATCTGGCATAGAATCCCAACACTCTCCTTCTTGGTCAAATAGCACTTACATAGCCTGGAGGTGTGTTTGGGGTCATTGTCCTGTTGAAAAATAAATGATGGTCCAACTAAACCGCAAACTGGATGGAATAGCATGCTGCTGCAAGATACTGTGGTAGCCATGCTGGTTCAATATGCCTTCAATTTTGAATAAATCCCCAACAGTGTCACCAGCAAAGCACCCCCACACATCACACCACCTCCTCCATGCTTCACGGTGGGAACCAGGCATGTAGAGTCCATCCGTTCACCTTTTCTGCGTGCAAAGCAGTAATCAAAGCAAAAGGTGGCTTCTTTGAAGAACCTAGAATATAAGACATATTTTCAGTTGTTTCACACTTTTTTGTAAAGTTAATGTATAATTCCACATGTGTTAATTCATAGTTTTGATGCCTTCTTGGGGATTCTAGAATTTTCATAGTCATGAAAATACAGAAAAATCATTGAATGAGAAGGTGTGTCCAAACTTTTGGTCTGTACTGTATATATACATGTCATTGAGTTTGTGACACATATATATATATATATATATATATTTATAGTTCATACACTTCTACATAGTATAATAGCCGCTAATTCAATTGCCAGCTTTTGTGAAAATGCAGAACCCGACATGAAATGACACTTGGTTTACATAGAGTTAACCATGTCTTTTCATGTAGTTTGATATCTGATTTGCACAAACAATTACATGAGTGTAAGTGTGCAAAATTTCACACCTGTAGGGGTTAATTAAAGGTGTAAATTCGTAGCAAAAAAGTCCGTTTTTTTTACAACGAATTTACACCTTTAATTAACCCCTACAGGTGTGAAATTTTGCACACAGCCACTCATGTAATTGTTTGTGCAAATCAGATATCAAACTACATGAAAAGACATGGTTAACTCTATGTAAACCAAGTGTCATTTCATGTCAGGTGCTTCTGTCTTTTCACAAAAGCCGACTTTACCCGGCAATTGAATCAGAGGCTATTTTACTATGTAGAAGTGTATAAACTATAATGTATATATATATATTATATATATATATATATATATTATATATATGTCACAATGACAATATATATTATTTTATAGTAGATAATATATATATATATATATATATATATATATATATATATATATATATATAATATATACTATATAATATATATATTATATTGTATTCTATGTGTGTATATTTAGTGTTTACAAGGAAAGAATGGGTTTTTTTTAGTTACGATATTTTGTTCCCATAGACTTACATTGGATTTCCGGTATCGGTATCGGGTATCGCCGATATTTTAATGGTATCGGCGATACCATTCGATTCCGATACTTTTGGATATCGGAAAGTATCGCTCAACTCTACTAATGACCAATCAGACCCAGTGGGTGGATTGTGACTAGAGTTGAGCGATACTTTCCGATATCCAAAAGTATCGGAATCGGAATGGTATCGCCGATACCATTAAAATATCGGCGATACCCGATACCGATACCGGAAATCCAATGTAAGTCTATGGGAACAAAATATCGTAACTAAAAAAACCCCATTCTTTCCTTGTAAACACTAAATATACACACATAGAATACAATATATATATATATAATTATATATATATATATATATATATATATTATATATACAACACACAATGTCATTGTGACATATATATATATACATATATTTATAGTTTATACACTTCTACATAGTAAAATAGCCTCTGATTCAATTGCCGGGTAAAGTCGGCTTTTGTGAAAAGACAGAAGCACCCGACATGAAATGACACTTGGTTTACATAGAGTTAACCATGTCTTTTCATGTAGTTTGATATCTGATTTGCACAATCAATTACATGAGTGGCTGTGTGCAAAATTTCACACCTGTAGGGTTAATTAAAGGTGTAAATTCGTTGTAAAAAAAACGGACTTTTTTGCTACGAATTTACACCTTTAATTAACCCCTACAGGTGTGAAATTTTGCACACTTACACTCATGTAATTGTTTGTGCAAATCAGATATCAAACTACATGAAAAGACATGGTTAACTCTATGTAAACCAAGTGTCATTTCATGTCGGGTTCTGCATTTTCACAAAAGCCGGCAATTGAATTAGCGGCTATTATACTATGTAGAAGTGTATGAACTATAAATATATATATATAATGTGTCACAAACTCAATGACATGTATATATATATGAGGTGTAAAATTGCTGAAAAAAAATGCGTGGGCTCCCGCCCTATTTTCGCAACCAGACAGACAAAGCCAGTGAGTGGGGGCAGATAATAATAGCCCAGAGAGGGACCATTATTTTTGACCCCCCCGGCTACTAACATCTGCCCCCAGACACCCCAGAAAGGGCAAATCTCTAATTAGATTTGCCCTTTCTGGCACTTTGCCCGTCTATTCCCATTGCCCTGTAGCGGTGGCGAATGGGTTAATAAGGGTTAAAATGACCTTGCAATTGAAAGGTCACTTTAAGCCAGGTTAATAATTGAGAGCTGTCAATTAGACAACTATCAATTATTAATCCTATTGTATGAAAGAAAAATCAAACACACACACTTTAATAAAAAAGAAGTTTAATGAAATAATCACACAGTTTTTGACCATATTTTATTTACCTGCTAAAACCATTTCCTGTAATAAAAATAAAATAATAAAGCAAAATTATTCTTACCAATCCGATGCACAGTCAGGTCCCACGGTGTAATCCTTCAGAAAGGGTTAATGTTTACTGCAGGGACCGCAGCTAATGCTGCAGCCTCAGGCTGTGGTTCCACGGTCCGGAACCACAGCGCTTTGGACGGAGCGGAAATTCCGCTCCGTCTAAGCCCGCCCCCTTTATGACGCGCGATCTTTCCGGAGGTGTTCAGGACACCTCCGGAAAGAACGCAGGGCTACATAGCCCTGTGTAATATTCTGTTGCGGCGACGCACCGTCGTCGCAATACGCGAGGACATGCTGCGGTCTGAAAAGACGCGCCGCATGTCCGTTTACGCAGGTCTGCCACCTGCGTATTGTTACGCATAGTGAGACGGGATTTCTTGAAATCCCCTCCACTATGCTGTAACATCTGGATGCTGCGTGTTTGGCGCTGCGCCAGCGCACAGCGCCAAACACGCAGCGTTTCCTGACCGTGGAAACTCACCCTCACAGTAAACCCCCAAATGAATGAGCTCCTCTCCTGGCTGACAGGAGAGGAAGTGGAAAGCTTAATTGATTGCTTTCCACTTTCACTTCAGGTCAGCCAGGGACACCATCAGTGACGTCAGAGGGAACTGATTAACAAAAATAGGGGTTCCCTTCGAAAAAAAAATGGCGTGGGGTCCCCCCTATTTTTGTTAACCAGCCAGATGAAGCAGACCGCTGAGACCTGGATTTTCAGGCTGTTAAGGAGCCAAGATCCATGGACCTTGCAAGCCTGATAATACCACGCCACAGCAGTCTGCTTAGCTTGGCTGGTTAACAAAAATAGGGATCCCCTCGAAAAAAAAACGGCGTGGGGATCCCCCCTATTTTTGTTAACCAGCCAAGTAAAATGCAGACTGCTGCGGCCTGGTATTAAAAGACTGTCAAGGCCCATGGATTTTGGTCCTCAACAGCCTGATAATACCAGGCTACAGCAGCCCCACATTTGGCGCATCAAAAGATGTGCCAATTGTGGCACTTTACCCGCTCTTCCCACTTGCCCTGTAGCTGTGGCAAGCGGGGTAATAAGGGGTTAATGTCACCGTTGATTGCACGGTGACAATAAGCCCGGTTAATAATGGAGAGGCGTCAATAAGACACCGATCCATTATTAATCCCAAAGTTTTTAAATGTTTAAAAAAAAGACACAGCAAGAAAAAAGTCTTTTAATGAAATAAAAGAGACAACACAGTTTTCATTTCTTTTATTACACTCTCATTCCTGCGACGCCATCGATCTCCTGAAAAAAAGAAAAAAAACAAACCAACAGTATACCACCTGTCCGACGCAGTCCATAGTAACGAGTGTCCCACGACGATCCAGCTCTGCTACAACGGAATGCCAGGCAGAGCCTGACATCCCGGCGCAGCACAGCTGATTACCTGCTTCTCCGGCGGTGACGTCATCGGACTGCTTTACGGCCGTGATTACCCAGCAGTCACTGCAGTTATCGCGAGAAACTGCATGTGACCGCCAGGGAGAAGAGGATGGCGGCCATCAAGTAGTCCGGGATGTGACCGCCGGAGATCTTCTGCCGGGTAAGTGCCGCTGACTCCTGACAGACCTGACCGACGGACACTGACAGTGACAGTGACATTCCGATTCCGGTATCCGATATGACAAAATATCGGTACTCGGAATCGGAATTCCGATACAGCCAATATCGGCCGATACCCGATATTTGCAGTATCGGAATGCTCAACCCTAGTCATTAGCAATCACATGGTACACTTCCTTATTGATAAAACAGGAAGCAATATGGCCGCCTGCAGCACGAGACTAGCGGTGGATGCCGCGCCCTCCTGCAGCGCTACACATAACACGGCTCTTGTGAAGATTTGTCATCTCACCTTATTTTTTCCAGCGTCCATTTTCTTTTCCTTTTCAATCAGTAACATATAGCTCACAGGTTCAATTTGTTATTTACCAGGTCACAATTTCAGGCTGTCCATTCATACCTATATGCTGTATTTGGTAGGCGATCACCTATATGTGACACAATTTCTGCTATATGATGTTATAACTAAATACGATCACTTATCATTTCACAGTTAATAAATACGATATATTTATGGCATTTGATCCTAGAAGTGTCCCCACTTATCCACAAGTAGCTACACAGGGGTATGTTATACAGTCTTATCTTTTCATTTTCTCACTGATATTCTACTCAATTTTTTGGCCACGATTCCTCCATGTGATATATCTAATGCATTATTGTGTTCACAATACTAGTGAAAATCTCGTCTCAAAATGATTTTTTCAATTTTTTCTGTATATACATATTGTTCTCCCCTTATATTATGTTTTGACTTTATAACCGTTTATTATTTCATGATTTATTGTAGTAGCTGACGAAGGTCGTGAGACCGAAAACGTTCCTACCTGTATACTACTTTATATGGTTTCATTAAACTTCTTTGTTTGCATCTCTAATCAAGTTGTGTGCAGAGTTTATTTATACTACACTAGTGATGAACCCGTTCTACGCCCGGGTGGCAAGCATTTTTATAGGTACATGGTCTCCCATTCTGGTATGTGCTTCCCCCCTCCTATTCTGGTATGCATGGCACCCATCATCCCTATCCTGGTATGTATGGTCCCCTCACCCCCACCCAAATCTACTATGCATGGCATCCCCATTCCTCATCCTGGTATGCAAGGTCACCTCCTGCCCAATCCTGGAATGCATGGTCCCCTCACCCCCCTAATTCTGGTATGAATGGTCCCGTCACCCCCAATTCTGGTATGAATGGTCCCCTCACCCCCCAATCCTGGTATGAATGGTCCCCTCATCCCCCAATCCTGGTATGAATGGTCCCCTCATCCCCAATCCTGATGTGCATGGTCCGCTCACCCTCCAATCCTGATGTGCATGGTCCCCTCACCCCCCAATCTTGATGTGCATGGTCCCCTCACCCCCCAATCCTGATGTGCATGGTCCTCTCACCCCCCAATCCTGATGTGCATGGTCCCCTCATCCCGAATCCTGATGTGCATGGTCCCCTCATCCCCAATCCGGATGTGCATGGCCCCCTCACACCCCCAATCCTGATATGCATGGTCCCCTCACCCCCCAATCCCGGTATGCACGGTCCCCTCACCCACCAATCCTGGTATGCATGGTCACCTCACCCCCAATTCTGGTATGAATGGTCTCCTCATCGCCCAATCCTGATGTGCATGGTCCGCTCACCCCCCAATCCTGATGCATGGTCCACTCACCCCCCAACCCTGATGTGCATGGTCTCCTCACCCCCCAACCTTGATGTGCATGGTCCCCTCACCCCCCAATCCTGATGTGCATGGTCCCCTCACCCCCCCAATCCTGATGTGCATGGTCCCCTCACTCTCCAATCCTGATGTGCATGGTCCCCTCACCCCCTCAATCCTGATGTGCATGGTCCCACCCCCCACCAGATCCTGAATTATGTGCATGGTCCCCTCACGCCCCCCCTATCCTGATGTGCATGGCCCCCTCACCGCTATTAAACTGCACAGATACCCCAAAAAAAAAAACATTTATACTCACCTTTCATCCCTGTGCTCCAGCGCTGTTCCGCTCAGCTGGACGCCGGGGGAGGAGAGCGGCGCCGGAGTACGCGCATGCCCATACCGCGCGGTCCGGCGCCATATTGCTGAAGACACACTGTAAATGTGTCTTCAGCAAAATGGCGCGGATAGCGCTATTGCGCATGCGCGATCCGACGCGCACTCCTGGTTTCCTGCCCCGGGAGAAGAGAAGCGCCATGGCAACGCTCCTCCCGGTCAGGTAAGTATGTGAGTATGGCACCGGAGATCGCGGTATGCATCCAGTACGCATACCGCGATCTCCAGGGGCCATACAGAGACTCACCGCTCTGGATGCCTCACTCTGTCTGAGCCAGACTCCGCAGGCGTGTCGCGCTTGCGCAGTCTATAAAGGCTTCAGACAGAGTGACGCTCCCACCATTATATTATAGATATTGAGCTTGGACCCCTACTCTAGCACCTGTATCCTACAGCTGTGCATACGTACTTCTTATCACAACTTGCAGCAAGAAGCCTTTACCCCTTACAAAATCCTGCACCCAGGTCCCAGCAGACATTTTTTTTCAGCGTTCAGTAATTTGCATTAACAGTATTACAATATACAACACAAAATATAATATAAATACAAAAAAAGTAAGTACTGCATATATACTGGAGCAAGAAGTATGCACTTACAAGAAAGTGACATATCACAAATCATAATAATTAGCCTCCTGTTTATTTCAGAATTTGATCTAAATGAACAACCGAAAAAAAACTGCTCAAACAACGAAGCATAATCCTATAAGAATAAAGGTGCAGATAAAGACTCCTGTGTGAGAATGGATTGTGCAACACTTGGCCTACAAGCATGGGACAGATTAATAATGTCTGCCCTGTTTACAGTAAGCACACTTCTTTCTCACTGTCTGTTTGCAGTGCACGCATACCTCCAGGTCCAAAATATAAAGTAACAAGGATATATAAACACAGAGGATAGTGTAAGCCCGAAAGAAATGTATCCAGCATGCCTTTATTGAGGAGCTGCAGTGTGTATATGGGCCACAAAAAACCCCAATGTCCAGAGAGTCATAGAAAGCCATTATGTAAAATTCCAAAGATTCTGTCAAATTGTGGATTAATGGGAAATGTGCCAACATATATTAGCCTCTTAAAGGGTTTGTCCCATTTCAGAAAATCTTGGTCCCTGGCTGCAGTCTGTTATAAAGCAAACAAACCCCACTTTACTCACTGTTTCTGCCGCTACTCCCGAGGTCTGATATTACCTGCAAGGCCGGGGTCACACTTGCGAGTGTGATGCGAGAAACTCGCGCATCAATTCAGAGGCCTGTCGCCGGCACTCGGGACTGGAGCGTGCAGCTGCATGTATTTCTATGCAGCCGCACACTCCGGTCCGAGTGCCGGGTATTGATGCGCTAGTTTCTCGCATCACACTCGCAAGTGTGACACCGGCCCAACGCTGACATTGCATCAACAGCCCGGCAGCCAATCAGTAAGCCGCGGCTCTGACTTTTTTTTTTTATGAGAACCAAGATTTTCTGAAAGGGATAACCCATTTAATGACACTGCCTAGTTTCAGCCTTCAGGTGCCCACATTGTTTTCATTCCTGTATTGCAAAAGCCATAACATTTTTTATTTTATCTTTCCGTTTCCTTCAAAATTTTTTTTTTTTTTTTTTTTTTATTTTCAGAATTATGATTAGCAACACTTTGGGCTACATAACACATATTAAAAAGCTTTAATTAATTTTAGGGGCAGAAATAAGGAAAGATTGCCTATTGCAGGGATTTTCTTTCACAGTAATTTGTGTGCAATATAAAAATGTTAACTTCGTTCTGCTGGTTGTTACAATTATGACCACACCAGATTTTACATTTCACTACTTTTGCAAAAAATTGTGTTAGTTTATGTGTTCTCACAATCCAGGAAGTTTAATACCTTTATTTTTTCTTCTACATTGCTTTATCAGAGTCTGTTTTTCTGAAAGAATGACAGATTTCATTGACATAACTTTGGGGAACAAAGCACTTTTTGCTCTGCTTTTTATGAAGTTGAAGAAATACAAGTATAGCAATTCTGACATTAAGGCCGGCGTCACACTTGCGAGTTTGATGCGAGTGTATTTCTATGCAGCCGCACACTCGGGTCCGAGAGCGGGCGGCCGTGCCGGTGTTGATGCGAGAAAGTCGTGCAACTTACTCGCATCGAACTCGCAAGTGTGACGCCGGCCTTAAGCAGATTTATTAATACCTTTTAAATGCTCATGCAGACGTACGTGTGATAGTGTCACGCTGTTACTGCATACATGGGGTCCGGGGTCTATGCTGACCCTAAGCTGGGGTCCTGACTAATCCCTCTACCTGGAGGTACTGTTGATGGTACAGAGGTCCAGGCCGCCAGCGTAATCCCTACTCCTGAGGATCCCTGAACCTCAGTGATCTAGTCCTGAGAAGGACCCTGATCACAACACCGGGGACTGGAAGGTGCCTAGACACAGTAATAGACGAACAAGACAGTACAAGGGGTTAACTAAAATCCACCTTGCATACCAAACTCTCACCACAAAAAACAGAGGGAACACCAACGGGTACGGAGATAAATGATAAAGCGAGGAGGGGAGAAAAGACCACACCAGGTACTCTTCAATTCAGACTTCACAACACCACGATCCGCTCTGCTGGTCTGCATGAATGCTTTCACCGACATTTCCCTAGCAGACTGGCAGGTATTTGAAGGAATCCAATTACAGCAACATTAATTGCAGCTGGGTGAGGCTGGCTTTGTCTAGCACAGAGAGAGGGAGAATTAACTCCCTCACTGCCGAAAAACACCCAGCACCAGAAACTCAGCTGTGAGAAGTCAGGGTGTGCAATCGCGACGATCTTCGTAGCGACACACCCGTGACAGATAGTCTATGGGACCATTCATTTGTGATTTTTTTTCGGCCCATGGAGACAAGTCTGATATTGATCCGAACCTTGGATAAAAATTGTCAGTGCAAATCTATAGGTCAAAAAAACAATCAGACTACACTCGGATGACATCTGAATGCAGTCCGATTTTCATAGACTGTCAAAATAGAAGGTGGAGAATCTTTTTTTAATCTCTCCATTCTAGCACCTTTTGCTTGATACATTTTTCCCAATTTATTTTTTATTTTTTGTACATTGGTCACCATATTGCAAAATAAAAAAAGTGTTCATTTTCTGGTACAGGTTATACAGGAGCCAAGAGACATATTATCTCGAGATGCCAATTAGATTTTAAATAAAAATGGAAGAACTGGAGAGAAAAGAAGAGCAAGTTAGGGGTCTTATCAGGTGGCAAAAGGGTGTAGGATGTTAAGATATTCGCTCACCTGTTTAAGGGCTCCAGTGTCGTAGTGTCATGTTAGTGTGAGAATTGAATTACAGGTGCGGAGAAGACGGAGAACTTCATTTCTCCATCTTCTATATCGTCTTTGTCCATGTACATCGGATTGCACTTTGATGACATCTAATCATGCTTTGATTGTTCTCTCTTGCTGAATCGGCGTAAGAAAAAAAATCACAGATCTGCACTGTCCCACAGTATGACATTGGGCCAAGTACTATCAGATTAAACATGGGATAGCACTAGGCCATGTTAAATGCCTGTGTGGGCGAGGGAGGCCTTAGGGTTTCCTAAAGGTGTTGGTGATTCTAATACAAATAACTGTTATGAATTCTCTCTGAGGTCAGCGAATATCATAAATGAAGAGTTAATGTTGGATGTCTCTTTGTCTCTGTTGTGTGTCTGATGAGGCGTGTGTTTAGCCTGACAACATGACTGCTCTTATTCTAGTGTAACCCAAAACACTGCAAGCTAGAACATCAGGTTTTACTCTTCAGGGACATCCATATAGCTACAGTAAGCGCGGATGATGAGGACAGAGCACTGATACATCTCATAAGGTACGAACACATGTTTTGGGTTAGAAGTATATTCTTGTAATTAGATGTGTATATAAGTGGTTCTGTTTTGGATTGAGGTCTATATTTATTTTGTCGTCTGGACTGAAGTCTGATTTTTCTATAGCACTTATCTGGATCCTATTTTCATATTTGTTCTGGGGTCAATGTTTATTCTGGAGTCTAGTCTAGGATGTGATCTGAGTTTGGGTCTGGTGCCTGAGTGTTTTAAGGGATCTGTTTTTTTTTTTAGCTATTTAGGGGTCTAGTCTAGGGTCTGAATTTATTTACTGTAGTTTTCTGGTCCTGGGTTTTAATTAGATTAAGAATCAGGTGTATTTATGTAGGGGTGTACAACCTTTTTTTAGTCCAAAAGCCACATTGTCCTACTAAACCAATCCAGAGGCCACACTAAAAATTAAAGGCATATTTCTTTCGGTGACATTTATGGCATATCAAAATTATATCCAATAAATGTCTGATAGGTGCAAATTCTACTTATAGGACTATGAACTCTCAAACTCAGTCCTCTCATGGTACATTCAGAGTTTTTTTATGGTGATTCAAAAATGGATTGTGCTTCTAAATCCACATCAAAAACTGCGTCAAATACTCTTTGAATACATCTCCATCTAATTATAATGGGAAAAGTTCCTCTAGTGCACACAGTGCAGTGGTTTCATGTTATTTTTGAACATTTCCCAGTAAAACCACTAGGATGCATATTCAGAGCAATTTTTATGTGGATTGTGCAGTAAAATCTGCATCGAAATCCTTGTAAAAAACTGTCGGAATTTACCCTAAAGAGGAAGAGGTTGTGCATACTCATGGCTCTCTACAGATCGTCGGCTCTTTGCTTACTGCCTAATGTTTCACAACTCCCATAAACTACAGTGAAGCGAGTCACAGCCATGAAAGGCCACCTGTCTAGTTCACATACTCCTTTGTGGTGTGCGAAAAGGGTGATGAGACCCCATTCTCCTGATCCATAGGGCACAATTAGTACTTCCCAGTCCTGCTCCTCAGCTGCTGCCACTACTCTTCTGTATCAGACTGCTCACATGTAGCTAACCTGTCCATCAAGCATTTTTCTGTCCATATGGTGGGGGGGCCACACAGAATGACATCATGTGCACCGCTGATGTAGGTATGGCCTGGGGTGTTGAATTTATGAATGGTTTTGGTCAGAATCTAAATTTATGCTTAGTCTGTCTGGGTTTTTTTTTAGTATAGGAGTTTATTTTATTTTGGGTCTGGTCTAGACTCCTGATTATTTTGGAAGCTAATTGGGGATCTATTTTGATGTCTGGTGTTTGAATTTAGGATGACGTCTAGTATTTGGTCTGAATTCATTTAACCCCTTAACCCCGGGGCTTTTTTCGGTTTTGCTTCTTTGTTTTTCCCTCCTCTTCTTTCCAGAGCCATAACTTTTTTATTTTTCCGTCAATATGGCCATGTGAGGGCTTATTTTTTGCAGGACGAGTTGTACTTTTGAATGACATCATTGGTTTTACCATGTAGTGTACTCGAAAACAGGAAAAAAAATTCCAAGTGCGGTGAAATTGCTAAAAAAGGGAAATCCCACACGTTTTTTGTTTGGCTTTTTGCTAGGTTCACTAAATACTAAAACTGACCTGCAATTATGATTCTCCAGGTTATTACGAGTTCATAGACACCAAACATGTCTAAGTTCTCTTTTATCTAAATGGTGAAAAAAATTCCAAAGTTTGCTTAAAAAAAAAAAAAAAAATGCAACATTTTCCGAGACCTGTATCGTCTCCATTTTTTGTGATCTGGGGTTGGGTGAGGGCTTATTTTTTTGCGACTCGATCTGTCATTTTTAATGATGCCTTAAGGTCACCTTTCAATACTAAGGTGACATTAACGCCTTATTAACCCATTCGCCACCGCTACAGGGCAATGGGAATAGACGGGCAAAGTGCCAGAAAGGGCAAATCTAATTATAGATTTGCCCTTTCTGGGGTGTCTGGGGGCAGATGTTAGTAGCCAGGGGGGGCACAAAAAAAATGTACCCTCCCTAGGCTATTATTATCTGCCCCCACTCGCTTGCTTTGTCTGTCTGGTGGAGAAAATACAGCGGGAGCCCACGCATTTTTTTTCAACGAATTTACACCTTTAATTAACCCCTACATGTCTGAAATTTTGTACAAATACACTCATGTAATTGTAAGTTCAAACCATATATCAAAATACAGGAAATGACATGGTTAACTGTGTGAAAACAATGTATCATTTCATGTCGGCTTCTGTGATTTCACAAAAGCCGGCAATTGAATTAGCAGCTATTACAGTATGTAGAAGTGTAAGAACTATAAATATATATATATGTATGTGTTACAATGACATGTATATATATATAAATGTATTCTGTGTGTATGTATCTACTGTTTTGTGAGCTGTCAGTGTGATTTTACAGTAGCCGGGGATGAATTACCGGCTTTTCAAAGGAGACTGGTGCATATAAATCGGACAGCACGTGCATGGTGCGAGTGCTGTTCGTTTTTTAATCGCACCCATTGACTTGCATTGGCGATTTTCATCCCAAAATCGCATCAAATCGCAGCAAGCTGCGATTTTTTTCTCACACCAATATCTGATGAGAAAAAAATCGCTAATGAGAACTCACCCATTGACTAACATTGGTCAGATTTGCATCCGATTTTTTATCGTCTGATTTTCATCCGTTATCGGCACCAGTGAGTATGAGGCCTTATTGATAGATCGGTCGATTCTGAATGCAGCGATACCAAATATGTGTAGGTTTGATTCTTTTCTATTGTTTTATTTTGATTGGGGCGAAAGGGGGCTGATTTAAACTTTTATGTTTTTTTATTTCTTTTAATTTTTAAACACTTTTTTCTTTTACTTTTGGCATGCTTCAATAGCCTTCATAGGAGGCTAGAAGCTGCCATAGCACGATCGTCTCTGCTACATAGAGGTGATGCACAGATCACCTCTATGTAGTGGAATTACAGCATTGCTATGAGCGTTGACCACAGGGTGGCGCTCATAGCAATCTGCCATCAACAACCATAGAGGTCTCGAGGAGAACTCAGGTTGTTATGTCAATGTATCGCTGACCACTAATCACGTGACCGGGGTCGGCGATGCGCTCATTTCCGGCTGCGCGCCGGTAGCTGGTAGTTAAAAGCTGACATCGGGATTTAAGTAGTTAATAGGCGTATGCGGATCACGATTCCGCTCGTGCCTATTGCGGGCACATGTCCGCCATTTATAACACCTGACATGTCGTGGCTTTGAGGTGGGCTCACTGCAGGAGCCCACCTCAAAGCGGGGGATACTGCCAGCTGACGAAGTATTCCGTCAGTTGGCAGTAAGGGGTCAAACAGTGTAGTTGTTTGGAGTCTGAATTTATTTACCCTAGTCTGGATTGGGGTCTAATTTTATTTTTGGGTCTTTTCCTGGAGTCCAGATTTATTTAGCAGTTTGGTCTAGGATCTAATTTTATTCAGGACAAATTTTATTTTTGATTTGTCTGGTTTCATTTAGGAAACTAGTCTGGTGTCTCTAATGATTTAGGGTGAGTTTCCACGGTCAGGAAACGCTGCGTGTTTGGCGCTGTGCGCTGGCGCAGCGCCAAACACGCAGCGTCCAGATGTTACAGCATAGTGGAGGGGATTTCAAGAAATCCCGTCTCCACTATGCGTAACAATACGCAGGTGGCAAACCTGCGTAAACGGACATGCGGCGCGTCTTTTTAGACCGCAGCATGTCCTCGCGTATTGCGGCGACGGTGCGTCGCCGCAACAGAATATTACACAGGGCTATGTAGCCCTGCGTTCTTTCCGGAGGTGTTCCGGAGGTGTCCTGAACACCTCCGGAAAGATCGCGCGTCAGAAAGGGGCGGGGCTTAGACGGAGCGGAATTTCCGCTCCGTCAAAAGCGCTATGGTTCCGGACCGTGGAACCATAGCCTTAGGGGTCTGGTTTCAGATCTGAATTTAGGTGGGTCTAGCAAAATCTTCACCCATTATAAGTCATCATAGCAGTGTGGCCTGGATGTAGAAGATAAGGTAAGACAATGCTAATCAGGGAAGACATCATTGGTGAATCACTGAATGTAATTGACGGGTATTCTACTTGTAAAGCTTCCTTCATACATGTCTCCAGTATGTGTGGTGACAATTTCCACATGTACTGGAAATGCTTAGACATGTAGACTAATTCAAATCTATTGGTCTTCGCACATGTCAGTATGTTCACATGGACAGGTGTGTCTGTGTGCAAAACACATATACAAAAAAAGGTTGCACTCTATCGTGCCAAAGCAAGTCAATGTGAAATATGAAACATGAATAGCAATATGGCTTTTGAATATTAGAAAAACATGAATGAGACGCTTTGGCCAAATTTTGTGCAAAGCGTCTCATTCATTTTTTTCTAATATTCAAAAGCCATATTGCTATTCATGTTTCATATTTCACATTGACTTGCTTTGGCACGATAGAGTGCAACCTTTTTTTGTATATTGTCTATGGAGGTAGCTGCTCCTGGTTTGCACCTAATTCACACTGGTTTGGATGTGCCAGTCAGTTTTCTTTTACTTCTATGTTAGCTTACTGACCGAGCACTCCGCCCATCACCATGTGGTGATTTTAATTATAGCAGGTTCCTGCTCACCCAGAAAAGGCAAGCTTTACTGACAGAGGTGTCCACATTCACCCAGGAATTCAGATATCAGCCTAATAGAGGTATGTTCACATAGGCAGGGACCCATACGTTCTGAGACCACCTTGACGTTGGTGTATGGGCAGGCATTATTTGGCCAAATTTTGTGAAAAGCGTCTCATTCATTTTTTTCTAATATTCAAAAGCCATATTGCTATTCATGTTTCATATTTCACATTGACTTGCTTTGGCACGATAGAGTGCAACCTTTTTTTGTATATTGTCTATGGAGGTAGCTGCTCCTGGTTTGCACCTAATTCACACTGGTTTGGATGTGCCAGTCAGTTTTCTTTTACTTCTATGTGTGCAAAACACAGACACGTCTGTTCTTTTCCGGCAGCACAGGCCGTAGAACATCCTGCACACGTACACATTGGTGACACACGGATGATATCTGTGTGTCATCTGTGTGACGCGTCATTGGCTTGGAAAAAGCAGTACAGTTCCCAGGTGCTGACTACAACTACAACTACAACCATCCTTGCTTGGTCTCCCTGAGATCATCGAGACCAGGCGATGTTGATGACGGTTGTAGTCAGCACCCTGAGTTTGAAAAAGAGAAAAGACCAAGCAATAAGTGGTTTTCACAATGAATGAATATCAAATATATGAATCACAGTTTATTAGGGAAACAACACACACAATAAATCTTAAAACCATTTAAAAACACATAGAAAATCAAATCACATCACCCCTGACCCAATATACATGTGTAATAATACAACCTCCTATTGCACTATAGTACTGGTATATGAGACCATGTGTATATATCACATTCAATAAACAGTCAATAATTATGATATCATCAAAACATAAGGAAGCATACACATGTATATAAATGTCCAAATATAGCTGAATAGAAAACAGTGAACCCCTATATATTAGAAAGCCATAAATGCCCAAACCTGGGATGAATAACGCATGCCTATAGCAAAAAACAAGATTGCTATATAAAAGCCCCTTAACCAAGAGAGGCTAAGGACCAAATAAAAGGCCAAAGCTCTGATAATATTTACCAAACCGGTTTGAATAAAGGCAAGGAGCAAGTAGAAATGGGCTGAGGGTCCACAAAACAATAGGGAACAGTGGTGTGGGGAGAGCCCCACGCATATCGCTGCACAGGGCGGCTTCGTCAGGGTAAGTGTAGTCAGCGCCCGGCACCTAGGAATCGCACTAATTACAACTGTCATAATCCTCGCCTGGTCTCCCTGGAATCAGCGAGACCAGGCGACACTCATGATAGTTGTAGTCAACTTATTACATAAATATTTAAATAAAAGAAACGATGTGGGGTCCCCTCTATATTTTAAAATGAGGCCAGATAAAGCAGGCAGCTGCCGGCTTCTATTATCAGGATGGGATGATACATGGCTAGCCAAAAATAGAAGCCTGCAACCGCCCCAGAATTGGCACATCACATCACATTAACCGGCTCATCCCTAATCAGTGACAATCGGGTAAAAATATATGGGATGACAGCTGTAATTTGTCAAAAATCATAGCTGCCATCAAGCCCAGGGGTTAGTAATGGAGAGGTGTCAGTCAGACACCCCCATTACTAGCCCTGTAGTCAAAAGTAATACATTCACACACAGAGAATAGTCTTTTAATTCAAAAAATCATACCCCTACAAATACCGTCATTTACCCATTTATTACCGTAAAAGTAATCCAAGGGGTCCGCTGTAAATCCATCTCGTGTCCCACGACTATTCCCGACTCTGCTACATCCGATTGCTGTGGTGAGCTGTGACATCAGTAACGTTACCGCTCACCACAGCAGCCGCAACACAATGAGAGTAGCATGAGCATGAGTAGCGTTTTACTGGTTAGTAAAGAAAAGCTGGTTAGTAAAAATAAGGGGGAGACCCATTTAATTAATTTTCTTATTTAATGCATACTATTCCCAGACGGCAGTGCTGACTACAGCTGTTATCGGGCGAGGATGATGATAGTTCTAGTCAGCAGCAACTGGCGGCTGGGAAAAGTGGTAACTGTACTGCTTTCCCCTGCTGCCAGCCAGAGAATTTTGGGTACTTGTCACACAGATGTCACACTGATGTCATCCCTGTGTTATCAATGTGCACGTGTACGGCAAGGATTTCCTCCGTAGTGCAGGAAAGAAGGACATGTCTGAGGGTTTTTCTCACGGAGGCACGGTCCGTGTGGATAATCTGACATGTGCGCACCACCATTCAATACAATGGGTGTGTGTGTCTGTGTCCGTAATTGCGGTCATTAAAAAAAAAGGATCACATACGGACATAAAAAATGGACGTTTGAAGGCCTTAGTAGTAGATCTTCTTGTGACTCATATATCCAGATTAAATCAGTAGACAAACTGTACATAATATTAGCAATTCTGTGCTTTGGTATTATTTTTGTACGTTTTCCAAACTACCGTACTCTACAAATGAAGTCTCATGTTTGTGTATTCCATAGGCAACCTCTGGTTTAGTCTTTTCTCGCTTTCTTAGGCCATGTGACAGATTTTACACTAGAGATTCCTTTAAAATTCACTTTACTGATGAAAAACACTTTTTGCTGTGAATCTTGGACCTGATAAATTGATTTTACTGATCACCTTTCTGGGGATTTCTAATATGTACTTTTTTCAGTGTCATTCAGATAACGGGCCTCTTGTATAAAAACTAATGCAGGAAAAAGATGGAAAAATAAGTAGTAGCAATAAATCAGAACTATTTTCATTTTGTAGCATTTACTGGAAAATTATAAAGCTATTAACCTGGGTCTACAGGGAGACTTAAATGAGTTTTTCCTTTATCAAACTTATTACCTATCTCTACCGAACTCCATAGGTTTGGAATGTCCTTTTGGCCTCACTAAGGCTAGGTTCACATTGCGTAAGCGCAATCCACGGATCCATTTGTAAGCAGCACTAACGTAATGTAACCGACATGTTAACGAACCCATAGACTTCCATTAGTGTAACGGATCCTAACGCATGTCAAAATCGGCATGTGTTTGCAATGGTCCATTAGTTTGTGACGCACCTTCCAACGCTGACTACCACGTTTTCGGGTCCAGTACAGTGAACACAGTGAACGGAAGCATTCGTTCTGCCATAGAACTCTACTGCAAACACAGGCAGACGCAATGCAGCCAAATGCGTTAACGCGATGGCAAAAATACGCTCAAAAAGACAATTTTGGGCTCATTTTTAGTGCATCTGTTTAATGGATTCGTTAAATGGATTGCCCTAACGCAATATGAACCAAGCCTTAGGCTCATAAACATGAGTGCACCTTGTTTTCTACTGTATGGAATAGCACAGTCTGCTGGCTATTTCAAAGACCAATAATCGGTTCCATCATTGATAATGAAATGTTAATGAAGAAGAACTACCGTAGGTTCTATGACATGAACTCTTTCCATTGTGAATATACATTTTCGGCCTTCTATGATAGCTCTGCTGAGCATTCAATCTACACAATCCGTATCTGATGAAGATGGAAGTAACCGACCAAAACTTCATACAGTGATACACAATGTCAAGGCCTTACAGCAACACAACAGGGCCACGTACAGATATAAAAGTTACTTATCCTGAAAGGCTGCGCAAGCCCTATTAGAGGATACTATTAGTATACTATGCAAAAATTACTTGACAGATTCCCTTTTTGTTACGCCATGCTTACCCGATGCCGGGACTCCTCGCCCTACGTCACCAATTCCGGTGCCACGGCCGCGCTGGGGATCCCGTCGGGTGCACACGCGCACCTCTCACACTTAATCCTGTGGCTGTACGGCGTGCACGCACGTTTCTCTCTGCTCTGTCTGCAGCCACGTTATTTCTATGGTCCTGGAGGACCTAACCCGGAAGTCTCTGTGCTATTGCCCTATATCAGGCTGGCTCTTCCTGTAGGAGGCGCCTGATTATTCTTGTGCTACCCTGCTAAGCCGCTGGCTCCTGCTCGGTCGCTCCCTGTATTCAGGTCTCTGTCGTGCTTCTTAACACACGCTCTGCTCTGTGCTCGGTCATACTTCTTAGCACACGCTCTGCTTTGTGCTCTAACGTGCTTCCCTGCAAGTCCTTTGCATTGCCTTGTACCCAAGTGTGCTTCCCAGATAGCGCCTTATGCGGTCCTGTACTCTACGTACCCTCGTGCACATGTCTTGCACTGTCCTGTACTCTGTGTGCCTTTGTGCACATACCTTGCACTGTCCTGTACTCTGCGTATCCTCATGTACACACCTTGCACTGTTTCGTACTCTGCGTGTTCCCTTGTCCACGCTTTGCATACTTCCACTAAATGCATACTCCCGTCTTCTGTGAGCCGGCCACTTGGTTCCAGCAGTCGTGGTACTTCACTCCCCTGGGTATGCCCCTGACGCTCCCTGTATAGGGGGTGGTTTCACTAGGTCAACTCACCCAGGGTGGGTTGGTATCACGACCCAGAGGACCACTCCAGGAGTCTTCACACTTTTATGCATGTTCAGATGCCTGTTTTTCACATACAAATGCTATATTGTCATGCTGCTCTCACCACATTCCTCTGGCAACGTGATCACTTCGAGTGCGCATGCGCTCCTCCCATGCCTGAACCTGTGGCTGTTCACTCTATTCCAGAAGTTCCAGCACACTTGTCCTATATCAGCTGCCTCTTCCTGTAGATGGCGCCTGATTATTGTTGTGCTTCCTAGCTAGACCTTGTGTGGTCCCTGCTTGGCTGCTCTCTGTACTCAGGTCACTTGCCTCGTGTTCTGTCATGCTTCACAGCGTGCCCTCTGCCTAGCCTTGTACTCTGCGTGCCCTCATATACACGCCTTGCACTGTCTTGTACTCTGCGTGCTCTCGGGCACACGCCTTGCACTGTCTTGTACTCTGCATGCCCTTGGGCACACGCCTTGCACTGTCCTGTACTCTGCAGGCCCTTGTCATACACCTTGCACTGTCCTGTACTCTGCGTGCCTTCATATACACGCCTTGCATTGTCCTGTACTGTGCGTGCCCTCGGGCACACGCCTGGCACTGTCTTGTACTCTGCTTACTCCCGTGTCCACGCTTTGCACACTTCTACTTCCTGCACACTCCCCGTCTTCTGTGAGCCGGCCATCTGGTTCCAGCAGTCATGGTACTTTTGCTCCCCTGGGTCTGCCCCTGACGCTCCCTGTATAAGGGGTGGTTCTCACTAGGTCTACTCGCCCATGGTGGGTTGGTACTGCGACCCAGAGGGTCCACTCCAGGAGTCATAACATACATGTTTTTTCACAGATAGCCTTTGTAACTCTGATGCTCTATGGGGCTGTTCCCATGTCTGATTTTTTCATCTGATTGAGGGGGTCCATGCAAAATCATGGAGACATCTCAAATATTGATCAGAGTGTTGGATCAATATCTGCAATGAAAGTCTATGGGTCAGTGAAAACATCTGAAAGCATTCGGATGTCATCAGTACTGTCACTGACTTATAGATAGGAGAAGGTGGAGAAACTTTCTTTTATTTTCTCATCAGTAAAAAAACAGCTAAAACTCTGACCAAACACTGATAAAAATCCGATGAAACTTGGTCTGTTTTTCTCTTAGATGTAGGACCCTATTCGTGCCCCATAATCTGGGATGCTGTGGTCTACTATGGATGATATGTTACTGGCAGATAAGGACGTGAACAGGCTATTGCAAACCCTTTGTGGTATAACATCTCAATGAATATTTTCTTTTTCAATATAATTGCACCCATTCCTGCTGTGAGATGGTCCCTACCTTCACCTGCACTCTGTCCTGACCCGGCCTGTTCGCACCTGTGGCATGACGGCTAATGGTCCTAAATCAGAGATCCATTGATTGATGTCTGTTCACTTTGGAGCAATGTATGACGAGAAAGCAACAGTAAATCAACTTCGGCACAGATGAGTTGATTTATTGTGGGCAGAAAGACCATTGGTGGGATGATTAGGAAATTGCTGGCATTAGTCCTATGCGCTGGATGAAGTCTGACAAGCTCTTTACAATCCACTTAGCCACATGTGCTATTGAAGAGATCTTGTAGAGTTTGTACTCATATGAAGTGATTGTGTGCTCCACTACCCAATTTCCCCTTTAGATTCAACATAAACCATTTTAATTAATATTGTGTCACCAAAAGGGATTGGAATGGCCAATTGAATTTTGCCAAGATAGAGTCTTTTGATGAAAACATATCTTTATTGATTGCAGAAGAAGAAAATAATTCTTAAAATGAAATCCCAAGAAAAATCATATCCCTGAGAGAAAATTTCTGAGTGGCAGGCTAAGATTAACATCATAAAATTGAATTTTTGCTGCAAAGCTTTGATGTAATCAGCAGCTGGGAGATGGCATTGCCCTTGCAGTGCTCTTTGATTGTGGTGAATTATTGCGTGGAATGAAATAAATGTTTCTTGTGTCATTCTTTTCTTGAAACACAAAGCCGGGGGCTACAAGACAGTTGTTTTTCTAAAACATGAAATTGGTTGTATTGCGTTTATCATTTGTGATGATTGCTCTTCTCTCTAAACTCTTGTAATGCTTGCAGTTGAATACAATTTACCTTTCACTATCTAATGGGCATGAAGAGAAAATACGCTAGTGTGGAGCTATTGTAGTGGGCAACAAGGGTCATTTACATGATGGGAAAGGGCAACAGGAGCTACCAAAAAAACACACCCAGCTAGAAAAAGTACACGTAACCCACAGTTAAAATTGGAAGGGGATGGTGACTACAGACAAATTGTATTTAGGGTTTTTTCTTGTGTAGAACCTGTAAAAAATATATAAAAGCAAAACACAAACATGAACATGTTAAAACCTCATGTGGCAAAAATCTACAGTGAGGTCACCACAGTATGACATCAGTCCACTCCATGCCTCACTTCCCAGGTTACCTCACTTAGAACAGTTAAAATTCAATATATCATATATTGTAAAATTCCAGTAATAATAATAACAAATATATTGTGTCTAAGGGCCCCGTCTCACATAGCGACGCACCCGCGATCCCGACAACGATATGAACTTGTCAGGATCGCTGGTGTGTCGCTACATGATCGCTGCTGAGCTGCCAGGCAGCTCAGGCAGCGATCAGGACAGCGTCACTGCGAGTAAAGTCGCCTAGTTACCCGTAGTGTACGTTGGATACCAGCCCGCTGATGCAGGGAGTTGGTAACCAAGGTACACATCGGGTTTCCAGTCGCTGCGCGGTGCCTGGAAACCCGATGTGTACCTTGGTTACCAGCTCCCCTGCAGCAGCGCGATGGTATCCAACGTACACATCGGGTTTCCAGGCACAGCCCTGCGCCTGGAAACCCGATGTGTACCTTGGTTACCAGCAGATCGCTGGTCTCCTGCCTGCCACACGCAGCGATGCGTGCTGGCCAGCGGGAGACCAGTGATCAAAAAAAAGTCCAGGCATTTCTGACACGACCAGCGATTCACAGCAGGGGCCTGATCGCTGGTACGTGTCAGACGTAGCGAGATCGCTGCTGAGACCGCTGTTGCGTCACAAAACTTGTGACTTAGCAGCGATCTCGCTAGCGATCTCGCTATGTGAGATGGGGCCCTAAGACACACTAGTTAAAGAGACCATCAAATATTCCCAATATTCATGATTAAGGGTGCACAGTCACCTGAAACACGTTGATGGCGCATGCTCTGTAATCGTTACTGCCGACTTTGTATATCCTGTCTTGAGCACTTGATGTGAATAAAGCATATCCACAGTTCATAGAGCTGGACTCTTCTACTTTGTGACTAGTTCATGCCTTGATGCTGTGTTTTACCGAGCTAAGAGCAATTCCAAGATGTCTCCTATGGATTTAACTTTTTCTATGATAGGTCATCAACATCAGATTAGTGGCGGTCCAAACCAGGCACCCCCACTAATCAGCTGTCATAAGCTCTGGTGGTGGCTGTATTTTAAGTATATTGAATGGAGCTGCAATGTGTACCTTTATTCAATGTGATGGGGATGCTGTAAGAACATATTAAAGCTAATCCTTAGGGTGGGTCACCAAGATCTTGTGACAACCCCTTTAATAAAAAACAAACTAACATTTTTTTAAAGAAATAATACAATTGCATAGGAAATGACTAATTGTACACTTCTTCCAGACAAATTGTGAGAACCCTTCTTAACACAAGCAATAACAAATGGGAGGGCAGAGGGGAGGTATAGCTTTGTATAAGGCTAGGGTCACACCACCATATTTTCTCTCATCTGAGAGAATAGGGCTGATTATGCTAATCACACTCTGATCACAGTGGGATTCGATTTTCTCGGATAAGGAGAAGATGAAAAAAAAAATTTCTCCATCTTCTCCATTGTGCCAGTCTGTGGAAATCAGGCTGCACTTAGATGTCGTTCGAGTGCAGTCCAATTTTTCCCACCCACTCATTGACTATCATGGCGGAGTGCAATCTGATATTGGATGCAAATGAAGCATGCTGTGCAAAAATTGGACATGTACACGGCCCATAAAATAACATTGGTCCAAGTGCGATCCGATGTCTTGTCGGATTGCACTCATACCAAAAATATGATCGTCTGCACGATCCCTAACAATGTATTTGCAAAGATGTGTCAATTTGCAGATTGTTTTGTTTAAAAGTGGACATACCCTTTAAATGTTTATATGATTGTAATTGCCTTAATGACATTTATGAAATTTGCTGATACTGCTGTGGAAAGTTTTTTACAGAATACATAAGCAATAAGGGAAATAACTGAACCCACAAGGGAGAGAGCCTCTTGTACTTGAAACTGGGCAGTGTACTGTATAGGGCCGGTTTCACACGTCCTGATATTTCCGGTACTGGAAAAATCGGTACCGGAGATATCAGTGTCCGTGTGTGTACTATGTGCGGCACATGTGTGGCAACTGTGTGCCACCCGTGTGCCGCATCAGTACAACACGGACACAGGGATGGCCGCCGGGGAAGTAGCGGCTACAGTAAGCGCTGTCCCCTGCAGCTGGTGCTGAATCCGGCTGTAATTCCCCCTGCTCTGCCTGCGAGCAGAGGAAAACGATGAGCGGTATATTAATACATCGCTCTTCATCAGACATTGCAATTCCTTTTAAAGTTTATGGTGTAATTCTTAACAGAAATTTATATTTTAATTTCAGTTCATCCAGTGTGAAAGACGTGATGTAAGAGTTGACTGTACGGTGCGTGCATGTGACAAAGTAAGGCTAGCTTCACATTTGTATATCAGCAGATGCTTGATGTACAGTACACACCTTCTCATTCAAAGATTCTTCTGTATTTTCATGACTGTGAAAATTGTAGAATCACACTGAAGGCATCAAAACTATGAATTAACACATGTGGAATTATACATTACACTTTACAGAAAAGTGTGAAACAACTGAAAATATGTCTTATATTCTAGGTTCTTCGAAGTAGCCACCTTTTGCTTTGATTACTGCTTTGCACCAGAAAATGTGAACGGATGGACTCTACATGCCAGTCCCACCGTAAGCATGGAGGAGGGGTGTGAGGTGTGGGGGTGCTTCTGGGACCGTTGGGGGTTTTAAAATTGAAGTGGTGAGGGTCACACCCAAACCACCAAATTTTTTTAGGTCGGGATGGGGGAGCCAGGTACTGGGTAGCACCCCAACACTTCCCGTTGGCAAAAAGCCCCTTTAACAGTCTGGAGGTTTTTGTTGGGGCTTGTCCGTTAAAAATAAAATTGGC
>JARQOD010000004.1:394560610-394729508 GCA_033576555.1 Oophaga sylvatica
TTTTATTTCCGACCTCTCTGTTTCTCAGAGAAATGACCGTTATCTGGGTAATCTGTGATAGGTTTTCCAAGATGATACATCTTTTGCCATTACCTAAGTTAGCTTCCTCCTCAGAATTGGTGCCTTTGTTCCTTCAGCACGTGGTTCGGTTACATGGCATTCCGGAGAACATTGTGTCTGATAGAGGAGTCCAGTTTGTTTCCAGATTTTGGAGGACATTTTGTTCTAAACTTGGTGTTCAATTATCTTTCTCCTCTGCTTTTCATCCTCAGACCAATGGACAAACCGAGAGAAACAAACCAGACCTTGGAGACTTATTTGAGATGTTTTGTGTCTGCTGATCAAGATGACTGGGTCTCTTTTTTGCCTTTGGCTGAGTTTGCTCTTAATAATAGGGATAGCTCTGCCACCTTGATGTCTCCATTTTTCTGCAATTTTGGGTTTCACCTCGATTTTCTTCGGGACAGGTGGAGGCTTCTGTCTGTCCGGGTGTTGACTCTGTTGTGGAGCGAATGCAGCAGATTTGGGACCAGGTAGTGGAGAGGTTGTCTCTCTCTCAGGAGAAGGCCCAACGGTTTGCCAACCGGCATAGGACTGATGGTCCTCGGTTTAAAGTGGGGGACTTGGTTTGGTTGTCCTCAAGAAATATCCCTATGAGGGTTGCATCTCCAAAGTTTAAGCCAGGTTCATTGGACCTTATAAGATCATGGAGATTCTTAATCCTGTTTCCTTCCGTTTGCTTCTTCCAGGGACATTTAAGATCCATAACGTGTTCCACAAGTCCTTATTGAAGAGGTTTGTCGAGCCAGTGGTTCCTATGGCTGCACCTCCTGACCCTGTTTTGGTTGAGGGCAATCTGGAGTATGTGGTTGAGAAAATATTGAATTCTCGTTTTTCTAGACAGAAACTCCAGTATTTGGTTAAGTGGAGAGGTTATGGTCAGGAGGACAATTCTTGGGTGTTTGCTTCAGACATCCATGCTAGGAGACTGATCCGTGCCTATCACCGAGCTCATCCTGATCGGCCTGGTTGCACAAGTGAGGGTTTGGTGACCCCTCCTCAAGGGGGGGTACTGTTATGAATGTCCTAGATATGGTTTCTGAGCAGAGGCTCCCTCTGGTGGTTACAGACAGTACTGAACCTTTCAGCGAGATGTGACAATCTGGGTTCACGGACTGGTCTGATATAAGGGAGGTTCCCTCCATGATGGTTGCCGGTGATCAATTGTTCTTGTCTCAATTGTGGTTCCTGGTTCATTTGGAAGTTTGCTGGAGTCTTGCCTGCATCTCCTGCTTTCAGATAAGATATTTTTTGCTTTTCTTTTTGTGCTTGCTTTTTGCATTGTTTTCTGCACTTTTGTGGAGGTCAGCCAGGTCCCCTCCTGGGGCCTGAGCTCCTCACAGTTTATCTGCAGCCACTGTTATTTGCTCATTTGCTTTTTCCTGTTTTTTCAGTGGCTGCGGCTTGGTTTTTGTTCACACTGAGATCTGATTTAGTGGGTGGTGTATTTTTGTAATCAGAATTGTTGGATTTTTGTAGGGTTTTTTGGGTTGCAGAAAGTAATCTCTCCTGTCCTATCCTATTTAGTCAGCTTGTTGCCCAAGTGTTTGCTCAGTCTATTTTCTGCCTATGTTTGTTTTTTCATCTTGTCTGACCGCCATTATATGTTTGGAGGCTTCCTATTTTCTTTGGGGATCTGCTCCAGGGCAGATAGCTTTCATCTTTCTGCCTTTAGGTGTAGTTATCTCTCAGGCTGTGACGAGGCATCTAGGATCAACGTAGGAACGCTCCACGGCTACCTCTAGTTGTGTAGTTAGTTTAGGAATCTGCAACCCATCAGTTACCAACATCTCAGGTGTTCGGCTGCCCTGCTGTTGTTTCTGACCTCCTCAGCTACCGAAACATAACAATGGATGCTGCTCAGCTCCCAGCTCCGCTGCGTAGCCATACAAGCGTGAGTGTCTCCGCTGTGCTGTATGACCACCCGCATGTGCGGTCCCTGGCTACCGCTGTGGAAGCTACCCATAGGTTGCAGGTCCTCTGCAGTGGTGCATGACTTACTATGTGTGTTTAGGCTGCAGGCGTTGCCAGGTGTCCTTTGCTGTTCTGATTTGTGTATGGCTCTGCATAGGGTGCGCGGGCCACACCTTCCCTGCTTTTATGAGGAATGGGTGTGTGCTCAAATTGCTGCTCCAGCCTATCGCTGTGAGGCAGCTCCTATATATAGTTCCCCTGCCCTGTGGGGCATTGCCAGAGCTACGCATTGAGTTCCTGAACCTAGCTATGTGAGTTTGTGTGTTCAGCTCCTGCTCTGATTGTGATCAGTTCTGGGAGAGCTGATGCCCTTTGTCCTGTCTTGTGTTGTCTGCCTGCTCTTGGGTCAGAATACTCAAATCCGTTTGTGTCCTGTTTTCCGCCTGTTTTGGGGGGCAGAATACCCAGATTCGTTTGTGTCCTGTTTTCTGCCTGCTCTGGGGGCAGAATACCCAGATCACCTTTCCTGGAGGCTGCATATCCAGGCCTGTTCCTGTTGTGTCTTGTTTACTGAAGCCTTGATCCTGGATCTGGTCCTGTACCTGACTCTGTCTGAACTGTGTCTGCTGTGTTATATTCCTGAAGTCCTTCTGTGTCTTGAACCCTGTGCCCAGTGACTGTGACTCTTTGCTAACTGACATTCTGTGATATAACCTTGGTTCATCTTGGAAGTAGGAGTCCAGTGTGTCTGATGAGTTTCTGCTACTCTGTGCTCAGCTTGTTATTCGGTGCAATCCCCGGCCGGCTCCAGTTATACCCGGCGGGGCTTGCACCAGACCGCTTGGGTTCCTTTTTAGTCGCTGCCAGATGTCCGGAGTCCGATGACCGTGGCCTCTTGCCCAGAGCCTGATGACCATGGCTGATGTCCGATATCTGATGACCACTTCCAGATGTCCGGATCCTATCTTTTCCTTCCAGATGCCTGGAGCCTGCCGATCGTTGCCAGATGTCCTGTGCCTGATGACTGCGGCCTCATGTCCGCAGCCTGTTGTCCGGAAACTGTCGATCGTTGCCAGATGTCCGGAGTCCGATGCCAGTGTTCTGATGTTCTACCTGACATCCGAGTCCTGATGTCCTTATGTCCTACCTGATGTCCGGCTTGTGCCTGAGTTCCTGAGTCCGTGTTCCTGAGATCTAGTCCGTGTTCTGAGTCGTATCCTGAGTCCGTGTTCCTGAGTCCATGTTCCTGATGTTCAATCCGTGTTCCTGAGATCCAGTCTGTTCCTGATGTCCAGTCCGTGTTCCCGAGTCCGTGTTCCCGAGTCCATGTTCCCGAGTCCGTGATCCCGAGTCCGTGTTCCCGAGTCCATGTTCCTGAGTCCATATTCCTGATGTCCAGTCCGTGTTCCTGAGTCCATGTTCCTGAGTCCATGTTCCTGAGTCCATGTTCCTGATGTCCAGTCCGTGTTCCTGATGTCCGATGTCCTGCCGGTTCCCCCATGGTTTACCCTGTGATGATGTCTGTCCTGGGTCGGTGTCTGATGTTCTCCTGCTGAACCTGTGCTACGCTTTAGGCCTGAGAGAGAGGCCATCCTAGTATGCCTGTGCCAGATGACCCTGGACTGGATCTTTCCTAGAATCATTCTTACTCCATGAGGCAATATCTTGGATGGAGCTCCAGACCGAGGAAGATTGATAGTCATCTTGTGTTTATTCCAATTTCTAATAATGGTGGCAAGGTTGTCTTCTCACCAAGCTGATTGTCTATTGCCCTGTATCCTATAGAGAATAAGCAAAAAAAAAAAACAATGGAGTGATTTCCCACTAGCAATTAGATATCCCACTCAAATAGATCCAACAAAGCAGTTGTGAGATAATATAACACATAACTTTTGATCATATATTGGAAAAAAACAAGATTGACACCTAAAAAGAGATAACAGATGGCCCATCATAGAAATGAATCAACCTGAATAGTGGAGACCTGTCTATCTTAGTTAAAATAGAAAATTATGAACCGATCTACCCTGCAGTATGGAGATCAGGATCATATACAGTATCTTTAGAAGTTATATCATGGAGGAAGATGGATCCCAAAGGCCAGTTGATTGGAACACTGTTTCAAAGGTTCATCACCTTCCAGAAGACAATGTATCCCAATGCAAGTATATTTATTGGACAATAGTTTGTGCATCTCTATTAGAAAACATATCCATATTGGATTGCTAGAAAAGGTAAAACAATGACAGTAGTCAAATCAGGACCAATATAGTAAGAATAGGACACCAAAGTGAAATCATGCGACAAGGACAATAATAGAACGATGCATAGTAAGCTCAGAGCTAGTATGGTTAGAGATATCATGGAATGTCCTCACCCATTTATTGCTATTTAAATCCTATGGGGGTATACTTCGTTCTAGAGGGTTGGTCCAGGGAAGATCCGGGGTGCAGTCTGGCCCTATAGATCCCTATAGTGGCTAATTCCCTACGCATTTCCTCTAAATAATTAATCAGGGGACTAAACGTATTAGCTCTAGAATTACCACAGTTGTCCAAGTCAACGGTTTGGAGTGATCCTGCATTGGGATACCTTGTCTCATAGAAGGAGAGAGACCTTTGAAACAATGTTCCAATGAATTGTCCCTCGGGATCCATTTTCTGCCACAATATAACTCCTAACGATATATGATCCTGATCTCCATATTGCAGTTCATAATTTCCTGTTACCCATCCCAGCCTTGTGCAGTTCTACAAGTATGTCCCTGGTGTCCTTAGACAGCTTTTTGGTCTTGGCCATGGTGAAGAGGTTGAAGTGTGATTCATTGAGTGTCTGGACAGGTGTCTTTTATACAGGGAAGGAGTTCAAACAGGTACAATTAATACAGGTAATGAGTGAAGAGTTGGAGGGCTTCTTAAAGACAAAGTAACAGGTCTGTGAAAGCCAGAGCTCTTGCTGGTTGGTAGGTAATCAAATATTTAATATTTGCAGTAAAATGCAATTTAATTATATAAAAATCATACAATAGCTTGAAATGGGTTGCATAAAGTCCTAGGAGACCTCAGAGTGTTACACATGTCTTTTCAGACATGTTTCTGGAGGCTTTGGAGCAATTTCAATTTGTGCCAAAATGGGCAAATTGAACCTGAAACAAATTTGGGAAATGTTCTCATCTATAGTCCCATCAAAAATTAGGCAAATATTAATTATATAACTTCTACAGACACAAAACTATTAGTAACTTAGATTTCAGCTAGAATTATATGTGGTTCAGACATTGATTTCTTAGCAAGCAGTCCTAAACTGACGCATACTAGGAAATAATAGAACGATCATTAATGAGGGCTAGAAAATACTGTGCCCCATGCCAAACTTTTAAATGCCCCTATCCCAAGCATTGCTTTCTTTGGTCATGCTCCTCATCAATCAGAATCTAGACAGTATCAGGATATTTTATGTTGAGTTCTGAAAAGCTTGATGTGGCAGAGGGTCCTGTGGACCCCGAGACTAACAGGTTTGTCACTGTTTCTACCACTGTAATTCCTATAATTACATAATTGTGTGATCATCAGACCATTGCAATCATTAACTCATAAGTCTTTACCAAAGCAGAAAGCAGCTAAAAAAAAGCTTTTCCTTCTCCAGGGACTCGGCATGTTCCCAACTGCTCATTGATTTCATTGTGATCTGTGTTTCACTTCCTCTACCATGCTTTCCTATAAATTTCATCTGAAAGCTGTTGGCCCCATTGACAGGACACCGATGTGTCATCATTAGGCTCTTTTAAGAAATTGGGTTTAATCAAAGCAGCCCAAACAATGGGTTCGGTAAAACTCTTTGGTTCCGACAGGATGTTTTAGCACTTTATGATTCCATTCCATTCCAAAATATTGTTAGATACATTGCATATTAAAGTTACTGTGTATTGATTGGTAAGGCAGAAAACACATAATTTTAACCTTCTGTAATTGCAGTACCAACTAACTTTATAGTATAGGTAGACCTACGTTTTGTTTTGTAACCTGACCTTTTTTTTGCTTATTAAACATTAACTATCATGGAAGAGAAATCTACAAAAATGAAACATTAATGAAACAAATAGCATGACTTCCAACCATGTTTCGATGTAGTGCTGGGTAATAATTCCTCCTCTCTAATAGCTGTCCATCTAATTGACACGAGGTGCAGTGCAGAAATGTCAGTAGATGCCGTCATGCTGACCTTTATTCATTGTGCTTGTGCTTGATATAAGCAAGGTATGATTGTTTTCCACAATTAAGGAGTGGTAAGAGAAGCCGGCCTGGGGTTAGCCCGAACAATAGAGAATGAGGTGTCCTGAGGATCCTGTTGTGTATAAAACACTTGGATATTGTGAACCTCCTATTTGATCAACACAACAAAACCAATATTTATGAAAAGAAAAAAGGAACAAAAACAGCATGGCCCTTCGTGTATATAAAATAGAAAACAGACTGAAATGAAAGCCAGTTCTTACTGAACAAAAATGGATTTTATTATAACAAGTTTAGTCAAAATGACAGGCATGTATGGTGTGACCGTGCTCTTACATCGTAAATACAGAAAGTCATTGGGTAAATATTTAAGACTGGCTTTTCATATATATGTCTTTTATGGAAGTCTCCTTATAAATTTGGTGCATTCTTGGCTGAACTTGTGCTAGAAATTTCAATCTAAGCCTTCTATGAGACAGTTGTGGTGTGTTTATGTTTATTTACTATTTGCTGAAGAGCCCGGCGTTGCCCGGGCATAGTAACAAACTGTGGTTAGTTATAACAAATTATAATGATTATATTGCACATAAAACATTTCACATCATATATTCAACACTACAGATTAGCAACACAAATTAACTAAATGATTACCCAATGTAAGCTTTTCAGGGGATATAGCTCTGGGATCGCCGTCCGGGTAGACGGAGTGGCACGGAAACAGTTCAGTCACAGACAGCAGTTCTGGTAAAAACTGGCCGCAACCAGTTTTATTAAAGTCTACAGCAAACAGAACATAATCAAAACCAAATCATAAACATAAGACCTGGGCTTGTCCAGCCACTTACTACACTTAGATAGATTTCCCTATCTACCTGGGATCAGACTCTAACAGCCTGAGCCAAAACAACACATATGTTCAGCATTTACCAGCATGGAGTTTCACAGAGTCTCCTCCTTGTGTCTGAAGGCACCTTCAACGTCCAGACTTGAGAGAGCTCCCCTCCTATTCAGCAGCTATCCACATGGATTCTCACAGAGACTACTCCTGTGTCCGGGGTACATCGAGCACCCAGACTGAGACAGCTCATACTCCTGGAGACTCCTTCTTGTGCCTGGACTCCTTGTCCAGACTAAGCGAGCTCTCTGACTGTGTTCCCAGACACCTACTTCTGGTTTCCTAATTAACACCTGAGTGGTTTCAGGCCTGAGCTGCAAGTGTGTACTGAATGGAAGGTGTAGTGACCTTTCTCTACCACTAGGTTTACAAAGCCATACATTTCCTTATACCATTCAGCAAAGTACCTAGGTGAAATGTACACCCCATTCACTACATATGCTTTCACTGTCTCACATATCCCCCCCCCTCTTCTCCAGACCGGAGGGCTGGTCATCCAGACCGGAGGGCTGGTCAACAATCCAAAAGAGACAGTGAACTCTGGACCAGTCATGGCCCTCATCAGCTTCATCTTCACTATTGTCATCTGTATCTTCACCTGAGCCATAGCCAACATCTGCTTTCTCTTCATCTGAAGCATCCGCACTACCCTGTACCCTCCCAGGCCTATGCTCTCTACGGGCCTCGGGTATCCTGCACGGTTTCATCTTGACCTTAGGGCCGGACTCAGTTTCGATATAGTGCCTGGCCAGAGAAGTACGACCCGGCACATCAGAACACTTCTGCTGACTCTTCCTCAGAAACTCACGTAGCTCCTGTCCCTGGTGCACTGACCATGTGTCACCAACTATCACAGAAGGTATAGGGGGTTTTTCACTTTTCTCTAGTTCCCCTTGAACCCTCTTTAGCACATCTATTTTCTTGAATATCGGTTGACTCATAAAGTCTATTTCACAGACCTTAAGCTCCTCTGCCATGGTCTCTGACCATTTTAAGCTACACTGTTCAAATGATTGGGACTGTAGAAGGAGCTGATCGTTTTTCTTTTGCAGTACACATAATTCATCCGCTAAGTCTCCAGCTGAATTGTAATGTTCTACCGTAACAACAGCATTCTTATATAGAGCCTTAGACTTATTGAGCAGCATTTGCTCTTGCAACAAAGAGATTCCCTGTATCCTTCCTTTTACTTCATTGACCTTCTCACGAAGATGCTCATGGCTTTCATCACACTCCTTCATCACAGTTTGGAGTTTTTTCTGAGAAGTAATCAATTCATCTGGTACCTGTTGGACGTCCTTTATGTCTTCGGCACCTTCTTCAGGCTCTTCTGGTAGAACATGCTCAGAAGCCCTACCGTCAGACTTACATTCTACCTCTTCAGTCACATCAATATGGTCTCCAATATCTCCATTTATTCCAGCTTTCAAGTTCTCCTTGATAGCTGCATCTGTATACTCAGAACCCGCCGGATTCTTCTCTTCCACCACGTTCTGCATCCCATCTGAGCTCCCGTGTGTCTGCAGCGGCAACGGAGTGACACATCGCTTTTCCCATTTGTTGGGACGTGGCTCGATGTAGACTCCATGAAAGTGCGCTTGAGCTCACCAACGCCAGCCTGATGTCTCAAAATCTCATCTTGTGACTTATCCAGATCCTTGGTGTCACTCGGGAACAACGCTGGGGCTCCGGGCGCCGAACTTCCAGCCTGAGCTTCACGAGTTGCAGCTACTGATCCGAACCGCAACCCGTCCACGCCGCTGTCTTCGGCAGAAACAGATTCCTGGACAGAGTCAGTCCCCATATCTTCAGTCTTGTTCCTCACAGCTTCACTTGAGACCTCAGCTTCTGATGAGGCATCTGGCTTGGTGACTACCACTTCTATGGCTTTTTCCACCTCTGCAGCATCTCCCTCAGAGTCCTTGGCACGATGCAGATCCACACCATACATTGATAACTTCTCATTTCCAACAGCTTCTGCTTGTGCTGTGTTCAGTTTCGAGTCCTGCCTTTAAAGCTCAGCTCTCCTCCTTTCACCTTAGTCTTCGCCAGGGAACCGGCCAACTGTAAAACATCTTCAGATGCCATCTTCTGTCCGGCTGCAAGGTCAGCATCAGCCTTCCTCTCAGGACTCTCAACCTCCTCTGCTACCATGCCTTCCTCATTTGCACTGGTTGCTTGATTGTCATCAGATGATTCACTATCACTACCACTATCCCTGTCTGACCCCTTTTTCTCAGCCACATCCGGCTCACTTTCAGGGTTATACAATTCATTCTCATTCTCATCCTGCTCACTTTCAGGGTTATATAACTCATTCTCATTCACATCTTGATCTGGAACCTTAGTTAACATGTCATCCACAACATTAACTTCACCATCTGGTCCCTCAAGTATGTGACTATGTGACAACCCCAGCACTATACTTCTATATAGCTCAGGTACTAGGAGCTGGCTCAAGACCTCTCCCTGGACTTCAGTGTCCCTGTACAACAGGTTATTGTTTATGGCAACATGAGGAAATCTCTCCTCAGAGCCAGGCTCTTGGGAAACCTCATTTAGAACCCTTATATTTTCCTGTGCCGTTTTAAGAGTAGGGTCTCTCCACTGCTCACTCTCAAAATTGTCACAGGACACAGGTAAGTCAGGGACACTCGGTTCCCGAGAATCACCATCCTCGTCTCCCAACATCACCTGCAAAGGAATTTCATCACCATCACAGTCATCATTATCATCAATATCACTATCATGATTATGATCAGTATCATCAGCACTATCATGATCATCATCATTATCATTATCAGCATCAGCATCATTATCATGGTCATCATCATTATCATGATCATCATTATCATTATCATCATCATCATCATCATTATCACATAAGTTTAACGGCCCACTAGCATTGTGTTCCGCCCCTCGGGACTGCGCACCCTCAGTAGGAGCTTCATCACACTGTCCATCAGAAACATTTTTCCCCTAGAGATCCTTAGATCGGGGAAAGTCATTACCCAGTATAACGGGTTGCACCAGGTTCTTCACTACCCCCACTTCATATGAAACCTCCCCGAGTTTGGGGACCAAGTCCACGGCAGTCTCTGGGTAGACTTTGGTGTCTCCATGGATGCACACCACACTCAGGTGCTTATCAGGGATGAAGTCCCTATCAATCAGGCTGTCAGCAAGAAAGTCACTGGACTCTCTGAGTCCAAGAGGGCCTGTGCTGGGCAGTCATTTACAACCACCGGGGACCCCTGTGGTCCAGTCTCTTCGGCTGAGGTGGACACACACACAGGCTCTGCGCAGGGAGAGAGGGATCTGCCAACATCACAATACATAGGCTCCCCCTCTATTGGACAGTTGGCTGCAATTTCACGACATCTCCAACACTGTCCATCACACTTTTCCACCCACATGTCCCCTCGGGCCTGAACCCGCTTATCAGCATACCCCATGTCCCCAACAGCTGGAACGCTCTTACCGCGAGAGTTCAGCGTCCGGGAACTCTGAAGTGACGACCTCTCAGACGGCTGGTCACGGAGACAGTCTTTGCTGGCGAAGGCCTTCTCAATCAGGCTGACCAGACGATTGGCGTCCTGGTGGTCTCCTTGTCCGACCTCTGACTGTACCTCAGGAGGACATGCTCGGGTGTAGCGGTTCAGTATCACCTCTTCAACCATGCCGACACGACGGCCGACGTCAGGCTCCAACCGCTTCTTTACTGCAGGCAATGCAGGTGCCTTTACAACATTACTCGGGGACGAGGTGATGAGAGCTGCAATCTGCTCCCTCAGCAATCGGTTAAACTCCTGCTGCTGCTGCCAGCTCTGCTGGGCCTGCTGCATGCTCTGCAGGTGTTTCTTAACAAGCTCCTCCATACTGCCGGACTTATCTGTCTCAACCACGGCAGTCTTATGTTGCACATTAACTTGCGCCATTTGTTCAAACAGCGCCTCCATGCTGTCATCCATGCTGTCAGACTTCTCTGTCTCAACAACGGCAGTCTTCACTCAAGACATATACACTCCACAGTCTTTTCCACAGAAAATTCAGCCTTGCTGTGCAGACACTTTTTTTTTTTTTTTTTCTCTGCAAACTCTATTAGGGCCACTGTCTCTTTAAGACTGCTCCAACAGACGTTTCTCCTTTATTGACACACTTTTTTTTTTTTTTTTTTCTTTGCAAAGTCTATTAGGGCTACTGTCTCTTTAAGACTGCTCCAATCAGACGTTTTTGCTGACACACTTTTTTTTTTTTCTCTGCTGCTGCTTCAACAGACTTCACCTTTATTGCTGTCTCTCGCCACTGTGCTGCACGCACATTCCAGCACCAATTGTAAGCTTTTCAGGGGATATAGCTCTGGGATCGCCGTCCGGGTAGACGGAGTGGCACGGAAACAGTTCAGTCACAGACAGCAGTTCTGGTAAAAACTGGCCGCAACCAGTTTTATTAAAGTCTACAGCAAACAGAACATAATCAAAACCAAATCATAAACATAAGACCTGGGCTTGTCCAGCCACTTACTACACTTAGATAGATTTCCCTATCTACCTGGGATCAGACTCTAACAGCCTGAGCCAAAACAACACATATGTTCAGCATTTACCAGCATGGAGTTTCACAGAGTCTCCTCCTTGTGTCTGAAGGCACCTTCAACGTCCAGACTTGAGAGAGCTCCCCTCCTATTCAGCAGCTATCCGCATGGATTCTCACAGAGACTACTCCTGTGTCCGGGGTACATCGAGCACCCAGACTGAGACAGCTCATACTCCTGGAGACTCCTTCTTGTGCCTGGACTCCTTGTCCAGACTAAGCGAGCTCTCTGACTGTGTTCCCAGACACCTACTTCTGGTTTCCTAATTAACACCTGAGTGGTTTCAGGCCTGAGCTGCAAGTGTGTACTGAATGGAAGGTGTAGTGACCTTTCTCTACCACTAGGTTTACAAAGCCATACATTTCCCTTATACCATTCAGCAAAGTACCTAGGTGAAATGTACACCCCATTCACTACATATGCTTTCACTGTCTCACACCAAATATTGATAGTATTTTATTTTCAACTCATTTAAGAGCCTTTTGATAAACAACATTTTTGGTTTTTCCTTCCAGTGCAAAGATGAACAGATTTTTGGCAGTTACAACTCTTGAACAGGCCACGTAAAGTTGTCCATGAGAGAAGCATGGAGATTGCAAATTGATCCCTACTACTTTCAAAGACTGTCCATGAGCCTTGTTAATGGACATTGCAAATGCCAGTCGAACTGGAAACTGGAGGCGTATTGCAATTATCACCTGGGCAATACTAAGGAAATCTTGAAAACATGACCTGTTGGTGGGCCTTGAGGACTGGAGTTGGGGAACCCTGCTCTATTGGATAGAATAATGCTTGATCAGGGTCTGTTACTGTCTCCACTGACTTGTAGGTTGTGCACATACCTGGAAGGAGACTTAAAATTTGAAGATTGATCTTGTTTACACTATCATTTTTCGGAGCTAGAATAACCCTTTCACAAAGCCAGCCAGACTTTCTGAAGTTGGATTGAATGTTTGGAAAAACCTTTTCATTTAGCTCAATTGATTTAACAATATAGCAAAAGCTGCTTGGAAACATGATCTGTCCAGTGGTTGAATTTATTGGTGCCTTGCCATCTCCAATAGTCAAGAGCTGGCTTGAGAATAGTCCAGTAGAAACATTGGCTGTCATGTGGACCCTCATGTTTGTGTTCAGAAACATTTTCTTCACTTGTCTCCATAGGTATGATGCTTTTAGGCAGACATTGAGTTCATCTGCAGGGGTTGATCTTGGTATAACGGGTAGCGTTTGTCAAAAGTCATCTGCCAAAACAACAACTACACCTCCCATGATAGAATTGTTTCCATGCAAGTCTTGCAGCAGTCTGTCCACTGCTTCCAGAGCCTTCTTGTTTGACATCGTGTATTCATCCCAAATGATGGCACTGCACTTTTGAAGCAGTTTGGCCTGTCCTGATCCATAGACAATGTTGCAAACTGGGCTGTCACTGTCAGACAAGTTAAGTGGTAGCTTGAATGTCGAGTGTGCCGTCCTACCACCAGTTAAAAGTGTAGCTGCAATTCCAGAAGATGCCACTGCAAGTGCAATCTTTTGTTGATGCTGAAATTTTGATAGGAGCAAGTTGATTAAAAATGTCTTTCCTGTTCCACCTGGAGCATCTAGGAAGACAACCGCACTTTTGTTAGTTGCAGTGAAACTTAAAATTTGGTTGTAGGCGTTTCTTTGGAATGGTACCAACAGTGGCTCATTGTGAGAGACAAATGCTGTGAGTTCATCAATGTTGTAGTTTGTTTCTCTGAATATCTCCCTGCACATTTGGTTAGCTTCCTGATTTCTTGTTGGAGTAGGTAAGCCAAGTAGGTGTAATGCTTTTCCAGATATTTCCTTGCAGTGGTCCTCAAGGAGAATTAAAGTTTTGTTGAAAATGTATTCAGTGAAGTTGATAAGTTGCTGAGGATTTTCCTTTTTAACCTGCATGATGATGTCCTAACTGAGATCAGTTTTGTACTTTGTCCAAATGTCAAGGGGATTTGAAATGTTACAGGTTGTTAGAAGAATAGCAAAGAGGTGTCTTAGTCTCTTTGGGGTTTGTGTGGCTGCTTATTCACTGAGAGTCATGTCGCAGTGTGCATCATTTTCCAGAAGTCCTTGTCTTTGGCAAGCTTCCCTGAATGTTTCACAAACATGTCCTCTGACAGTCTTCAAGTCTGAAAATGATGTTGAATCCTTGACAACATTAAGTAACATGCGCAGGTAGAAGCACTCTGCATATGACGGATGAATAGTGTAGACACGAACAAGAGTATCATTTGCTTTGACCCCTGGATGACCTTTAACATCAAGCCCCTGTTTCCTCCGTTCCAGTGTTTTTCTGAATGTATTCCAAGTGTAGTACTTTGGTACATCTCAGTAGAGTATTGTTTTTGCAAATGTATCTTGTTGACAAAGTTCAAAAAATGCCAAGAAGGTGTTCTTAGGTGGTGTTTGAAGCTGCCAGATCAGGTTTGCCGGGTCAAATTAAATCCTCTTTCCATGTTCCAAGTGAATACTGAGATGGTGGGTAGCGCTCATGAATGGAGAACCCTAGTATTTTCCAAACAGCTTCATTGCTGCTGATGTACCTGCCCATCTGGAATGCCTCTACTTCATCAATAGGTTCATTTTTTTGGAGTTCAAACACTGCTTGATCACTTCCTTTGTAGACATATTTGCGCATGTACTTGATTGATTTCACAGAGTGGCAAGTTGAAAAATTTTTGAGAGCAGAGGATTGTAAGGCACCACCCACTTCTTGTCAATTTCTATCTCCTGGGGTGATGATCCAACCCGCATTTTGAGCCTTGCTATGAAACCACAATCCCCTGAGTTTCTTCTTCGGTAGACTGGATATCCATCTTGTCCAGTTTGTGTTTCTTGGACCAGGTCTCGTGGGTAATTCTTTGAACACCTGCCATCAACCATGCAGGGAGAATTTTTGTTGAGATTCCCACAGGGACCATGGATCATGTTCTTTGTGATGATGTCAAACAGCATCTGGTCATTCTCAGGGTCTGGCAATTCAGCACTGATAATATTGTCAATTTCAGTGGGCTGTATTTTTTGTTTCAGCCAGATCAAGATATGTGCATGAGGAAGGCCTCTTTTTTGCCATTCAACTGAATACATCCAGCACTGTGTCTCACCAAAGACGTGTGCTTTTGTAATCAGATGAACCATTTTTGAAAGTTTTCTTTTGAAAACTCGTGCAATGATGTCATGGTGATGGACAGTTTTCTGGCCTGGTAACAGGTGCTCTCTGATTTCTAACCAATTAGGATTGCACGTAAATGATATGAAAAGATCTGGACGCCCAAACTTTCTTACGTAAATCATTGCATCCTGCGTGTATTCATGCATGTGTCGAGGGGTCCAGTGAAAGTTGATGGCAGGATTACCATTTTTCCCAAGTCTTTTGGATCAGCATCATTTGCCACAGCATCTCTAAGGTGAATGTATTCCTCGGCTCTGAGCTTCTTTAGATTTAGTTGGATATACAAAAGATGTTCACTCTAAATTTTTGCCTACATGTCAACAATGAATTGGTGGAAGAGATGTCTGCATTTGAGGATGTGATTTTCCTCACCAAATCTTGTCATGATCTTATTGGCATAAAAGTCCATGGCCGACACTTTTTTCCCTGAGGGGTTGCCTGTTGCAGGATTTGTCTGAGGTATTTCAAAGTGATAGCCATCCTGCCCCTGCCAAAAGATAATTGGATATTGCAGTGCATCATAGGACCTGTGAGTTTCTGCCACCCTTTGCAAACCAGTGTTCCTTTTCTGAAGCACAATGTCATGGCTGTGAAACTCATTACCCACAATCAAAATAGCTACCTCATCAAATATGGGGGCATTGAAACGCCGCTGATGCTCACCTTGTGGTGTTTTGTCAGCTGTGATTACAACTTTGTAATTGTCACTTGGCATGCATTCAAGTGCAGTCTTGAAAAGTTGAACATATGGATTTTTCACGTGAAGGAACTGCTGCAAGTTAATGACAATATCAAGGCGAGTGTTTGGAATTAAAGAGCATCTCTGCTGAGCATCGGCTTCTACATTTCCCATGAACTGGAGTTGAAGAAATTGAGGTTCTTTTCCTTGTAATGGAAGAAGTGAGCCAATTGAGTGGTAAATCTGTCCTCAAACTTTGAATGTGGGCATAAATCCAGTTGAAAAAAATTCTCTTTTTGCACCAAATGATGTCATTTGGAAGCAGTTGTACTTCCTGATGTTGTCCAAGAAATGGCTAGATATTGCAGTGATGCCTGTCATCAGAGACTTCAGGGGATCTGATTGTGAGAGGAGAGGAAGCAGTTTTACCTTGCTATTAATAATAATAATAATAATAATTTTTATTTCTATAGCGCCAACATATTCCGCAGCACTTTACATTATAGAGAGGACTTGTACAGACAATAGACATTACAGCATAACAATAAACACAGATCAAAGTAGATACCAAGAGGAATGAGGGCCCTGCTCGCAAGCTTACAATCTATGAGGAAAAAGGGGAGACACAAAAGGTAAATGGTAACAATTGCTTTCATTGTTCGGACCAGCCATAGTGTAAGAATTGGATGTTCATGTAATTCTGCATGAACCAGTTAACAGCCAATGTATGTAACAGTACAGACACAGAGGGCTATTAAATGCATAAAGCGGGTGAGAACATAATAAGAGGTACCTGATTATGGTAAAAAATTTTATTTATTTTTTTATTTTTTGAATGGGCCAACAGGGATAGTTAGGTTAATGCGTTGAGGCGGTATGCCAGTCTGAACAAATGCGTTTTTAGGGCACGCTTAAAACTGTGGGGATTGGGGATTAATCGTATTAACCTGGGTAGTGCATTCCAAAGAACTGGCGCAGCAGGTGAAAAGTCTTGGAGACGGGAGTGGGAGGTTCTGATTATTGAGGATGCTAACCTCAGGTCATTAGCAGAACGGAGGGCACGGGTAGGATGGCAGACTGAGATGAGGGAGGAGATGTAGGGTGGTGCTGAGCCATGGAGTGTTTTGTGGGTGAGGGTAAAAGTTTGTACTGGATTCTGTAGTGGATGGGTAACCAGTGTAATGACTGGCACAAGGTAGAGGCATTGGTATAACGATTTGCACAGCATAAACCTGGCGGTTCATCTTTCCACTTCAGGGCATTGCAGTACATGCAGACCACATCCATTTTTCCTATGTTAACTATTGGATTATCCTGATAGTTGATGTCTGAGTGGTAGCAAAAGGCAGAGTATTTCAGATTTCCAACTTTTTCCTGTGTCCTGGGGGAAGCAGTTGGGATTCTCATGTCTGCAAGTCTTGCTTCTCTCTGCTGAGATGTTTCAGTGGCCCTTGAGGAAGCAGCTCTTGCCTCCCTTTCTTCCATTTCTGTACTCATATCTGTAATAATAATAAGGTAATAACAGGCCTCAGTTACCACAACTGTCTACAAGGAAAACTGTTGTTCATAGCAACCAATCACAGCTCAGCTTCTTTTAACCCCTTCATACCGATGACGTACTATTGCGTCTTCAGTAATTATCCCCTGCTTTGAGGTGGGCTCCGGCGGTGAGCATGCCTCAAAGCCTCGACATGTCAGCTCTTATAAACAGCTGACATGTGCCCGCAATAGACGCGAGTGGAATCGCGATCCACCCGCGCCTATTATCTAGTTAAATCCCACTGTCAAACGCTGACAACGGGCATTTAACTAGTAGTTCCGACGCACCCCGGCCGGAAATGAGCGCATCGCTGACCCCATCACGTGATCGGGGGTCAGCGATGCGTTGCTTTGTCAACCAGAGGTCTCATAGAGACCTCTATGGTTGTTGCTGGCACATTGCTATGAGCGCCACACGGTGGTCAGCGCTCATAGCAATGCAGTAAATCTCTACATATAGGCGATCTGAGAATCGCCTATATGTAGCAGAGCTGATCAAGAATGGCATGTTTCTAGCCTGGAGGCTATTGAAGCATGCCAAAAGTAAAAAAAAATTGTTTAAAAATAAAAAAAATAAAAAAAAATAAAAGTTCAAATCACTCCCCTTTCGTCCCAATCAAAATAAAACAATAAAAAAATTACACATACACATATTTGGTATTGCCGCGTTCAGAATCACCCGATCTATCAATAAAAAAAATGATTAGCCTGATCACTGAACGGCATAGCTAGAAAAAAATTCAAAACGCCAGAATTACATTTTTTGGTCGCCGCGACATTGCAATAAAATGCAATAACGGGCGATCAAAAGAATGTATTTGCACAAACGTGGAATCATTAAAAATGTCAGCACACAAAAAATAAGCCCTCACCCAACCCCAGATCATGAAAAATGGAGACGCTACGGGTCTCGGAAAATTGAGCATTTTTTTTGTAGCAAACTTAAAACAAAACCTGTTTGGTGTCTATTAACTCATAATGACCTGGAGAATCATAATGGCAGGTCAGTTTTAGCATTTAGTGAACCTAGCAAAAAAGCCAAGCAAAAAACAAGTGTGGGATTGCACTTTTTTTGCAATTTCACCGCACTTGGAATTGTTTTCCCACTTTCAAATACACGACATGGTAAAACCAATGGTGTCATTCAAAAGTACAACTCGTCATGCAAAAAATAAGCCCTCACATGGCCATATTGACAGAAAAATATAAAAGTTATGGCTCCGGAAAGAAGAGGAGGGAAAAATGAAACATCGAAAAAAGCTCCGGGAGTTAAGGGGTTAAATAGCTCTGGTGAAATGTAAGATGCTTAGTGATTGGGTGGGGCTATGTGGAGTGGGCATGGCTGATACACACACACACACACATACACTGATTTTTGTATATATATAGACTAGAAAAAGGCCCAATGCAATCGCATCGGGAGTGTGGTGAAATTAACATCTGTGTACTGTATGCTTAGTGGTGCTTGAGTATATACCGTATGCCACTTGCGCAGGCGCAGTTAGTGGCCTTGCTGCCATGAACTGCGCCTGCGCAAGTGACACTGCTGTGGTGCCTTATGGGATTTGGTTACAGCGGCCAACTGCCAATAATATATGTAGATGCTTTGCTTATATAGCGCCATCGTATTCCGCAGCGCTTTACAACCATTACTCTCTCAATTGGGGCTCACAATCTCTAGATCCCCTATCAGTATGTCTTTGGAGTGTGGGAGGAAACCCCCACAAACATACAAACTCCTTACACATATTGCTTCGGTTGGATTTGAACCCAGTACTACAGCGCTGCGAGCAACCGTGGTGTAAGTGAAGGAAAATGTGTAGGTCTTTGCCCCTCCTGCTAAATCTGGCCCACCTTTTTGTGAAAAGTCTCTCCTTTATGGTGAGTTTTCTCCAATAGTACCTATATAGGTTATTTATACCCATGTATGCTAGGGAAAGCATGTTTTAATGAAAAAGAGAACTCAATTTGCAAGCTGTGAAATTATTTAGGATATCATAATAGACAAAGAATATTTAACCACGGTAGGAGATCAGTGACAAGATCTACTAACCATCTTTCTTGTTTGCTTTATAAATCAATGCTAGCTTGTGTCCTCCACTTGAACTCAATAAAGTCAATATGACTTCCCAATCATAGAAGGAAATATCTACTTTTTCATAAATTGATAAATCAATAGAAAATATTTTACCTTGACCCTGTTTTGAAGGAAAAGGACTATGATATATTTCTGAAACACTCTTAGGTGGTCACCATAGTTATATAACACTTTAATACAACAGAGCAGACTTAGAAATGTAATTACATCAGATTTCTGGTTTTTAAATACCCAATAATTTGGCATACAAGCCTAACACTTCATATTTATAAATGCCCTATGCAACTTTTTCTCCCATGTTCTGATGTTTAAACAAAAGCGAGTGGAATGTATGATTCATTTGACAATACCCTATTTATTCAGATTAGAAATATGGTGTAAAACAATGCCAGTTCTGAAATAAATGCCTAAATACAATTTTTTGCATGGGTCAAATTCTATTGAAACTGCCATTCTTTTGCCGGGCCTAGTTCAGGAGATATGATTCTGTGTTTTGTATTGACTGTCTCATTTCACCTAAGTAATTGGCCCTGTCTTAATGGTGATAATGTTGTATGAGTTTTACAATTGTACTGTACGTAGTATGTAGTGACTCTGTAATCTGGTGGGGTGGTTATGGACCTCCTCCTCGGCCATGAACTTGATCTGGACTTCGGTTAGTAACAGAGATGCTGCAGTGAGATCTCTCTGAACAGAAATGGCCACAGATGCTGCAAGTTTTTGTGAACCACTATCAGTCTTTTACCCATTTTATTTCATGTAGGTCAAGATGCTGTGGTTTAAAAGAGTGATATGAGACACTGAGCAAGACAGCATTTACCCACTGTGAGATACATGGTGAATTGTGCCAAGAGACTGCTCTTATTTCCATTGTGTAACCACCAAGCTGTATGCCTCAATACTGTGTGTAACTGCCAAGATTCTGTGCTTGATGACGAACTGTAATTGATACTCTAGTCTTTTACTAATTATCATTGACGAGCAACCGTGACCAGATAATGTGTTACCCAAGCATGCACATGTGCTAACTGAGTGTCTTGGCGTTTTCTAAAAATATGTTTGAGTCCTTGCCGCTGCATATGTCTCGGCTGTTTGACAGCGGCAACAAATGCAGGGATCGCTTAACAAACGGGCAATCCATTCATGGGTTGCGGCTGTCAAACAGCCGCATGGCATCCAGGCGTGGGGACTTGAACATATTTTTCGAGCACACCTAAGTCACTCTGTTAGCACTCGATCATGAATGTATAACACCTTATCTGGGCACGTTCGCTTGTCACTACTGACTAAATGTTTATCCCAGTTGAAACTTGTCGCATTCATGTAAGTCATTGTGCCATGATCAAATGCACACTGATTTGACCCTCTAACGTAACCACTGGGACCTCCACCGATCATGAAAGTGAGGGGGGTGCAGTGGTGGGTAAAGTTTTTCCCACGCAGTGGCAATCTTGGTTCTCGGAAGTGCAGCGAGACCATTTCACCTGCACAGTTAGTGACCAGGATAAGACATAGAAGGAAAAAACATTGTAGAAGACTCCGCTCTATAAAAGTACTGCATCCCGTCATTCTCAGGAATGGTGTCCCAGATTTCAGACACCCACCCATCATGGAATGATGGCATATCCTATGTATATGCAGGAACACCCCTATAGGAATATTTACAGGTGATTGCTTTCTCACATAAGAACATTTTGTTTGTAATGGAAAACTTAAAGCTGCCATCCCTTTTAGATTCTTTACTGATTAACTGCCTGTGAATAAAGTGTCACAATCTATCAAGTGGTTTAGGTAGGAAATTCTTCTCATGCCAAAAGCCTTCTCATACAAATGTATTCTTCACAATTAGGAACCTGTACTAAAGCAGTGAGCTTGGAAGTAATCCATGGACCATTTATTTTTAGACAGCAGAAATAAACGGGTTAAAGCTGGGGAATATTTATGCCTGAGCAGGCAGACCTGGCTCTGTAAAACACGTCATGATTAGCTCCAGTGCATTAGTCACAATTATGCCTCTGGCACTCTTTGACTTTGCAAAGACACATTTTATATATATATATATTTTAGCAACAGGGTGATGGAACCAGTCGCTAGAATTTGCGCACTTTATTATTGTGCTGTACGTGTTATTATTACTGCAGGCTTTTGGATTTATTGCAATAAAATAAACTTACTGAGACAGATATAGACTAAGAGTTCTAGAAGAATCAAGCTTTCAATAATTGCGGCATTGCTTTATCTATTGCCATGGAAGATATGAACTGGACCCTAAAGAAGTATGTGAGTAATAATTCTGACATTTCCATTGATTTCATAGTTATTTTTACTTCAAAATGTAATTGCTCAATTGCATAAGACGCAGGGTGCAGTGTGAATGCTGCTCTAGAATAACCTGCTCTTCTCTGCCTGATATCCCTGTTTCACACAATTCATTCTCATGTATCCCAGTTATATGGCTCAAATGTGTTTGATAACAGTAAGGCCAATGCATTTGGACAAATATACATATATATATAATATATATGTGTGTATGTGTGTATGTATATATATATATATATATATATATCAATACACATATATATGTATATATATATATATATATATATATATATATACAGTATATATGTAGCTCCATTCACTGTACTTACTGTGCTGTATCTAAGCATTCTCAATGCATTATACTCTTACATATCATGGCTTTATTATTATTTTATATTATTACCATTGTAATATTAATAGAACATAGATTCAGACAGCACAATACAGCAGAGCTTGTAATTCCCCCTAACACACCAGTTGTTTTTTTTAATTTGTGAGTTTTTTCCTTCTACCACTTCCGCCAAAAGTGAGCGTTGCTTAGTAATTTATTATCGGGAATCGGTCAGGAAGTTTATTTGCTATGTAATTTGAAGACAGCAGGAGAAACAGGCTGAATGCAGTATCGCTAATTTGGCTATTTGCTTATGTTTACTTAAAACAAAGGTTTTATTGCCAGGACATTATCACTGCCAAGACTGGTGCTCATGTGAGCAGTTGTTCAACTCCACCCTCTCCTCTGATGAGCAGTTTACTTTCAATTGACAGTGTACATGGAGACCCTGGTGTGGGCATGGTTACCTGTGGTGTGGGCGGGATTAGCTTTCTGAGCTGCACTCAGTAAACTAAGTGATACATCATTGGAATCGGGGTCTCTTTTTCTACAATATGCTGCTCTCAGATGAGATAGCAAAACCTGCTAAAAGATTCCCTTTAAACACGTTACCCCGACACACTCTTTATTAAACCCCCATGTAAAACTCTGATCCTACTAAATATCTCTCTAAGTTTTATAATTTTTTAAATTTGAAGCCCTTACTTTACGTTAAAGCACAGTATCACCTTTGACTATTTTGGCTGTAAGGCTGGCGTCACACTGGCGAGTTTGATGCGAGTAGGTCGTACGACTTTCTCACATCCACACCCGGCACGGCCGCCCGCTCTCGGACCCGAGTGCGTGGTGGCATAGAAATACATGCAGCCGCACACTCGGGTCCGAGAGTGAGTGGCCGTGCCGGGTGTGGATGTGAGAAAGTCGTACGACCTACTCGCATCAAACTCGTCAGTGTGACACCGGCCTAATGTCATTTGTTGTATAAAATCATGGGTTACGGACTAGAAACTGAAAAAGTTGTCAGCGATGGATGTTTTATTCCGATCTAGTATTCCTATTTAGATAGTATTCACAGGCACTATTTTTGTAAGAATAAATGAAGCATTTTTTCATATGGTTAAGAAAAATGACAAAAAATCTCACGTCAATGCATCTTGAAAGTTAAAGGGAGTGTCCGGTCTTGAGTTACAAGTCTGTAGTCGCTCTATGTGAATCCTCACATCATGTGCACTGCGCTCTGTGAGGATACTTGGTGCCGGCAGCAGGAGCGGGCAGTCATGTGACCCCATGTATACCATATATACATCGAGTGACTGCAGACTTTTAGATTAAGACCAAACTTTATGACTGTGTTCACAGACATATTAAAGCGATGTTCATACGTAGTGTTTTTGTTGCTTTTTATTTCAGAAGCCAAAACCCGCTCCTTTGTCAGTGAATACACTGCATTCAAAAGCCCGTTTTTTCAGCATTTTTATGGCGCTGTTTGTCTCATTTTTTGAATTGGGATTACATGTGTGCTTCGTCTACAGTACGTGTTCAATAAAGTTAGTTTAATTCAGCAAAAAATGCGCCATTGCTTGTTTTTTTTTCATTTTCTAAGTGCTTTCTATGACTGAAAAATGCTGCAAAAACACTGAAAGAATTGACTTTCTGTAGATTTAAAACAACCCTGCAGTTCTCAAATTCAGTCAGGAAAAAAAAAAATGAGCGTGTCTATGAGATTTCTGAAATCTCATAGCTTTTGCTACTACGGTAAAAAGCAGCTTTTAACTTGCATAAAAAACACTACAAAAAAAGCTGCATGTGAACATGGTCTAAAGCAGTTCTTGGGGTACAGGACTAGTTAGCTGACTGACTCAACTGTAGCCTTAGCCATAATGCATGTACTATATGAAGTAAGGCATTGTTCACAAGTAGAACTTTGATGGCAGACATTTTTGCAACTAAAAAGCTGTCCTCTTCATATGAAGGAGATTATTTCCGCAGTGTGTGCCTGGATTGTTACAAACCCTATTCATGTCAGAAACTAGTTTTAGAAATTATTTTATTATATTATTAATTATATTCTTTTGATATTCATAGATATACAACTGGTATTACTATGTAACCATTTGAAAAAGCTCATGTGGCAAATAAAGGCTGGCAAATGCAATGGCATGCCATAGACTGACAATTAAGCATAAGCCAAGTGACAAACGTATTTTTTACACAAATGCATGAAAAATGTATTTGACAGTGTTTTAACTTTGACAGTTGTGTCTGTGGGATCAGCCAAAAGGAAAATTAAACGCAATTAAATGTATGGGTAATGGTATGTGTAAGGTGGCGGTGTTCACACCGTGCAGTAACTGAGACAGTGACCCAAGCAAGTCCAACATAAACAGCTTTTATTCAGCAACTCACGGGTTAAACAGAAAAACGTCCTCCGATACTCAGCCAAGTTAATATCAGTCCATAAACAAAGGTTGCCGGGAACAACGGCCGCGCCGGGCCGAACAGAGCCTGACAGGTGCCGAGCCGTGCCAGGTGTAGGTACGGCTAGACGCAATCCTGCGTAGCTTTCCTGCTATGCTCCTAGCAGGGTCACAACATAGAACCACACTAATCCTTAGTGCAGGAGTTTTAAAGACCTGTGGCAAAAAGCCACTGGAAAACCCGGGTTGGAGGGAGGATGCCGCCCCACTACCTCCTGTGACCTCCTCCAAGGAATGAAGGACCTGCCGGACTTTACCTAATCTGCCTTAGCCAGGCAGTCTGACCAGGTCATTGCTCACCTTCATTCCTGCATTGCAGTCGCAGCTGTGTGTGACTGCAATGCACTCCAATGGTTTTAATAGGTCTCTGTACACATTCTGGGGGAAACATAGCGTCCTTCATAAACGATCCCGGTCACTGCCTCACATATTCCCCCCCTCTGTTCAAACTTGTGGGGTTGAACATCTGTCACCATACAGGGTGCCCGGGACAGGGCATCCGCGTTTGCTTGCAACTTTCCGGGGCGATGTTCTACAGAGAAACTGAAATTTTGCAGTGACAGGAACCACCTGGTGACTCGCGCATTCCTCTCCTTGGCATTCCTCATCCATACCAAGGGTGAGTGGTCCGTCACCAAGCGGAACTGACGCCCGAGTAAATAATAACGTAGTGATTCCAAGGCCCACTTAATAGCCAAACACTCCTTCTCTACCACGCTATAATTTTTCTCTGCCGGGACAAGTTTTCTGCTCAAGTAGGTGACCGGGTGCTCTTCACCATTCACTTTTTGTGACAACGCCGCCCCTAGGCCTACCTCCGAGGCATCTGTCTGTACAATGAAGGTCTTCTTGAAGTTGGGGCTGATGAGGACCGGCTGTCCACACAGGGCCAACTTCATGGACTGAAAGGCTTCTTCTGCCTGAGGGGTACACCGAACCATTACCGTTTTTTTTCCTTTCAAGAGATCGGTCAGGGCCGCCGTTCGCCCAACAAAATTAGGTATAAACCGGCGGTAATACCCAAGGATGCCAAGGAACGCCTTCACCTGTTTTGTACTCGATGGTTTAGGCCAGTTTTTTATGGCCTCAATTTTATTGATTTGGGGCTTGATAGCTCCTCGGGCTATCACATACCCCAAGTATCGGGCTTCCTCTAGCCCTATCGCACATTTTTTTGGGTTTGCCGTTAACCCCGCGGCTCTGAGAGAATCCATCACCGCTTGTACCTGTGACAGGTGCGTTTGCCAGTCGGAGCTAAATATGATAATATCATCTAGATACGCGGACGCGTACTCCTGATGCGGCTTTAGCACTATGTCCATTAATCTCTGAAATGTAGCCGGGGCCCCATGTAACCCAAAAGGTAAGACCACATAGTGATATAAACCCTCCGGAGTTAAAAAGGTGGTCTTTTCCTTCGTCGAACCTGTGAGAGGTACCTGCCAGTAACCCTTGGTGAGATCGAGCGTGGTAAAGTACTGGGCCTGCCCCAGTCTCTCAATCAGCTCGTCCACCTGGGGCATTGGATAAAGGTCGAACTTCGACACTTCATTCAATTTCCGGAAATCGTTACAGAAGCGTAATGATCCGTCTGGTTTTGGAATCAGTACAATGGGGCTAGCCCACTCACTCCGTGATTCCTCTATGACGCCTAACTGAAGCATTTGTTTTACCTCAGCCGTGATGGCTTGCCTCCGGGCTTCGGGCACCCGGTATGGTCTTATTCGCACCCTTACCCCAGGTTCAGTGACAATGTCATGTTGAATAGCCGTAGTTCTACCGGGTAGCTCTGAGAACACGTCGGTATTGTGTTGCACCAGGGAGCGAGCCTCCCGTCGCTGCTGTTTAGTGAGGGTATCACTTATCCTGACCTCCCCCTTGGTCGCTTCCCGGGCTGAAGGTAAAAAACTCTCTGGTGATATGCCCGGGGTAATGTCTGTAACAAAACACTCTCGATCCTTCCAAGGCTTTAGCAGGTTTACATGGTAAATCTGCTCAGGTTTCCTCCTTCCGGGCTGGTACACCCGGTAATTTACCTCCCCCACCTTTTCTCGAATCTCATATGGCCCTTGCCACTTGGCCATGAGCTTACTCTCGGCTGTGGGTACCAGTACTAATACCGATCGCCCTTGTTAAAAGACCTGACTCTGGCTCTTTTATTATATGTGCGCCTCTGGGTTGCCTGGGCATCTAACAGATGTTCTTTCACGATGGGCATGACCGCCGCGATCCGGTCCTGCATACTAGCCACGTATTCAATTATACTCCTATGTGGAGTCGGCTCTTGTTCCTATGTCTCTTTGGCCACGTCCAACAGACTCCTAGGGTGTCTGCCGTACAATAACTCAAAGGGAGAAAACCCTGTGGAAGCCTGGGGTACCTCCCGGACGGCGAACATCAAATAGGGTAGCAACATGTCCCAATCCCTTCCATCCTTAGAAACCACCTTTTTTAACATGGACTTGAGGGTTCTATTGAACCGTTCTACTAACCCGTCGGTTTGAGGGTGGTACACCGAGGTGCGCAATTGTTTAATTTTTAGCAGTTTGCACAGTTCTCTTGTCACCTTGGATATAAAGGGGGTCCCCTGATCTGTCAGGATCTCCTTAGGTAGTCCCAGGCGACAGAACATGGCAAACAGTTCCCGAGCAATAAGTTTTGCCGAGGTGTGGCGTAGTGGTATAGCCTCCGGGTACCGGGTGGCATAGTCAACGACCACCAGTATATGTTGGTGGCCACGGGCGGATTTTACAATGGGCCCTACCAAATCCATTGCAATTCGTTCAAAAGGTACCTCTATCACTGGCAGGGGTACCAATGGACTACGGAAACTTGCAGTGGGTGATGTCAACTGACATTCGGGGCAGGATTCGCAGTACCTTTTGACCTCAGCATAAACTCCAGGCCAAAAGAACCGCTGCAAAATACGTTCTAGAGTTTTTTTTTCCCCTAAGTGCCCACCCAGCAAGTGTGAGTGTGCCAGATCTAGAATCACCCGACGATACGACTGAGGTGCTACCAACTGTTCCACGACCACTTCCCTGATCTTATCTATCCTATAGAGCAATTCACCACTGACTACCATGCGTGGAAATACCGTAACTGCATTGGGCTGTTGGGCGACGCCGTTTATCTCTAGCACCCTTTCCACGCCTGAGTCAGGGTGGGATCCTGTAGCTGAGCGGTCCCAAACGTGGCCCTGGACACTTCCAGCTCGGGAATCGATGGGGACTCCTCAACCTCTCCTGCCAACACCTCTAAGGGACACCTATCGGGGTCACACTCTATCCCTAGGTGGGACACCCCTATGGCAGGTTCGTCGGGTACAGCATCTGTAATACATTTTACCAAGGGAGCATGGATTTTGTTTTTCCACAGAGTCCAGAACAGGGGCAAATCTCTTCCCAACACAGACCCATAGGGAAGATTTTTTACCACTCCCACCACATGTTTTGTGTCTCCACAGGGCGTAGACAAAACTACCTCCGTAGTTGGATATTCTCGGAGGTCCCCATGGATACATACAACCCCTATCTGCCGTCTGCTGGGGTTGTCGTCTGCCACCAGTGACCCATGTACCAGAGTCACGAGGCTCCCTGAGTCCAAGAGAGCCTCCGTAGGGTACCATTAACCAGTACCTGGCATAGTTGGAGTTCACTGTCCGGGGGGTCGAGGCTCGCGGTGCAGACGGACTGGGCATACATTGAGACCCGGCGGCTATATCCGCAGTGAATGGGTTCAGTAGTCAGGGGACAATTAGCAATCACATGTCCCGGGCCCTGACATCTCCAGCACCTGAGGGTGGAGGTACTGTTAGGTCTTATGACAGTTTGGGAGGGAACCAGTCTCCTGCCACTCTCACTCCGGGGTTCCCCTTCAGCCCGGACACGGTGCTGACTGTCCCTAGCAGGGGGACGTGACCCCTTTTCCGATTCATGGGGTGGCAGGGATCGGCGTGACAGCCGAGAGGGGGCGGAGTCTCGAATGAAGTCCTGAGTGGCCGAGTAGCGCTCGATCAAACTGACTACCTGGTCGAGCGTGCCGGGGTCGCCTTGCCCCACCCAATATTGTATAGCAGCCGGCAGAGTCCTTACCAGCCGGTCAGACACAACCCTCTCCACCATCTGGGCTGGAGACAAAGTCTATGGCTGGAGCCACTTCTTTACCAGTTGCAGGAGGTCATAAGCCTGAGACCGAGCGGGTCGTGTCTCCACATAAGCCCATGTAAATACACGCTGAGCCCTCACGTATGTATTAACCCCTAGTCGGGCAAGGATCTCACCTTTGAGCCTCTGGTAGTCCTGGGCGTCCTCCCGACTGAGATCGAAGTAGGCCTTTTGTGCATCGCTGACCAAAAACGGAGCCACTACTTCAGCCCACTGGCCGACTGGTAGGTTTTCCCGCTCCGCTGTGCGTTCATAAACTGTCAGGAAAGCTTCCACGTCGTCCTCCGGTCCCATCTTCCTCAACGCTGAGCGAACCCTGTCTTGGGCCTCGCGACGTTCAGGGGCTGGCGCCGTCGAGGTCTCCCTCAGAGCAGAAATCTGTTGCAGCAGCACTTCGTTTGTTTTTTGTTGCTGCAGGTACAATAGCTGCTGTTGCTCATTGTGCTGTTGCTCCCGCTCCTGCTGTTGCCGCTGGAGACTCAGGTACTGCTCCTGCTGTTGTCGCTGAGACTGCAGCTGCTGCTGTTGTGTCATTACCAGCTGCTTTAACAGCTCTTCCATTTTGTTCACGGGGTGAGGCTGAAAAGTGGCCGGTCAGATTGTGGTCATGAAGCTGCCGGTGGGTATGCCTCAGTCACAGTGCCCGCATTCTTGCACCAACTGTAAGGTGGCGGTGTTCACACCGTGCAGTAACTGAGACAGTGACCCAAGCAAGTCCAACATAAACAGCTTTTATTCAGCAACTCATGGGTTAAACAGAAAAACGTCCTCCGATACTCAGCCAAGTTAATATCAGTCCATAAACAAAGGTTGCCGGGAACAACGGCCACGCCGGGCCGAACAGAGCCTGACAGGTGCCGAGCCGTGCCAGGTGTAGGTACGGCTAGACGCAATCCTGCGTAGCTTTCCTGCTATGCTCCTAGCAGGGTCACAACATAGAACCACACTAATCCTTAGTGCAGGAGTTTTAAAGACCTGTGGCAAAAAGCCACTGGAAAACCCGGGTTGGAGGGAGGATGCCGCCCCACTGCCTCCTGTGACCTCCTCCAAGGAATGAAGGACCTGCCGGACTTTACCTAATCTGCCTTAGCCAGGCAGTCTGACCAGGTCATTGCTCACCTTCATTCCTGCATTGCAGCCGCAGCTGTGTGTGACTGCAATGCACTCCAATGGTTTTAATAGGTCTCTGTACACATTCTGGGGGAAACATAGCATCCTTCATAAACGATCCCGGTCACTGCCTCACATATGTCAGAGTAATCGCCGGGAGATTTCCTGGAAATGCTCAGACGCATCGGAGACAATATGTGGTTTTACTTGAATTGTATGTTTCCATCAAATCCTAAAAGCAGAAAACGTAGCTATTAGAAGATCTGTTAATAGCAGCTGACCTACTACTAGACTGATACATTGTATTGATTTAAAAAGAGATAATGTAATTACATTTGATAACATTTGTTAATAAAATAATCAATGTATATGATAGGTAACACCAGGTTAGGACATACCGCTGATGCAGCCGGCGCAGCGGGGCCGTTGCAGGCAGGGGAGTACTGCCCATAGCAGCAGCCCACACAGATGCTGTAGGGCCACTCAGTTAAGGGGCCAAGGGCTGCTTGAGACCGGGCCCTGTTATGAATGTTTTAGAAATGAATTCTGAGCAGAAGCTCCCTCTGGTGGTTGCAAACAGTACTGAACCATTCAATGAGGATTGGCAATCAGGGATCACGGACTGGCTGGTTATAAGGGAGGTTTCCCCCATCATGGTTGCCGGTGATCAATTGTTCTTGTCTCAACGTTGTTTCCTGGTTCTCTTGGAAGCTTGCTGAGTCTTGCCTCTTCTCCTGCTCTCAGATAAGATATTTTCTGTTTTTTGTTTTTGTGCTTGCCATTTGTATATTTCTCTGCATTTCTGTGAGGTTGGCCAGGTTTCCCTTCCCGGGGGGCTTGGTCTCCTCTCGGTTCCTCTTGAGCCATTGTTGTTTGTTCATTTGCCTTTTCCAGTTTTTTTTTCTGTGGCTGCGGCTTAGTTTTGTTACACCAGAGAACTAATTTAGGTGGTAGAGGTTGTGTGATCTCAGGTGTTTTTGCAATTAGTAGCGTTGGTTTTTTTTTAGGGTTTTTTTGGATTGCAGTAAGTATCCTTCCTATCCTTTTCTGTCTAAGTCAGATTGGGCCCCAGCCTTTGCTTATACTATTTTCTGTCTGTGTCTGTATTTCCTCTTGTCTAACCGCCATTACATGTTTGGGGGCTTCCCATGTTCTTTGGGGATCTGCTCTGGGGAAGATAGCTTTCCTCTTTCTATCTTTAGGTGTAGTTAGCCTCTCAGGCTGTGACGAGGCATCTAGGACCAACGTAGGAACGCTCTACGGCTGCCTTTAGTTGTGGTGGTTAGTCAGGGTTCTGCAATCCAGTAGATTCCAACCTCTCTAGTGTATTGCCGTTTTTGCCTGCTCTCCTCAGCTACCAAAACATAACAGGGCCCCCCCTTTCTTCAGCCCGTAATCATTCTGATACCAAGAGCTGGGGAGAGGGGAAGTGTGTGAACCGTGCGGATTCACCGCGTCCAACACATTGTACAAGAGAAATTTATCTTGTGGAGGCTCGCGATAAATAGACAAGCTGCTGTCTGGAAAGACGCGCCACATGTGTTTCTCGACGAGTGTTCCGCGGGCGTCTCTGGACACATAGTGGAGATGGGATTTCTTGAAATCCCATCCACTATGCTGTAACATCTGGACGCTGCGGGTTGGACACTGCAGAAGTACACAGCGTCAAACACGTAGCGTTTACTGATCATGTGCACATACTTAAAGTGTATTCTGCTACTTCCACTGTTACATTCCTAGCAGCATCCTGTCACAAGGTAGAGGGCGGGATAGTAGAGCTCACAGTATGGGACAGCATGGCAGTAGCAGGGAGCTGACATCAGTCCTCTCTGTTCTGTCCCCATCCTTCACAGTGGGTTCTACAGCACTTTTCAGCTGATCTATGAACTATGTGGCCGACCTCCTATGAGGATGAATATCTGATATCATAGAAGATTAGTATGTGTGTGTGTTTTAAATGTTTTTATGTGTATATATGTGTGAATGTGTGTGTATGCATGTACCGTATATGTTTATATGTGTATATACTGTATATGTGTGTGTATGTATGTGTGTGTCTATTGTAAGGGTTTGACTCGCTCAGCTGCGACGGAGGCAATCAGGAGGCATGTTCCTTTAAAAGTTCATGGGGGTTTATTGCTTCATAAACCATCAAAGCAAAGTAAAGTACAATTCTCCAGTACTTCAGGCTTGGTCCTAGAGCCTCAACACACACAGGAGGCTTCCACCTCCCCACATACAGCCCCTGTGTTAAGCCATAGCCTCCATTATATAGCTAACACCCACAGCTAACACATGTCACATGACTACTCATGTGGTAGTGACATCACCACAGGTCCTAAAAACACATACAAAGGTATGGTGATGCCCCTATCCAGGGCTGAGGTATACGGGCAGCCCGACCCTCCCATCTCTCAGTGCTGCCTGTAACCCGGACCCAAGTGTATTAAATGACCCCTTAGGCTGCTTTCACACATCAGTCTTTTGACGTCAGGCGCGATCCGGCGTGTTTTTAAAAAAACGCATCCGGTACCGGATGCGTTTTTTTACCATTGACTTTCATTAGCGCCGGATCACGCCTGATGTCATTGCGTTGCATCCGTTTTTGGCCGGATCCGTCGGAAATGTACATTCCGGCGGCCGGACAAGACGATGGCTGCAACGTTTTTTTTTTTCCGGAGCCGCCTGATAGTGCCTGAATCGGCGCTTCAGGCGGCCGGAAACAATGCAAATCTATGGAACCGGACCAGTCTTTTGACAAATCCGTCAGAAAACTGATCCGGAAACCAAGGTCTCTCTCTCTCTCTCCTCGGTCCGGACATTGGAACCTGCATTTTCCACATAGAAATGTTATCTTTTCGGGTTCAAAAGGTCAGGACGGATCCGGCAAGAAAACTGATCAGTTGCATCAGTTTTTTTAAAATCAGCGCCGGATCCGTCCTATCAGGCATAGGACGGATTATGCCTGACGTCAAAAGACTGTTGTGTGAAAGCAGCCTTAGTGCTTATGTGCACTAAAGAAAACACTCCGGGTTACATCACGGGGAGCTGCCATCCCTGTGACACATACCTCCCATTCACTAAGGCTACTTTCACACATCAGGCTTTTTGAATCAGGCGCGGTCCGGCGTCGCGCCGGAGCGCCGGATGCGGCAATGAAATGAAAAACCTGATGCGCCGGATCCGGTTTTCTGCCTGATCCGTTTAGCGGATCAGTCAGAAAACCGGATCCGGCACATCAGTTTCAATCCGTTTTTTATCCGTTTTTTGACGGATTACGACGGATACGGTTTTCAATCACGCCCCTTTTATTTCAAAATCTGATTGGCTACTGTAAATCCTATATATACAGTGTTCCTACAGCCCATCTTTGACAGGTTGTAGAGGAGCATTTTTGAGAGAAGAGCAAGTGACTGATGAAGATGGAGGCAATTATTGGTAATATTTTCCGGAATCTTGTGGATTTCACAGTGGAGGCGAATCGCTTGCGGTTTATCGCTATGGAGAAGGAGAGAAGGATCGAGCAGCGCCTAAAGCGTCAGCGACAGCGACGCCGCCGTATGTGGATCCACCCCATCACGGCGCAGAGACTAACCCGTGGAGTCTATTCGACACTCAATATGGAGCTAAGAGATAATCCAGAAAATGTTTTTTCTTATCTTCGTATGAAGAAGGAAACTTTGAAATGTTGGTGGAGAGGATTGAAGACAAGATCAGGAGATGTGACACTTACTGTCGGTATTCGATTTCTCCGTCGGAGCGTCTCATGGTGACAATAAGGTAAGCTATTATTTTTGAATGTGCTTGCTTGTACACAGTTGTATTGTTGTTATTTTTTATTCTAGGACTAAAAGGCAATCGAAGGATTACTACCAGTGCAATAAAAAATGGTCAAAAACTTGTGTGTGTTTATTTCATTCAAATGCATATTTTGTGTATCTTTGTGGGTAATGTTTAATACAATGTGGTTATTGTTATATTCTTTTTTTGCTTACTTTTATGCTATGTGGGTAGTGCTTAAATAAATGTGGGTTTTGCTCTATTCTGTTTTGGCATACTTGAATACTTTGTGGGTAGTGCTATGTTCTTTTTTGGATTACTTGTATACAATGTGGGTATTGCTCTATTCTGTTTTGGCATACTTTAATAATTTGTGGGTAGTGCTATGTTCTTTTTTGGCGTACTTTTATACAATGTGGGTATTGCTCTATTCTGTTTTGGCGTACTTTAATACTTTGTGGGTAGTGCTATGTTCTTTTTTGGATACTTGTAAACTATGTGTGTATTGTTTTATACCATGTGGGTATTGATATATTCTGGTTTTTGCCTTTTCCAATTTTTATACATGAGTTCTGAGCAGTGATTGTGATTTTTTTTTTTTTTAGATTCCTTGCAAGTGGAGAATCACTCTCCTCACTCCATTTCCAATTTAGATTGGGAATCTCAACCATATCGGGCATAATAAAGCACACCTGTCGTGCACTCTGGGACTGTTTGGTCTCGGAATATATGCCTGAACCTACTACACAGCGGTGGATGGAAATAGCAGATAAGTTCAAACAGATCTGCCAATTTCCAAATTGTCTTGGAGCGATTGATGGCAAACATGTCAGAATTGTGAAGCCAGCGGGAACAGGATCAGAATATTTTAACTATAAAAAATATTTCTCCGTTGTCTTGATGGCCATCGCTGATGCCGAATATAGGTTCATTGCAGTGGACATAGGGGCATATGGACGATCGAACGATTCTCAAGTCTTCAAACTTTCAGCAATGGGCCATCGACTCTATGGGAACACATTCCATTTCCCAGCCCTAGGCCGCTATCTCAAACCACAGGGCCACCTATGCCATATGTGTGTGTTGGTGATGAGGCTTTCCAGCTCTCAGAACATTTATTAAAACCGTATGCCAGTAGAGGACTGACCCATACTAAACGGATTTTCACTTACAGGCTGAAGAATGGTGGAGTGTACGTTTGGAATCCTTACTGCAAAGTTGCGGGTGCTATTGACAGCCATCAATTTGAAAACTAACACTGTTGACGAAGTAATAAAAGCCTGTGTGGTACTGCACAATGTTGTGATCTCCAAAGAAAAATTGACCATTGAGGACCACCTGCAACAAACAACTTTACACGATTATCTCAATAATACTAATCAAAGTTCTGTTGCTGTTTCTAGGATGAGGGACAGATTTGCCCAGTACTTTAATTCAGCCGAAGGACAGGTCGACTGGCAGGATGACCGTGTGTGATCAATTGTTATTTTTGTCCCTAAATGTAATGTTTCTGTCTTTACCATTGGTACAGTTATTAATCTTTATTACACATGTAACCTTACATAATTTGTAACATTATAAACATTATGAGAGACAAAAAATTGAATCAACCAATTCAAAATTTATTAAACCAATATTTTTAAACGTTTGTAAATGTTAAATTTCAAAATATCTTTGATAAAAAATTTTTTGGCATTCAATGACTGAGTTTTTTTTTAAAAAACATTTGTACATAACATTACAACGATGTGTAGTGTGGGGCGGACATACTATTGGAGGGGCTGCGGGACACTTCGACCGTGGGAGTGTGTAGAGAGGACTGGGATGCTGGTGGGGAAGGAACAGTAAGAGGTTAAAGGGTGGAAAGGGTTAAAGAATGTGAGGACAATTTGGAGGCAGAATCGGTGATGAGTGGTGGAGTGGAGGGTGGGGCAGGTACTGGAGGAGCAGGTGATATGGTAGGGAATTGGTAGGGGGAAGGAGATTGGTAAGAGGTGGGAGTGTGGTACAGGGTAGGTGGTTGGTACGGGGTAGGTGGCTGGTACTGGGGAGGTTGTTGGTACTGAATAGGTGACAGGAGTTGTTGAGGGGACTGGAGTTGGTGAGGTGGCAGAAGTTGGGGAGGTGGCTGAAGTTGGGGAGGTGGCTGAAGTTGGTTAAGTGGCTGGAGTTGGGAAGGTTGCAGAAGTTGGGAAGGTGGCTGAAGTAGGGAAGGTGGCTGAAGTTGGGAAGGTGGCTGAAGTGGGGAAGGTGGCTGAAGTGGGGAAGGTGGCTGAAGTTGGGAAGGTGGCTGAAGTTGGGAAGGTGGCTGGTACTGAGGAGGTTGGTGATAGTGGGGAGGTTGCTGGAACTGTGGAGGTGGCTGATAATTAATAGGAGGGGGAGGAGGCATGCCGACTGGAAGGGGGTGAGGGGGAGGAACAACTGGGGTGGATGGAGGAGGATGGGAGACAACCTGCACTAGAGCAGCGTTGAACGTGTGCATCACATACATCTGCTGGTCAGCAGATAGCGGATCTATGCGCTCCGCAACCGACCTAAAAAAACTGTGGTTCGGTGATGCTCTTGCTTCAGAATGCACGCTTTGCCGAAGTGTCTTTACCTCCGAAACTGCGGAGGTTATCTGATGAATGCCTGCGGTAACTTGCTCAGATAACACTTTAAGGCAGTTCTGAAAAGATGCATTCAAATGCAAGAACTCGGGCGCATAGTTCCTTTCCTGACCCCTCTGCCGTTGCCGCCCAGTAGCCGCAGATGTACTAGAGGTGGCAGGGGCAGAAGGGTGGGGTAAAGGAAAATCTATCTGTTGACCAGCAGCCTCATGCAATGCATTTGGCCACGCTGCTGCAGCGCTGGTGGAGGGGAAAGAGGGCTCACGTGTGGGTGCAGATGGGTCGGGGCGGTCAAAGAGTCCCTCGGTGCCGGTCTCCTCAGGGATCGCCTCAGAAGGGCCCAACTCTGCGGGTGCCCGAGTGCTGCTCACCGTGCTGTTGAATAAAGAGAAAAGATACAATTAATAAACTGTATTTCAATGGCCCTGACTGTGAAAAAAAAGGTGTTCGACATGTAAACATTTTTTTTTTTAATATTTACCTTCTGGTGACCATCGTTTCACGCAGGAACGCCAGAGCTCTTGCGTATTTATATTTGCTCTAGCGTCCTGAAGAACCACTCGGGGCCCACATTTCTTTGTTGAACTCCTTCTTGAAGCGATCCCTGATAGACCGCCACCGCTTCATAATTCTCTCCCCTGAAACGAGATAGCACAAATTGGTTAGTATAATACATACGTGTTTTCCAAACTACAGTCCTCATGTCACCCACGGGTCATGTTTTCATGATTTACATAGTGTTGTACCAAAGGAAATCCAGAAAACATGACCCCTTGGGGTTCTAGAGGACTGGAGTTGTGGAAACACAGGTTTAAATCCAGCAGCCCTACTGAACTGTATATACTTACGCATTTTAGACTGTGACCGAGCTTCAAGGTCCTCCCAGTAGCCAACAAGTTGGGAACAAACTTCATCCCAGAGCCGACGGGTCACTATCTGATCTGAATGGCGGCGGTCCCCCATGTTCCACAGCGGCTCCCGCTCTCTAATCAGATCTATTAATAGGTCGATATCGATCCCCTCCTCTCCGTCTGAGTCGGGAGCACGCTGTGAAGCCTTTAAAAAAAATTAGAACAATAAAAAAGTTTAATTATAAAAAAAAAGTGCATTTATTTAAAAATAAAAAAAAAATAAAAATTATAATACTTACAGGTTGAAGACCGCCGCGTTCTTCATGTCGACTCTGGGAGGCATTGTGAGGACCTCTTGAAGCCACAGGTGCGGAAGACTGAAAAAAAAAAAAAAATTAATGTTGTTTTTCGTTTGTTCTTTTTTTTTGGGATGTGTTGTGTAGTGAGATGTTGTGTTGTACTGATGGATGCAGGAAACTTACGAATTGCGAGCCCACTCCGGGTATCTGTCCACCCCGTCCTTCTTCTGGGAGCTCCTCTGGTTCAGATTCCTGTATTAAAAAAAAAAAAAATTCATTGTGAAAGAAAAAAAAAAATGTATCCAAGAGTTGTTTTTTATTAATTTAAAACAAATTAAAAAAAAAATTGATTTTGGAAACATATTTTGTAACAAATACCGCTAAATGCTGCCGATGAGTGGGAGGGCTCCCAGAAGAACTACTGTCCTGCTGCCGGCCGTACTCCATCGCTATCTGAGATGGTCGTCTGTTGTGCATTAAAGAGGAAAATAAAAAAAAATGAATACATAGCCACAATCATGGCCCTTGCTGAAAGAAAAAAAATCTTGTTTGCGCTTATTTGGTGTGTGATATTTACCGTCTGCTAGATGCCGCCTGTTCACCGTGTTCTCCAGCGTCATGTTGTGGTGGTGGTGGTGGTGTGCTTGTCCGTGGCCTATGATGCTGTCCTCTGCAGTGTAACAAAAAAAAAAAAGGAAAAAAAAAAAAGGCTCAAACCATGGACCGGTCTGAAAGACAAAAGTTCTGTTTGCGGTTATTTGGTTTGAGATATTTACCGTCTGCTAGATGCCGCCTGTTCACCGTGCTCTCCAGCGTCATGTTGTGGTGGTGGTGGTGGTGGTGTGATTGACCGCAGCCTCCGATGCTGTACTCTGCAGTGTAACAAAAATAAAAAAAAGGAAAAAAAAAAAAAGGCTCAAACCATGGACCGGTCTGAAAGACAAAAGTTCTGTTTGCGGTTATTTGGTTTGAGATATTTACCGTCTGCTAGATGCCGCCTGTTCACCGTGCTCTCCAGCGTCATGTTGTGGTGGTGGTGGTGGTGTGCTTGTCCGTGGCCTAAGATGCTGTCCTCTGCAGTTTAACAAAAAGAAAAAAAAAAAAAAAGGATCAAACCATGGACCGGTCTGAAAGACAAAAGTTCTGTTTGCGGTTATTTGGTTTGTGATATTTACCATCTGCTAGATGCCGCCCGGTCACAATGCTGTTGTGGTGGTGCAGTCGCAGCCTGCTGCCTCCGATGTCCTCTGCTGTTGAAAAAATACAATTCAAATTAATACATGGACACAATCATCATATACATGATACATTGAGCAAATCAAATCATGATTAGTGTTGAGCAATACTGCTCGATATCTAAAAATATCGGATCGGAATGGTATCGCCGATATCACTAAATATCGGCGATATCCGATTCCGATACCGGAAGTCCCATGTAAGTCTATGGGAACAAAATATCGCAACTAAAAAAAACCTTTATTTCCTTGTAAACACTAAATATACACACATAGAATACATATATATATATATATACATGTCATTGTGACATATATATATATACATATATGTATAGTTTATACACTTCTACATAGTAAAATATCCTCTGATTCAATTGCCGGGTAAAGCCGGCTTCTGTGAAAAGACAGAAGCACCCAACATGAAATGACACTTGGTGTACATAGGGTTAACCATGTATTTTCATGTCGTTTGCAATCTGATTTGCACAAACAGTTACATCAGTCTATGTGTGCAAAATTTCACACCTGTAGGGGTTAATTAAAGGTGTAAATTCGTTGTAAAAAAAACGGACTTTTTTGCTACGAATTTACACCTTTAATTAACCCCTACAGGTGTGAAATTTTGCACACATAGACTGATGTAATTGTTTGTGCAAATCAGATAGCAAAGGACATGAAAAGACATGGTTAACCCTATGTACACCAAGTGTCATTTCATGTCAGGTTCTGCATTTTCACAAAAGCCGTCAATTGAATTAGCGGCTATTATACTATGTAGAAGTGTATGAACTATAAATATAAATATATATATATGTGTCACAAATTCAATGACATGTATATATATATATATATATATATATATATATATATGAGGTGTAAAATTGTTTAAAAAAAATGCGTGGGCTCCCGCCCTATTTTCGCAACCAGACAGACAAAGCCAGCGAATGGGGGCAGATAATAATAGCCCAGAGAGGGACCATTATTTTTGCCCCCCCCTGGCTACTAACATCTGCCCCCAGACACCCCAGAAAAGACAAATCTATAATTAGATTCGCCCTTTCTGGCACTTTGCCCGTCTATTCCCATTGCCCTGTAGCGGTGGCGAATGGGTTAATATGGGGTTAAAGCCACATTGCAATTGAAAAGTGACCTTAAGCCAGGTTAATAATTGAGAGCTGTCAATTAGACAACTATCAATTATTAATCCTATTGCATGAAATAAAAATAAAACACACACACTTTAATTAAAAATCATTTTAATGAAATAAAGACACATGTTTTTGACCATCTTTATTTGACTGCAAAAACCATTTCCTGTAATAAAAATAAAATAAAAAAGCAAAATTATTCTTACCTATCCCATGCACAGTCAGGTCCCACGGTGTAATCCTTCAGAAAGGGTTAATGTTTACTGCAGGGACCGCAGCTAATGCTGCAGCCTCACAGTAAACCCCCAAATGAATGAGCTCCTCTCCTGGCTGACAGGAGAGGAAGTGGAAAGCTTAATTGATTGCTTTCCACTTTCACTTCAGGTCAGCCAGGGACACAATCAGTGACGTCAGAGGGAACTGATTAACAAAAATAGGGGTTCCCTTCGAATAAAAAATGGCGTGGGGTCCCCCCTATTTTTGTTAACCAGCCAGATGAAGCAGACCGCTGAGGCCTGGATTTTCAGGCTGTTAAGGAGCCAAGATCCATGGACCTTGCCAGCCTGATAATACCAGGCCACAGCAGTCTGCATATCTTGGCTGATTAACAAAAATAGGGGATCCCCTCGAAAAAAATTGGCGTGGGGTCCCCCCTATTTTTGTTAACCAGCCAGATGAAGCAGACCGCTGAGGCCTGGTTTTTCAGGCTGGTAAGGATCCAATATCCATGGACCTTGCAAGCCTGATAATACCAGGCCACAGCAGTCTGCTTAGCTTGGCTGGTTAACAAAAATAGGGGATCCCCTCGAAAAAAAAACGGCGTAGGGGTCCCCCTATTTTTGTTAACCAGCCAAGTAAAATGCAGACTGCTGCGGCCTGGTATTAAAAGACTGTCAAGGCCCATGGATTTTGGCCCTCAACAGCCTGATAATACCAGGCTACAGCAGCCCCACATTTGGCGCATCAAAAGATGTGCCAATTGTGGCACTTTACCTGGCTCTTCCCACTGCCCTGTAGCGGTGGCAAGTGGGGTAATAAGGGGTTAATGTCACCGTTGATTGCACGGTGACAATAAGCCCGGTTAATAATGGAGAGGTGTCAATAAGACACCGATCCATTATTAATCCCAAAGTTATTAAATGTATAAAAAAAAGACAATGCAAGAAAAAAGTCTTTTAATGAAATAAAAGAGACAACACAGTTTTCATTAATTTTATTATACACTCATTCCTGCGACGCCATCGATCTCCTGTAAAAAAAAGAAAAAAAACAAACCAACAGTATACCACCTGTCCGACGCAGTCCATAGTAACGACAGTCCCACGACGATCCAGCTCTGCTACATCGCAATGACAGGCAGAGCCTGTCATCGCAACGCAGCACAGCTGATTACCTGCTTCCCCGGCGGTGACGTCATCAGACTGACTGCTTTACGGCCGGGATTACCCAGCAGTCACTGCAGTTATCGCGAGAAACTGCATGTGACCGCCGGGGAAAGATGATGGCGGCCATGAAGCAGTCCAGCCCGTGACCGCCGGAGATCTTCTGCCAGGTAAGTGCCGCTGACTCCTGACAGACCCGACCGACGGACAGTGACAGTGACAATCCCGATTCCGGTATCCGATATGACGAAAATATCGGAACTAAGTATGAAAGGCCGATAGAGCTAATATCGGCCGATACCCGATACTTGCGGTATCGTATCGCTCAACACTAATCATGATTAATTAGGATATTTTCACTGTATAGCAATACCCTCATAGCATACAGCAATACCAACATAATAGAGAAAATATGCAACACTGTATATATCAATAACCATAATATAGAACTATGCCAACATAGTATATACCAATACACAACTAGTATACATCAATGACAAAAGTATATATCATTAGCCACATTGTATACTACTATGCCAACACAGTATATATCAATACCCACATTGTATACAAGTACGCCAAAACAGAATAGAGCAATACCCACATTGTATACAAGTAATCCAAAAAAGAACATAGCACTACCCACAAAATATTCAAGTATGCCAAAACAGAATATAGCAAAACCCACATTTATTTAAGCACTACCCACATAGCATAAAAGTAAGCAAAAAAAGAATATAACAATAACCACATTGTATTAAACATTACCCACAAAGATACACAAAATATGCATTTGAATGAAATAAACACACACAAGTTTTTGACCATTTTTTATTGCACTGGTAGTAATCCTTCAATTGCCTTTTAGTCCTAGAAAAAACAACAACAATACAACTGTGTACAAGCAAGCACATTTAAGTACACCAAAAAAGAACATAGCACTACCCACAAAGTATTCAAGTATGCCAAAACAGAATAGAGCAAAACACACAATTATTTAAGCACTACCCACATAGCATAAAAGTCAGCAAAAAAAGAATATAACAATACCCAATTGTATAAACATTACACACAAAGATACACAAAAATTTGCATTTGAATGAAATAAACACACACAAGTTTTTGACCATTTTTTATTGCACTGGTAGTAATCCTTCAATTGCCTTTTAGTCCTAGAAAAAAAACAACAATACAACTGTGTACAAGCAAGCACATTTAAGTACACCAAAAAAGAACATAGCACTACCCACAAAGTATTCAAGTATACCAAAACAGAATAGAGCAAAACACACATTTATTTAAGCACTACCCACATAGCATAAAAGTCAGCAAAAAAAGAATATAACAATACCCACATTGTATAAACATTACACACAAAGATACACAAAAATATGCATTTGAATGAAATAAACACACACAAGTTTTTGACCATTTTTTATTGCACTGGTAGTAATCCTTCAATTGCCTTTTAGTCCTAGAAAAAAAAACAACAATACAACTGTGTACAACCAAGCACATTTAAGTACGCCAAAAAAAAACATAGCACTACCCACAAAGTATTCAAGTATGCCAAAACAGAATAGACAAATACCAACAATGTATAAAAGTACGCCAAACCAGAATAGAGCAATACCAACAATGTATAAAAGTACGCCAAACCAGAATAGAGCAATACCAACAATGTATAAAAGTACGCCAAAACAGAATAGAGCAATACCAACAATGTATATAAAAATACGCCAAAACAGAATAGAGCAATGCCCACATTGTAGAAAAGTACGCCAAAACAGAATAGAGCAATACCCACATTGTATTGAGCACAACCCACAAAGTATACAACAATGCAAACACATAGTATACACGCATAGTATCATGGGGTGGGTGATATTTACCATCTGCCGATTGCTCCCGTCTCCTCTGCGCCCACATCTTCATGGTCCCCAGATTCCATTTGGATGGGTGCTGCTGTTGCTTGTTCAAAATCCAGTACAATTTGATGATGGCTCTCTCTTGATGCTTGCATAGCATGTGGCAGAGTGTCCCACAGGTGTGGTATATATATGTTTGCTTCTGTCTGGGCTAATTAACATTCCCAGACAAAAAAAACGGATCAGGCCACCGGATCAGGTTTCTGCCGGATGCGGCGCAATGCGGCGCTCATAGACTTTCATTGTAGACAAAGGCCGGAAGCGCCGGATCTGGCCCTTCCGGCTTTTTGGCCGGAGAAAAAAAACGTTATAAAATGCGTCTTTCCTAGACGCCGGAAACAAACCAGACACCGCATCCGGCAGAAAACGGACAGAACGCAGGTACATGCGGCGCGATCCGGCGCTATATTTTGTCAATGTTAAAACCACCGGATCCGGCGTGTTCGTTCGCCGCATCCGGTGTTCAAAAAAAAGGCCAGATGGCGCCTGATTCAAAAAAACGGATGTGTGAAAGTAGCCTAAGCGACCATTAGTATCGCTACACTATCTATGTGTGTTTGTATATGTGTCTATGTATGTGTATGCCTGTGTGCATGTGTGTAAATGCATGTGTGTATGTGTCTGTCTAAGTGTGTATGCATGTGTATGAATTTGTGAGTATGTATGTGTGTATGTACAGTCATGGTCGAAAGTTTTGGCACCCTTGAAATTGTTCCAGAAAATGAAGTACCATATTTTTCCAAAAAAATTATTGCAATTACACCTGTTTTGTTATACACATGTTTATTTCCTTTGTGTGTATTGGAACAACATAAAAAAATAGAGAAAAAAAGGCATATTGGACATCATTTCACACAAAACACCCAAAATAGCCTGGACAAATTTGTTGGCACTCTCAACTTAATATTTGGTTGCACACCCTTTGGAATAAATAACTGCAATCAATCACTTCCTATAACCATCAAGAAGCTTCTTACTCCTCTCAACTAGAAATTTTGACAACTCTGTTTTCGCAAACTTCTCCAGATTTCTCATATATGAAGGATGTCTTTTCCCCAACAGCAATTTTAAGCTTTTCCATAGGTGTTCAAAGGGATTTAGATCCAAGCTCATTGCTGGCCACATCAGAACTCTCCAGCGCTTTGTTTCCATACCTTTCTGGGTGCTTCTTGAAGTATGTTTGGGGTCATTGTCCTGCTAGAAGACCCATGACCTAGGATACAAACCCAGCTTTTTGACACAGGGCACTCCATTGTGACCCAAAATCCTTTGGTAATCTTCAGATTTCATGATGCCTTGCACACAGTCAAGGCACCCAGTTCCAGAGGCAGCAAAACAACCTCAAAACATCTTCAAACCTCCACCATATTTGACTGTAGGCACTGTTTCTTTTCTTTGTAGGTCTCATTCCAATTTCAGTAAACAGTAGAAAGTTGTGCTTTAACAAAAAGCTCTATCATGGCCTGTTCTGTCCACAAGATGTTTTCCTAGAAGGTTTTTAGTGTTACTCACATACATTTAGTCAAACTGTTTTCTCAGGATTGCTGAGGGTCCCAGTCATCAGTCCCCCAACAGTCATTAAGTTATCCCTTATCATTAGGATCGGGGATAACTTGATTTATTTGGGCAATAACTTTTTAAGACAACATGGCCTCTTTTCAGCGTATTCCCCATGATGCCTATGTTGAACAGTTGTCTCCTATGGATGCCATACAGTGGTTTCAGCATCCACTGTAAAAAAAAGTAAATGTTTTATATCCTTTATAGGATATCGTTGTATGGAATAGTGCAGTCTGCTACACTATTCCACACTTCTACTTGTAGTATACTACCAGATACCACCTGGTATAGATATCAGACATATAATCTAATTTAATATATACATGGTTTGGGCTCAGCATAGCCAAATTCTAACAGAGATATATATGTATCTCCATCTTAGTAAAAAAATATAGATATATATATATATTTTAATAGGTGTGGAGGGCCCAAATAGAACTTTTGCTGTGGGGCCCTGTGAACTCTATTTATGCCCCTGCTTGCAGGGTGGTAATTATGAGGGCAATCTGGCTTGTTGCTTATAGCCCGAGGCTCCAGGGGTCCCATGGCCAGATCGCCATCATCATAAGTGGCATGCTAGAAAGGGAAGGGGTCTCAGACATATTTCTTCCACAGGGTACCAAGCTGTCAGTATCCATCCCTGAGTAGCACTTACATTAATATGTAGTTAAATCTTAGAGATTAAACCAATAACCTCAGATTTCATTTCAAAGTTTTCTGCACTTTAACAAGAGGGATTTGCAAATCTGGAGATTTCATTTAAGGTGAAGCTGTGCAATAGTCATTTTCTTTTAATGACAGTATGAAAAAAAGTTGTATAATATATGGCAATTATAAGCACCAGAGTCATTTTTGTTTAAGAATACTTTTTGTTTTGTAGATATTTTTCTAGTATCCAAAGTTTGGTTTTGTTTGCAATCCTTAAGGAACATCTGTTGCAGTTCCATCAGGATGCTCTGCTATTTTTTTTGGGCAAAATGACAAACTCCATGATAGAAACCCGACAGGCCCAGTTAGAGTCAATGGCGTTTTGTCTGACGTCTTGTGACCAATCAATGAAATCAAATTTTCTACTCTTATGATGATGTGAATACTTTTCTGCCCAATGATAACAAAAGTATCCTTGGAGTGATACCTTTATTGGCTAAACAGAAAATAATATGTTTGCAAGCTTTCAGAGCACAGGGGCTCCTTCTTCAGGCAAGATTACAAATAGATTAGATAATTTCTACTCTTAAGCCCGGGTCTCACATAGCGATACACCAGCGATCCCGACAACGATCAGGATCGCTGGTGTATCGCTACATTATCGCTGCTGAGCTGCCAAACAGGCAGCTCAGGCAGCGATCAGTACAAGCGACACTGCGGGTAACATCGCTTAGTTACCCGCAGTGTACCTTGGATACCAGCGCCCTGCTTCAGGGAGCTGGTATCCAAGGTACACAGCGGGTTTCTAGGCACAGCCCCGCACCTGGAAACCCGCTGTGTACCTTGGTTATCAGCGGATCGCTGGTCTCCCGCCTGTCACACGCAGCAATGTGTGCCTGTCAGCGGGAGACCAGCGATCAAAAAAATGTCCTGGCCTTTCAGCGACGATCAGCGATACCCGGCAGGGGGGCTGATCGTCGCTGAATGTCACACACAGCGATATCGCTGGTGAGCTCGCTGCTGTGTCACAAAACTAGTGACTCAGCACCGATCCCGCTAGCGAGATCGCTGTGTGAGACGGGGGCTTTATGGCAGAACAGAAAACCAGAATTCAAAGAGCAGATATGAAAATAGATGTAGATTCTAATATTTTGTGGCTGAAATGCTGCCGTGAGATGAAAAACATACTTGTTTGTCAGCAAGATAAAGCTGATCCTGCACATTTTTTAAAAATCCTCACATAAAGTCTGTACAGCGACACAGAAATTCCCTATGGTGCCATATCACAAAGCAGATGCATAGTGCTTTACTTCTAGTAGAGAACATTTCTAATAAGGCACATAACAGTTTATGCCAAGCTTTTCTTCTGTCTGATTTCGTATAAATCTGAAAACAACTGTATATGAAATTGGAGGCATTCTGATATATAATAGGGCCCTATAGACTTCTATGGGGGCCCTATAGAGATGACGAAACCTTTCAAAATGTATTTCCTGCAGATTCACTAGATTTGGCTGACAGCATTGATTTAGTTGGAATAAAAGTGACTCAATTGCTGTGAAAAGATGTTTATTAAGCTACGAGGTCTCTCCAGACCCCCAAACCTAATAAATTTAGGAGATGAAAAGGGTTAAAAATACCCAAATACACTTTGCTCACCTCACCTGTCCTAAACCCACACCTTTCCTTAACCCTCTGCTGAATCCTCCTGAATCTCCATGTTTGCCTTCAATTCTTTTTGCACTGAAGCCAGTGATTGGTCTCACTTGGTCATGTGACAGTACAAGGATCTAGAACAGGTGTGTATAATGTTGTATGATTTAGACCCTTTCCCGATCCTCAAAAGAAGTGTGGTATTCATGTTAATCAAACCCAAAAATTTACAGATTATCTAGCATCTGAAAGTTTAGGGAACTCTGTAATGACTTGATGCTCTCATCTCTAGTGCCTTAATAATAGTGCTTATCGGACTAGTTGACCCAACAGCTAGAGGTCCAACCCACACCTATAAACATGAACATATGGCTGGCTTAAAGGGAATATGTCAGCAGGTTTTTCTAGTTAATCTGAGGATAGCATGAGGTAGGGGATAAAACACAGAATTCAGTGATGTGTCATTTATTAGGCTGTGTGCTGTTGTTTACTTAAAATGAAGGCATTATAAATAGGACATTATCATTGCCCAGACTAGCAGCCTTGTGTCAAGTCATCCTACTCCGCCCTCTCCTGTGATAAGAAGCTCACTGTTAATAGACTATGTAGATAGAGCCTGGAGTGGGCGTGGTTAGCTTTCTCAGCTCTGCTTCATGCTACATCTAAAAACTCTGATAATGTCACCACTGCTGCACCTAATAAACTAGGCGCTACATCGCTGGAACAAGGGGCTCTTTTTCTATTATGGCGCTCTCAGATGAGGTAGAAAAAACTTGCTGACAGCTTCCCTTTAAGAGCTTCTATGGAGTCATTGAACCCTTACTGTCCACAGTGATAGCTTTGTAGTGTGAAGATCTGTGATCTCTAAATCCCAGCTGAAAATGCTTGAAATACCAAATGTAACCAAAGACAATTTATTTTTAATTAAATGACAGTGCAAACTATCTAAAATTATGTAAACTTTATAGAAAAGCCACCACTGACAGTCTTCATTGTTACGGTCAATATAGTCAGTCACATAGCTTACGAGTCTGCGCCTTAATGTACAGTTTTTCCCTCTTTTTATTAGATAAAGCTGTGAATGCAAAGAAATGTAATTGTTTTTGACTCTGTACAACCAGAATAGATAGAGCTCAGGGCTCAAATTATGTAGTGATGCTATAAAACTTTATTTTTAAAGGAAGTAAACTACCATTTTATAGTAGGTCAAATATTCTATGGAACAATTGTATGGATTTCTGCATTAGTGCTGATAGGAATATATTTAGGAAATCAAAGGCACCTAGTACAGTGAGTAATTTGTTATCCTCTTTAAAAGCTGTACACGATAGGGGAGCAGAGAGCCATTAATACAGTAAATTGAATAGCTGTAGAATGGACTCGTTTGTAGGCATAGAGTGTGCTCTAGGAAGATAGAGTGTTCACTCTCATCCCTGGCAATAAATTGTAATGGTACAGTGGCAGATAGCATCCACAGCAAAATTGTGTTTTTGTTTTCTTTAGATTTCAGCATCTTTATATTTTCCCCTGTCATATGGCGCTTTTTGTCATTGTGGCTAAAAGTGACAAGATAGAACACCGGGCTCATCAAGACGCTATTGTGATGTTTTATGTGCTAAATAGTATAATAAAACAGGAAATTTCTTAGCACTGTGTAGGTTGTTTTATTACTAGAGATGTTGACCCTTGCATTGCAGGATCAGCTTCAAAGCTGCCGACAGACAGTAAATACCAGATGTGGAACTTTTCATGTGCCTATTGAAATTTGCATAAAATTTAAAGGGGAAAGATTTAGGCTTGATCACAGTGTCTTACAGTTCCAGCAAAGTGCATGGAATTTATAAAAATCTCATGCACACTGTGCTTTTTTTTAATGAACTCTAAACTGACCTGTGGTGCATGTTTAAAATCTGCAGCATGTCAATTTCTTTTATGTGCGGATTTTACTCATAGAATTGCAATAGGTGCAAAAAAACTCATATTTGTTTATATTGCATTTCTGCTGTGAAATTGCACAAAAAACATACAGTGCCTTGCGAAAGTATTTATGCTTCAAACATAAAGATACCAAATGTAAATTTTTGGTGAAGAATCAACAACAAGTGGGACACAATTGTGAAGTTGAACAAAATGTATCGGTTATTTTAAATTTTTGTGGAAATACAAAAACTGAGAAGAGGGGCGTGCAATATTATTTGGCCCCTTTAACTTAATACTTCGTTGCGCCGCCTTTTGCTGCGATTACAGCTGCAAGTTGCTTGGGGTATGTCTCTATCACTTTTGTACATCGAGAGACTGAAATTCTTGCCCATTCTTCCTTGGCAAACAGCTCGAGCTCAGTGAGGTTGGATGGAGATCGTTTGTGAACAACAGTTTTCAGCTCTTTCCACAGATTCTCGGTTGGATTCAGGTCTGGACTTTGACTTGGCCATTCTAACACCTGGATATGTTTATTTGTGAACCGTTCTATTGTAGATTTTGCTTTATGTTTGAGATCATTGTTTTGTTGAACACAAATCTCCGTCCCAGTCTCAGGTCTTTTGCAGACTCCAACAGGTTTTCTTCAAGAATGGTCCTGTATTTGGCTCCATCCATCTTCCCATCAATTTTAACCATCTTCCCTGTCCCTGCTGAATAAAAGCAGGCCCAAACCATGATGCTGCCACCACCATGTTTGACAGTGGGGATGGTGTGTTCAGGGTGATGAGCTGTGCTGTCTTTACGCCAAAGACATTGTTGCCAAAAAGTTTGATTTTGGTTTCATCTGACCAGAGCACCTTCTTCCACATGTTTGGTGTGTCTCCCAGGTGGCTTGTTGCAAACTTTAAACAACACTTTTTATTGATATCTTTGAGAAATGGCTTTCTTCTTGCCACTCTTCCATAAAGGCCAGATTTGTTCAGTGTACGACTGATTGTTGTCCTATGGACAGACTCTCCCACCTCAGCTATAGATCTCTGCGGTTCATCCAGATTGATCATGGGCCTCTTGGCTGCATCTCTGATCAGTCTTCTCCTTGTTTGAGATGAAAGTTTAGAGGGACGGCCGGGTCTTGGCAGATTTGCAGTGGTATGATAGTCCTTCCATTTCAATATGATCGCTTGCACAATGCTCCTTGGGATGTTTAAAGTTTTGGTAATCATTTTATATCCAAATCCGGCTTTAAACTTCTCCACAACAGTATCACAGACCTGCCTGTTGTGTTCCTTGGTCTTCATGATGCTCTCTGTGCTTCAAACAGAACCCTGATGTAGCGCCGGCGTCCTCTGCCAGGCAGGGACGCTGTTCCCCTGCGCCAGCATCCTCTGCCAGGCAGGGACGTCGCTCCCCTTACCCTCACACAGCGTCCTCCTTCCGCCCTGCTGGGGCTGCGCGCTCCTTCCCTGCCACTGGGCTTAGGGCGCGCGCGCGTGCACGCCCCCGCTCTTAAAGGGGCCGCGCGCATCTTTCAAAAAAGGTTCCCGGCCAATGCCGGAGGACTCCACCCTATATAAAGTACTTCTTCCTTAATGGAGGTGCCCGAGCAATGTTGTTGTTGCACTGTTTACTCTGCTTCAGCCCTCAGGGTCCGTTACCAGTTACCTGCCTGTTTCCTGCCAGTTTGCTGTCTGCTACCTGCCCGCAAGCCTGCCTGAAGGTTCGGCAGTCACATGCGGTGACCATCGGCAATTTCAGAGACTCTCGCCTGCTCACTTGGGGGCGCTCATCTGCCATCTGCCTGCAAGCCTACCTGGAGGTTCGGCCATCACCTGCGGTGTCCATCGGCTGTTCCAGAGACTCTCGCCTGCTCATTTGGGGGCGCTCATCTGCCATCTGCCTGCAAGCCTACCTGGAGGTTCGGCCATCACCTGCGGTGTCCATCGGCTATTCCAGAGACTCTCGCCTGCTCACTTGGGGGCGCTCATCTGCCATCTGCCTGCAAGCCTACCTGGAGGTTCGGCCATCACCCGCGGTGTCCATCGGCTATTCCAGAGACTCTCACCTGCTCACTTGGGGGCGCTCATTTGTCATCTGCCTGCTAGCCTACCGGGAGGCTCCACCGTCTCAGGTCGTATATACCTGTCCATTCAGAGACTGCCCAGGCCCCTTGCCTGCCTGTTTATCCAGAGACTGCCCCGGTCACTTGCCGTGACTACCTGCCTGTCTACCCAGAGACTGCCCCGGTCACTTGCCGTGACTACCTGCCTGTCTACCCAGAGACTGCCCGGTCACTTGCCGTGACTACCCGCCTGTTTATCCAGAGACTGCCCCGGTCACTTGCCGCGACTACCTGCCTGTCTACCCAGAGACTGCCCCGGTCACTTGCCGTGACTACCCGCCTGTCTATCCAGAGACTGCCCCGGTCACTTGCCGTGACCTCCCACCTGTCTGTCCAGAGACTGCCCCCGTCACTTGCAGTGACTTCCTGTCCGTCTCCCCGGGCGCCACCCGCTCCTTTACAAGGAAAGCCTCCTTGTATAATAAAGCTCAGAGGTTCCGCCTCCCAGACCCGTTACAGTTTGCTCGGCCATGGAACCCGGTGGCACCCAAACTCCCTCGCTCTCTGACCTGTGTCATGAACTGTCTCGTCAGAGGTCTCAACAGGAGTCCATCCTGGGTCACCTGCGGAATGTTAATTCCCGCCTGGACACCCTGACTACTTCACCAGCAACCACCGCGGGCGCCATGACTCGCAATCCGGCAGTTCCGCTGCTTACCAATTCCGTGGTTTCCGTTCCTGGACCTCGACTTTCAGCTCCTCCTCGGTTTGGAGGCGACCCTGCTCTGACTCGGGGTTTCATTAACCAGTGCACCCTGCATTTTGAACTCCTGGCACACCAGTTTAACTCCGACCGGGCCAAAATTGCCTTCATCATGTCCCATCTCACCGGAGAGGCCCTGGCCTGGCTAAATCCTCTTTGGGAGAGAGAAGATCCTCTGGTGTCTGACCTGTCTGCTTTTCTCTCAGCCTTCTGGAAGGTATTCGACGAACCCGGACGGAAGACCTCCTCTGCATCATCTCTGCTGCGTCTCCGTCAGGGAAGTCTCACCGTGGGTCAATATGCCATACGGTTCCGTACCCTTGCCTCGGAGCTGGCTTGGGATAATGACGCTCTGATATCTGTCTTCTGGGAGGGTCTGTCCGGCCGTATTAAAGATGAACTTGCCGGTCGGGACATTCCAACCTCTCTCGATGACCTAATAACTCTTGCCAATCGAATTGATCTACGGTTCTAGGAGCGCGCTAAAGAGGTCACCCGTGAGAGAAGGTTTCCTCGTCTAGCTCCTTCTTTTCAGAGACCTGTAACTCCTTCCGTTTCTCCTCAGGTACACTCTTCTGAGCCTATGCAAGTCGACCAGACCAAGATGGTCAAAGCCCGTCAGGACTTACGTCGTGCCGAGGGGAGTTGCTTCTACTGTGGCAGTAAGGAGAACCGGATCCGTACCTGCCCAGAGAGGTCAGGAAATGCCTGTGTCTAGGTTCGCTCGGAGAGGTCCACCTAGACAAAAATAAATCCTCTTCATCTCTGCTACTGTCAGTCTCAATTCTCCTCGGTGAGAACCGTTATTTCGAACTAGCCCAACTTGATTCTGGAGCAGTCGGGAATCTTGTTTCACAGGCTCTAGTAGAAAAATATCGCATTCCTACCAAACCTCTGGTTGAACCAGTATCTGTTGCTGCTGTGGATGGGGGTCTCCTACCACGTCCCATCCAACTTATCACTGAAGCCATAACCCTGAAGGTGGGAATGTTGCATTCTGAGAGCATCTCGTTTCATGTTCTGCCTGGACTCTCTCACGCTTTCTTACTAGGTCTGCCTTGGCTCCAAAAGCATGCACCCGTGCTCGACTGGCAGACTGGAGAGATCCTTCGCTGGGGACAGGACTGTCATAAAACGTGTTTGGTTCCTGTTCATCCCGTCCATCCTTCTCCTACACCAACTAATCTACCAGGGCTCCCGATTCCATATTGGTCATTCGCTGATGTCTTTAATAAAAAGGAAGCAGAGACATTACCCCCTCACAGACCGTATGATTGCCCGATCGACCTGCTACCCGTTACTACGCCTCCCCGTGGGCGTATTTACCCATTGTCCGCTGCTGAGACCAGGTCGATGTCCGAATATATCGAGGAGAATTTGGCCAAGGGATTCATCCGGAAATCCACCTCCCCAGCGGGAGCAGGTTTCTTCTTCGTAAAAAAGAAAGACGGCTCTCTCCGTCCCTGTATTGACTACAGAGGCCTAAATTTGATCACGGTGAAGAATAAGTACCCTCTTCCGCTCATTCCAGAATTGTTTGATCGTCTGAGGGGGCTAGAATCTTCACCAAACTGGATCTTCGTGGGGCATATAACCTAGTCCGTATCCGTCGGGGAGATGAATGGAAGACGGCATTCAACACCCGGGACGGCCACTACGAGTATTTGGTGATGCCCTTTGGTCTCTGTAATGCTCCAGCAGTCTTTCAGGAGTTGGTCAATGACATCTTCCGGGACTTTCTCTACTCCTGCGTTGTGGTGTACCTAGACGACATCTTGGTCTTCTCTCCGGATCTCCAGTCTCACCGGAGGGATGTTCGTCAGGTTCTGCTCAGGCTCAGGCAGAATCACCTCTTCGCCAAATATGAGAAGTGCCTCTTTGAGCAGACCTCGCTTCCGTTTTTGGGCTACATCATTTCTCAGACAGGCCAACGAATGGATCCGGAGAAACTGTCTGCCATCGAGAAATGGCCCCGACCGGAGGGGTTGAAGGCCATTCAGCGGTTCCTGGATTCGCCAATTATTACCGCCTTTTCATACCGCACTTCTCTTCCCGGACGGCTCCAATCTCCGTGCTCACCCGCAAGGATGTGTAATGTATGTAGTACAGTTCATATAGCGTCTTGTGCTTGGGTGCGATGAACATACATGAGACACAGGTTTGATATAGAAAAGTCCTGTATTACTTCATACAAGTTGGCAGAAATAGTCACACAGTTTGCAGACACAGAAACAGGAGACACAGCAGGCCAGAGTAATCCAAGCTCAGCAATCACTCTCCAATACAGATTCAGGATCTTCTTCTCTGTTACCGTAAGTCCATGCAAACGTGGGTCTTTCAAAGAGCAGGGTTCAGAGTCCAACAGTGCTTCAGAGTTCCTCAGTAGGAATAGCTGGAGTACAAGGTCCAAGGCTTACAGGAGTCAAGTCACAGGTTCACTGCAGGCTAGATTCTGAAGCACTGATTGCTCAGCTGTGGCTGTTTAAGAAGCAAAGGAGAGAATCAGGGTGGGAACATGCAAGCTGGAAACTCCATTTTGACTGAGGGCAAGATAGCTGCAGCAAGACAGAAAGTAAAATGGCTGACGAACAAACTGAGTTTCAGGAATATATACATAGAACCTTACATTACTCCCCCCTTAAGGACAACTTCTGGATGACCTCAGACCAGGCTTGTGTGGGTACCTCTGATGAAACTGACGGAGCAAGCGAGGAGCATTAACGTTATTGACCGGTTCCCATGAGTTGTCCTCCACTGGGTAGCCCTGCCATTTAATCAGATATTGTAACTGATTTCTATACAACCTGGAATCTAAAATCCTTTCCACCACAAATTCTTCCTGACCATCGACTAGCACTGGGTCAGGCAAGGAGAAGAACGTCCAGGAAACGTATTGGGTGTCGCAGCCTTTAGTAGGGATACATGAAAGACAGGGTGGATTCTCATAGTTCTGGGCAGTTGAAGACGACAAGCAACGGCACTTATAATTTTACTGATTTTATAGGGTCCAATGTACTTATTTCCCAAGTTAGACGATGGAATCCTTAACTTAAGATTTCTGGTTGACAGCCAGACCAGGTCTCCTACCTTGAAAGCTGGTGCAGGTTTACGAAATTTATCTGCTGCTTTCTTGTACCTTTCCTGAGCCGATTCCAGATTCTCCTTTAGAAGATCCATATTCTTCTGTAAAGACGTGATTCTTTCAGCCACTGCTGGTAAAGGCGTTTCTATGGGATATCGTGGTAGAATGTTAGGATGATAACCTAGATTAGAGTAAAAAGGAGACTGTTTAGTGGAGGCACTCTGAGAGCTGTTATAAGAGAACTCAGCTAATGGAAGTAGATCCACCCAATCATCCTGTAGGTGGCAGATAAAGCAGCGGAGATACTGCTCCAGGGTTTGATTGGTTCGTTCAGTCTGTCCATTAGTCTGGGGATGAAAAGCAGAAGAAAGGTTTACTTTAATGTCCAATGCTGCACAGAAATTTTGCCAAAACCTAGAAGTGAATTGCACCCCTCGATCCGAAATAACCTCATCCGGTACTCCATGTAAGCGAAACACATCTTTAATCATCAAATCTGATGTCTGTTTTGCAGTGGGTAAGCCGACACAAGGGATAAAATGAGCTGCCTTTGTTAGACGGTCAACCACCACTAGAATGGTGTTCTTCCCTGAGAGGTTGGTAACTCCACAATGAAGTCCATAGAAATGGATCCCCACGGGCGGGACGGGGTGGGAAGAGGCTGTAACAGACCAGTTGGTGAGGAGCGAGGTGTTTTGCATCTTGCACAGACCTCACATGAAGTGACATAATTCAAAACATCCTTCCTGCAAGTGGGCCACCAAAAGAAACGAGAAAGAAATTCCTGTGTCTTTAGAATTCCTCTATGCCCAGCTATCTTGGAATCGTGAATGAGTTGCAATACTCTCAATCTGACTGTTTCAGGAATATACAGGCGTTGTCCCTGAATCCACACACCATTCTTAAAGACAAGACTTACGTCCCTTGGGGGTTGTGCCAAAAAGGAATCCGCATGGTATGCTTCCTTGATGTCCTTAAGTAGGTCTTGATTATGAATTACTCCTAGGAATCTAGAGTCAGGAAGAATAGTCTTAGGAGTAGTAATTGGACGTGTCTCTGCTGAGTAAATCCTAGAGAGTGCATCAGCCTTTCCATTGCGCGATCCTGGTCTATAAGAGATGATAAAATTAAATTGGTTTAAGAAAAGATTCCAGCGAGCCTGGCGAGGAGTCAGGCACTTAGCCGACCTGATAAACTCAAGGTTACGATGGTCTGTCAGGACGACTATTTGCTGTGCAGCTCCCTGAAGAAGGTGTCTCCATTCTTTGAAGGCGGCAATAATGGCCAACAACTCTCTATTGCCCACATCGTAGTTCCTCTCAGCCGAAGACAACTGCTGGGAAAAGAAGGCACAGGGATGCAAGACATTCTTCTCACCTGTTCTCTGAGAGAGTATAGCTCCAACGGCACAGTCTGAAGCATCCACCTCTATTATGAAGGCAAGCTCGGGGTTGGGATGTACTAGGATAGGTGCAGTGGTAAATTTATCTTTTAGACGGGAAAATGCTTCCTGGGCTTGGGGAGTCCAGGAAAACCTAGACTCTTTCCGGGTAAGTTGAGTGATAGGTGACACTACCTCAGAGAAATTTCTAATGAAACGTCTATAGAAGTTGGCAAACCCGATGAAGCGCTGTACCTCCTTCACATTTCTAGGACTTGGCCAATCCTTGATGGCTTGGGTTTTGCTTCCATCCATACTAATTCCTTGTGTAGACAGTACATACCCCAGAAATTGAATTTCGGTCCTATGGAATTCACACTTTTCAAGTTTGATGTAAAGATGATTTTGTCTTAGACGTTCCAAGACCATTCTCACATGTCCATGATGTTCCTCTGTGGAGTTAGAAAAAATTAGAATATCATCCAAATAAATTACCACGAATGTATCTAGGAGATCCCTGAAAATGTCATTCACCAAGTGTTGGAAAGTGGCTGGGGCGGTACTCAGACCAAAAGGCATAACTAGATATTTAAAGTGTCCATAGCGTGACCTGAATGCAGTCTTCCATTCATCCCCAGGTCTAATACAGACTAAGTTATAGGCCCCACGAAGATCTAGTTTAGAAAAAATTTTGGCATGTCGCACTCTCTCCAATAACTCAGGGATTAAAGGCAATGAATAACGGTTTCTAATAGTAACCTTATTGAGTTCCCTACAGTCTACGCATGGTCTCAGAGATCCATCTTTCTTCTTTACAAAGAAGATGGGTGCACCTGCAGGAGATGAAGAGGGGCGTATGAAGCCCTTGGCTAGATTTTCATCTATGTAATCCTTTAAAGCCTTTAGCTCGGGCCCCGCCAGGGGGTAGATCTTACCAAAAGGTATCTCTGCTCCAGGCAATAATTCAATTGGACAATCATATGGACGGTGAGGAGGAAGCTGATCAGCGTTCTTCTTGTCACATAAATCCACATAGTCCTGGTATACAGCTGGTAGTTCAGGGACTGACATGATTCCTTTAGGAACAGAGCAAGCTGAAACTTTTGGACTCATCTGTTTCTCTGGAAAGTGTAATTCCTTGGTCTCCCAGTTAATGGTAGTATTCTGAGCCTGCAGCCATGGTAGCCCTAGAATAATGGGAAAGTGGGGAGAAGAGATAAGCATAAAGGACAGTTTCTCTTGATGATCTTTACCCATAAGAACCCTCAAAGGCTCTGTTTCCTGATCCACTGGTCCAGAGGTCAGCAGGGAGCCATCCACAGTTTCCATCTGTACTGGAGTAGCCTTCTTCACTGAACGTATTCCCTGTTTCAGAGCAAAGGAGACATCCATAAAATTTCCACTTGCCCCTGAGTCGATCATAGCAGAGCTAGACACCCAAGCTGAGTCAACCCAGAGTTTGATGGAAAGAAAGCAATGAGAATTGTTTTTCTTACAACTCAGCTAGGACACCGCTGAGGAAACTTGAAAAATGGCAGCGTTTACACAGTCAACGTCCTCAGAGGTAACGGAGTTTAAGTCCGAGAAATCAAGATCTGTTGCTGCAGATCTCTCTGGAGCCTGAGGCTCGGACCTGACAGATCCCCTCTCGCAACACTCACAATGAATGAGTGCTGCAGTAGTCTTACGAGAACGGCTGGGGCAGTTTATAATGAAGTGCCCTGACTTACCACAATAGAAACATAGATTCTCCTTAAAACGATGTTCCTTGCGTGCATCACTAACCCGTCGTTGTAAAGAGTCTACCTGAATGGGTTCAGGTTCAGGTTCCCGTGTAATCCTACTCAAAGGTTCCTTAGCTGGAGAGGAAGGTAGGAAAAGGTTAGTACGATTGCTTTCGAACCATCTCTCTTGCCTGCGTTCAGTCAGACGAGTATCAATACGGATGCAGTAGTTAATAAAGTCACCTAACGCAGTGGGAGGGTCGGCACGAGCAAGTTCATCCTTAATCAGTGGAGATAACCCCTTTCGAAAAATAGATTTTTTGGCGGAACTGTCCCAGGTGGTATCAAGGGCCCATCTCCTGAAATCCAAGGCATTTTCAGCTACCGAGTGCTTACCTTGGCGCAAAGCTAACATGGCTGCTTCAGCTGTTGCACCTCGATTGGGGTCATCAAACACCTGTCCCATGGCTGAAATAAAATCATCAAGGTGATTCAAACAATCATCCTCAGTCTCAATCAGAGGGTTTGCCCACATTAAAGCCTTGTTGGTAAGCAACATAATTATAGTAAGCACCTTAGATCGTTCAGTGGGAAATTGTGAAGCATGTGCAGAAAAAAAAAGATTGCATTGATTAATAAATCCCCTGAATTTCTCACGTTCACCGCCAAAACGAAAAGGGGGCAACTTGGGAATCCCAGCACTCGGGGCTACGGCAGGAGCCTGGACTCGCCCCTCTAGAACCTCAATCCTGGCTCGCAAATCCTGGGTAGTCTGTCCAACCACTTGCAAATTGTGATTATTGAGGTCCTGTAGATTTGTAAAACGGGTCTTTATATTCTGCAAATCTGCAAGGATATTATCAGTCACTCCGCAAAGTTCCTTTATGCGGGCCTCCATTTTCCAGATCTTTTAAGACAGGATTACTGGAAGAAGAGGAGAGAAAAAAAAAACAATAGTGTTCACCTGTGGCAACACTGCAGAGAGAAAAAAAAATTAAGGGAACTGCTCACCTGGAATGGTTGTGAGAAGTCACAACCACTATCATCACAGAAAGTTTCAACCAGACATCTGATATCCAGAGTTACAGCAGACAAAAAAGAGAAAAGAAAGGAGAAAAAAAAAACAATAGTGTTTACCTGTGGTAACACTGCAAAAAAGAAAAAACTTAAGGGAATTGCTCACCTGGAATGGTTGTGAGAAGTCACAACCACTGTCATCACAGAAAGTACAACCGGACGTCTGATATCCACAGTACAGCAGACACAGCCTTCCAGACCCAGCAGACACTAACGTTTTGGCTTCAGAATCTTGTAATGTATGTAGTACAGTTCATATAGCGTCTTGTGCTTGGGTGCGATGAACATACATGAGACACAGGTTTGATATAGAAAAGTCCTGTATTACTTCATACAAGTTGGCAGAAATAGTCACACAGTTTGCAGACACAGAAACAGGAGACACAGCAGGCCAGAGTAATCCAAGCTCAGCAATCACTCTCCAATACAGATTCAGGATCTTCTTCTCTGTTATCGTAAGTCCATGCAAACGTGGGTCTTTCAAAGAGCAGGGTTCAGAGTCCAACAGTGCTTCAGAGTTCCTCAGTAGGAATAGCTGGAGTACAAGGTCCAAGGCTTACAGGAGTCAAGTCACAGGTTCACTGCAGGCTAGATTCTGAAGCACTGATTGCTCAGCTGTGGCTGTTTAAGAAGCAAAGGAGAGAATCAGGGCGGGAACATGCAAGCTGGAAACTCCATTTTGACTGAGGGCAAGATAGCTGCAGCAAGACAGAAAGTAAAATGGCTGACGAACAAACTGAGTTTCAGGAATATATACATAGAACCTTACAGGATGCTAATCCCAAACAGTGGACGCCCGAAGCAGAGGAGGCCTTTCTTTCTTTAAAACAGGCCTTCTCTTCCGCTCCAGTGCTGCATCGCCCGGACGGCAACAAGCAGTTCTTCCTGGAGGTGGACGCTTCCTCTTCTGGAGCCGGAGCGGTACTTACTCAAAAATCTTCATCCGGGAGGATGGTATCTTGCGGCTTCTTCTCCAAACTCTTCTCCTCTTCAGAGCGCAATTACTCCATAGGAGACCGAGAGTTATTGGCCATTAAGCTGGCATTGGAGGAGTGGCGTTACCTACTCGAGGGGGCTCTTCATCCGGTAATCATTTACACTGACCACAAAAATCTGGCTTACCTCCAGCATGCCCAGAGACTTAACGCTCGCCAAGCCCGGTGGTCCTTGTTTTTGCCCGCTTTGATTTTCTCTTACATTTTCGCCCGGCCGACAAGAACATCAAGGCGGACGCCTTGTCCCGGTCCTTCCTGGTGTCGGATCTCGAGGAGGAACCTAAACATATCATCGATCCCGCCAGAGTGATGCAGGTGGCTCCCGTGAGTTTAAATCGTCTCCCTCCTGGTAAGACGTTCGTATCGGTAACCGATCGGGAGAGAATCCTACACTGGGGTCATTCGTCTAAACTAGCTGGCCACGCTGGTCAGAAAAAGACCCTCCAGCTCATTACTCGGCATTACTGGTGGCCTACCCTGCACAAGGACGTAATAGACTTTGTTTCTGCCTGTGTCTCCTGTGCTCGCAACAAAGTTCCAAGACACCTGCCTGCCGGCCGTCTTCTTCCGCTTCCTGTACCCGCTGCCCCCTGGCAGCATATAGCCATGGACTTCATAACAGATCTGCCCGTCTCTGCCGGTTGTTCGGTCATTTGGGTGGTCGTTGACCGATTTTCCAAGATGGCTCACTTCATTCCCCTGCCAGGGCTTCCGTCTGCACCCGAGTTGGCTAAAGACTTTATCCGCCACATCTTCCGTCTTCATGGTCTGCCTCGTCACATTGTGTCAGATCGTGGGGTACAGTTCACCTCACGTTTCTGGAGAGCCACTTGTAAGTTGCTAGACGTCACCTTGGATTTCTCCTCCGCTTACCACCCACAGTCCAATGGACAAGTCGAGCGAATCAATCAGAATCTGACCAGTTATCTCCGACACTTTGTTAATGCCCACCATTCTGACTGGTGGATCTCCTGCCTTGGGCCGAATTCTCTTACAACAATCACGAGAGCGAATCTTCCTCCAAATCTCTGTTTTTTGTAGTCTTCGGTCAACACCCTCGGATCCCTGTTCCTGTCTCCATCTCTGTGGACAATCCAGCTGCGGAATCTCTGGTTAACGAATCGCCACATAATAAGAGAAAAAAGAATGGATCTACCTGTGGCAAAACATTTTTGTATGCCTGATCACAGCACCATGGACATGAAATTACTGGTATTGAAAAGTAATTTCACATCTCAGAGAGACAGGAGAGTCTGTGAATATAATATAAACTGATGACGACCTTTGACACTCTCAGTGCAGGAATGAACGTGTCACATGGATTTATGTCTTTTTACATCAATTAAGGAATTTGCTCCTAAGACCTTGAGGGAGCATCACAAAACATTACCAGACTCCAATCAGAGGACAATAAAACTTTCACTCCTTATCTATGAACTGATCATCCAATATTTGTGGCCACAACTGTTCATCCCTCTCCCATATTGATAGTTCTGCTTTACGTCACTTGTCTTATCTATTGCACTGTTCCTGTGTCCTGTTGTGTATAAATATGCGATTCTTCAGATTCTGTATTAGTCTTTGCCTGATGAAGAGACCTGAGTAGTCTCGAAAGCTTGCAATTTTGTACCATCTTTTCAGTTAGCCATTAAAAGATATCAACCACTGAGGACTCTCAATTCTAAATATTTTGTTTCCATTTGGGCATTCAGTTGAAATGAGAAAGCAGTTCAGCAGTACATTTAGATCCTGGTTAACCAGGGAGAAGTAAAAAATTGAGCGAGGATATTAATTTCTGATACAGTGCTTTTGACACTAAAAAATGTCCTTTAGATGAAGAACTGACAGAAGAGATGGTAGTATGGATCCATACATGTTCAATTGCATGTGAGGGTGCATGTACAGGGGCATCACATGAATCAAAGGACATGATAGGTCATCAGCTTTGCAGTATTTCTCAGCAGGACAGTAGGTGTAGATTAAGTCAAACTCTATAAAGAAGAATGACCATAAAGCTTGCTGAGGATTAAACATACAGGCAAAGGGAATATACAGTATGTCTGATTTTTATGGTGAGTATAGATGCTCACCGAAACTTTCCTCCTACTACTTGATGTTGCCTTTCCTCAAGATCTAATTTTGTGGCTAAGAACTCATAATGACCAATGGAACAATTCCGATTTACTGGTGAAATTTTCATGAATAAGAATCTGTGTGAAGACCAGCTATTGAGAGTATTCTTTAATGAATTGATGTTAAAAATTTGCAAAGCCAGGGGAAAAGGCAATGCACAACTTTGAAGACTGTAGATTAGTAAAGCAGATGAAAGAGACATTATGTTCACTTCCCATTTAAATCAAAAGATATACAGCAACTCAAAACTTGCAGACACCAGTTGGTCCCAGTTACACTCACCAGCTGTTCAAAGCATTCCGGACACAAGTGGTCTTCATGGAAGAATTGCATCCCCAAACCATAACTTTGACATAGAAGTAAGGCCAAGTGAATTGTGCACAAAAAAAACTCCAGGGGCAAAGATATCATAAAGTTGGCCATCCCAAAATTTTTTCTAAAGACCTAGTCACATGAACAGCCCCCATATGAGCTCACCAAGGTGAGGTATGTGGGTGTAACTTTATCTGATAAAATCAGATTTTTTTGTCATTGATCATTTATGGAAAACAGTTTGCTGTGAGAGTTTCCCATTTTCCTAAACGGAACGCTACTCTTCATAAAGTTAAGAGCTGTTTCTGTGACATCAGATTTAGTATATTTCTTTTTTTATCCTTTTTATTTTATGTAATTGTAAATGCAGCATTGTTTGGTTCCCATTTTGTAACATCGTTTGTATATTTTTATAAATAATTCCTACTTTTGGATTAAATATTTAAAATTTAATAGCTTGGTTCCTCTTGCCCTACTGTAAGACCCGCATCCCTGAAGCAATCTGCTACTTGTGATGTATATCCAGGTGGCCTGTATAAACAACTGGCGGCGGCAAATACATTTTTGTTGGTTGTTGTGGAGCTTTGCAGTCACCATAATGGAGTATATATATATATATATATATATATATATATATATATATTCCAGCTAACTAGCTAAGGCAAAGCACACAGTTCCCAGCGTAATATGACCACTTCACAGCTGTCTGCTTTCTAACCCCTTCCCGACCCATGACGCCACATAGGCGTCATGAAAGTCAGTGCCAATCCGACCCATGACGCCTATGTGGCGTCATGAAAGGATCGCGTCCCTGCGGGTCGGGTGACCGGGGTCACTGAAAGGTCACCCGACCCGCCGGCACAGGACCCTTTGTGCTTCACCACAGGGGGGTTGGCTTAACCCCCCCGTGGCCACGATCGCTCTGATTGGCTGTTAAAAGTGAAACAGCCAATCAGAGCAATCTGTAATATTTCACCAATATAATTGGTGAAATATTACAATCCAGCCATGGCCGATGCTGCAATAGCATCGGCCATGGCTGGACACCGAGCCCTGACCCCCCCACACGGATTCACGGCGGCGATCGGCCGCCGCCACCGAAAGATGGCAGCGGTCGGTCACCGCCGTCACTAAAAGCTCCCCTCGTCCTGGCCTCCGCTGCCCCCACCTTCCGATTCCCCCCCCCTCACTTACGACCCCCATACTCACCTATCCCGGTCCACCGATGTCCCTGGATCCTTCCCGGCGGCTGCCCGGGATTCTTCATGGGCGCCGCCATCTTGGAAAATGGCGGGCGCATGCGCAGTGCGCCCGCCGGCCGGCGCCTGCGCAGTGCGCCCTGCATAGTCAAAAAATTTATTTTGATCACTGTGATAAACTGTCACAGTGATCAAAATAAAAAAAAGTAAGTGAACCCCCCCTGTCATAGGTAGGGACAAATAATAAAGAATTTTTTTTTTTTTCCTATTAGGCCCTGTGCACACGTTGCGGATTTTGCTGCGGATCCGCAGCTGATTTCGCTGCTGATTTCACTGCTGATCCGCAGCGGATTTCGCTGCTGATCCGCAGCTGATTTCGCTGCTGATCCGCAGCTGATTTCGCTGCTGATCCGCAGCTGATTCCGCTGCCGATTTCGCTGCTGATTTCGCTGCGGATCAGCAGCGAAATCAGCAACGAAATCCGCAGCGGATCAGCAGCGAAATCAGCAGCGAAATCAGCTGCGGATCAGCAGCGGATTTCGCTGCTGATCCGCAGCTGATTTCGCTGCTGATCCGCAGCTGATTTCGCTGCTGATCCGCAGCTGATTTCGCTGCTGATCCGCAGCTGATTTCGCTGCTGATCCGCAGCGGATTTTGCTGCTGATCCGCAGCTGATTTCGCTGCTAATCCGCAGCTGATTTCGCTGCTGATCTGCAGCTGATTTAGCTGCGGATCCGCAGCGGATTTGGCGCTGCGGATCCACAGCAGATCCAGAAACCATGTACAGTACAATGCAAATAAATGGTAAAAAAAAACGCTGTGCACATGCTGCAGATTTTTCAGCGCAGATTTGCTGCGGTTTTAAATCCGCAGCATGTCAATTCTTTGTGCGGATTCCGCAGCGATTTTACACCTATTCCATTATAGGCGAAAAACCGCAGCAAATCCGCGCTAAATACGCAGGTAAAAGGCAGGTCGTTTTACCTGCGGATTTTAGAAAAATCCGCAAGTGAATCCGCAACGTGTGCACGGGGCCTTAGGGTCAGGCTGGGTTCATATTGCATTATGGCAGTCCGTTAGATGAACTGCGTTTCACCGCGGTATAACGCGGTGTAACGCAGTCCGTTAACGCTGCCATTCACCCCATTTGTGTGCGCATCGCAACGTATGCCATGAAGCGGCATGTGTTCGCGACGTGTCGTCATTCAGTGACGGAGCCTTGGACGCAGGCTGCAGCGTCTGGGCTCCTTCACCGCTAGCACAGATGAATCATCGCTGATTCCTCTGCACTAGCGGGTATAGCATAACGCGATCGCGTTATGCTATACCGTTACCAGCCCGTCAACGCTACGTGTTGAACGGGCTGGTAAAACGCAATATGAACCCAGCCTTAGGGTTAGAACTAGGGTTAGGGTTAGAAATAGGGTAAGGGTTGGAATTAGGGTTAGGGTTGGAATTAGGGTTAGGGTTGGGATAAGCGTTAGGGGTGTTTTGGGGTTAGGGTTGGGATTAGGGTTAGGCTTGTGGTTAGGTTTATGGTTAGAGTTGGGATTAGGGTTAGGGGTGTGTTGGAGTTAGCGTTATGGTTAGGGTTTGTATTAGGGTTAGGGTGTGTAGGGGTTAGGGTTGGGGTTAGGGGTGTGTTGGGGTTAGGGTTGGAGTTAGAATTGAGGGGTTTCCACTATTTAGGCACATCAGGGGGTCTCCATACGCGACATGGTGCCACCATTGATTCCTGCAAATTTTGCGTTCAAAAAGTCAAACAGTGCTCCCTTTATTCCAAGCCCCGACGTGTGCCCAAACAGTGGTTTACCCCCACATATGGGGTATCAGCGTACTCGGGAAAAATTGCACAACAACTTTGGGGGTCTAATTTCTCCTGTTACTGTTGGGAAAAAAAATTGGGGACTAAAAAAGTTATTTTTGTGGAAAAAAAATTATTTTTTATTTTCACGGCTCTGCGTTATAAACTTCTGTGAAGAACTTGGGGGTTCAAAGTGCTCACCACACATCTAGATAAGTTCCTTGCGGGGTCTAGTTTCCAAAATGGGGTCACTTGTGGGGAGTTTATACTGTTTAGGCACATCAGGGACTCTGCAAACGTAACATGACGCCCGCAGACCATTCCATCAAGTCGGCATTTCAAAACGTCACTACTTCCCTTCCGAGCCCCGAAGTGTGCCCATACACTAGTTTTCTCCCACATATGGGATATCAGCGTACTCAGGACAAATTGGACAACAACTTTTGAGGTTTAATTTCTCCTGTTACCCTTGGGAAAATAAAAAAATTGGGGACTAAAAGATCATGTTTGTGGAAAAAATATGATTTTTTTATTTTCATGGCCCGGCGTTATAAACTTTTGTGTAGCCCTTGGGGGTTCAAAGTGCTCATTACACATCTAGATAAGCTCCTTGGGGGGTCTAGTTTCCAAAATGGGGTCACTTGTGGGGGGTTTCTACTGTTTAGGCACATCAGGGGCTCTGCAAACGCAACATGACGCCTACAGAACATTCCATCAAGTCTGCATTCCAAAATGGCGCTCCTTCCCTTCTGTGCTCTCCCATGCGCCAAAACAGTGGTTCCCCCCCACATATGGGGTACCAGTGTACTCAGGACAAACTGTACAACAACTTTTGTGGTCCAATTTCTCCTGTTACCCTTGTGAAAATAAAAAATTGCGGGTTAAAAAAATCAGTTTTTGAGGAAAAAAATGATTTTTTATTTTCACGGCTCTGCATTACAAACTTCTGTGAAGCACGTGGGGGTTCAAGGTGCTCACCACACATCTAGTTAAGTACCTTGAGGGGTCTAGTTTACAAAATGTGGTCACTTGTGGGGGGTTTCTACTGTTTAGGCACATCAGGGGCTCTGCCCGCCCGCAGACCATTCCATCAAGTCGGCATTTCAAAGCGTCACTACATCCCTTCCAAGCCCTGACGTGTGCCCAAACAGTGGTTCTCCCCCACATGTGAGGTACTAGCATACTTAGGTCAAATTAGACAACAACTTTTGGGGTCCAATTTCTCCTGTAACCATTGTGAAAATAAAAAATATGGGGCTAAATAATCATTTTTTGAGAAAAAAAAATTATTTTTTATTTTCACGGCTCTGCGTTATAAACTTTTGTGAAGCACCTGGGGGTTCAAAGTGCTCACTGTGCATCTGCATAAGTTTCTTAGGGGGTCTAGTTTCCAAAATGGGGTCATTTGTGGGGAGCTCCAAAGTTTAGGCATACAGGGGCTCTCCAAACATGACATGGTGTCCGCTAACGACTGGAGCTAATTTTCCATTCAAAAAGTCAAATGGCGCTCCTTCCCTTCTGAGCCCTGCCGTGCGCCCAAACAGTGGTTTATGACCACATATGAGGTATCTGTGTACTCAGGAGAAATTGCCCAACAAATTTTAGGATCCAATTTATACTGTTGCCCATGTGAAAATGAAAAAACTGAGGCTAAAAGAAAATTTTTGTGAAAAAAAAGTACTTTCTTTTTTTACGGATCAATTTGTGAAGCACTTGGGGGTTCAAAGTGCTCACTCTGCATCTAGATAAGTTCCTTGGGGGGTCTAGTTTCCAAAATGGGGTCATTGTGGGGGAGCTGCAATGTTTAGGCACACAGGGACTCTCCAAATGCGACATGGCAACCGCTAAATATTCCAGCATATTTTCCATTCAAAAAGTCAAATTGCGCTCCTTCCATTCTGAGCCCTGCCGTGCGCCCAAACAGTGGTTCATGACCACATATGAGGTATCGGTGTACTCAGGAGAAATTGCCCAACTAATTTTAGGATCCATTTTATACTGTTGCCCATGTGAAAATGAAAAAACTGAGGCTAAAATAAAATTTTTGTGAAAAAAAAGTACTTTCTTTTTTTTTACGGATCAATTTGTGAAGCACCTGGGGGTTAAAAGTGCTCACTCTGCATCTAGATCAGTTCCTTGGGGGGTCTAGTTTCCAAAATGGGGTCACATGTGGGGGAGCTCCAATGTTTAAGCACACAGGGACTCTCCAAATGCGACATGGCAACCGCTAAATATTCCAGCATATTTTCCATTCAAAAAGTAAAATGGCGCTCCTTCCCTTCTGAGCCCTGCCGTGCGACCAAACAGTGGTTTATGACCACATATGAGGTATCGGTGTACTCAGGAGAAATTGCCCAACAAATTTTAGGATCCATTTTATCCTGTTGCCCATGTGAAAATGAAAAAACTGAGGCTAAAAGAAAATTTTTGTGAAAAAAAAAGTACTTTCTTTTTTTTATGGATCAATTTGTGAAGCACCTGGGGGTTCAAAGTGCTCACTCTGCATCTAGATAAGTTCCTTGGGGGGTCTAGTTTCCAAAATGGGGTCACTTGTGGGGGAGCTCCAATGTTTAGGCACACAGGGACTCTCCAAATGCGACATGGCAACCGCTAAATATTCCAGCATATTTTCCATTCAAAAAGTCAAATGGCGCTCCTTCCCTTCTGAGCCCTGCCGTGCGCCAAAACAGTGGTTTATGACCACATATGAGGTATTGGTGTACTCAGGAGAAATTGCCCAACAAATTTTAGGATCCATTTTATCCTGTTGCCCATGTGAAAATGAAAAAACTGAGGCTAAAAGAAAATTTTTGTGAAAAAAAGTACTTTCTTTTTTTACAGATCAATTTGTGAAGCACCTGGGGGTTCAAAGTGCTCACTCTGCATCTAGATAAGTTCCTTGGGGGGTCTAGTTTCCAAAATGGGGTCACTTGTGGGGGAGCTCCAATGTTTAGGCACACAGGGACTCTCCAAATGCGACATGGCAACCGCTAAATATTCCAGCATATTTTCCATTCAAAAAGTCAAATGGCGCTCCTTCCCTTCTGAGCCCTGCCGTGCGCCCAAACAGTGGTTTATCAGGGAGAAATTGCCCAACAAATTTTAGGATCCATTTTATCCTGTTGCCCATGCAAAAATGAAAAAATTGATGCTAAAAGAAAAATTTTGTTGGAAAAATTAAAATGTCCATTTTTTCCTTCCACGTTGCTTTAGTTCCTGTGAAGCACCTGAAGGTTAATAATCTTCTTGAATGTAGTTTTGAGTAGCTTGAGGGGTGCAGTTTTTATAATGGTGTCACTTTTGGGTATTTTCTGCCATATAGACCCCTCAAAGTAACTTCAAATGTGAGGTGTCCCTAAAAAAAATGGTTTTGTAAATTTTGCTGTAAAAATGAGAAATCGCTGGTCAACTTTTAACCCTTATAACTTCCTAACAAAAAAAATGTTGTTCCCAAAATTGTGCTGATGTAAAGTAGACATGTGGGAAATGTTATTTATTAACTATTTTGTGTCACATAACTCTCTGGTTTAACAGAATAAAATTTCAAAATTTGAAAATTGCGAAATTTTCAAAATTTTGGCCAAAGTTCAATTTTTTTCACAAATAAACGCAAAAATTATCGACCTAAATTTACCACTAACATGAAGCCCGATATGTCACGAAAAAACAATCTCAGAATCGCTAGGATCCGTTGAAGCGTTCCTGAGTTATTACCTCATAAAGGGACATTGGTCAGAATTGCAAAAAATGGCCTGGTCATTTAGGTCAAAATAGGCTGGGTCATGAAGGGGTTAATAAAGGTAGGGGGGACTCCAGGTAATTTTTTCCATTTATTTATTTATTTTACACATTCAGGTGGGGTCACATAGTGCGCTGGTCAATCACAGCCCTGCCATTACTTGTCATGGCTGTGATGGGGCCAGAAGTGCCAAAAGCATTAAAACTTATTGATTCACTGCAGCCTTTCTATAAGCTTTACTAGTATGCCAAACCCGAACAGTAACACGGACGTATTTTTTTTTCAAATAAAGATTTTTTTTTTGTGTGTTTATTTCTTTTCACTACCGTGTTAGTAATGGGGATGTCTGACAAAAAAAGAAAGAAGACAATGTATGGAAAGGGCGCACTCCAGAGAGGGTATAAAACAGAAAAATATATAACAGAAAAGTATAGGTTTATTAGCACAGAAATATACAAAAACATCCAAAATAGTTAAAAACATTTAAAAAACAATACAAAAAGCAACAGAACCACATCCCTGGAAATAATCCATGAAAAGATCAAGAGTAGCAATGATATAAATAATAGCCGGAGAGGGGACTAACTCTATCAGTATAGATCTGTCATGAAACAATAAATATCAATGGACAAAAAGACATCATATATAGTATTATGCTGGAGTCAACTTTGGAAGGCCATGTAATTTTCAAAGTGTAGAATAACACATGAAACCAAAAATGGGCATCCTCAAAGACGGTGAAAAAGACCCAGGTAAATAGTCGGGCCCGACAAAAAAAAAAAAAAACCTTAATCCGCTGAAGCTTGAAAGTGTGCAAGCAATATATTTATAAATCATATGTACATATAGAGGCAAAACAATACACCACCCCACCAGACCTAAAAGTATGCAAGCAATACGTATAGGTAAAGTATATATGTATATACAGTACAGACCAAAGTTTGAACATACCTTCTCATTTAAAGATTTTTCTGTATTTTCATGACTATGAAAATTGTAAATTCACACTGAAGGCATCAAAACTATGAATTGACACATGTGGAATTATATACTTAACAAAAAAGTGTGTAACAACTGAAATTATGTCTTATATTCTAGGTTCTTCAAAGTAGCCACCTTTTGCTTTGATAACTGCTTTGCACACTCTTGACATTCTCTTGATGAGCTTCAAGAGGTAGTCACCGGAAATGGTTTTCACTTCACAGGTGTGCCCTGTCAGGTTTAATAAGTGGGATTTCTGGCCTTATAAATGGGGTTGGGACCATCAGTTGTGTTGTGTTGTGCAGAAATCTGGTGGATACACAGCTGATAGTCCTACTGAATAGACTGTTAGAATTTGTATTATGGCAAGAAAAAAGCAGCTAAGTAAAGAAAAACGAGTTGCCATTACTTTAAGAAATGAAGGTCAGTCAGTCTAAAAAATTGGGAAAACTTTGAAAGTGTCTCTAAGTGCAGTTGCAAAAACAATCAAGCGCTACAAAGAAATTGGCTCATATGAGGACCGCCCCAGGAAAGGAAGACCAAGAGTCACCTCTGCTTCTGAGGATAAGTTTATCCGAGTCACCAGCTTCAGAAATCGCAGGTTTATAGCAGCTCAGATTAGAGACCAGGTCAATGCCACACAGAGTTTTAGCAGCAGACACTTCTCTACAACAACTATTAAGAGGAACTTGTGCAGCAGGCTTCATGGTAATAGCTGCTAGAACCACTGCTAGACAGCAACAAGCAGAAGAGACTTGTTTGGACTAAAGAAGGAATGGACATTAGACCAGTGGAAGTCTGTGCTTTGGTCTGATGAGTCCAAATTTGAGATTTTTGGTTCCAACCACTGTGTCTTTGTGCGACGCAGAAAAGGTGAACGGATGGACTCTACATGCCTGGTTCCCACCGTGAAGCATAGATGAGGAGGTCTGATGGTGTGGGGGTGCTTTGCTGGTGACACTGTTGGAGATTTATTCAAAATTGAAGGCATACTGAAGCAGCATGGCTACCACAGCATCTTGCAGCGGCATGCTATTCCATCCGGTTTGCATTTAGTTGGACCATCTATGTACAAAACTGATAGAGACATACCCCAAGCGACTTGCAGCTGTAATCACAGCAAAAGGTGGCGCAACAAAGTATTAAGTTAAAGGGGCCAAATAATATTGCACGCCCCACTTTTCAGTTTTTGTATGTCCACAAAAATTTAAAATAACCAATAAATTTCGTTCAACTTCACAATTGTGTCCCACTTGTTGTTGGTTCTTCACCAAAAATTTACATTTGGTATCTTTATGTTTGAAGCATGATATGTGGGAAAAGGTTGAAAAGTTCCATGGAGCCGAATACTTTTGCAAGGCACTGTTTATATACATATATGCTTTACCTATACATATTGCTTGCATACTTTTTGGTCTGGTGGGGTGGTGTATAGTTTTGCCTCTATATGTACATATTATTTATCTATATATATCACTTGCACACTTTCAGGCTTCAGCGGATTAAGGTTTTTTTTTTGTCGGGCCCGACTATTTACCTGTATTTTATTCACCATCTTTGAGGATGCCCATTTTCGGTTTCATGTGTTATTCTACACTTTGAAAATTACATGGCCTTCCAAAGTCGACTCCAGCATAATACTATAGATGATGTCTTTTTGTCCATTGATATTTATTGTGTCATGACAGATCTACACTAATAGAGTTAGTCCCCTCTCCGGCTATTATTTATATAAGAGATACTCTTGGTCTTTTTATGGATTATTTCCAAGGATTAGGTTGTGTTGCTTTTTGTATTGTTTTTTAAATGTTTTTAATTATTTTGGGTGTTTTTGTATATATCTGTGCTAATAAACTTATACTTTTCTGTTATATAGTTTTCTGTTTTATACTCTCTCTGGAGTGCGCCCTTTCCATGCATTGTCTTCTTTCTTTTTTTGGCATTTACTCCTCTATGCATGGTGCGGCACCTGTCTTCAGGTTATTTATGCCCAGTAATGGGGATGTCTGACAGATGCTTCTCCATTAATAACCCATGGCCTTGATGTCAGTGCCAGCTATGGACATTAACCCCACAATCCCATTTTCCTGATTGCACAGCACCAGGGCAATAGGTAAGAGCTGAGGATAAGTGCCAGAATTGGCCACATGTAATGGATGCTCGATTTCTTGGTGCGGCTGAGGACTGGTCTTATTAGGCTAGTGAAGGGCCAATACTCATGGCCTTGCCAGCCTATTGGCCCCATCCCAGCATAATAAGACCAGTTCACAGCTGTCTGTTTTCCTTTGGCTTGGCTACAGCCTTTCAACAAGCTTTAATGGGCTGCCGAACCCAAGCAGTGACACGGACATACAGTAAGAAGTTCGTGTTTAGGGTTTGCCACTAGGTGCTGTAAAAAGTGCAATTTGTGCCCTACCTAAAAAGAAAATATAAAAAAAATGCATATACATATAGTTTTACATATAGCTAGTTAGCTAAAATGTGTTTGTGGTGATTCTGTAGCCATCTTTGAGATCCCTGCTGATGATAACATGTTTTGCCAAGATGTTGTCATTGTTGACCTAATTTGCCTGATCAAGGAGTTTGTAAGGCATTACAAAGCGGATTTCACATCTCCCCACATGCATGTAGATAATTACTAGACTATTTCATGGTTGGTTCTTTGGGAGAGATTGTGTTTTTTAGTACAACATCAAATTAAAAAATTGGTTTTAATTGAATTGCAAAATAAATTATGCAGTCCTGAAGTATACATGTAATAATGAACATTGGCTAATACATAAGGGAATTACATTGTAAGCCTCTGCTATCAGAATCACCTCCTTTTATGAGTGAGAGTGATTTTGTTAATAAGGGAGAGAAGCCGTGGGGAAATTCAAGTCTTTTCTATACAATATTGTATAATATAGTTGTCAGGGGTATTGGTGTGACTTGTTTGTAAGTGAATGACAGACAGCTAGCTGAGCAAAAGCTGGGAGGGATGAGTTGGGTACTGATGGAGCACTGACCAGGGAGTAAGTCTAAATCTTCTTTTCCTCATTGTAATTGGCATTGGAGCCCTGCCACTAATCAATATTGTGCATAGCAAATCGCCGCTTGAGTTTGAATCCATTTGACAGAAAACTGTTCATGTTTAACAAACTACTTTATAACAGAGCAGCTCACAGACTGTGGTAAGCCAGAAGCACAAGTTAAAAAAGGGCCACAGAGCTGTAAAATGCAGATTACAGGTTCATGGGAATACTGCTAGTTTAGATCACTCACAAAGGCCAATGCTATGGTAATACTTGAATATATTATCACTCCACCCCGCAATGAGTTTCTAGGTTTAGAAAAAAAAATATACCAGCTTTTAAAGGCAGAAAGCTGTCAAACCTGATAACTTTTTGTTTTGCTCAAGGCTTTATTCACACCTGCTTTTTTGAGTCCACTATAGTTTCAGTATTCTGTTCTAGGAACAGAGAAATGGAATTGTGGTATCAGGATCTGTTACATTATGGATGCAAAGGGTCTGGATGCATTATGGATAAAAGGGTCTGTCTTATTTTCGTTATGTGCTCATTCTTAAGGTACTGCCACACTAAACAATCCCGCTAGCGATCACGATAACGACGCATACTAATGCGATCGCTAGCGGATTGTTTCTATACGCTAAGTGCGGCCACATTTAGCGATATAGTAACGACGCTATCGCCGTTAGCGATCTTCTTAACGACTTTAGCGGTACAAAGTACGCTAAATCGCTAAGAAAAGTGCCACACTAGCGATATAACTTACCCAGCGGGAGCGCCGACGAGAAAATAGGTCCGGAACGATTCCAGCGACGTGCGAGATCACAGCAGGAAGCTCGTCGCTGGCAGATGCCGCACTGAACAACATCGCTAACGGGATCGCTAAATAGTGACGTTTTTAGCGATCCGTTAGCGATATTGTTCAGTGTGGCATACCTTTACATTGGAACAAAAATTGCAACATGTACTCCCACCAACCATATACACCAGCTGCCTCTCTTACTAGGACCCATCTCCGCTCAAATGGCACAATGTGGGAAGGAGTCCATCCCATTCTATTCAGCTTGCCTGACTAGTTTTCAGCCCGCCTAGGCACCATATTGTGATGCTCCCCCAGCCTTTAGGCAGCTGTTTTGTACTGCAGCACTCTTGAATACTTTTTAATAGTATACACCAAAAAACAGATACCATATGATACATTATAGTATAAAAAGTAATTTTATTAAATAGTTTCACAAGAAGCTGAAGAAAGCAAACACTTACAGTATAAATCTGAGAAAATTCACAGACAAAAAATAGAGAACCCAGGGATCAAAATTTATGGAACACAGTACATATAATAAAGAACTGTTAAAGTACTAAATTGATTGCATATAAAGCCCAAACAATGACCAAATGCATAGATCATAGAATATAGAACCAATAAAGTACTGAACAACAAAGTTGCAAGTGCATATCTAACATGCTGCATATTGACATACGTTTTGCTTGTGCTTCTTCAGGATAGGCCCCGTGAAGAAGAGCTTGGGATGTTTTATTTGACCCCTGGCTCTCTGTGTTTTTTTTCTGTGAGTTTTCCCACCTACATACGTAGGTTTTCTAGCACTCTTTGAAAGGCCAATTTCAGTGCATCACTGTGGTGGAATTGTACATAAACAAATGCAAAATATATCACACTAAAGTGTAAATCACAAATTCAACTCCGCAACATCTGATTTTTATTATGACCTCACTGGTCTTAAAAGAGAAAAACAAATCTCTCAATGATAGTAAATAATACCTAAATACAGTGTAATGAACTTCAATTAAAAGTAGTATAGAGGACTTAAAATGGTACAGGGGCTCAGTGGTTAGCGTTGCTGCTTTATAGCGCTGGAATTGCAGGTTCAACCTCAACCAAGGACAACATGGGCAAGGAGTTTGTATGTTCTCCCCGTGTTTGTATGGGTTTCTTACAGGTTCTCCGGTTTCCCCTATATTACATAGACATATTGATAAGGAATTTAGATTGTGAGTCTCAATGATTATGACTGTACTGCGCTGCAGAATATGATGCTGCTATGCCCATAAAATAACTCATATACAGTGAAAAATGTTATGTCATAATATGGTCTCATAATTCTTACTAAATTATTTTAGCCTTTGTGTTTTTATATCACTACAGAAATCCAGATTTGTATTGTAGTTATACATTCATCAATATTTCTGTCTTTTACTATTAGTCACATATTCGCTCAGAGAATTATTGCAAAATATCATGTAATATGACTCACACTCGGCTGGAATGCCAGTGCATTTGTCAGTATTTGCCAAAGATGGTGATTATTTTCTCCCCATTGGATCATTCATAAACATGAAATTATGTGTCAAGTCACTATATTTTAGAATGAGAAATAAATCTCTCCTAGGGCAGACATCAGTAACTCTATAATGACAATAGCAATCTAAAACTACAGTATTTGACTGTAGATTACACTATGTAACACAATTTTTGTTCCTGGCTTCCAAGTGTAATATTTCAACTGCTTATGTTTAAAGACTATGGAAAAACTACTACATTCAGCACAAACTTTGATTTTATGACAACAGGCCAGAAAATTTTGTATTTATTGTGTAAAAAAAAACCAAAATTATTATATTTTCGTTCATGTGGTCTAATAAAAAACAACACTTGCATGGTAAATAGACAAAGACAATCAAAACTCACTCAAAAAGGTTCAGAAATGAGTAGTTTTTCTAGATTTGTGAGTGTACAGCAAATCGCTTAATCGAAGAAGCCCCCAAATGTAGACCCTCATCATGTTTTCGTTTATACTGTCTGTTGTGAATGTGTTAGAAATGAATTCTGAGCAGAAGCTCCCTCTGGTGGTTACAAACAGTACTGAACCATTCAATGAGGATTGGCAATCAGGAGTTACAGACTGGTCTTATATAAGGGAGGTTCCCTCCCATCATGGTTGCCGGTGATCAATTGTTCTTGACTCAACTGTGGTTCCTGGTTCACTTGGAAGCTTGCTGAGTCTTGCCTCTTCTCCTGCTCTCAGATAAGATATTTTCTGTTTTTATTTTTGTGCTTGCTTTTTGCATTGTTCCCTGCACGTCTGTGGAGGTCAGCCAGGTCCCCTCCGGGGGCTTGTGCTCCTCTCAGTTTATCTGAGCCACTGTTATTTGTTCATTTGCCTTTTCCAGTTTTTTCAGTGGCTGCAGCTTAGTTTTGCTACACCAGAGAACTAATTTAGGTTGTAGAGGTAGTGTGATCTCAGGTGTTTTTGCAATTAGTAGAGTTGGTATTTTTTAGGGTTTTTTGGATTGCAGTAAGTGTCCTTCCTATCCTTTTTCTTTCTAGGCAGATTGGGCCCCAACGTTTGCTCTTACTATTTTCTGTCTGTGTCTGTATTTCCTCTTGTCTAACCGCCATTACATGTTTGGGGGCTTCCTATGTTCTTTGGGGATCTGCTCCGGGGCAGATAGCTTTCCTCTTTCTATCTTTAGGTGTAGTTAACCACCAGGCTGTGACGAGGCGTCTAGGACCAACGTAGGAACGCTCCATGGCTGCCTTTAGTTGTGGTGGTTAGTCAGGGTACTGCAATCCAGTAGATTCCAACCTCTCTGGTGTATTGCCGTTTTTGCCTGCTCTCCTCAGCTACCAAATCATAACAACTGTCCTTGGTAATGACGTTCAAAGTCCAATATATCTGGATGAAAGCGCTCGCCTTGCTCCTCTGAGTAAGTGCCCATGTTCTCCTTGAACTTGTCAAGATGAGCATCAAGGATATGGACTTTGAGAGACATTCTGCATCCCATTATGGCGTAATTCTTTATGAGAGTCTGAACCAACTGCACATAGTTTTCAGCCTAGTGATTACCAGGAAGCCATGAACCACTGCAACAAAACTATTCCAAGCTGTTTTCTCCGTCCTGTTCAGCAGCCTGGCGAACTCATCATATTCTATGATCTTCTTGATCTGCGGTCCGACGAAGATACCAGCCTTGACCTTTGCCTCGAACAGCTTTGGAAAGAGATCTTGGAGGTACTTGAAAACAGCTGACTCCTTGTCAGGAGCAGTGACAAATTGCTTGATGAGGCCTAACTTGATATGCAGTGGTGGCATCAGAACCTTCAGAGGTTTTTCCATCAATATGGCCATGTGAGGGCTTACTTTTTGCGGGACGAGTTGTAATTTTGAATGACTCAATTGGTTTTAGCATGTCTTGTACTCGAAAACAGGAAAAAAATTTCAAGTGCAGTGAAATTGCAAAAAAAGTGCAATCCTACACTTGTTTTTTGTTTGGCTTTTTTGCTAAGTTCACTAAATGCTAAAACTGACCTGCCATTATGATTCTCCAGGTTATTATAAGTTCATAGACACCAAACATGTCTAGGTTCTCCTTTATCTAAGTTTGCTAAAAAAAAAAAAAATTGCATGATCTCAGGTTGGTGAGGGCTTATTTTTTGCGTGCCGAGCTGACGTTTTTAATGATACCACTTTTGTGTAGATACATTCTTTTGATCTCCCGTTATTGCATTTTAATGCAATGCCGCAGCGACCAAAAAAAGGTAATTCTGGAGTTTGACTTTTTTTGTCGCTACGCCGTTTAGCGATCAGGTTAATCCTTTTTTTTATTGATAGATCAGCCGATTCTGAAAGTGGTGATACCAAATATGTGTATGTTTGATTTTTTTTATTGTTTTATTTTGAATGGGGCGAAAATGGGGTGATTTGAACTTTTTTTTTTTAAAACATTTGTTTTTACTTTTAGTATGCTTCAATAGTCCCCATGGGAGTCTAGAAGATGCCATAGCTCGATCGCCTCTGCTACATAGAGGTGATGCTCAGATCACCTTTATGTAGCAGAATTACTGCATAGCTATGAGCGCCGACAACAGGGTAGTGCTCATAGCAATCCGGCATAACAGCCATGGAGGTCTCAAGGAGACCTCTGGTTGTTATGCCGATACACCGATGACCCCCGATCACATGACGGGGGTCAGCGGTGTGTGTATTTCCGGCCCGGTGGCCGGAAGCGCTTGTTAAATGCCGCTGTCAGTGTTTAACAGCGGCATTTAACTACTTAATAGGCGCGAGTGGATCGCGATTTTACTCGTGCCTATTGCGGGCATATGTCAGCTGTTCAAAACAGCTGACATGTCCCGGCTTTGATGTGGGCTCACTGCCGGAGCCCTCATCAAATCGGGGGGATACTGGCCATAGACGTACTATTCCGTCTGCGGGCAGTAAGGGGTTAAACTGTACTAGATCTAAATCATTGAAATTCTACAAAATAAAGCACTGCCATGTAAACGAGCAGCAATTATTCACCTTACCTTCAAGAGTTTTCTTGCAATATTCACATGTGAAATGAGGCGCCCAGGACTTGTCTTGATCCCTGACAGGCATGCCGAAATATGCCTTGTAGGCCTCACACATCATACGACATGCTTTCACTGAATACTTTCTCACTCGTCTTTAGAAATTGTCCACACACGTAGCAAAATGTGTCTTCTGGGCGCAAACAACCTCTTGATGCCATCTAAAACAAATAACTTCTCTTTAACTACGATTCGTTATTCTCTTACTCAGCATTAACATAAACCGAAATGTTGGTTCGAGTCACCTGTGCTTTTATACTTGTATGACTACTATTGAACATTCCGAGAACGTTCTAGAAAGTTCTAAAAGTTTCTAGACACTTCCAGATAATACTGGAAAATTGTAGAAACTTCTGCACAATTCTAGCAGTTAAACAATATTCTAGAAGACTACTCAGTATTGAATATGAATCGAGAATTTTCCCGAAAACAGACAAATTTCAAAATTTCATTGTCTTGATCACAAAAGCAAAGTTTTTGTGGAACAACTATTTTCTATTTAAAAAAGGAAAAATACACTGGCACTACCAGTAGGCAATGTGGGCAGCTGGTACCTAGACAGAGACTGTGCTTGCACTGTCAAACTAAATAGAAAATAAACATAAAAGGAAGGTACCGCGCTCCAGATATCCCATAAAACAAGGACCCAGTAATACTAGTGGTGGAATGGCAATAGACTGTGGTGATGTACATAAAAAGCTGAAAGCCTGCAATAGGGAGAAAACAAACACTCGTGTAGGCGAATTGCAAGGGAAAAACAGAATGTGGACGCTTACCCTGCTTCTGGCTGAGTAGTAAATTCCTGTGGGAATAGGTGAAGATTGATGAGTGCAGGACAAGCAGCTAGGTTAATGAAGCGTGCTCCGATGTCCGAGATAGAGATGATGCAGCGTGCTAAGCAGAGCCAGCAACGCTCCGGCCGGAAGCGTCCTGGGTGCTCAGCAGTAAAAAAGCCGACACTTTGCTGACAGCGTGTGACGTCACTAAGCTGGGCTACGGGGCCTGGCTGAGGCCAAAATACCAACGCGTTTCGAAGGCAAACGACCTTCTTCGTCAGGGTACGAAGTGTTTGTTTTCTAGTATTACTGGGTCCTTGTTTTATAGGATATCTGGAGTGCGGTACCTTCCTTTTATGTTTATTAACTATTTTCTATTTGTTTTAGGCATAACGGGTTAGGAAAACACACTTTGGACCCAGGAACAAAAAATAAATAAAAATTTGTTACATACTGTTATTTTACCAGTTCAGTTTTTGGAAAAATTGTGGTCCAGCTTAATAATGGCAGAACATGGAAACCTAATGCAAGTATTTACAGTACTAAAAGAGACATGTCTGTAAAACGGTCAGGTCCACTTAAAAAGGGTTGCCTGGTTTCATATAAAACTGGGCAATGCTAAAAAAATAGAATTACTTACCTAATGAAGCTCATACCACTCTAGCACCACTTCTACATTGGTCTTTGCTTTGGCTGCAATTGGCTGCAATAGTGGGGTCAGCCGCACAATGGGCTATATGGGGATGCAGAGGTAGAAGCAAGTGAAATATAAACCAGAGAGACTTTTTAGCGTCTACTATACAAGACTTCTGTTTTTCATGATAGAGCATATATTGGCTCTTAAGGGCACATTTTGTCCTTGTGAAGGGAGCCAAGATTGCAAAGGGAGACTTTATAGGTCATGCAATACCCCCTTAAGAGTTGAAATATACAACTAGCCTCTTCTGAGACGAAGAGAACAGGGTATCTAGTGCAACCTATTGGAGGTAGCAAACCTAAAAGTCAATAAAGGGCCTTTCCACCTAAGGGCAGGATGCCAAAGCAGAAACTCTATTTGCTGATACTCTTCTTTTTTTTTTTGTCTCCTCATCAATGCAAAGCAGGAGAACTGGTTGGCTGAATGAAAGGCCTTTGACAAGTTGTATGAGGGGTAAAGTTTCTCCTTGTGGAGAGCAACATAGGGAGATTTATCGAGAGAGGACTTTTAGGATTGCTACATCCAATTCCTCTTTGATGAGTCTATTTTATATTTAAATCCTCAAGGGATAATTTAATGGTGTTAGAGTCTTCCAACATTAACTAGTAGTGATGAGCGAGTGTGCTCATTACACGAGTTTTCCGAGCATGCTCGGGTGTTCTCCGAGTATCTTGGGCATTCTCGTAAATTATGTCTGAGTCCCCGTAGCTGCATGATTTGCGGCAGCTAGACAGTCTGAATACATGTGGGGATTACCTAACAAACAGGCAACATGGCCAAGCTTGAAAGCGAATTTTTGTCCCCTGCCCCATCAGGCCTCGGGCCTACTACCGCTACATTGATGACATTTTAATCATCTGGACGGAGTCTGAACAACAGCTAAAGACGTTCCATGAACAGTTCAATCAATTTCATCCCACCATCAACTTAACACTTAACTACTCCAGCACTGAAATTAACTTTTAGACACCACCATTAAGCTAAAGAACAATGAAATAGAGACATCCCTGTATCAGAAGCCAATCGACCGTCCAACATATCTTAAATGGGACAGTTTCCATCCTAAACACATAAAAAACTCTATTGTCTACAGCCAAGCCATCAGATACAACCGTATATGTTCCAACCCCATGGATAGAGATGAACACCTTGGTCGCCTCAGAAGACTTTTTTGAACCAGGGCTACCATCCAAGAACAATTGAAAACCAAATTACAAGAGCCACCAGAATATCAAGGAATCACCTGCTACATTACAAAGCTAAAGAGAAAATAACCGGGTGCCTCTAGTGGTCACCTACAATCCAAGTCTGGAGATGCTAAGGGGAGCTGCACGGAAACTACAACCTTTACTACAAAAAGATGCCGATTACAATCCATATTTCCAGACCCCCCACTACTATGTTTTAGGCAGCCCCCAAATCTAAGAAGCATCATTGTCAGAAGCTCCCTGTCCTCCCCAACAGCTGCAGGAACCTTTCCTTGCAGACAAAAGAAATGCAAGACCTGTACATCTATAATGACCACGGACAGGATAAAGATCCCCAACTCCCATCAGGACTACAAGATACCAGGTACTTTCAGCTGCATCACATCTAATGTGGTGTACCTAATTATTGTACTAAATGTCCAACTGGGGGTCTGTATGTGGGGAGACCGGGCAAAAACTGAGAACAAGGATGAATTCTCATCGCCACACGATAAGAGAAAAAAGAATGGATTTACCTGTGGCCAAACACTTTTGTATGCCCGGTCATAGCATGACAGATATGGAATTACTTGTATTAAAATCTAACTTCAAATCTGAGAAGGATAGAAAAGTCTGGGAATATAAACTTATGATGACCTTTGACACTCTTAGTGCTGGGATGAATATATCCCAGAGTTTTATGTCGTTCTACAACAATTAAGGAATCTGCCTCCCTGACCTTTTAGGGTCATCACAACACAATACCAGACCCCAATCAGAGGGTAATAAAACCTTCACTCCTTATCTATGAACTAGTCATATTTATGTTAATCCCTCTGCCATAATGACAGTTCTGCTTCATGTCACTTGTCCTACCTATTGCATTTTTTCTGTGCTATTTTGTGTATAAATATGTGATTCTTCAGATGTTGTATTAGTCTATGCCTGATGAAGAGACCTGAGTAGTCTCGAAAGCTTGCAATTTGTTACCATCTTTTCAGTTAGCCATTAAAAGGTATCAACCACTGAGGACTCTCAAGTCTAAATATTTTTCTAGTCAATTTTAGTCTTTTTACACAACCTGTTGAAGGCTTCTTCCCCTTTCCAGATAGTTCTACTTTGCACTGGTAAGGGGCAAATTCCTTTGAAACATGTGTATGCAACTGGAGCTTCTGGTTTGGATTCCTATTCCAGGTCATACATCATATGTTGAATTACTACCTCTGAGAGTTGGCACTAGAGTCCTTTCTCTCTTCCTCACTGAAGAGTAATTTATGTCCTGCATACATTTTCATGAATATTTTGTGCCAAAAATGTTACATGTCCTTTATAACTTTCGTGCAATTTTGGCTACTTTTAGAATTTACCCTTTTACTGGACACAAAATTATTGAAGTGGAATTAAAAACGTATTTAAATAGTTATACAATTTGGTGTACATTGTTTACTCCATCTTTTTTCTTTCTAAGTTTTTTCTCTTGGAAAAAGGAGCTGAAAATCGTCAGTCCTGAGCTACATGACTGTATCTCTAAATAGCACCACAATCGCACTCGACATTAAATTCTCTTTTACAATAATATTCTTGCTGTAGAATTTCTAGCTGTTTTATACAGATTTTCTCATTAATTGTAGGTCAAGCTCATGATGAAGAGTACTACCCAGGCGGTGGCATTATGGGGAAATCGGGCTCCTGCTCACAGTGTAACCACCATGATGATAACAGATGATCAGAAAACAATTGTCACTGGAAGCCTTGAGGGGCAGATATGTCTCTGGCATTTGTCAATGGACATGAAGGTTTGTAAATGAATTTTTTTTAAAAGCAGTTTTTGTGTACATATAGTGCTGTAACAAATTTCTATGGGGAGGTTACCCAAAATGTATAAGATCCTTATGATAGGGAACATCCCCAGTGATCTTGAGAATGGGGCTCTAGATCCAGAGAACAATACTTTCAAGAACCTCCTCTCGAATGGAGTGGATGTAGACAGTACATGCTCGGCCTATACACCATTTTTTGTCTTTGGAATTGTCAGAAGGAATTGAGGAACACAGCTTTCTCCAGTAGTTTCATAGACAATAAATGGAGCAGAGGCTGAGTATACAGTCATGGCCAAAAGTTTTGAGAATGACACAAATATTAATTTTTACAAAGTCAACTGCTTCACTTTTTCTAATGGCAATTTGCACATACTCCAGAATGTTATAAAGAGCGATCAGCTTAACAGCAATTACTTGCAAAGTCAATATTTGGCTAGAAAATGAACTTTATCCCCCAAAACAAATTTCAACATCATTGCAGCCCTGCCTTAAAAGGACCAGCTAACCTCTTTTCAGTGATTGCTCCATTAACACAGGTGTGGATGTTGATGAGGACATGACTGAAGATCAATATGTCATGATTAAGTAAGAATGACACCACTGGACACTTTAAAAGGAGGCTGGTGCTGTCATGTGTGCATCGCCACGAAGATCGTCGCGGTTGCACATTCTGACTTCTCACAGCTGAGTTGCTGTTTCTTTGTGTTTGGCAGTTAGGGAGTTAATTCTGTCTGTGCTCAGTTCTGGGACTGGGTGCAGTTTCTTCCGGCTGCAATTAATTATTTGTTGATTGGTTTCCTTTAAATCTCTGGTTGTCTGTGTTGGGAGTTGCCAGTGAAATTCTTCATGCAGACCACAGATAGGATTGTATCTGTATAGACTTAAGTTAAAGAGCTCCTTAGTTGTTTTAAGCTCACCTTGCTTAGAGTTTAATATCCCAGATCATTTATGTTCCTTCTGTGTTTGAGTGTGTATGCAAGTCTGTGTTTTCTCCAGTCTGTCTTATATGTCTAATCTGTGTATTTAGCAGAGATCAGCCCATATCCCTTTGGTGGTAATCAGAATCCTTCTTAGGACTGATTACAGGGTTCAGGGACTGATAGGAGACAGGGTTAGGCTGGAGACTTGGACCTCTGAACCATTATCAGTACCTCCAAGGTGAGGGATTAGTTAGGACCCCAGTTTAGGGTCAGGTTAGACCCCCGGTCCTCCTCTTTCCTGTGACAGTGTATCAAGTCCTCAAGATTAACCCTGAGTTCAACGGATATCGTGTCAGGTAAATCTATTCTATATTTACATGCTGATGTTGCTAATCTATATGTTGTATAGAGTGTTGTTCTTTTAAGAATAGTTTACTGACATCGTACACATATCATAAGACCGCGTGACATTTTCACTGGCCCATAAAATTATTCCCAGTTGCCATGGATCCAGTAGCCCAGCTGGCTCTGCAGTTGCAGGGATTATCCATGGAGCTGACGGACATTAAGTCCAAAGTTTTGTCTCCCTCGGAGCAAACCAGATTTGAACCTAAAGTAGCTCTCCCGGACAGGTTCACTGGTGGGCGAGACAAATTTTTTACCTTCAGGGAAGCATGTAAATTGTATTTTCGGCTTCGGCCTCGATCATCAGGGAGTGAAGAGCAGAGAGTGGGAATTGTTATCTCGCTCCTACAAGGGGACCCTCAATCCTGGGCCTTCTCCCTTCCTCCGGGATCCCCGGCTCTACAGTCAGTAGATCGATTTTTTAGTGCCCTGGGTTTGGTATATGATGACCCAGATCGGGTCTCTCTTGCTGAGACAAAATTACGTAAGATACAGCAGGGAGATCGTCCGGCGGAGGAATTAGCTTCTGAGTTCCGTAGATGGGCCACAGATACTCAGTGGAATGACCCAGCTCTTAGGAGCCAGTTTTGTCATGGGCTTTCTGACAAATTAAAGGACGTTTTGGCTCAGTATGATTCTCCTCCATCACTGGAGGCTGCTATGGCCCTAGCTATCCGTACTGATAGACGGCTCCGGGAGAGGTGCGAGGTAACTCCGCCCCCTGTTGTTACTCCACCTACTACTAAAGTCCCTTATGTTGAGGTTCCCCTTGTCTGTTCGGAGGAGCCTATGCAGTTGGGAGGGACATCATTTCGTAGGAGGGGATTGGCGGTACGCCGCAGGACTAGAAGGTGTTTCTTCTGCAGGAAAGAGGGACATTTTGTTGGGGGATGTCCATCCCGTGCCTTGTTGAGCAAAAAGTCGCCGGAAAACTGTTAATCCCAGGTTGTGTGGTGGACGACAACCTGGGAGTATGTATTTCGTCCGCTAGTTCTTCTCAGTTCCTTGTACCAGTGGAGGTGGTGGTTGGTACGAGAGTGGAGAGATTTTCTGTTCTTCTTGATAGTGGGTCCGGGGCTAATCTGGTTGACGCTCAGTTTGCTCAGGCTCAAGGTATGCATCTGAGTGTATTGGTCAAACCGATCCCTATATTCTCCATTGACGCCAGGCCTCTCGGCCAAGGTAGCTTTGTTCATGAGGTTCATAACATTGACCTTCGGGTAGGGGCAATACATAGGGAACTATTATCTTGTTATGTGTTGGAGGGTCTACCTACTCCTATTGTGTTGGGACTTTCTTGGTTGGTTAAACATAACCCTGTGATTAATTGGCAGTCCAGAGATATAAGCCAATGGGGGGAGTTTTGCAAAAGTAACTGCATGAACACAGTCATCAGTGCGGTCGTGCCTAGTACTTTGCCTCCTTTTTTGGAGGACTTTGGGGATGTGTTCTCTGAGGAGGGGTGTCAGGAGTTGCCTCCTCATCGCGTGTATGACTGCTCTATTAATTTACTTCCTGATGCTAAGTTACCTAAAGCTAGGTTATATAACCTTTCTGGTCCTGAGAGGCAGGCTATGAAAGATTATATTTCGGAAAGTCTGGCCAAAGGGCATATTAGACCTTCATCTTCCCCAGTGGCTGCGGGGTTCTTCTTTGTGAAGAAAAAAGATGGAGGCCTACGCCCTTGCTTGGATTTCCGCGAACTTAATCGGATTACTGTTCGAGATCCGTATCCACTCCCTCTGATTCCTGATCTCTTCAATAAAATTGTTGGCGCCAAATGGTTCTCTAAATTGGATCTCAGGGGGCGTATAATCTGATTAGGATAAAAGAGGGGGATGAGTGGAAAACGGCGTTTAACATGCCGGAGGGACATTATGAGAACCTTGTCATGCCTTTTGGTCTGACTACTGCACCAGCAGTATTCCAACATTTTGTTAATGACATTTTTCGTCATCTGGTGGGGCTGTTTGTGGTCGTATATTTGGATGACATTTTAATTTACTCACCAGATCTTGTGTCTCACCAGGAGCATGTGAGACAGGTGTTGCAGATCTTGCGAGACAATAAACTATACGCCAAACTGGAAAAGTGTGTATTCGCCGTACAGGAACTTCAGTTTTTGGGTTTCTTGGTGTCAGCCTCCGGTTTCCGTATGGACCCTGAAAAGGTGAGAGCAGTGCTTGAATGGGATCAGCCAGAGGATCTTAAGGCTCTGCAGCGTTTTCTGGGGTTTGCTAACTACTACCGGAAATTTTTGTAATTTCTCATCTGTTGTCAAACCTCTCACTGACATGACAAGAAAAGGGACGGATTTTTCTAAATGGTCGGACAAAGCTTGCCAAGCTTTTTCCTCTTTGAAAAAATGTTTTGCTTCGGCACCCGTTCTCATCAAACCAGATGCATCACAGCCGTTCGTTGTGGAGGTGGACGCGTCTGACGTAGGGGTGGGTGCAATATTGTCCCAGGGTCCGTCCCCTGGTAAATGGCATCCGTGCGCTTTCTTTTCTAAAAAATTGTCGTCCGCCGAAAGGAATTATGATATCAGCAATAGGGAACTTTTGGCCATTAAGTTGGCTTTTGAAGAATGGCGTCACTTTTTGGAGGGGGCAGTCCACCCGGTCACCGTCATTACTGATCACAAGAACCTGCTGTATTTGGAATCTGCTAAGCGTCTGAATTCCAGACAAGCTCGATGGTCGTTGTTTTTTACCAGGTTTAATTTTGTCGTCACTTATCGCCCTGGATCTAAGAATGTTAAGGCGGATGCCTTGTCTCGCAGTTTCCCAGGGGCTGGGAAAATGGATGACCCGATTCCTATCCTTCAGGAGGGGGTGGTAGTGTCGGCTGTATGTTCTGAGCTTGAGGAGAAGGTGTTAGAGGCTCAGGGGACGCCCCTGCAGGACCTCCAGGGAGACTGTTTGTCCCAAATCAGTTGAGACAAAAGGTTATTGAGGCACATCATAATTCTGCTTTAGCAGGACATCCAGGGAGTAAGGCTACTTTAGATCTCCTTTCTCGCCGGTTTTGGTGGCCTAACGTTAATAAAGATGTTTTAACTTTTGTCGCGTCCTGTGGGGTTTGTGCTCGCTCTAAGACCCCTCATACCCGTCCGTCTGGGACCCTCTTACCCTTGAAACTTCGGAGCGTCCATGGACTCATTTGTCTATGGACTTCATCACGGACCTTCCTCAGTCGTCAGGGAAGACTGTCATACTGGTGGTTGTTGACAGGTTCAGTAAGATGGCACATTTCATTGCTCTTCCTGCCCTCCCTAATGCTAAAACTCTGGCGCAGGTGTTCATTGGGGAGATTGTGAGACTTCATGGGTTGCCTTCTGATGTGGTGTCAGATAGGGGGTCTCAGTTTGTGTCCAAGTTTTGGAGGGCATTTTGTTTACGTCGGGGGATGCAATTGTCATTTTCCTCGGCTTTTCATCCGCAGACCAATGGTCAGACAGAGCGTCTGAATCAAAGCCTAGAGACTTATCTTCGGTGTTTTGTCTCAGAGAACCAGGAGGACTGGTCTTCTTTCTTGCCTCTGGCAGAGTTCGCTCTTAACAACAGGCGGAGCGAGTCCACTGGTAAGTCCCCGTTTTTTGGGGCATATGGTTTTCATCCCCAGTTTTGTACATTCAATGGGGGGGGCCCTTCTGGGGTTCCTGAGGAGGAGCGTTTCTCGTCGTCACTTGCTTCAGTGTGGAGAGGTGTATTGAATAATCTGAGTGCTATGGGGAACTGTTATAAACGTATGGCTGATAGGAGGAGAGTTTCTGGTCCAGATCTTAATGTGAACGATCTGGTATGGTTGTCTACCAGGAATATAAAACTTAAAGTTCCCTCCTGGAAGCTGGGCCCCAGATTCATCGGGCCGTACAGGATCAGTTCCATAATTAATCCTGTGGCATTTCGTCTGGACCTCCCTCCTACGTTTAAAATTCATAATGTGTTCCACAAGTCATTACTTAAGAGGTACGTGGCACCAGTCATACCATCACCTCTACCTCCTCCTCCAGTGGTGGTCAATGGTAACTTGGAGTTTCAAGTGTAAAGATCATTGACTCACGTCTGAATCGCCGGTCCCTTCAGTACTTGGTGCATTGGAAGGGGTATGGTCCAGAGGAGAGGACGTGGGTTCCTGCGTCTGACATTAACGCAGATCGTTTGGTGCGGACCTTCCACAGAACTCACCCGGGCAAACCTGGCCCTGAGGGTCCGGAGGCCCCTCGTAGAAGGGGGGGTACTGTCATGTGTGCATCGCCACGAAGATCGTCGCGGTTGCACATTCTGACTTCTCACAGCTGAGTTGCTGTTTCTTTGTGTTTGGCAGTTAGGGAGTTAATTCTGTCTGTGCTCAGTTCTGGGACTGGGTGCAGTTTCTTCCGGCTGCAATTAATTATTTGTTGATTGGTTTCCTTTAAATCTCTGGTTGTCTGTGTTGGGAGTTGCCAGTGAAATTCTTCATGCAGACCACAGATAGGATTGTATCTGTATAGACTTAAGTTAAAGAGCTCCTTAGTTGTTTTAAGCTCACCTTGCTTAGAGTTTAATATCCCAGATCATTTATGTTCCTTCTGTGTTTGAGTGTGTATGCAAGTCTGTGTTTTCTCCAGTCTGTCTTATATGTCTAATCTGTGTATTTAGCAGAGATCAGCCCATATCCCTTTGGTGGTAATCAGAATCCTTCTTAGGACTGATTACAGGGTTCAGGGACTGATAGGAGACAGGGTTAGGCTGGAGACTTGGACCTCTGAACCATTATCAGTACCTCCAAGGTGAGGGATTAGTTAGGACCCCAGTTTAGGGTCAGGTTAGACCCCGGTCCTCCTCTTTCCTGTGACAGTGTATCAAGTCCTCAAGATTAACCCTGAGTTCAACGGATATCGTGTCAGGTAAATCTATTCTATATTTACATGCTGATGTTGCTAATCTATATGTTGTATAGAGTGTTGTTCTTTTAAGAATAGTTTACTGACATCGTACACATATCATAAGACCGCGTGACAGGTGCTTGCCTTAATTGTTTCTCTTCTGTTAACCATGGTTATCTCTAAAGAAACACGTGCAGTCATCATTGCAATGCACAAAAATGGCCTAACAGGGAAGAGTATCGCAGCTAGAAAGACTGCACCTCAGTCAACAATCTATCGCATCATCAAGAACTTCAAGGAGAGAGGTTCCATTGTTGCCAAAAAGGCTCCAGGGCGCCCAAGAAAGACCAGCAAGCGCCAGGACCGTCTCTTAAAAGTGTTTCAGCTGCAGGATCGGGCTACCAGCAGTGCAGAGCTTGCTCAGGAATGGCAGCAGGCAGGTGTGAGTGCATCTGCACGCACTGTGAGGCGGAGACTCTTGGAGCAAGGCCTGGTCTCAAGGAGGGCAGCAAAGAAGCCACTTCTCTCCAGAAAAAACATCATGAACAGAATGATATTCTGCAAAAGGTACAGGCAGTGGACTGCTGAGGACAGGGGTAAAGTTATTTTCTCTGATGAATCCCTTTTCGATTGTTTGGGACATCAGGAAAACGCCTCATTCGGAGAAGACAAGGTGAGCGCTACCGCCAGTCTTGTCTCATGCCAACTGTTAAGCATCCTGAAACCATTCATGTGTGGGGTTGCTTCTCAGCCAAGGGAATCGGCTCTCTCACAGTCTTGCCTACAAACACAGCCATGAATAAAGAATGGTACCAGAATGTCCTCCAAGAGCAACTTCTTCCAACCCTCCAAGAGCAGTTTGGCGATCAACAATGCCTTTTCCAGCATGATGGAGCACCTTGCCATAAAGCAAAGGTGATAACTAAATGGCTCAGGGAACAAAACATAGAGATTTTGGGTCCATGGCCTGGAAACTCCCCAGATCTTAATCCCATTGAGAACTTGTGGTCAATCATCAAGAGACGGGTGGACAAACAAAAACCTAAAAATTCTGACAAAATTAAAGCATTGATTGTGCAAGAATGGACTGCTATCAGTCAGGATTTGGTCCAGAAGTTGATTGAGAGCATGCCAGGGAGAATTGCAGAGGTCCTGAAGAAGAAGGGTCAACACTGCAAATATTGACTTGTTGCATTAACTCATTCTAACTGTCAATATAAGCTTTTGTTACTCATATATTTGCAATTATTATATTTCTGTCTGTGAGAAAAACATCTGTCAAACACACATAAAAACCAGAGGGCAGCAGATCATGTGAAAATATAATATTTGTGTCATTCTCAAAACATGACTGTACACACTATTCTAGATGGGTTTATGCAGGTTCCTGTTTTTGAGTTCTAGAATCCCAATGTTTGACTGCTAGTGGTCCATCCACTTGAATTCCACTGATAAAGGATAACTTGTAATTTTGGGAGAACCCTTGCAAGCACAATTATATAGTTTTTAGAAACAGTATATGTTGTGCTGTGCACTTTGGGATTAATAAATGTTTCTTAAGGAAATGCCATCAAAAAGCTAACCTTTTAAGTTGACGTTAACCTATAGTAAAAAAATTAACCATACATGACAAATGTATAATCAGCATATCAGGTGTTCCCCAAGAACCTGCCACTATTGTGGGCTGCAGGACAAGTTATTTGGAGACACTTGATATGTTTACTATGTATTTGTCTTGTATAGTCACACTTTCAATTTTGACAGTGAACTGCTAAAAGCTCCTATAATGCACACATGTGGATGGTACTATATTAAAAATGGAAACTGCTTTGCATTAACGCCCGAGCAAAAATGCCCCTCTCTGCATCACTCAATGCTTTATATTTTACTATTCAGTATATTTTGTTACAAATTTCCATCAATACATTTGTATGATGACTGCAAATGGTTAACAAATAAAGTTGAGCACAAAGATATATAACTTGATCACAGTATCTAACAGAATGCTGAGCCTGGTAGGAAAATGTACACATAAAAGCTGAAATAAAAACTGATATACTCTTTCATATCAATATCCTAAAAACATACCGTTGTTTGAATACCTTACATAGTGCATTGATAAGTCAAAAAGCAGTGACCTATACACTCGTGTAACATAGAGATGTTTGCTGCATAGTTGCTTTATCGATTAGTCCGAATACATAGAAATACTATATTTTTTTTATTTGGACACTGTTTGTAATTTTGGAAACCTCATATTAATAAATAATAGTTTCCTATTAGAATTCTGTCCGGCATCAGTGATCTGGAATTCTGTGCTATTAATGCCTTCGTTTGACCAGCAGAATTATAATTATATGAGAATAGTGACTGACTCCGGCTGAAATGAGAGAATCAGCCATTGAGGAGTATAATTTTATGGTTCACATCTCTTAAATCAGAAGTATCTGGCCCAATGGGCCTCGAAGGCTGAAAGTGTGTCTTATTGTAGATGAGGGTAACACTGGTCATATTATACAGAGCAACCAACCAATCAATTCTGCACCCTAAATGTGTACAGTTCTGTTGTGTTATATATTTTTTCTTAATTTTTTTAGGTTACATCTAAAGCAATTCTGTTTGGCCATACTGCTGCTGTTACATGCTTATCGAGAGCTCGAGATTTTGAAAAGCAACCTTATGTGGTTAGTGGTTCGGAAAATGGGTAAGTAAAGGGCTATTTTATGCCCCCAAAAATTCTGAAAAATAATATTTTAAGCACTAAAGTGATTATATAGCGTAACAAAAATTATTAAGCTGAAAAAAGGATTTTTTGCTGCGTTTTTGAAGATATTTATGGCTTTATATTACATTCCCTAGTAGAGGTTTAGCTTACTCAGGCTGGGTGGCAACTCAGAGGGACCACTTGCAAAAAATCTTGGTTCCTTGCGGCAGTTTGTTTTTAAAAAATAACTGCTCTTTTCTCACCGTGTCTGGGTCTAGTACTGAGTCTTTAATGTTGCTACCGGTTTTTGATATTGGCTGTGGCGCTAACATCTCGTCAGTGAGCTCAGTGGCTTTGAGGAGCATGTTTTGTCTAGACAGAAAGTCCGCTGAGCTCATGAGTAAAGGTGCTGAGTGCACCAGAAATGTATAGATGTACTTATCTATGGACTAATGATGCACATGGAGATGTTTTAATCATTTGTTGAGCTGAATAATCATCATTGTTGGTGGCAGTGACGTTCATTCCATGCTCTAGAGCTGAGGTCTCAAACTGCATTCCTCAAGGGCTGCAAACAGGTCCTGTTTTCAGGACTTCCTTGTATTGCACAAGTGATAATTTAATCACCTGCACAGATAATGATCCTAGAACTTGTGCAATGCTAAGGAAATCTTGAAAACACGCACGGTTTTTGGCCCTCAAGGAATGCAGTTTGAGACCCCGGCTCTAAAGCATGGATCCCCAACCTGTAGCTCTGGAGCCACATGTGGCTTGTGACTGTCTGCCAGCTTGGTGCATTAGCTCCAGGTCTAGCAAACAGGTATGAAGACCACATCTCAACATGGTGAATTTTGTGGTATGCTGGAGTATGATACTACCTGTTGGAGGAGGTTCTTGATGCTGTATGCGACAGTGTGTTGGGAGTCCTTGATGGGAGAATACTGAATGGGGGTATTGTGGGAACCCCTGGATCTCATGTACTTCTTTGGAGTGATTTATGTGGAAAAGCTTTGGCTATGATTATACCTGTAATGGGGGCTTTGGTTGACACTACTTTGAGGGGGATGGGAGCTGGATGTGGCTCGCGACCCTCTCTCAGTGCTGAATGTGGCTTGTGACCCTCTCTCTAAGCTGAATGTGGCTCTCAAGGTCAGAAAGGTTGGGGACCACAGCTCTAGTGGGACTAGGCAACTGCGGTGAGCTGGCTTTTTCCTTTATCCAGTTAATGCTCTAGCCCATACCGAATGCTGGGAGCCAGGTAACAAACTGCAGCCAGGGACCAAATCTTTAAAATCTTTTAACACAATGTATGAAATTCAAAATGTGAAAAAGTGAAGAACATGGTGTGCACCAAAATTATTAGCTGTACAAGCGAATGTAATTATATAAACTCAGGAAACTGAACCCAAAATACAATATATCTCAACTTAACCTTATAGAGACAATAATATTTTAGGCTGTGTAACTTTTATTGAGATTTCCAGAATATCAATTAACCTGCCAGGAAAGATTAGTTAGCATGAACATTCTTTATATTGCATGTATTTCAAATTTACTGTGAATCTAAAACGTAGCATATCTATTCTACCAGTGCTATCTGTAACCTGGCATACAGTCATGGCTGAAAGTGATAGCAGCTTTGACATTGTTCCAGAAAATGAAGTACTTATCCCAGAAAATTATTGCAATTGCACGTTTTGTTATACACAGGTTTATTTCCTTTTTGTGTATTGGAATAACACAAAAAAAACCAGAGGAGAAAAAAGGCAAATTGGCCAGAACTTCACACCAAACCTCAAAAATGGTTTCTGACAAAATTGTTGTCAACCTCAACTTAACATTTGATAACATACCATAGGAATAAATAACTGCAATCAATTGCTTCCTATAACCATCAACAAGCTTCTTACACCTCTCAACCGGAATTTTGGACCACTCTTCTTTTGCTCCAGGTCTCTCATATTTGAAGGGTGCCTTCACACAACGGCAATTTTAAAATCTCTATACAGGTGTTCAATGGGATTTAGATCCGGACTCCTTGCTGTCCATTTCTGAACTCTCCAATGCTTTGTTTCCATCCATTTCTGGATGCTTCTTGAAGTATGTTTGGGGTCATTGTCATGTTTTAAGAGCCATGACCTAGGATGCAGACCCATCTTTCTGACACTGGGCTCTACATTGCGACCCAAAATCGTTTGATAATCTTCAGATTCCATGATGCTTTGCACATCGTCAAGGCATGTAGTGCCAGAGGCAGCAAAGCAACCTTAAAACATCTTTGAACCTCGACCATATTTGACTGTAAGTACTGTGTTCCTTTCTTAGTAGACCTCATTCCATTTTCGGTAAACAGTACAATGATGTGCTTTACCAAAAAGCAACAGTTTGGTCCTCCTGGGTCTATTGCCATAGCATTTCCTTTATTCAAATGTTGATGTATAGTTTGAGCTGACACTGATGCACCCGAGCCTGCATGGCAGCTTGAATTTCTTTGGAACTTGACTAGGGCTTCTTATCCATGATACAGACTATCATTAGTTGCAACTAGTGATGGGTGAGCGTGCTCGCCACTGCTCGATACTCCATCAAGCATTTGAGTGCTCTGTCGAGTACCATGCAATGCAGAGTACCTCATTTTAATCTGAGCCGCAGCGCTGAAACCGGGAATATATTCTCTCTCTTTCTTTCTATGTATTTCTCTCTTTATCTCACTTTCACTTCATCTCTTTCTCTCTCTCATTTCATTTCTCTTTTGCACGCTTCATCTATCTGACTTGTGCGCTTCATCTCTTTCGCTTCATCTCTCTCTCGCTTAATCTCTGTCTCTCTCACTACATCTCTCTCCTGCCCCTTCTAGTACAGTTTTCCCAGAAAAATACTCGACTGCTTCATGGACGTACATTATGTTTCTTATTCGAGTCGGGCACCCATACAGTCTGATATGCTCGATTCAAGTACCGAGCAGATTACTGCTCGCCCATCACTAGTTGCAACCTTTCATTAATTTTTCTCTGCCATTCACGTCAAGGGAGGTTAGTTGCAATGCCATGGGTAGTAGACTTCTTAATTATGTTGCGCACCATGGACAAAGGAATATCAAGATCTCAGGAGAAGGATTTGTAGCCCCAAGATTGTTGATATTTTATAACAATTTTTGTTCTCAATTCCTCAGACATTTCTTTTCTCCTTTTTCTGTTCTCCATGCTTAGTGTGGCACCGACAGACACAATGCAAAGATAGAGTCAATTTCTCCCATTTTTATCTGGTTTAAGATGTAATTTCCATATTGCCCGAACCTGTTACTTGCCACAGGTGAGTTTGAACCAGTGTCACATGCTTGACACAATTGTTTACTTTTACTAAAATTTCTGGAAAGGTGCCAATAATTTTGTACAGTCCATTTTTGGGGTTTTGTGTGAAACTATGTCCAATTTGCCTTTTTCGCCTCTGTTTTTAGGTTGTTCCAATACATACAAAGGCAATAAACATGTGCACAACAAAACATGTGTAATTGCAATAATTTTCCAGTAGAAATACTTTGTTTTCTGGAACAATGTCAAGGGTGCCAACACTTTCAGCCATGACTGTATATCATAGACTCCAAATAAGGTCCGCTGCATACGTTTAGTATTTGGTCAGTATTTTGCATCAGTATTTGTAAGCTAAGACCAGGAGTGGATGAAAAATGCAGAAGTGGTGACGTGTTTCTATTCTACTTTTCCTTTAATTGTTCCACTCCTGATTTTGGCTTAGAATTACTGATGTAAAATGCTGACTAATTACTAAATGTGTGAGCATGGCCCTAAAGTGAAATTTTTCAGCAGTTTCATGCTGCCAGAATCCCAAGGAGCATGAATCAGAGACGGTCTCCATTATTGAAACCATGTATACGATACGATACGATACACTTTATTGATCCCGGGGGGAAATTACAGTATTACAGCAGCAATACAAACAGCAGTACATAAAATATTAGGACACAAATCTTGCACAGGTATACCAACATTACATAATAAATAAATAATAAAAGTGTGTAGCTCAGGTGTATATAAGACAATGTTAATTGACATTAGTACACCAGCCATCAGTCATTATTTTCTACCACCCTTAGGAAATTATTATACATCCCCATAGCAGTAGGTACAAACGATTTCCTGAATTTCTCCTTCTTGCACCTTAGTAGGATTAGACGGCTGCTGAATGTGCTCTTCTGCTTCAAGAACAGCTCGTATAGGGGGTGTGTATTATTGTTCATTATAGCCCTACACTCCTCAAAAGAGTCAAGATGGAGGCCAACAGCTGCACTTGCCTTCTTGATAAGTTTGTTGAGCTTATTAGCGTCAGCTACTCGCACACTACTGCCCCAGCAAATGATAGCAAAAAAGATGGCGCTTGCTACAACGGACTGGTAGAACATCTCCAGCATTTTACTGCACACATTGAACGACCTGAGCTTCCGCAGAAAGTACAGTCTGCTCATTCCCTTCTTGTAAACCTTTTCTGTATGACACCTCCAATCGAGTTTACTGTCAAGGTGAACCCCCAAATATTTGTAGCTCTCAACCATCTCCACCTCCTGGCCAGCAATGGTGATCGGTAAGTAATCCTCCTTTTTCCTTCTATAACTCACCACCATCTCCTTGGTTTTCTTTACATTTAGTTCTAGACAGTTAGTCTGACACCAATCCACAAAGTCAGAAACCACCCTTCTATATTCCTCCTCCCCCGGGCCCCACAATGCCCCTACAATCACGGAGTCATCTGAGAATTTTTGCAGGTGACAAAAATCAGATTTATACTGAAAGTCAGCTGTATACAATGAGAAGAGGAAGGGTGACAGCACTGTACCCTGAGGGGCTCCCACACTGCTCCGTACACTGCAAGATACCACCTCCCCCATCCTTACAAACTGCGGCCTGTCCTTCAGGTAGTCACTTATCCAGTTCACCATCCCCTCATCTACCGCCATATCAGTCAACTTATTACGTAGTAAGAGCGGCTGTAGGGTATTGAAAGCACTAGAGAAGTCAAAGAACATAGCGCGCACTGCAGTGCCATCATTGTCCAAGAACGAGTGCATTGTATGTAGCAGAGACGCTACAGTATCATCCACCCCAATCTCTGCTGGTACGCAGTGTGTATATTTCACTCTGAAATGCTGTGGTGCTTTAGGTTAAACTTAATTTAAAATGTTGGTTGGGGATGATGTAGCTACAATAATTAGTCCAAGAAGCCGGTCTCTTGGCTTGTCTGTAGGTCTCTCCCTACATATTCACAAAGGGATAGTTTTTTTCATTACCAAAGGTGTCAGTCTAAGGGCTCGTACAGACAACCGTATTTTTGGTCTGAGTGCGATCCGACATGTCAGATTTTTGGCTTGAGCCATGCCAGTCGGAGGAAAAAAAATCGCTGCATGCCTGATTTGGATCTGATACTTGGTTCACACTTGGCCATACAAATTAATGAGTCGGTGGAAACCATCAGACTGCACTCTGATGACATCTGAGTGCAGTCCAATTTCCACAGATTGATACCATGGAGAAGATGGAGAATTTATTTTCTCCATCTCCTTCTCATCTGAATCAGATCTCACTTTGCTGACACTCTGTGATCAGAATGTGATTAACAAAATTGTCCTGATTCTCTCAGATCGTTTGCACCGGCCCTAAGGAGCGTGTTGTGGAGAAGCTCCAGGGATCTTTCTCTGGGACTAGACATCTTAACTACATCGTCCCCTGCCGATGTTTTAAAGTATGTTTAATTGAAACATAGATGTAATCAATAACATAGCTGGTCTCAGATGTATGCCACCCTTGTTTCAGGCAACATGAATCAGCTGATAGGTTCATCATAATTGTATTCATTTTTTTATTATAACTAATATTAGAAAGCATTTATCCTAAGAAAATCTGGAACATCAGCCTTTGAGTCATTGGTAATTTTCTAATCAAAATCTTGCATTGGAAACAAATTATTATAAGCATTTTCTAAGGTCAACCATCTTTTTTTAGTCTTAAAGCTACAGTTAAGATCTCCAATCTGTAAAGACCTAAAGCTAACACAAAATGATCCTCATGGTGGCGCTGTTACATCTTGGGAGTAAATAATAGTCTTGGAAAATAACATAGTCATGGCATAAAACGTGTATTGCTGAGGTTCTGTGAAATGACCCATTTTCGGCAGGATGTAGTTCTGAAGAATGATACTTCTAGTGACACATTGATGAGACATAATGGCAGTATACCTACAATTCATTTTATTCCAGGCATGGCCTTAAAGTTAGTTTGATGCAGGGCAGCAGGGTGTAATTACCTAAACAAAAGGGAATACGTTCTGTATGCCATCTATTCTTAATGACCGCAACATTTTCTTGTCCGGTAATAGGTAACAAAAACGCTACGTAAATGATAAGTGTTCTCTTAAATACAGTTTTTAAACTTAAAAATCCATGTCACAGAATTGTCCCAACCAACTAAGTAGAAATGACAGCGGATAACCTGAGGTTATGTCTTACAGGGAAATGTGTGTGTGGAATGTCAACACCGGCCACTGCATGGAGAATGCAAAGCTGCCATATAGGCACACGGCAATCTGCGTAAGTATTATAGATTTGTCACAACACTGTGCTATGGAAAAAGCTTACTGACGACCGCTAACCCTTATATGAAATGCTGCTATTAGTATCCTGAACTATTCAGATTAGAAGTCTTCAGTGATGCAGAATCCAAGCTATGTTACATTCTCTGTAAAATTACGTATCCAGTAGATTGCTATGTAAATGCTATATAAAAGTACTATCTATTCATCACTGAAACTGTGTAGATAGATAGATAAATAGATAGATAGATAGATAGATATAGATAGATAGATAGATAGATAGATAGGGCAATAGAGAGATAAATAGAGATTTACAAAGAAAACAACACTTTATAAAACAGATTTAGCAAACTGTGCAAGCCTCAGAGTACTGACCCAGTATACTCTATATCAATGGTAGACACAGACAAGAGAGCCCCTGTAAAAGAGCAGAAAATGGGCCCTTTCCAATCCAATGTTGTGTCTGTGACAGATGTTGATTGCCACTTTTGAGTTGAAAATGGGCCCCCTTCTCACTTGGGCCCCCATGAGGTTACTCATGGAACACCAACAGTATGTCCTACCCTGTTCCATATACATACAGCAATAAAGAACAGCACTCCAGATGTGGGATAGTGAAACAAATGTTGTTTTTTTTTCATCCTTGTACAATATGATTGCTTTGGCTGTTCAAACTGTGAGAAAAGCGCATAGCTTGAAGAGCAGAAAAGTTGCACACACGTGTGAATGCGAGCGATTGTTTCTTCACTATCAAATATCTGGGTGCTGCTATTTTTGCTGTACAGATATATAGATATTGGGGTGGACAGAGACTCAGACAGAACAGGGCCCCTGTGTAAGAACACTATACTCTATGGGTCCTTAAGGTTGAGTTCACACTAGGCATATTTGCTGCTTTTTTATGCTAATTTTCAGCTGCATTTGACAATACCAGCTATGTCTATAAGATTTCTGAAATCTCATGCACACAGCTTGTTTTTTTGTCATCGGTATTTTGTGCTTTGCTTGTTTTTTTGGACATAGAACACGTCAGTTCTTTCAGGGTTTTTTCAGCGGTTTTCACCCATTGAATTGAATGGAAAAAACACATGAAAAAATGCAGCAAAAACGCACCAAAAATGCTGCAAAAAATGCAGAAAAACCTACATTTTTTCTGCTGCTTTTTTCCTGCCAAGCACTCAGGTTAGCTGCAGAAAAAAAAGGCAAAAACGCCCAGTGTCAGCTTAGCCTTAAAGTCCACTAATGTGTCCCTTTTGAGGCAGAAGTGCCACTTTACTTGAAGAGTTTGTCAAAAAAAATTTGCAGGAACCTGGAACAGAGCCCTGCAAAACTTCTCCTGTCTGTCGGCATCTCCAGCATCTCTTGTGATTAATTGGCTCATCATCGTTGTGGTGTGACACATGCATGACATTGAGCCAAACCTCTGGTCCGTCAGCCACGGACTACTAACATGTCTGTTCAATCATGATCCTGAAAATTTGTTTTCAACATAACTAGGTAGACAGGTATTGTAAGACACATACAGGAAAAAAAATATTATCTATCTATCTATCTATCTATCTATCTATCTATCTATCTACTATCTATCTATCTATCTATCTATCTAGTTACATATGAGACCACCGTTCTGGCTGCACCTTTAATTACACTCCAGTTAGCAAAGGAAAATATACATTGAATCATTATGTAAGGCGGACAGGGTGGTAGTAGTGGCAACAAGATGTAGTGTTCCCACACCCTGGCACTCCACAGGGTGTCCCTTCTGCTGCATCTGCAACATGTGCAGCAGTACACTCACATTTAGGCCGGGGTCACACTTATGAGTGCAATGCGAGACACTCGCATCAATACCGCTGGCACTCGGGACTGGAGTGTGCGGCTGCATGTATTTCTATGCAGCTGAACTCTCTGGTCCGAGTGCCGACAGAAGAGCCAGGTATTGATGCAGGAGACTCGCGTGAGTTTCTCACATTGCACTCACAAAGGTGACCCCGGCCTTACTGTCAGACTCCCCTCGGCTTCTGTCACTCCAGCTCTGGATCCACGAGCTCCACAAACCAATTTATAGCAAATGCCCTTTTTCAACAGTTTAACTTTACTGAGCAGTAGGTGTTGTGAATGGGTTTGAGATGAGTTCTGAGCAGAGGCTCCCTCTGGTGGTTACAAGCGGTACTAGTGAGGATTGTGAGGACTGGGAATCAGGTGTTACTGATTGGTCTTATATAAGGGAGTCATTTTCCCATCAGGGTTGCCGGTGATCAATTGTTCTGGTCTGAATCCTTCTTTCCAGTTTCCCTTGTAGCCTGCTGTGTCGTGTCTGCATCTCCTGCTATCAGATAAGACAATTTCTTATTTTGTGTTTTTGCTATATTTTTGCATTTTGTCCTGCACTTCTTTGGGGGCCTTCTGGGTCCCCTCCGGGGGCTTTTGCCCTCTCAGTTTAGTTCAGCCACTGTGTTTTGTACTTTTGCTTTTTCCAGTTTTTTTTCAGTGGCTGCTGTTTTGATTTTTTTACACCAGAGAACTAATTTAGGTGGTAGAGGTCGTGTGATCTCAGGTGATTTTGAAATTAGTAGAGTTGGTGTTTTTTCAGGGTTTTCTGAGATTGCAGTAAGTACCCTTCCTGTCCTTTTCTATTTAGATAGTTTGGGCCCCAGCGTTTGCTCATACTATTTTCTTTCTGTGTCAGTATTTCCTCTTGTCTAACCGCCATTACATGTTTGGGGGCTTTCTATTATCTTTGGGGTTCTGCTCCGGGGCAGATAGCTTTCCTATTTCTATCTTTAGGTGTAGTTAGTTTCTCAGGCTGTGACGAGGCGTCTAGGACCAACGTAGGAACGCTCCACGGCTGCCTCTAGTTGTGGTGGTTAGTCAGGGTACTGCAATCTCATAGATTCCAACTGCTCTGGTGTATTTCCTTTTTTACCTGCACTCCTCAGCTACCGTAACATAACAGTATCACCGGCCATAAAAATTGTATGGTAAAAAAATAGGGAAAAAATATTTTGAAGGAAGAAAAGTTGTCAGAGATATTTTTCTGTTTGTTGCATTTTTTTTTTTTTTTTCCCTCTGTATCTCTGGGTGCTGGGGAGGATCTTTTCTCCCAATTGAGTTTGCACAGTTGTCTGGCCGTGTGGATCAGCTTGCCACTGAGGTTCAGAGTATTGCTGCATATCTTGCTAGGTTGCCTGTTGTGGAACCTAGGATCCCCATGCCAGATTTGTTTTTAGGGGATCGAGCTAAGTTTCAGAATTTCAAAAATAATTGTAAATTGTTTCTTGCCTTAAAATCTAAGTCCTCGGGAAACGCAGCGCAGCAGGTTCAAATTATCATCTCTCTCCTGCGCGGCGATCCTCAGGATTGGGCTTTTTCCCTGATACCTGGGGATCCTGTTTTGAGTGATGTTGATGCATTTTTTCAGGCTTTGGGGTTATTGTACGATGAGCCTAATGTCACTGATCAAGCTGAAAAAGCCTTGTTGGCATTAAATCAGGGGCTTGATGACGCTGAGTTATACTGTCAGAGATTCCGTAAGTGGGCAGTCCTGACCAAATGGAATGACGACGCTTTGGCGGCCCTTTTCCAGAAGGGTCTGTCGGATAATGTAAAGGATGTTATGGTGGGATTCCCTGTCCCCTCTGGTCTCAATGATTCTATGTCATTAGCGATTCAAATTGACAGACGTTTGCGTGAGCGGAGAAGTATGCGTGGAGTGGTGTTGCCTTGTGAGCCAGCTGCTGAGCCCATGCAGTGTGATGGAGTGGTGTCTGGGGCACAGCGTCATGATTTTCGAAAGCGCAATGGGTTATGTTTCTACTGTGGTGATGCCTCTCATGCTATTTCAGTCTGCCCTAAGCGGGGAAGACATTTTGCACGCTCAGTTGTCTTGGGTAGTGTTCAGACTAAGTTTTTATTAACTGTCACTCTGATATGCTCTCTGTCCTCATTTTCTGCTCAGGCTTTCGTTGATTCTGGAGCAGCTATTAACCTGATGGATTATGATTTTGCTAAATTGTGGGTTTCCCTTGATACCCCTACAGAAGTCTATTCCCCTACTGGGGATCGATTCTACCCCTTTGGCTGAGAATAAACCCCAGTTTTCTACTCAGGTGATAATGAGGGTTGAACCTGATCACCAGGAGTGCTGCAAATTTTTGGTTCTATATAATCTGCATGACATTATAGTGCTGGGTTTCCCTTGGTTACAGTCTCATAATCCTGTTTTGGATTGGAAATCTGTGTCTGTAACCAGTTGGGGCTGCCAATGTGTTAATACCAACACTCCTGTTTTTTCTGCCTCCCCCCAGGCTGAGGATGTTCCTGACTTTTTGTTTGATTTTTCTGATGTGTTTAGCGAAAGTAAATCTGCATCCTTACCTCCCCATAGGAGCTATGACTGCGCTATTGAATTAGTGCCAGGTAGTAAATTCCCTAAAGGTCGCCTTTTTAACTTGTCTGTACCTGAACATGACGCTATGCGGTCTTATATCAAGGAATCATTGGAGAAGGGTCATATCAGACCATCCTCTTCACCCTTAGGTGCCGGTTTTTTCTTTGTGGCCAAAAAAGATGGTTCATTAAGGCCGTGTATTGATTATCGTCTCTTGAACAATATTACTGTGAAATATCAATACCCGTTACCCTTGATTTCTGACCTGTTTTCCAGGGTGAAAAACGCTACTTGGTTTACCAAGCTTGACCTCAGGGGGCGTATAACCTTATTCGCATTAAGCACGGGGATGAATGGAAGACGGCATTTAACACCCCTGAAGGGCATTTTGAGTACCTTGTGATGCCCTTTGGGCTCACTAATGCTCCTTCCGTCTTCCAGTCCTTCATGAATGACATTTTCAGGGATTTTGTGGACAAGTTTCTGATTGTTTATTTGGATGATATCTTGATTTTTTCTAATGACTGGGACTCTCATGTGAAACATGTTCGAACTGTATTCCAGATTTTGAGAGAGAATGCTCTGTATGTGAAGGGATCAAAGTGTCTTTTTGGCGTACAGAAGATCTCATTTCTGGGATTCATTTTGTCCCCATCTGTTATTGAAATGGACCCGGTCAAGGTTCAGGCCATCTGTGATTGGGTCAAACCTACTTCATTAAAGGCTCTTCAGAGATTTTTGGGTTTTGCCAATTTTTATCGTAAATTTATTGGTAATTTCTCGGTTATTGTTAAACCATTAACTGATTTGACCAGAAAGGGTTCTGATGTGGTGAATTGGCCTCCTGAGGCAGTCTCTGCGTTTCAGGAACTTAAGCAGAGATTCACTTCTGCTCCTGTTCTACGGCAGCCTGATGTTTCTCTGCCATTTCAGGTGGAGGTTGATGCCTCTGAAATTGGGGCAGGTGCCGTTTTGTCCCAAAAAGATCCAGAGACCTCTAAAAGTAACCCTTGTGCCTTTATCTCTCGAAAATTTTCTCCTACTGAACGTAATTATGACGTGGGTAATCGGGAGTTATTGGCCATGAAGTGGGCTTTTGAAGAGTGGAGACATTGGCTGGAGGGAGCCAAACATCAGGTGGTGGTCCTTACGGACCATAAGAATCTGGTCTATCTGGAATCTGCCAAGCGACTCAATCCTAGACAGGCCAGGTGGGCCTTGTTTTTCACACGTTTTAATTTTGTGGTTTCCTTTCTTCCTGGCACTAAGAATGTTAAGGCAGATGCCCTCTCGAGGAGTTTCCTTGCGGACTCTCCTGAGCTATCTGATCCCTCTGTTATTTTGAAGGAGGGTGTAGTTCTTTCCGCCATCTCGCCCAATTTGAGACTTGCTCTGGAGGGGTGTCAGGAGGATAGGCCCGAGCGCTGCCCTGTTGGAAAATTGTTTGTCCCGGACCAATGGAAAAAGAGTGTGATGTCTGAGATTCATTGTTCCGCATTGGCTGGGCATCCCGGAATTTTTGGTACCAGAGACTTGGTTAGTCGGTCCTTTTGGTGGTCTACCTTGTCTCGCGATGTCAGGGAATTTGTGCAGTCCTGCGGGACTTGCTCTCGCTCCAAGCCTTGCTCTCGCTCTAGTGGTTTGTTGATGCCATTGCCTGTGGATTTCATTTCCGATCTTCCTGTTTCTCAGAGAATGACCACCATCTGGGTAATTTGTGATAGGTTTTCCAAAATGATACATCTTGTGCCATTACCTAAGTTGCCTTCCTCCTCTGAATTGGTGCCGTTGTTCCTTCAGCACGTGGTTCGTTTACACGGCATTCCTGAGAACATTGTGTCTGACAGAGGAGTCCAGTTTGTTTCCAGATTTTGGAGGACTTTTTGTTCTAAACTGGGTGTTCAATTGTCTTTCTCCTCGGCATTTCATCCTCAGACCAATGGTCAAACTGAGAGAACAAACCAGACATTGGAGACTTATCTAAGATGCTTTGTGTCTGCTGATCAGGATGACTGGGTCTCTTTTTTGCCTTTGGCTGAGTTTGCTCTTAATAATAGGGCTAGCTCTGCCACTTTGATGTCTCCGTTTTTCTGTAATTCTGGGTTTCACCCTCGATTTTCTTCAGGACAGACGGAGGCTTCTGTCTGTCCAGGTGTTGACTCTGTTGTTGAGCGTATGCAGCAGATTTGGGACCAGGTGGTGGAGAGGTTGTCCCTCTCTCAGGAGAGGGCCCAGCGGTTTGCTAACCGGCATAGGACTGATGGTCCTCGGTTTAAAGTGGGGGACTTGGTCTGGTTGTCCTCAAAGAATATTCCTATGAGAGTAGCATCTCCTAAATTTAAGTCTAGGTTCATTGGACCTTATAAGATCATGGAGATTATTAATCCTGTTTCTTTTCGTTTGCTTCTTCCAGGGACATTTAAGATCCATAACGTGTTCCACAAGTCCTTGTTGAAGAGGTTTGTTGAGCCAGTGGTTCCTGCTGCTGTGCCTCCTGACCCTGTTTTGGTTGAGGGCAATCTGGAGTATGTGGTTGAGAAAATATTGGATTCTCGTTTTTCTAGACGAAGACTCCAGTATTTGGTTAAATGGAGAGGTTATGGTCAGGAAGACAATTCTTGGGTGTTTGCTTCGGACATCCATGCTAGGAGACTTATCCGTGCGTATCATAGAACTCATCCTGACCGACCTGGTTGCTCAAATGAGGGTTCGGTGACCCCTCCTCAAGGGGGGGTACTGTTGTGAATGGGTTTGAGATGAGTTCTGAGCAGAGGCTCCCTCTGGTGGTTACAAGCGGTACTAGTGAGGATTGTGAGGACTGGGAATCAGGTGTTACTGATTGGTCTTATATAAGGGAGTCATTTTCCCATCAGGGTTGCCGGTGATCAATTGTTCTGGTCTGAATCCTTCTTTCCAGTTTCCCTTGTAGCCTGCTGTGTCGTGTCTGCATCTCCTGCTATCAGATAAGACAATTTCTTATTTTGTGTTTTTGCTATATTTTTGCATTTTGTCCTGCACTTCTTTGGGGGCCTTCTGGGTCCCCTCCGGGGGCTTTTGCCCTCTCAGTTTAGTCCAGCCACTGTGTTTTGTACTTTTGCTTTTTCCAGTTTTTTTTCAGTGGCTGCTGTTTTGATTTTTTTACACCAGAGAACTAATTTAGGTGGTAGAGGTCGTGTGATCTCAGGTGATTTTGAAATTAGTAGAGTTGGTGTTTTTTCAGGGTTTTCTGAGATTGCAGTAAGTACCCTTCCTGTCCTTTTCTATTTAGATAGTTTGGGCCCCAGCGTTTGCTCATACTATTTTCTTTCTGTGTCAGTATTTCCTCTTGTCTAACCGCCACTACATGTTTGGGGGCTTTCTATTATCTTTGGGGTTCTGCTCCGGGGCAGATAGCTTTCCTATTTCTATCTTTAGGTGTAGTTAGTTTCTCAGGCTGTGACGAGGCGTCTAGGACCAACGTAGGAACGCTCCACGGCTGCCTCTAGTTGTGGTGGTTAGTCAGGGTACTGCAATCTCATAGATTCCAACTGCTCTGGTGTATTTCTTTTTTTACCTGCACTCCTCAGCTACCGTAACATAACAAGTAGGGTATCCATCACACATGCAGCACAGTGTACACAGAGGGGCATCTCTCAAGCTTTCGCTACCTTCCCGGCAACCTCTGTTCCTTCTGGCAGTCCCTGCCTCACTTCCAGCAATCCCTGCCTCGCTTCTGTACAATCTCCGTGCCTCTAGGCCCACAGCTTCCTACCATCCCCTCATTTGGCTTCAATAGGAAAAGGTGCCAGGCTCACTGTCTCAGCTTCACCTGGCCCAATTGTAAGCCCTGGATCCTCTTTGGGTTGGTTTCTGTTCATGCTGGTGACCACCTGCATGCCGCTTAGCCTGGGGTCCCTTCCTGCCTTAGCAGGTTTATCCCCATGGCTAGCAGACTGTCACTGCTGCATCCTGACTGACTCTCACCAGGAAGTCCCTCTCTATTTCCTCTACTCTATGTTGCACTGCTCTGTAGCCTCTCCCAACTGGAAAACCCCTATGCTAACTTTACCTAAGCTAATAATCCTATTCCCTATCTCTAATGTGCCCCACTAATCTAACCCCACTATTATCCTATGCTAACCTCTATACTATCCCTAATTCTGTAAACAAACACATATCAAAGACATACACATTACAGTACTTAAACAATACAGCAACATTACATTAACATTAGTAAACAACAAGGTACCGCACGTAATCATGTGAACAGTGTCCAAAGAAGGGGAGGCACGTGATGACCCTGGTCACCCCCTTAAAATTAGACCCATTCCAGCAACTTCATTGTTTACAATAGATAGAGAGCTATTCTGTCTTTCACTTGATCATTAATCAAAGACTTTCGGTCCTACTGTACAACTTTAACATTCAATAATACTTATTTTTTTGTATCTGGCAGTACTACCATTGCTCATTCCGAATGACAGGGGAAGGCTGGCTGCTTTGCTGTGGTCACTATCAAGACATCCTCATTATTGATGCAAAGACCTTGCAAGTTCTTCATACTTTCAAGTCTCAGTGTTCAGACTGGATTAGCTGCATGTGCATTGTGCACTCTACTAGAATTCAAGGTACTGCCAAGACCGTGCGATACAGTATAAGAATTACCAAGATCACCTCTTAGAGTATAGGTATTATGTCTGTATGAGGCTGCAGTATCATAGTAATAATAATAATCTTTATTTATATAGCACCAACATATTCCGCAGTGCTTTACAGTTTAACAGTTTCAAAACACAAGTCATGGACTAATCAGATATATCTCATAGGATTCCAATATATAATGAATGCATGTTTGTTTCCATTTGCCATCTCTTACAGTTGGCATAAATTATAATATTAAAATTAAGTATAATAGTTTAAAAATTTTTAAATTTCAATATTTTCTAAATTTTAGATTTCAGAAGAAGGAATATGTTAGCCAGATGTGTTATGCAATTAGTGGAAGACCACTATTGGGCCCGTGAGATGGGGGCAGTGCCAGCACAAGCACTGGGATCTAGCATCACACTTTCAGAAACAGTTGAAAGAAATAATGGAATAGGAATTTGTCTGCTCTCGCCTCCATCATTTTCCCTGTGCATCTGAGCTCTGACGTCTCAGTGTAGTGGGTGCGATGATGTCACTAAATCCCACCCACTGTGCATAGCTTTAGATCACAGGCTGTATAGATCGAAGCTGTGGGGCACTGTGGGGCCATTACACTGTTTGTAGGGCTATATGGGAGCCATTATACTGTGTGTGGGACATTACACAGTGTAAAGGGTTATGAGGGGACCATTAAACTGAGTGGAAACTTGTGGGGACCATTGTATTGTATGCAGGGGCATCATACTATTTGAAGAGCTGTGAGGGGCTATCTTATTGTGTCGAGAGCTATGGGGGTCATCATACTGTGTTGAGGTAACTGTGGGGTATCATATTTTGCAGGGGGATGCTATAAGGTCATCATACTATGTGTGTGGAGGGTAATGTTGAGCAATTCACTGTGGAAGTATCATGGTGTTTGGGGGTCACTTTCATTGGCTTCAATAGGAACAGAATTACTTGGTAAATACTGCAATGTTGTGAGATATGCTGTTCTGTGACCTCTTCAAATATATTGTGACACTAGTCACAACCCACGGCAAGGCTGTGAGTCTGCAAAGTCAGAAGTTCTGGGGTCAATACCAAAAGATCACGTAGTAAACCAAGGGAAAATATGAAGTCATAAGTCAGGTCACATGCCAGGGTCAGAATACCAGAGAAATAGTGGATAAGCAAAGGGGCAATAACAAGCGGGTAGTCAGAACACAGTCCAAAGGTCAACAACAGAAGATCAGAACTTACAGCACAGGGAACAGGCGAACACACACCAGAGAGCACAAGCTTAGAACAAGATTTTGACTGGAAGTAATCTGGGCCAGACAGCTCACCTAAATAGCCGGTCAATTTACCAAGAACAGGGAGCACCTGTGGAAATCTCTGTACCTTCCTGTCAGATGGATCAACCGAGCTGTTAATCAAAGCACTGACAGCTCAGCACGCCCCAGCACAGGATAGGATGACAGAGCTGTCCATCGCTGAGTCCCAGACACTCTAAGCAGAGGAATCGTGACATATATATATTTTTTTGAGTGGGAGTCAATTAGGTCTTCTGCAAAAGGGCCTCATGATTTCTATGCATGCCCCTGCTAGGTAAGTAGGTACACGCACCAAAAAGTACTTCAAATCAAATACAACTTTGTCAGGATGAGGGCGTGGAACATGCGATGCTGCAGACGCATCTTCACAGATACCCAATACCAGAAGCCAGGAGGAGAACTCACCACATAGGGTACGTCACTAGGGGCGTGTACTCAAGGCAAATGTCTCAGATGTATTACTGATACATCGTTTGACAGTGTGTGGGGAGGAGTATTACAACAGAGCTCACAGTGCTATCATAGAATCCTAGATTGTTAGAGTAGGAAGGGAACCCACAAGATCACCGTGTCCAACCCCCTGCTCAATGCAGAAATCTCTAAACCATCTCAGACAGATGTCTGTCCAGCCTCTGAAGACTTCCATTGAAGGAGCACTCACCACCTCTCGTGGCAGCATTTTCCACTCATTGATCACCCTCGATTTCAAAAAGTTTTTTTCTAATATCTAATCTGTATCTTCTCCCTTTCAGTTTCATTCCATTGCTCCTTGTGTTTGCATGTGCAAATGAGAATAATGATTATGCCATCTAAATATTTTGTGCTAAATCTGTGGTTCAGCCACACTATCTCAGCAAATAAATACAGATTGTTAATTTACTGAAAGGTCATTGACAGGTGTGGGCCTAGGGTTGTGATACAGCTGGATAAAAGAGGGCAAGGATACATGTAACATGAGTGGGAAAAAGTGAGGTCTTGATAGAATCATGGAATGTTAGACTATGTGCACATGAGTCACACGTACCAGGGCTTATGGGGTACTCGGCACCGAGCCCGTTCACTTCAATGGGGAGAGGTCACGGGTAGCGCAGCTCGGTCCGTTGCCCTGGGCGCTCATTCAAAGGGGGATATTTACAGGGGATAATGTTCGTGTAGTTTGTCGTGACGCCACCTGTAGTACCTGGTCAGGGTGACCAGCGCTGCTGTGCGGGTCCTCTGGAAGGATGGTGTTGTGCAGCTAGGTGATAAGTCTTCTACAGGTAAGACTGTGTCCTCCCAGGGTAGGTAGATGTGAGATAGAGCAATGGTGCAGAGGGATGTAGCAGAGTGGAGTATGCAACGGAGTAATAAGGCAGGAAACAGTTCTTATGCAGTTTCATGGGTTTACTCACAGTCTGTTGATCACACAGATTCCAGCCGGGCACTGTGTCCTTCCAGTGAGTAGTCCAGCAACTCTCAGATATATTGGTCACACTTCCAAAGACTCCCTTTATGTTCCTTTCCGGCTTCTTGTGCTATACTCCTTACTCCTCTCTGCACCTCCCTACCACAGAGCCCTCAGACAAGGCAGTATTGGACCCTTTCAGTTACCAGACCTTTCCGGTGGTGTACCAAGCCACTTTATATGAAATTCTGGACGTGCTTGATCCCTAGGCTGCCTCCGGATGAGATTATGGTAGCTAGTGGCCCTTGAAGAGTCCCACTAGATGCGGTGTTACTAATGGCGGTGAACTAACCAACTAGTCTAGGAACCGTCTCCCGATAATTGCCAGGTCCTCCTGCTCCCAGGAACGGGCACAGCTTCAGTGCTGTATCAGTCCAGGACCTCTTCGCTCTCTTCAACTCGGCTCCCTGAGGTAAACTTCAGAGGAGCTGCAGGCCAGCCCAGTACCCACGCTGGCTGCCTGACTCAAACTGAAACTCTAATCTAACACTTTGCTGCCTCATGCTGCAGCTAGCTCCACCCACCCACTTCTACACCCTTTACTAACCAGCCTGAAGCTCAGCACTGGCATGATGTGTGTGGATGCGGTGATGGAGTCAATGGGGTGCTTCCTCCTTACCTGAGAGTCAGGTGTCACACCTCTGGGTGAGATGCAACATCTCTGTGGCGACTGGACCCTCAGGGCGCCACACACACGTTGCGGATTTGTTGCAGATCCGCAGCGGATTTTCCACTCGGAATTACTGCAGATCCGCAAGTGTTTCACCAAGCAATGTTATTCAGTGAAAAAAAAAATTGCTGTGCATATACTGCGGAAAATTCTGCACTGAATCCGCAGCAGTTTATTTTCCGCAGCATGTCCATTCTTTTTGCGGGTATGCTGCGTTCCTACACCCATTGAATTAGTGAAATCCGTAGAGCAAAAAACGCATGACAATCCGCACAAAATCGGCATAAAAAGCACGTGGATTTTTACATGCGTTTTCTGCCAAGAGAGGCAGATTCTGCTCGGGAAATTCCACAGCCCAATCCCCAACATGTGCACATGCCCTTGGAGTTGGAAGGGACCTCAAGGGTTATCGTGTCCAATCCCATACTCAATGCAGAATTCACTAAACCATCTCAGACAGATGTCTGTCCAGCCTCTCTTTGAAGACTTCCATTGAAGGAGAACTCACCACCTCTCGCGGCTGCCTGTTCCACTCACTGATCACCCTCACTGTCAAAAAGTTTTTTCTACTACCTAACCTGTATCTTCTCCCTTTCAGTTTCATTCCATTGCTTCTTGTGTTTCCATGTGCAAATGAGAATTATTATTATTATTATTATTACACATTTATATAGTGCCATTTATTCCATGGCGCTTTACATATGAAAAGGGAAAATATAGACAGGTACAATAAACGTGGGACACACAAGTACAGAAGGAGAGAGGACATAAAGATGAACCCTCTAAATTGTGATATCCCTCCAGATATTTATAGACAGCTATTAAGTCTCCTCTGAGCCTTCTTTTTTGCAAGTCAAACATTCCCAGATCCTTTAAACCGTTCCTCGTAGGACATACTTTGCTGTCAACTTACCATCCTGGTAGCTCTCTGAACTTGCTCTAGTTTTTCAATGTCTTCTTTAAAATGTGGTGCCCAGAACTGGACACAGTATTCCAGATGAGGCCTGACCAAGGAGGAGTAGAGGGGGATAATACTTCACGTGATCTAGACTCTATGCTTCTCCTAATACATCCTAATACTGTGGTTGCCTTTTTTACTGCTGCATCCCACTGTTGACTCATGTGCAGTCTGTGATCTATTAGTATACCCAAGTTTTTTTTCACACGTGCTGTTGCTTTGTTCTATTTCTCCCATGCTGTACATGTAATTTTTGTTTTCTTGCCCAAATGTACTATCTTGCATTTCTCCCTAAGTACCATTCTATTAGTCGCTGCCCATTGTTTAAGCTTATCTAGATTATTCTGAATCCTTTCTATGTCTTCTCTAGTGTTAAGGGTATGCCACACTAAACAATATCGCTAACGGGATCGCTAAAAAACGTCACTATTTAGCGATCCCGTTAGCGATATTATTCAGTGCGGCAGCTTCCAGCGACGAGCTCCCTGCTGTGATCTCGCTCGTCGCTGGAATCGCTCCGGACCCTATTTTCTCGTCGGCGCTCCCGCTGGGTAAGTATTTAATCGCTGTGTGGCACCTTTTCTTAGCGATTTAGCGGTACTTTTGTACCGCTAAAGTCGTTAAGAAGATCGCTAACGGCGATAGCGTCGTTAACTATATCGCTAAATGTGGCCGCATTTAGCGATATAGAAACAATCCCGCTAGCGATCGCATTAGTATGCGTCGTTATTGTGATCGCTAGCGGGATTGTTTAGTGTGGCAGTACCTTTAGCTATCCCTCCTAATCATCTGCATATTTGATTAGTTTACCTTCATTTACCTTATCTAGATCATTTTAAAAAATGTTGAACAACACTGGGGCCAACACAGAGCCTTGTGGTACCCCACTTGAAACACTTTTCCAACTGGATGTGCAACCATTTATTACCACTCTTTGAGTATGATCACTGAGCCAGTTATGAATCCACCTAACCATAGCCTTTTCAATCTCATACTTATTAATTTTTTCAATAAGAATAGCATGAGATACTTTATCAATGCTTTGCTAAAGTCGAGATATACTGTATTTACTGCATTTCCTGATACACATAGTCAGTGATTCCATCATAGAAGGAAATTACCCCCTTAACGACCGCCGATACGCCTTATAATGATGGTAGTTAAGGGCACTTAAACCACAGCGCCGTTAATTAACGGCGCTGTGGAGAAAGTATATAGCGCCCCCCAGAGTCGGATTGTCTCCGGGTCTCGGTTACCGGGGGTAGACGAGACCCCAGAGAATATGATTCTCGTTGGTTTTTACCGACCCCGCTTTTGCGATCGCCGTTATTAAACCACAATTCTCCATTTAATTTCTCTCTCCTCTGATGTGATCGCACATCAGAGGGGAGAGAAATAGGGTCCCCGGGACCCCCGATCTGTCCCCGTACCTCCCGGTGTCCCCCCCGTCCTCCCATGGCTCCCGGAGCTGCCCGCGTCTTGTCCCGGCAAAGAAAATGGCAGGTGCATGCGCACTGTGCAGTGCGCCCTCCGAGTCGGATTTTCTCTGGGGTCTCGGCTACCAGTGGTAGCCGAGACCCCAGAGAACATAATTCGGGTCCCACGCTTTTGCGATCGCCGTTTTTTAACCATTTAACGGCGACCGAAAAAAAACAACACAACTCGATCCTGCATCTAATTTCTCTCTCGTCTGATGTGATCGCACATCAGAGGGGAGAGAAATAGGGTCCCCCGATGTGCCCGCAGTACCTCCCGGTGTCCCCCCTGTCCTCCCTCAGCTCCCAGCCTCCCAGTGTCTTCTTCCTGTAAAAGAAAATGGCGGGCACATGCAGCCGGCAGATTCATTCATTCTGTGAAAGTACATTTTGATCACTGTGATAAACTGTATCACAGTGATCAAAAAAATGGCGCTCCCTCCCTTCAGAGCCCTGCCGTGTGCCCAAACAGTGGTTTACCCCAACATATGGGTATCAGCGTACTCAGGACAAATTGCACACCAATTTTGGGGTTCTAATTTCTCCTGTTACCCTTGGGAAAATAAAAAATAGCTGGCTAAAAAAAATCATTTTTGAGAAAAAAATTATTTTTTATTCTCACGGCTCTGCGTTTATAAATTTCTGTGAAGCACTTGGGAGTTCAAAGTGCTCATCACACATCTAGATAAGCTCCTTGGGGGTCTAGTTTTCCAAAATGGTGTCACTTGAGGGGGTTTCTACTGTTTAGGTACATCAGGGGCTCTCCAAACGCGACATGACGCCTGCAGAACATTCCATCAAAGTCTGCATTCCAAAATGGCACTCCTTCCCTTCCAAGCTCTCCCATGCCCCAAAACAGTGGTTCCACCCCGCATATGGGGTATCAGCGTACTCAGGAAAAATTGCACAACAACCTTTGGGGTCCAATTTCTCCTGTTACCCTTGGGAAAATAAAAAAAATAGTGGGCTAAAAAAATCATTTTTGAGGAAAAAAAAAAATTTTTATTTTCACGGCTCTACGTTATGAACTTCTGTGAAGCGCTTAGGCAAATCAGGGGCTCTCCAACCGCGACATGGCGTCCAGCCAATTCTGCGTTGAAAAAGTCAAACGGTGCTCCTTCCCTTGCGACCTCTGCCGTGCGCCCAAAAAGTGGTTTTACCCCCACATATGGGGTATCGGCGTATTCAGGAGAAATTGCACAACAAATTTTGTGGTTCATTTTTTCTTTTAACACTTCTCAAAATAAAAAAATTGATTCTGAAGAAAATTTTTTGCAAAAAAGTTAAATGTTAATTTTTTCCTTCCACATGGCTTCAGTTCCTGTGAAGCACATAAAGGGTTAATAAACTTTTTAAATGTGGTTTTGAGAACCTTGAGGGGTGCAGTTTTTAGAATGGTGTCACTTTTGAGTATTTTCTATCATATAGACCCCTCAAAGTGACTTCAAATGTGATGTGGTTCCTAAAAAAAAAGGTGTTTGCAAAAATGAGAAATACCTGGTCAACTTTTAACCCTTATAACTTCGTAACAAAAATACATTTTGTTCTCAAAATTGTGCTGATGTAAAGTACACATGTGAGAAATGTTATTTATTAATTAATTTATTAATTAATAAATTTGTGTGACATATCTCTCTGATTTAAGGGCATAAAAATTAAAATTTTGAAAATTGCTACATTTTCAACATTTTCGCCATATTTCCATTTTTTTCATAAATAAACGCAAGTCATATAAAAAAACTATTACCACTATCGTGAAGTACAGTATGTCATGAAAAAACATTCTCAGAATCAGCTGGATTCGTTAAAGCGTTTCAGAGTTATAACCTCATAAAGGGACAGTGGTCAGAATTGTAAAAATTGGCCTGGTCATTAAGCTGCAATTGGCTCTGGCACTAAAGGCCCCGTCACACATAGCGACACACCAGCGATCCCGACAACGATATGCACTTGTCAGGATCGCTGGTGTGTCGCTACATGATCGCTGCTGAGCTGCCAAACAGGCAGCTAAGGCAGTGATCAGGACAGCGACACTGCGTGTAACGTCGCTTAGTTACCCGCAGTGTACTTTGGATACCAGCCCGCTGGTGCAGGGAGCTGGTAACCAAGGTACACATCGGGTTTCCAGGCGCTGTGCGGCACCTGGAAACCCGATGTGTACCTTGGTTACCAGCTCCCCTGCAGCAGCGTGCTGGTATCCAACGTACACATTGGGTTTCCAGGCACAGCCCCGCGCCTGGAAACCCGATGTGTACCTTGGTTACCAGCTGATCGCTGGTCTCCCGCCTGTCACACGCAGCAATGCGTGCTGGCCAGCGGAAGACCAACGATCAAAAAAATGTCCAGGACATTCAGCGACGATCAGCGATATCCGGCAGGGGGGCTGACCGTCGCTGAATGTCACACACAGCGATATCGCTGGGGAGATCGCTGTTGGGTCACAAAACTAGTGACTCAGCAGCGATGTCGCTAGCGAGATTGCTGTGTGTGACAGGGGCTTAAGGGGTTGGATTAGTCCGGTATGACTTGTTTACTACAAACCCATGCTGGCTCTGGCTAATTACTGTATTCTTATCCATGTAAGTGACAAAAAAGTGCACCTTCTCAAACTGACACTGATTAAGGTTTTTTTCTTCAAAAATTATTGCTGTCTGTTATGACCCAGCCTTTATCAACCCATCACTGCTCCTTCTCCTTTTGTAGTAGTTACATCTTGCAGTATAAACAGAGACAATTAGGAAATGAATGAGGGATCCCACAATATTTCCTCTGCTGAAGTAAACTCCAAAAAACATTTTGACAAGTGAACTGAGCAAGGCCGTGCACGCCTTGTTGGAATGAGAACGGAAGTACACAAATCATATACTTGCAATCACGTGACCACCTGCTCTGGGCAGAAATATCGTAGTAGCTTGACAGTGTGCGGTGCATGCACCGTAAGGATTTAGAAGTCTACAGTCACAAAAAGTGAATAGTTCTTAAAGTATTTTCTGCCTTCAGCACAAAAAACAAGAGTCCTAAAATTGATGATATTTCATCACAGAACCCTGATCTCAACATCAAGTCTGTGTAGGATTGCATGAAGTGATAAGAGGATTTGCACAAGCTTACATCCATAGAGAATCTGTGGTTAGTTCTCCAAGATATTTGGAGCAACTTCCCTGCCTTTTAAATACAGTGTACAAGTGTACCTAGAAGCATTATTGCTGCTTTACGTTTGTTTTATTTGATAAAGCCTCTAAAGCCTTCCTACTGTGCAGAATTTTTTCCACACTTTCCTAAACTTTTGCACAGTACTGTAGCTTGTTTTACACCTTTAATGACAACATACGGTACATTTACTGTGTCCACAACTTGTCATTCAGTTTATTAAGGTACTGTTTTTACACATTCTCATACATCTGTAAATAAAATATTACTTTTTGCAGAAGATTCATTGGTTGCAATATCTACCGCTGGAGACCTAAAAGTATGGGACCTCTCATCATCTGTGAATAGCATACAGGTCAGTAGTATTGTCAACTGAACATTCATGAATATGAATACATCAGCAGATCTGATATTTCTGCAGATTAGCTCAGGTGCACACGGCCGTCAATTCATTCATCCAAGAGAGTCGGGCCAATTATGCAAATGACACTCTGATTAAACTCTGATCAGAGTGTCAGCATAATGTGATCCAAATTCTCCATCTTCTCCATCATGTTAGTCCGATGATTTCCACACACTCATTGACTTGCATGGCCGAGTGTGATCCAATAATCAGATCAAACTCAGAAATGCAGTGATTTTTTTTTCCTCAGCCGGTCCGAGGAAAAAATCTGACATTTGCGTGGCCTCATGGAATAACATTGGTCGGAGTGTGATCTGATGTTTTGTCGGAGTGCACTCGGACAGAAAATACTGTTGTATGAGTGAGCCTTAAAGATTATATTTTTAATTTGATTTACTGTCATTTGCATTCATGTACGGTAGAGTGTCTTATCTGTTATAGTAGAAGTTAGAACAGCTGAGGCTCTGATATATGCAGGAGGGCCCAGCACCAGCAGAAGGACCCCCACAATACTATCTTACCCCAATACAAAAATAATGCTGTACTGCAAGTCATATCGATTAATTATGCAAAAACATATTAGTTCAACAGAATATCAATTATTTAAACAGAAGCATAGCAGAACATTTGCATCAGAAAATTTGTACACATACAAAATTTTACTGAATAATTTCCAAACTTTACTAATTGCTCAAAGTGTAATATTAACCAATATCTGTTGCCTAAACAGCTACATTCGTCCAACTTCTCCATTGTTACTCTCAGTGGTACAAAAGATAAAAGATGAGTTAAATTCTAACCTGTTCAACCCTTCTTCCCTCCCACAATAGTCATTGGAAGACTGTTAGGCTATAAATTACTTTTTCAGTTTTTGGTATATTTTAGATTGAAGTCATGATTTTACATTTAGATTTGCGGATATTCCCTTTTTAATAGTTAGTAAAAATTCACTATCAAATCCTTGTGCTGTAGATTATGACACCGACACTGGCAGCGGGTAATCATCTAAAATAAAAAAAAATAGTATATTCATCTTCCCAGCCTTCTGATGCTCCTACGGTGAGAGTCCCCCGACTTGCACCAGTTTGTTAGCATTTTCCGATGATGTGTCATGTTGACTTGTGAGTACTACAGCCAATCAGAGGCTTAAGTAGTCACAAAAGTCAACACATTGCTGGAGACAAAGTCAGGAGAAAACTATAAGCTTTGCATGCTTTTTTTTCATCAGGTCAAATGTTGGAATCCGCTGCAGACTATTTGCACCACAAATCCTTGCACAGTTCAGCAAGAGTTGGTGCAGATTTTCTAGAGAATTTATTTCTGGAATTTGCAGAAATTTGAACAGGAGATTTGCGATAGAATTATCTGCAGACATCTTACAAAAATGTTAGAAAAACATTGCCTCAAACTCCATGCACCTAAATCTATAGAGTTTGTAATATACTGTACACTACTTGTTAGTAACTGGTTGGATCTCTTTGTTGATGTTCACCCTTTCTCACATAGTTCATGTCTGTTATATCAGTATAGTAATCTACTGACTGAAGAGCCTTTTTGCAATGCAATGGGGAATATATATATGCATGTACCAACCAGCAATTGGATGTTGAAAATCTGTGTACTCTGCCTCAGTTTTTTGCGAGTAATGTGCAGTCTCTTTCTTTCCCATTTGTGGGCCTAAAAATAATTTTATTCTATTGCTGTGTCTATACAAGCAGTGTTTCAAAAAACTCTGCAGTCATCTTTTTGTGAGTAGTGTGCCTAAATAAAAATTTTACTCTATCGCTGTATCTGTACGAGTGGTAACTGTGCCTGAAAAAAAAACACTTTGCCTTTTAAGCCTCTGCAACCCTGCCTCTGGGAGTACTGAGCCGGAAAGTCTTTTTGTGCTGTGCCAAAAAACCTCTGGGAGTACTGTGCCAAAAAAAAGCGTATCTGTGTACTCTGCAGCTGTGTGTGAATGTAGTGTGCCTAAAAATCATTATACTCTGCACCCGTATCTGTGGGAATACTGTGCATAAAAACAAATTTTTCTACTATGCAACCACGTCTGTGGGAATACTGTGCCAGAAAAACCTGTGTGTGTACTCTGCATGCATCTCTGTGTGGGTGTACTCTGCAAAACACCATCTTTTTTTAATTTTGCAAGGCCACAAACCATTGTGACTGCAAAATAGAACAAACTGTGGTGCACTCTAACAATGGCTGGGTGCAACTGGTATGCTTCTATTTTCAGCAGACGAGTCCTGTGGGATCCACACCTGCTTCATTTTAAAGTGAATTTTAACTTTACACTTAACACAGGGTGGGACAGCACCTTCAAGGCATAAAGGGCAAGCTCAGGCTAGGTGTACATTTTGGAAGCCCAGAAGTTAAATGTGCCAGAGTCATTAATCAGTATGTGGACATGTGTGGGCACATACTCTTTCACCAAGTTGTTGAAACTGTCATGCTCTTGGATTTGATACCTTGAGCTTGTGTTTTGTGCTTGGCTTCTGTTTCTGCAGAGTCTGTTCTGATTGTTTGGGTTCTGTTTTCTGCCTGCAGTCTGTCTAGCTTAATAGGTGTTTTCCTTTGTCCACCTATCACCTTTTGGGTGCTGCTTTGTATTCTGACCCCCAGCGGGCCTTTCTTGCTAGTGATAGATTCATTTATTTTAATCTTTTTATTGTTTTCAAAGAAAGAAATACAACTCAATATATAGTCATACATTAACCGAAGCAGTACACAATATGCAAACATGGTGGACTGTACAATCCACTTTTTCTAATATACATGAAATAATTTAGAAGAAGCTCCAACTTGTAGACTGTTATTAGAACTCACATAAAAAATAAAAACCTTAAAGACCCCTAGCGGATCTACGTATCAATAGGACATATACAAGACGAACATACTAAATAAAACACACGCAATAAAAGAAAAAAAAGGGGGGGAAGAAGAGGGAGGGGGATGGGGGAAGATGGGGGGGTTGAGAAACACGGATGGAGAGGGGGGCCCAATCCCCTAAGCGAGCGGGGGTATGTACGGGGCCGTTCCCCAATTCCTCGGCTAGTCCCCAGCACCAATCCGGATCCACCCCGCCAGGCCGCCAGCCTTTCATTCAAACAACTTATGAAACTCTGGTGAGTCCTGAAACAGAATCCACACACTCCAAATTTCCCTATTTAGATGTTCTGACATTGTATTGATGTTTGGAGCCAGTCTGTGATCTTTCAGCTAAGGATTTTCATCTTGTTGCTTCCTTGCTGTACTTTGCACCTCTCTTCTGTCTAACTTTAGTAAGTAGGTTGTATATTTGTTAATTGCTTTATTCTTTTCTTGGTATTTCATTATTTAACTTACTCACTGTAACATATTTCCTTTGTTCAGCACGCTTCTCCTCTTGTAATTAGCTTACATTGTGCTGTGCCCTCCAGTTCTTTAGGAGGAATTTGAAGCTACTCAAAGGCTTTTTAGGGAATTTATGTGTGAGTTGCCATCTAACAGTTCTTTGGTTGGTGCTGTCTCTGTACCTGCAGGCACCACTAGGGACAGTGGTGTCAGGATATTTAGTCTTTACAGGAACCGGCAGGGTCAGTTGTTTTTTTTAGTGTCTAACCTATTAATCCCAAGTGAGTTGCTGCACAGGCATAATCTAAATGCTGCCTCCTGCTAATACGGACCATAGCAAATGGTGGTACTGGCTATTGTGACGTGCTGAGTAGTGTTGAGCGATACGATACTGCAAATATCGGATATCGGCCGATATTAGCTGTATCGGCCTTTCGATTCCGAATACCGATATTTTCGTCATATCGAATACCGGAATCGGGATTGTCACTGTCATTGTCAGTGTCCGTCGGTCGGGTCTGTCACTGTCAGTGTCCATCGGTCGGGTCTGTCAGGAGTCAGCGGCACTTACCTGGAAGAAGATCTCCGGCGGTCACGGCCTGGACTGCTTCATGGCCGCCATCCTCTTCTCCCCGGCGGTCACATGCAGTTTTCTCGCGATAACTGCAGTGACTGCTGGGTAATCCCGGCCGTAAAGCAGTCAGTCCGATGACGTCACCGCCGGGGAAGCAGGTAATCAGCTGTGCTGCGTCGCGATGACAGGCTCTGCCTGTCATTGCAATGTAGCAGAGCTGGATCGTCGTGGGACAGTCGTTACTATGGACTGCGTCGGACAGGTGGTATACTGTTGGTTTGTTTTTTTCCTTTTTTTACAGGAGATCGATGGCGTCGCAGGAATGAGAGTACAATAAAATTAATGAAAACTGTATTGTCTCTTTTATTTCATTAAAAGACTTTTTTCTTGCGGTGTCTTTTTTTTAAACATTTAATAACTTTGGGATTAATAATGGATCGTTGTCTTATTGACACCTCTCCATTATTAACCGGGCTTATTGTCACCGTGCAATCAACGGTGACATTAACCCCTTATTACCCCACTTGCCACCGCTACAGGGCAGTGGGAAGAGCCGGGTAAAGTGCCACAATTGGCACATCTTTTGATGCGCCAAATGTGGGGCTGCTGTAGCCTGGTATTATCAGGCTGTTGAGGGCCAAAATCCATGGGCCTTGACAGTCTTTTAATACCAGGCCGCAGCAGTCTGCATTTTACTTGGCTGGTTAACAAAAATAGGGGGACCCCTACGCCGTTTTTTTTTCGAGGGGATCCCCTATTTTTGTTAACCAGCCAAGCTAAGCAGACTGCTGTGGCCTGGTATTATCAGGCTTGCAAGGTCCATGGATATTGGATCCTTACCAGCCTGAAAAACCAGGCCTCAGCGGTCTGCTTCATCTGGCTGGTTAACAAAAATAGGGGGGACCCCACGCCAATTTTTTTCCAGGGGATCCCCTATTTTTGTTAATCAGCCAAGATATGCAGACTGCTGTGGCCTGGTATTATCAGGCTGGCAAGGTCCATGGATCTTGGCTCCTTAACAGCCTGAAAATCCAGGCCTCAGCGGTCTGCTTCATCTGGCTGGTTAACAAAAATAGGGGGACCCCACGCCAATTTTTTTCCAGGGGATCCCCTATTTTTGTTAATCAGCCAAGATATGCAGACTGCTGTGGCCTGGTATTATCAGGCTGGCAAGGTCCATGGATCTTGGCTCCTTAACAGCCTGAAAATCCAGGCCTCAGCGGTCTGCTTCATCTGGCTGGTTAACAAAAATAGGGGGACCCCACGCCATTTTTTTTTCGAAGGGAACCCCTATTTTTGTTAATCAGTTCCCTCTGACGTCACTGATGGTGTCCCTGGCTGACCTGAAGTGAAAGTGGAAATCAATCAATTAAGCTTTCCACTTCCTCTCCTGTCAGCCAGGAGAGGAGCTCATTCATTTGGGGGTTTACTGTGAGGCTGCAGCATTAGCTGCGGTCCCTGCAGTAAACATTAACCCTTTCTGAAGGATTACACCGTGGGACCTGACTGTGCATGGGATAGGTAAGAATAATTTTGCTTTATTATTTTATTTTTATTACAGGAAATGGTTTTAGCAGGTAAATAAAATATGGTCAAAAACTGTGTGATTATTTCATTAAACTTCTTTTTTATTAAAGTGTGTGTGTTTGATTTTTCTTTCATACAATAGGATTAATAATTGATAGTTGTCTAATTGACAGCTCTCAATTATTAACCTGGCTTAAAGTGACCTTTCAATTGCAAGGTCAATTTAACCCCTTATTAACCCATTCGCCACCGCTACAGGGCAATGGGAATAGACGGGCAAAGTGCCAGAAAGGGCGAATCTAATTATAGATTTGTCTTTTCTGGGGTGTCTGGGGGCAGATGTTAGTAGCCAGGGGGGGCAAAAATAATGGTCCCTCTCTGGGCTATTATTATCTGCCCCCATTCGCTGGCTTTGTCTGTCTGGTTGCGAAAATAGGGCGGGAGCCCACGCATTTTTTTTTAAACAATTTTACACCTCATATATATATATATATATACATGTCATTGAATTTGTGACACATATATATATATATATATTTATAGTTCATACACTTCAACATAGTATAATAGCCGCTAATTCAATTGCCGGCTTTTGTGAAAATGCAGAACCCGACATGAAATGACACTTGGTGTACATAGGGTTAACCATGTCTTTTCATGTCCTTTGCTATCTGATTTGCACAAACAATTACATCAGTCTATGTGTGCAAAATTTCACACCTGTAGGGGTTAATTAAAGGTGTAAATTCGTAGCAAAAAAGTCCGTTTTTTTTACAACGAATTTACACCTTTAATTAACCCCTACAGGTGTGAAATTTTGCACACATAGACTGATGTAATTGTTTGTGCAAATCAGATTGCAAACGACATGAAAAGACATGGTTAACCCTATGTACACCAAGTGTCATTTCATGTCGGGTGCTTCTGTCTTTTCACAGAAGCCGGCTTTACCCGGCAATTGAATCAGAGGATATTCTACTATGTAGAAGTGTATAAACTATACATATATGTATATATATATGTCACAATGACATGTGTATATATATATATATATAATATATATATATAAATATATATATATATATATATATATATATATATGTATTCTATGTGTGTATATTTAGTGTTTACAAGGAAATAAAGGTTTTTTTTAGTTACGATTTTTTGTTCCCATAGACTTACATTGGACTTCCGGTATCGGAATCGGATATCGACGATATTTAGTGATATCGGCGATACCATTTCGATACGATATTTTTAGATATCGAGCAGTATCGCTCAACAGTAGTGCTGTCATGGGTGCATCGCCACAAAGATCGTCGCGATTGCACATTCTGACTTCTCACAGCTGAGTTGCTGGTTCTTTGTTTTTTGGTAATGAGAGAGTTAATTTTACCTAGCTCTTTGCTAAGGCTAGGTGCAGCCTCGCCCGGCTGCTTTTGATTATGTTCTAATTAGTTTCCTTTATATTCCTGCCAGTCTGGGTGTTAGACGCCGGTGAAAGCATTCATGTAGTCTAGCAGACTGGATCGGTTCTGAGAATACTTAAGCTAAGAGCTCCTTAGTTGTTTTTACTCTTACAGCTTATAGTTTTTCTCTGAGACCTTAGGTGTTCCTACTGTGTGTGAGTGTTGTATGTAAGACTTTGTTTACTTTATTTCTTGTCTTTCTTGTATGTCTTTCTGTTTATTAACCGTTACCTGTTCATTCCCTTTGGTGGTAATCAGGGTCCTTCTTAGGACTAGATTACAGTTGGCAGGGATTGATAGGAGACAGGGTTTACGCTGGTGGCCTGGACCTCTGTACCTTTAACAGTACCTCCAGGTTGAGGGATTAGTTAGGACCCCAGTTTAGGGTCAGCTTAGACCCCGGTCACCCTCTAGCCGGAGACAGCGTATAACGGATTCCGTTTTGACCCACTGGACATTCTGTCAGGTAAATCTATGTTATCATATATCTATGCGCATGTTATTTAGTATGTTGCCCTTTTGATATAGATTACTGACATCACATATAGATATCTGCTATACAGCGTGACTTTTTCACCGGCCCAACTAAAGATTCTCCCCAGCTGTCATGGATCCAGTAGCCCAGCTGGCCCGGCAGTTGCAGGGGTTGTCCATGGAATTTGCAGACATTAAGTCCAAGGTTTTGTCCCCCCCGGAGCAAACCAGATCTGAACCTAAGGTTGCTCTCCCGGACAGGTTCACTGGTGGGCGGGACACATTTTTTACTTTCCGGGAGGCATGTAAATTGTACTTTCGGCTGCGGCCTCGGTCATCTGGGAGTGAAGAGCAGAGGGTGGGAATTGTTATCTCGCTCTTACAAGGGGACCCTCAATCTTGGGCGTTCTCTATTCCTCCAGGCTCCCCAGATCTCCAGTCAGTGGATCGATTTTTTACTGCCCTGGGTCTGGTATATGATGATCCGGATCGAGTCTCCCTTGCTGAAACAAGGTTACGTAAAATACGGCAAGGAAATCGTCCAGCGGAGGAATATTCTTCTGAGTTCCGTAGATGGGCAACAGATACTCAGTGGAATGACCCAGCTCTTAGGAGCCAGTTTTGTCAAGGGTTGTCTGACAAATTAAAAGATGTGTTGGCTCAGTATGATTCTCCTCCATCACTGGAGGCTGCTATGGCCCTCGCTATTCGCATTGATAGACGACTTCGGGGAAGACGCGAGGTAACTCCGCCCCCCGTGATGACTCCACCTACTACTAAAGTCCCTTATACTGAGGTTCCCCTGGTCTGTTCTGAGGAACCCATGCAGTTGGGAGGGACATCATTTTGTAGGAGGGAATCGGCGTTGCGCCGCAAGACTAGAAGGTGTTTCTTTTGCGGGAGAGAGGGACATTTTGTTGGGGGGTGTCCATCCCGGACCTCTTTGAGCCAAGGAGTTAACCTGGGAGTGTGTATTTCGTCCCCAAATCTCTCTCAGTTTCTCGTGCCTGCGGAGGTGGTGATTGGTACTAGAACTGAGAGGATTTCTGTTTTACTTGATAGTGGGTCCGGGGCTAATCTGGTGGACGCTCGGTTTGCCCAGGTGCATGGTATGCAACTGAGTGTATTGGCCAAACCGGTCCCTATACTCTCTATTGATTCTAGACCTCTTGGTCAAGGTAGCTTGGTACAAGCTGTTCATAACATAGATCTTCGAGTAGGGGCAATACATAAAGAGCAATTGTCTTGTTATGTGTTGGAGGGTCTACCTACTCCTATTGTGTTGGGACTTCCTTGGTTGGCTAAACATAACCCAGTGATTGATTGGCAATCCAGAAAGATAAGCCAGTGGGGTGAATTTTGCAAGAATAACTGCATGAGCACGGTCATCGGTGCGGTTGTGCCTAGGACTTTGCCTCCTTTTCTGGAGGACTTTGGGGAGATGTTCTCAGAGGAGGGGTGTAAAGAGTTACCTCCTCATCGCGCATATGACTGCTCAATAAAGTTGCTTCCTGATGCCTTATCTCGTACTTTCCCAGGGACCGGGAGGATGGATGATCCGGTTCCTATTCCTCAGGAGGGAGTTGTAGTGTCAGCTGTATGCTCTGAGCTTGAGGGGGAGGTATTGGGGGCTCAGGGGGACGCCCCTGTGGGACTTCCAGGGAGACTGATAGTTCCAGATCAGTTAAGACTGAAGGTTACGGAGAACCGTTACAAACGGATGGCTGATAGGGGGAGAGTTTCTGGTCGAGATCTGAAGGTGAACGATCTGGTGTGGTTGTCTACCAGGAATATAAAACTTAAAGTTTCTTCCTGGAGGTTGGGTCCCAGATTCATCGGGCCGTACAGGATCAGTTCCATAATTAATCCTGTGGCATTTCGTCTGGACCTCCCTCCTACGTTTAAAAATCATAATGTGTTTCACAAGTCATTACTTAAAAAGTATGTGGCACCAGTCATACCGTCACCTCTACCTCCTTCAGTGGTGGTCAATGATAACGTGGAAATTCATGGGTCGAAAATCATTGACTCACGTCTCAGTCGCCGATCCCTTCAGTACTTAGTTCATTGGAGGGGGTATGGTCCTGAGGAGGGGACGTGGGTCCCTGCGTCTGATGTTAACGCAGATCGATTGGTTCGGACCTTTCACACAACTCACCCGGGCAGACCTGGCCCTGAGGGTCCGGAGGCCCCTCGTAGAAGGGGGGTACTGTCATGGGTGCATCGCCACAAAGATCGTCGCGATTGCACATTCTGACTTCTCACAGCTGAGTTGCTGGTTCTTTGTTTTTTGGTAATGAGAGAGTTAATTTTACCTAGCTCTTTGCTAAGGCTAGGTGCAGCCTCGCCCGGCTGCTTTTGATTATGTTCTAATTAGTTTCCTTTATATTCCTGCCAGTCTGGGTGTTAGACGCCGGTGAAAGCATTCATGTAGTCTAGCAGACTGGATCGGTTCTGAGAATACTTAAGCTAAGAGCTCCTTAGTTGTTTTTACTCTTACAGCTTATAGTTTTTCTCTGAGACCTTAGGTGTTCCTACTGTGTGTGAGTGTTGTATGTAAGACTTTATTTACTTTATTTCTTGTCTTTCTTGTATGTCTTTCTGTTTATTAACCGTTACCTGTTCATTCCCTTTGGTGGTAATCAGGGTCCTTCTTAGGACTAGATTACAGTTGGCAGGGATTGATAGGAGACAGGGTTTACGCTGGTGGCCTGGACCTCTGTACCTTTAACAGTACCTCCAGGTTGAGGGATTAGTTAGGACCCCAGTTTAGGGTCAGCTTAGACCCCGGTCACCCTCTAGCCGGAGACAGCGTATAACGGATTCCGTTTTGACCCACTGGACATTCTGTCAGGTAAATCTATGTTATCATCTATGCGCATGTTATATAGTATGTTGCCCTTTTGATATAGATTACTGACATCACATATAGATATCTGCTATACAGCGTGACAAGTGCTGAGTAAGGTTCTTCACAAGTGAACTTTTTGCTATGTTATCCCTTCCTTGCCTGCTGCGTTGGCGACTTCCTCCTCCTCCTCTGCCTTGTGCTTCCACTGAGCCCCTGCTGTCAGGTGAGGACGTTGTCAGTAATGCATCTATCAGTATGTGCTTGTATTCCCGGATTTTTGGATCACGCTTTAGTGACAGAAATAAGGATGTCACATTTTGCTTGTAGGGATCTAGCAGGGTCGCCACACAGTAGTCAGCACTTGTAACAATCCTGCCAACTCGACGGTTGTTGCATAGACACAGCAGCATGTATTGCTTCATGTGTGCCAGACTGCCCAGCGGCAATGACAAGCTGTCTTCAGTGTGAGATGTATCGTCTGTGTCCTCTCTATCGTCCATATTCCTCCAGCCACACTCCAGTGATGCCCGTGAACTGCTTTGAGTGTCACCCTACTCTGAACATGATTGTTCCTCATCCTCCTTCTCCTACTCCTCCTCCTCATCCTCTAAATCTGTCCCATGGCTGAACATTTGTGTACATTGCCACTGTTGATACAGGAACCCATCCTCAAAGACTTGTGGATGCCTGGCCTGATAATGTTGTGAATGGTCCTCTTCCTCTTTCACCTATTCTGCCACCTGATCCATCATCACATGAAGTTTTGTTTTTCTAGGAGGCATTGAAGTAAGATAATAACTCTAAGGATGATGGCATCATCAGCACTAGCCATGTTGGTGGAGTACTCGAAGAAGTGCAGCACAGCACACATGTCCTATGTTGAAGACCATTTGTTGGTCGTGAAGTAGTGGTGTTCCATAGAGCGACTCATCTGTGTGTGCTGCATCTCAAACTCCAGTACCGTCAGCTGCATGCACAGTCTCTCCAGTATGTGCAAGGAGGAGTTCCACCTTGTGGTTTCGTGACAATAGATGCAGTGTGTGGCAAGGCAGAACTGAAGCTGCAATGTAGACAGTTGAGCAGCAGCAGGGTGAGAACCCCAAAAGCGCGCATAGACAGTCTGCACTTTCTGACCGGATGAGGAGATGGTGGAGGAAGTGGAGGAGGAGAAGGAGGCAAAATGGACAGAGACAGATGAGTTAATGGCTAGGGGCCAGCAGCGGTGTGCAGTATTAGCCAACTTCATGTCTAGGGGCTGTCTTCAGCGTTTTGTAACAGCTGACTTAATATCTAGGGGCTGGCTGCAGTGCGCAGTAGCAACCAACTTAATACATAGAGGATGGTCTGTGCACTTTTGCAGTCTGATCACTCTTTTGCTGTGTACTTGGGACAGCGTGACCACCACCTCTTCCTCCGAACTGCCAACATCACACGAATGGCCTTGACTCCATATGGGGGTCTAGAACCTCATAATCCCCAATTGCATCACCACACCTCTCCAGTCTGTCCTTAACGCTGCTGCTCTACTAGTCCACTTCTGTCTTTACTACTCTGCCACTTCTCCCCTCTGCTAATCCCTTAATCTTAATCTTAGTCTCCCAGTTCCACAGCATATCCACTTCAAGCTACTAACACTGACCTACAAAGCCGTCCATAATCTGTCTACCCCATATAACTCTGAATTACTCTCACGATATCTCCCACCACGTAAACTCTGGTCCTTCCAAGACCTTCATCTCTCCTCCACAATCGTACGTTCCTCATCAATTGCATACAAGACTTCTCCCGAGTATCCCCCATCCTGTAGAATTCTGTGGCACAATACATCCCCTATATTCTGACATTTCAAGCGGATTTTGAAAACCCATGTCTTCAGAACAGCTTACTTGCAATGACCCCACTGCCACCTCACCAACACCAGAGCTGCTGCAGGCCCCAAACCTATTGTTCCCTTCCCGATTATCCTGTAGAAAATAAGGCCACAAAGGTAGGGTCGTCTCCCCTCTGCACCTGTCTGTCTATTAGTTTGTTCACTGAAATTTCTATTTGTGTTTTGTATGTAACCTCTCCTCATGTACAGCACCATGGAACCAATGGTGCTCTAAAAAAAATTACTACTACTAATACTCAGCATATTGTTCCACCCAGTCCTCACCCCTGCCCTTCTTGCCAGACTACAAACAGCAGAAAGCTGCAGCAGTTGGCACCTGCATTTCATCAGAGATGTGCTGCGACAGTCAACTGATCATTTACATTACCTCTCCCACATACTCATAATCCAACAGAACAAGTGGTTGCGCATCAGTGCACTGAATTTCTTCCAGTTGTTGGCCAGATCCAGATGGACAGGCAATGGAACCACAGACAGCAGGATCATCAAAAAGCAGAAGTGACTGCTGCATGACTTGGGCTCAGACTGCTTGCCTGATTTGTAAGGGGGGGCTAGGTAGAAGATAGATGTCCATGGGCTGCAGGTGCAAAATCTGCGCTTTCAGCAGAGGACTGTTATGATTTGGTAGCTGAGGAGAGCAGGCAAAAAAGGCAATACACCAGAGAGGTTGGAATCTATGGGATTGCAGTACCCTGACTAACCACCACAACTAAAGGCAGCCCTGGAGCGTACCTACGTTGGTCCTAGACGCCTCGTCACAGCCTGAGAAGCTAACTACACCTAAAGATAGAAAGAGGAAAGCTATCTGCCCCGGAGCAGATCCCCAAAGAACATAGAAAGCCCCCAAACATGTAATGGCGGTTAGACAAGAAGAAATACTGACACAGACAGAAAATAGTATGAGCAAACGTTGGGGCCCAAACTTCCTAAATAGAAAAGGATAGGAAGGGCACTTACTGCAATCCCAAAAAACCCTGAAAAGCACCAACTCTACTAATTACAAAAACACCTGAGATCACACGACCTCTACCACCTAAATTAGTTCTCTGGTGTAACAAAAACTAAACAGCAACCACTGAAAAAACTGGAAAAGGCAAATGAACAAACAACAGTGGCTGAACTAAACTGAGAGGAGCACAAGGCCCCGAAGGGGACCCGGCAGACCCCCACAGAAGTGCAGGACAAAATGCAAAAAGCAAGCACAAAAAACTAATAGAAGAAAATGTCTTATCTGTTAGCAGAAGATGCAGGCACGAAACAGCAAGCTACAAAGTGAACAGGAATCAAAGATGAGACCAGAACAATTGATCACCGGCAACCCTGATGGGAGGGAACCTCCCTTATATAAGACCAGTCAGTAACACCTGATCTCCAATCTTCACAATCTTCATTGGATAGTTCAGTACTGTTTGTAACCACCAGAGGGAGCTTCTGCTCAGAATTCATTTCTAGCACATTCACAACAGAGGACTGGGTGGAAGGCCAAGCAAAGGGACTGAAGGCATTCTCAGCCAACCAATCTAAAACTACCGCTACTTGTTCTGGTCTCATTTTTCATCCAGCGGTACTCGTGCCTATGAAATTATGCAGACATCTGCATACACCAGAAGATGTTTCATTTGGGGACGTAGCAGGCAGGACTGTGGAGTTGGTAAGCCAAACCTGCAACTTCTCAATATCCCTGACTGTCAACTACATGACTCCAACTCCACAGCACTGCCTCACTACTGATCATGTACATAAAGTGCAGCACAGATTCATCTCAACTAAAAGCCTACATCCTTACATCAGGAATAGACATTTGTAGTACATTTCAGAACTTTCCCAAAAAAGTGCAGAGTACTACACTGCCTGTAAACACACAGACAGTGGACAGCAGATTATTGCACTGCCTATTTTTAGAGTACCTATCTTAAAAAAAAAAACAGTTTTAGATATCTCCTCCTCCTATGCCACGTCCACCTACACCTCAACCTCCTCCTCCACTTGGACCTCCGCCTCCTGGTGCAAGATTATTTTTTTCCTTTTATTTATTCTGTGCTATTTTAAATCATTTCCCTATCCACATTTGTTTCCAGGTCTTGTTCTTTCTCCAATATACACAGGCTTCTCACAAAATTAGAATATCATCAAAAAGTTAATTTATTTCAGTTCTTCAAAACAATAAGTGAAACTCATATATTATACGTACAGTACAGACCAAAAGTTTGGATACACCTTCTCATTTAAAGATTTTTCTGTATTTTCATGACTATGAAAATTGTAAATTCACACTGAAGGCATCAAAACTATGAATTAACACATGTGGAATTATGTACTTAACAAAAAGTGTGTGACAACTGAAATTATGTCTCGTATTCTAGGTTCTTCAAAGTAGACAACTTTTGCTTTGATGAGTGCTTTGCACACTCTTGGCATTCTCTTGATGAGCTTCAAGAGGTAGTCACCGGAAATGGTTTTCACTTCACTGGTGTGCCCTGTCAGGTTTAAGAAGTGGGATTTCTGGCCTTATAAATGGGGTTGGGACCATCAGTTGTGTTGTGCAGAAGTTTGGTGGAAACACAGCTGATAGTCCTACTGAATAGACTGTTAGAATTTGTATTATGGCAAGAAAAAAGCAACTAAGTAAAGAAAAACGAGTGGCCATCATGACTATAAGAAATGAAGGTCAGTCAGTCCGAAAAATTAGGAATACTTTGAAAGTGCAGTTGCAAAAACCATCAAGCGCTACAAAGAAACTGGCTCACATGAGGACCGCCCCAGGAAAGGAAGACCAAGAGTCACCTCGGCTTCTGAGGATAAGTTTATCCGAGTCGCCAGCCTCAGAAATCGCAGGTTTACAGCAGCTCAGATTAGAGACCAGGTCAATGCCACACAGAGTTCTAGCAGCAGACACATCTCTACAACAACTGTTAAGAGGAGACTGTGCAGCAGGCCTTAATGGTAAAATAGCTGCAAGGAAACCACTGCTAAGGACAGGCAACAAGCAGAAGAGACTTGTTTGGGCTAAAGAACACAAGGAATGGACTTTAGACCAGTAGAAATCTGTGCTTTGGTCTGATGAGTCCAAATTTGAGATCTTTGGTTCCAACCACCGTGTCTTTGTGCGACGCAGAAAAGGTGAACGGATGGACTCTACATGCCTGGTTCTCACCGTGAAGAATGGAGGAGGAGGTGTGATGGTGTGGGGGTGCTTTGCTGGTGACACTGTTGGGGATTTATTCAAAATTTAAGGCATACTGAACCAGCATGGCTACCACAGCATCTTGCAGCGGCATGCTATTCCATCCGGTTTGCGTTTAATTGGACCATAATTTATTTTTCAACAGGACAATGACCCCTAACACACCTCCAGGCTGTGTAAGGGCTATTTGACCAAGAAGGAGAGTGATGGGGTGCTACGCCAGATGACCTGGCCTCCACAGTCACCAGACCTGAACCCAATCGATATGGTTTGGGGTGAGCTGGACCGCAGAGTGAAGGCAAAAGGGCCAACAAGTGCTAAGCATCTCTGGGAACTCCTTCAAGATTGTTGGAAGACCATTTCCGGTGACTACCTCTTGAAGCTCATCAAGAGAATGCCAAGAGTGTGCAAAGCACTCATCAAAGCAGGGATGTCAGAGTCAAACACACCGAGGGCCAAAAAAAAAAATTTGCTACAAACCGAGGGCCGGACTGACGCCGGCCCTGCTACCGGTGCATTGTGGGAAATGTAGTGTTGGTGCCAGGGCCGGCTCCAGGTTTTTATGGGCCCCGGGCGAAAGAGCCTCAGTGGGCCCCTTTAACACAGACCACGATTCATGATGCACAGATACAGCAGAGAAATATGGGTACAGTACAATGCCAAATACTTCTCTTCTTCCATTACATGAGTGATATCTATTGTAAATTGTACAATAGCTCAAAAACCGCCAAATCCTCACAGCGCACAGTACAGACTGGACAGTACAGTCCTCCATACAATATTATGGGCACCACAGTCTCCCCCTCATCACCCATATAATACCCCATGCAGGATGTCACCCCCTATATAATGCTCCATACAGAATACTGGACCCAATATAATGCTCCATACAGGATACTGGACCCAATATAATGCTCCATACTGGATACTGGTCCCCATATAATGCTCCATACAGGATACTGGTCCCCATATAATGCTCCATACAAAATATGGAGCTCTCTTCTGCGCTGTACTGCGTTCTGCACTGTTACAGCTCAGGAAAGGGCGCTGTGGAAAGACTCCCCATTATCATCATCATTGCCTCCCCATCATCATCATGGCCTCCCTATTATCATCAATGCCTTCCCATCATCATCATCTCCTCCCCATCATCATCAATGCCTGCCCATTATCATCAATGCCTGCCCATTATCATCATCTTCTCCCCATCATCATCAATGCCTCCCCATTATCAGCAATGCCTGCCCATCATCATCTCCTCCCCATCATCATCAATGTCTGCCCATCATCATCTTCTCCCCATCATCAATGCCTGCCCATTATCATCATCTTCTCCCCATCATCATCAATGCCTCCCCATTATCAGCAATGCCTGCCCATCATCATCTTCTCCCCATCATCAATGCCTCCCCATTATCAGCAATGCCTGCCATCATCACACACAGACAGCACACAAGCACTCTCTCACATACATACATACATATACACACACATACACACACACACACACATACATACACACACAAAGCACCGCACTACATACACACACAGAGACACACACACAGAGACGTCTTACCTGTTCAGCGTCCCCGCGCTCTGTGCCACAGCCGGCCGCTGAATAATGACGTCATTCAGCGGCCGGCTGTGAGAGGAAGCGCCGGCGCCCCCTGGAGCCCGGAGCTGCGGCAGCGGAGGCACGGGAGAGGTAAGTATTGTTGCCAGCTGCTGCCGGGGCCCTGAGCAGGCGGGGGGGGCCCAGTGGCGGCGCTGACATCGCTCTCCTCCGCTAACGGGCGCGAGGGTGCCAGACTGCGAGTGGGCCCCCCCGCCTTCCCAGGGCCCCGCCTGCCAGGGGGCCATAGATAATCAATTCGTGGGCCGGATCTGGCCCGCGGGCCTTGACTTTGACATATGGGCATCAAAGCAAAAGGTGGCTACTTTGAAGAACCTAGAATATAAGACATATTTTCAGTTGTTTCACAGTTTTTTGTTAAGTATATAATTCCACATGTGTTAATTCATAGTTTTGATGCCTTCAGTGTGAATGCACAATTTTCATAGTCATGAAAATACAGAAAAATCGTTAAATGAGGTGTGTCCAAACTTTTGGTCTGTACTGTATATGGGGTATTGTCAAGAGGAAGATGAGAGACACCAGACCCAACAATGCAGACAAGTTGAAGGCTGCTATCAAACCTGGGCTTCCATATCACCTCAGCAGTGCCATAGGCTGATCGCCTCCATGCCACGCCGCATTGATGCAGTAATTGATGCAAAAGGAGCCCCAACTAAGTATTGAGTGCATTTACTGAATATCCATTTCAGTAGGCCAACATTTTGGATTTTAAAATAATTATTCAAGCTGGTGTTATAAAGTATTCTAATTTATTGAGATAATGACTTTTGGGTTTTCATTGGCTGTAAGCCATAGTCATCAACGTTACAGAAATAAACACTTGAAATAGATCACTCTGTTTGTAATGACTATATAATATGAGTTTCACTTTTTGAATTGAAGAATTTAAATAAATTAACTTTTTGATGATATTCAAATTTTGTGAGAAGCACCTGTAGCTTCCTTTTGCAGCCCTCTAGCGCTGACTATGACCATTTTCAATCCATTTTAAAGCACTGAAGTTCGGGTCGCCATTGAAATTTTTTGGCTTCGGGTCCGTGGCCAAGATTGACTTTTTCACTGTATGTTTGTCGAACCCGGCAAACCCGAACATCCATGGGTTCGCCCATCTCTAGTGATGTGCTTAGTGAAAGGAAGTCTACCTGTTTGCAATTTAAGTATCACATGGTCTGACAATAGATGCTCAACTTTTCTGAAAGGCCACAGAGGCTGCAACACCACTAAGCAAGAGGCACCACTTACAAAACAGCACCATGGAGATGAAGGACATCTCCAAAAAAGTCAGGGACAAAGTTGTTAAAAAGTACAAGTCAGGGTTAGGTTTAAAAAAAATATCCCAATCTCTGATGTTCCCCCAGAGCACCATCTAATCGATTAAGGTCAAATGGAAAGAACATGGTACCACAACAAAACTGCCAAAAGAGGGCTGCCTACCAAAACTCTCAGCCTCTCTGCCCTGGCAAGGAGGGCATTAATCAGACTGGTATCACAAAGACCAAAGGTAACCCTGAAGGAGACTACAGAGTTGCCAAGCAGAGACTAGAGTATCATCTGTCTATATGACCACAATAAGCCGTATACTCCATAGAGGTAACTTACAAAAATTGTAAGACTCATTTCGAGTTTGCCAAAAGACATGTCTGAGACTCCCCAAATTTATGGCAGAAGGTGCTATGATCAGATGAGACCAAAACTGAACTTTTTGGCCACCAAATTAAACGCTATGTCTGGTGCTAAACCGACCCAGCTCATCACCCCAAGAACACAAGAACGCCATCTCCACAATGAAACATGTTGGTGGCAGCATCATGATGTGCAGATATTTTTCAGCAGCAGGGACAGGGAAAATGATCAAAGTTGTAGGGAAGATGGATGATGCGAAATTCTGGGATATTCTTGAGCAAAATCTGTTAGTTATTTGTGACTGGGATAGAGGTTCACCTTCCAAGAAGACAATGACCCAAAGCAAAAGCTAAAGCAACACTCGAGTGGCTTAAGGAGAAACATGTAAATGTTTTGGAGTGGCCTAGTCAGAGTCCAGACCTTAATCCAATTGAGAATCTGTTGTAAGACTTGAAGATTGCTGTTCACCAGAGGAAAGCATCTAAGACCCCCTTCACACATTCTAATGATTCCTGTACAGGGAAAACTAGTAGCGGCGTGATCTGTGGTCCGTGTCGATGTTCCATCCGTGGGGCCATGTGCTGCATCCGTGTGTTCATATGTCCGTGTGTCATCCATATGTCCGTGTGCAATGTCCATGTGCTGTTCATGTCCGTGTGTCAGTGTGCTGTCAGTGTGACATGAAAGGAATGAAATGCAGGATAGAAATGAAAGAATGTTATGTATTAGAGATGTTCAAAGATAGAGATAGTGATGAAGAACATGATAGATAAATAGATAGATATAAATATTTCAGCTTGCTATGCAATCAGTGCTTTGTGTTTTTTTTCTGCATTTGTTTTTTATTTTTAAGTAAATAAATTAATTTAAAGAATTTTGCGCTGGCTTCCATGCAATTTTAATAACTAGGAAAGTGAAAGCCGACTGCTGAGGGCTGATTAATAATCTGAGAAAGGGACAATTAGCCCTAAATGTTCCCAGACTATTAACAGCTCACAGCTGTTTTCCTAGCCTTTACTGGCTAGTTTACAGGGGGACCCCCCCAAAAAATGACTAATTCTAATCAGCAAAGGCTAAACAGACAGAATATTGGCTCCTCTTCCAGGCTAATAACATCTGCATTCAACAGCCCCAGAAATGGCGCATGCATAAGATGGCCAAATCTGGCACTTAGCCACGCTCTTCTCACTTGCCCTGGTGCAGTGGCAAGTGGGGTAATAGGGTTAGGGTTGATGTCAGCTTTGTATTGTCAGGTAACATCAAGCTCAATATGATGCCATCCACAGCCTCACGTGAATAATTAAATGAAGAAAGTCTGGGTCTATCTATAATGGCTTACATGGAAAGACACCCAAAAGTATAACTAAATTATAACTTTTAATTAAAAATTATTGAAAGGTCTAACAACAAGTAAGACACACAACACAAAACACAAATATAGTTTGGGATCATCCTAGACCAACCCTATAAAATTTCTCACCTACGTTCCTGCCTACCAAATGAGGATCACATCTTATATATGTGATAATGGTGCCCCCTTAGTGGCTGTCCCTTCTTGCCCTGATGTGCCCTATAAAATAAAGTGCATTACACAACAGCAACAGAACCCATGTCCAATCTTACATTGAATCCATTAAAGCCTATAATAACATATTGATCAAGATAATTCAATTAAGATTAACCCTATGAATCAGGCTTATATATTGGAGCAATGAGAAGCAGCCAATTCATTGTAGGATTGGACATTGGTTTCATTGCTGTTGTGTAATGAACATTTTTTTTATGGTACAAAAGGGCAAGAAGGGACTGCAGCGGAGGATTGGGGATGCCATTGTCTCATAAATAGGGTGTCAACCTCTGCTGGCAGGCAGGAACGCAAGTGAGAAATTTTATAGGGTTGGTCTAGCATGATCCCTAACTAGATTGTGCTGTTTGACTTACTTGTTGTTAGTCCTTTTGATAATTTTTAATCGTATTCATTAAAAGATATATTTTGTATATAGTTTTTGGGGTCTTTCCATGTGAGTCATCCTTAGCCCCGCACAGAATGAAGAGCCCCACAGATCCCCACAAAAATTAGGTCCCCTACAGCCACCCCACTCATTATGGGAGTCCCCTCAGTCCCTGAAGCAGCATGAGGGCCCACGGCCCCTCACACAGTGTAATGGCCCCCTCAGTCCATCACACAGTATAATGGCCTCCAAAGCCCCCCACTCAGCATAATATCCCCTACCAAAATCCCACGCTGTATAATGGTCTCCACCAGCCCCCACTCAGCATAAGAGCCAGCACCGAACTCAGTATAATGGGCCCCATGAGCCCTCCTCTTATTATGATGCCCCGAAATTACTGACCTCCATTTAAAAAAAAAAAAAGCAGCACACTATTCACTTTACACCATTCCCCTGGTGCGCGGCTTGAATCTGTGTAGTTTGAGTGAGGAGGCTCCACACTACAGGCAAGATGTAGTGAAGTCATCGTGCCTGCACTGAATGGAGTCTCAGATTCACTGGCACATGCTGAATGGTGGATCATGGAGCTTTTGGCTTCCATGTATCACTCACTTCAATGGTATCTGCATCCTGGGTCTGTGGATACCACTGAAATTGTGATGATGGCATAAGAGAAAACCTGATGCCGAGCTGCATCGGGCTGCCTCAACTCACAAACTCCATAGCTCCCACGTGGACTGATGCTATGTACTGTTCCCCTGAAGGATAGATATCATTATTTGGATGTCTAAACAAATCCATTGGGAAACATTTTTCTTAATTTAAAGACGTGTTGCATTATTACGTGTTGAATTATTATATTGCATATGGATTTGGCAGACACTAACGGCTTTTAAAAAAAGGGCTGGATGATTTCCTTGATACACATAACATTGCGGGTTATAGCTAAATTAGTGACGAAATGTACAATTGGTTGAGAAAGGTTGAACTTGATGGACCTACGGTAGGTCTTTTTTCAACCTACCTATGTAACTGTGTAAGAACAAACAATAATTTTTGAGGTGTATATCAGTATTTTCTTTAACACAGGAAAAGCTAAACGTCTATGAAACAGAATCAAAACGTTTGGAGATGGCGAATTACTGCGCAGTGCGATTCTGCATGTACACGGAGAGGTTACTGCTGGTGATTTCCTCCAGTTCCTGGAAGGTGCTGATCTTATTATATTGTATGTTTGTCTCACTGTAACAGCATGAGCAGCTTCTAAAATAACTGCTTGAGTTGATATACATCTTTTTCTCACTGTATGATGATGTTAAATGTATAAAGTGTCACTTCTGATCTTCATGAAATTATATGGTGAGATATAAAATGTTTTATTCTCTCTAAAGGTTGTCAACAAAGGGTATTCTTCTGTTTAGCACATTGGCTAGAAAGTAATTTTTCCTTTTTACCTAAAAGCAGTGCTGATAGATGCTATTAACATGCAGATATGGAGTTAATTTGCACACTAAAAGTGCCATGACTCTGTGCTGCCGCAGCACTGAACTTCCTTGTGCCAGGAGGAAATTGACTTTCTTTCTCCTGGCAGCCTTGGGCTTTCAGTCATAGAGGCGTGGCCAGCATGGCTTCAGTACACAGTGAGCGGCCGCTGTAACCACACCTCCAGCACTGACTGACAGCCGGCTCAGCAGTGTATTAGTACAGAAATGTTTGTCAGTCAGTGCTGGGGTGTGGTTACAGCCATTTCACACATATATGCACCTGTCAGCTGAATCTTAGATGATGACGATGATTCTGTTTTGAATAAATTAAAACCTGGGAACCAGACAGGAGTTGAGGTTAACAGAAGAGGAGGTAGCTGGCATTGGCGATATCCAGTGCTGGCGACTTGCATCAAAAACATCTTGTAGAGCCTAATCAGCTTTTTGTGTGGCCATCTCTGAAGCTGGTAATGCCACATGTGCTGTTGCTAGAGGAGGCTCATCAGCACCTGAAAGGTCTGGTTATGGTTGGAGCAAGGCGGGTTTCTCGGGAGGGGAAATTATTTTCCACATTGTTAGAGGACCAATCTATTGTATTGTGCTCTTTGCGCTGATGGAAAATAAACCAGGTACATTCTGGCACACATCAAATAGAAACTACATCACTCTGTCAGCACATGAAGTAAAATCACCTGTTCATGTGCAGAAAGAAAACTGACTAGTAAAATGAGCAAGATTCAAGCTGTCCTCCTACCTCTCTTCATTATCATCTTTCTGGTAACCTATTTGCACCCACAAGTAGTACTGTCTGGGTTGTCAGGTGACCCGGGACCAGGGGCTCCTTCCTTGTCCCTAATGCTAGAGGGCACCCTAGCTCACCCTGTTCCCCTGGTTACTTCTGAAGGTGAAGATGCCGGGGCAACGTACCTTGCCTTATCTCTTGAATCCGCCCTCCGTCTGTACCCTTCCCCAATCAGGGGAAGAGGGAAGTAGTTGTGCACTGTAGTACTTCAACCAGACAAACAAGGTAACATGAACAAGGGCAATGGAAAATACCAGGCATACAAATATTCACTCACATATAACAGAAGAATTCTTTGGGAAGTGGAAGATGGGGTAATACCAAAGTAGGAGAAGGAAAGGGAATTATCACACTTACTAAACCAAGCAACAGTCACAGATAAACCCACCAAACGCCTTGTAATACTATTGTAGGAACTCGAGGATTCTGATAGCGTGGGGCAATGAACAATCAGAGACGGGTTTCTTTGAATGCAAATAATGTATTTGTGAAACAGCAAAACACCCAAAAACAATATACAAACAACCTGTAGTGACATGCAATGAAACAAGTCCATATATATACAAGTCCAGTTATATGAATCCGGATATATAAGTCCTTGAACCTCTATAGCGAGGGCGGTAAAGTTCTTACGACGTAGTCCTCACACAAATGTGACCACAAGGTAAGCCAGGCAACCCAGGGAGGCCAATCATCTCAGGGGTGGGAACACTCACTGAAGAAATCTCAGGGTGGGTAGAAAACATCCTTAAGCCGCTGGTAAGGAAGACAGCCAGCTATATACAGGACACTACAGACCTGCTAAATAAGCTATCCACGATAGGTTCCCTCCCCGACAGCACCATCTTAGCCACGATGGATGTCGAATCCTTATATTCTAACATCCCACACGAAGATGGACTAACTGCCTGCCGAATGTTTCTTGAGGCCAATGGGATCCCGTCCGAGTCTGTAATAACACTCACCAGATTCATCCTCACACACAACTTTTTCTCTTTCGGTGAGGAGCTATATCTACAATGCACCGGCACCGCTATGGGAAGTAAAATGGCACCCCAGTATGCCAACCTCTTCATGGCTAAACTGGAAAATGACTTCTTAACATCCTGCTCCATCAAACCATTTGCCTATTTCCGTTACATTGATGACATCTTAATAGTCTGGACTGAGTCCGAACAAGAACTTCTAGATTTCCATGACAAATTCAACAAATTTCATCCTACCATAAACTTGACATTGGACCACTCAAAAACAAAAATCAACTTCCTAGACACCACCATAAAAGTCCAAAATAGTTCGTTCCAAACATCAGTGTATCGGAAACCAATTGACCGGCCCACATACCTCAGATGGGACAGCTTCCATCCTAAACACATTAAAAAGTCCATTGTCTACAGCCAGGCCCTCAGATACAACCGTATCTGTTCCAGTCCTAAGGACAGGGATAAACACGTAACTCAACTTAAAATGTCATTTTTAATTCAAGGTTACCATCCCACCTCCATTGATGACCAGATCACTAGGGCCACAAGGATCCCTAGAAGCCAATTACTTCAATACAGGAAAAGAGAGGAAAATCACCGTGTACCTCTGGTAGTGACCTACAACCCACAGCTTGAAATACTGAGAAAAACGGCTAAAAAACTTCACCATATACTACACAAGGATGACCAGTTAAAAATATTATTCAAAGACCCCCCCTTGCTGTGTTACAGGCAACCTCCAAATTTAAGAAACATCATGATCCGAAGTTCAATGCCCTCAGATTCACCAAGAGGGACCTATCCTTGCAATGGGAGAAGATGCAAAACTTGCAGTCATATAGAGACCAACGACAAGATCCAAATCCCCAACACACAGCAAAACTATAAGATCCCCGGGACATTCACATGTTCCTCCTCTAATGTGGTATATTTAATTCTTTGCAATATATGTCCTGTGGGTGGCCTCTATGTTGGAGAAACAGGACAGAGACTGAGAGCAAGGATGAGGTCTCATCGTCATACGATTACAGACAAAAAAACCCATCTACCAGTGGCTAAACATTTCTGTGGTCCAGGACACAACATATACAATATGAAAATTGTAATTTTAAGAGGCAATTTCCAATCGCAAACACATCGCAGAGTTTGGGAAAGCAAATTCATTAACATCTTTGATTCTATTCACACAGGACTCAATTTGTCAGGAGGATTCATGTCCCATTACCAAATCTGAGCAACTTCCTCCAAAAACAATGGAGACACCACCAGTCCTTTGATCCCACATGCATATGGGGTCCATAAAACTTTCACACCACTTATCTAATCTTACCTAATTAAGGATTCTCTCTTTAAGCTCAGTGTTTGTTTATTTCAGTGTTTGTTTATTTAAATGTCCATGTATCACACCATCCCTGTACCATCCCTGTGCTTTTCACTGTATATAATTGTTTCTTCAAATATTTTGTTACACCAGCCTGATGAAGAGACGTAAGCAGTCTCGAAAGCTCGCCCTGTAATATCTTAAACTATATTTTGTTAGCCATTAAAAGGTATCATACCCACAAGATTCCTATTTTGCTTCTCCCACTGAAAGCACTCTATATGTGTTTTTCACAAGGTAAGTCTGATGCACAGGTAACGTGGCTGGATTTACACACTGCTGGTGTGTGAAGAGTCAGATCCAGGTATGCAGTAAACACAGGGAGGTCCAGGAACAAGTTAATCTCAGTTGTGGCTGAATTCAGTGAAGTCCAACAACAAGTTCATATGTCAGTAAGATTCCAGTAACAGTTCCAACAGCTCTCACCAGAGGGAGTGAACGAAGGGTTAAACAGCAACAGTTCAGAAACACAGTTCTTACCAGATGGAGTGAACCAAGGTTAAATTCCCAAGTCAACAGGTTAGTGATAACACAGTAAGTGCAGCTTACATATGCAGAGAATGTCCAGAGCCATGGGTAGAAACTGCTGTGGCTGAGAAACACCTGAAGATAACCTGGTTATGCACTTTCCCGGTAAATACACAAAAGATCTGTGAGGAACAAAGCAGCTGGGTTGCAGGGGAACAGAAGCAGAATACTCCAGCAAGGAAGCCAACACCTGAGCCGGGTTTTAAACAAACGAACAGGAAGTAGGGCACGCAAAACAGCAAACTCCATTTTAACAAAGGGCAAAATCATTGACAAAGTTACCTAGAAAACCCGGAATACTGACATTACTCCCCCCCTAAAGACGGCATCCGGACGGTCCTGGACCAGGCCTGTCCGGGTATCTCCGATGAAACTGAGCAATCTTCAGGGGCGCATTGATGTTACTTACTGGTTCCCAAGAATCATTTTCAGGAGAGTAACCTTGCCATCTAACTAGATACTGAAGCCGGTTTCTATGAAGTCTCGAATTAACAATATCCTGTACCACGAATTGTTCTTCGCCATCAACCAACACTGGTGGAGGGGGAGGTACGATACGTCCCTGAAACGTGTTAGGAGAGACTGGTTTTAATAAGGAAACATGAAATACTGGGTGTACCTTTAAAGTCCGTGGTAGCTTCAACCGACAGGCAACAGAGCTCACAATCCCAGTGATCTTGAATGGACCGATGAATTTCTGTCCCAGTTTCTGCGAAGGAACACCCAATTTTAGATTCTTGGTGGACAACCAAACCGAGTCTCCTACCTTATACATAGGTGCTGGTTTCCGGAATCTATCGGCCGACTTCTTGTAACGCTCCTGTGCTGTGATCAGGGAGTCCTTCAAAACTTCAAGATTACGTTGCAACGCCGTCACTCTGTCTTCAACCTCTGGTACCGAAATAGTAACCGGAGACCTAGGCAAAATACTTGGATGATAACCCAGGTTGGCAAAAAAAGGCGTTACCTTCGTGGAACTGCTTTGGAGTTGTTGTACGAAAATTCCGCTAAAGGAAGTAGCTTCAGCCAATCGTCCTGCAAATGACTGACGTAACAGCGTAGATATTGCTCCAAGGTTTGATTTGTCCGTTCGGTCTGCCCGTTGGTCTGAGGATGGTATGCAGAAGACAAGCAAACATTAATGTGGAGCGCAGAACAAAATCCTTTCCAAAATCTAGAGGTAAATTGTATTCCCCGGTCAGAAATGATCTCATCTGGTACCCCATGCAGCTGGAAAATGTTCTGGATAACTAGATCTACTGTCTCTGTAGCTGAGGGAAGACCAGCACACGGAATGAAATGAGCAGCTTTCGTTAAACGATCTACTACCACCAAATAGTATTTTTACCACCAGAGGTGGGTAACTCCACAATAAAGTCCATCGAAATAGACCCCCAAGGGCGAGACGGTACAGGTAGCGGTTTAAGAAGACCAGTAGGTGAAACGCGAGGAACCTTGTACCGGGCACAAACTTCACAAGAGCGGACATAGTCATTCACACCCTTCAAGCAGGTAGGCCACCAAAAACAACGAGTTAACAATTCCTGCGTCTTCTGTACCCCCCTATGACCAGCCAGTTTAGAGTCGTGGACCAATTTGAGAACTCGAAGTCTTACAGCCTCTGGGACATAAATACATCGATCTCTAAGCCACACACCATTCCGAAGGACAAGATTCACGTTGTCAGGTGGAGCTGCAAGAAATACGTCACCGTCATAGGCCAGCTTGATCTCCTGCCACAAGTCCCGGTTCCGGAGCACTCCAACGAAATTGGCCTCCGACAAGATGGTCTTAGACGGGGTCCCAGGCACGGAATCCACGGTATGGATTCGGGATAATGCGTCAGCTTTCCCATTACGTGAACCTGGGCGGTACGAAATAATAAAATTAAACTGGTTTAAGAACAAACTCCACCTAGCTTGTCGAGGAGAAAGACACCTGGCAGACTTAAGGAATTCCAAATTGCGATGATCCGTGAGTACTACTACCTGCTGAGTTGCCCCCTGCAAATGGTGTCTCCATTCCTTAAAGGCAGAAATAATTGCCAAAAGTTCCTTATCTGCCACATCATAGTTCAGTTCTGCAGAAGATAACCTACGAGAGAAGAAGGCACACGGGTGTAGCAAACCTTTTTCTCCGGTACGTTGTGAGAGGATAGCTCCCAATGCACAGTCAGACGCGTCCACCTCCACGATAAAAGGCAGTGCAGGATCCGGATGCATCAATATTGGAGCCGTGGTAAAACAACCCTTCAGGCGATCAAAGGCTTCCTGAGCTTGCGAAGACCATTCAAACTTCTTCCCCTTCTTGGTGAGGAGAGTGATGGGACGGACAATTTCTGAAAAATTTCGGATAAACCGTCTATAAAAGTTAGCAAAGCCAATGAATCGTTGTACCTCCTTAATGTTTCCTGGTACCGGCCAGTCCAAGATTGCCTGGATCTTGCTGGACTCCATATTCAATCCCTGAGGCGAGATAATATAGCCTAAAAATTGAATTTCAGAACAATGGAACTCACACTTTTCGAGTTTGATGTACAAATGATTATCTCTCAAACGTCTAAGTACGGTTTTGACATGTTCCTGATGTTCCTGTAAGGAGTCAGAAAAGATTAAGATGTCATCGAGGTAAATTACCACATATTGGTCCAATAAATCCCTGAAAATGTCGTTGGCTAAATGTTGAAAAGCAGCAGGAGCGTTACAGAGTCCGAATGGCATCACCAAATATTCAAAATGTCCATACCGGCATCTAAAAGCTGTCTTCCATTCGTCTCCGGGCTGTATACGGAGTAAATTATATGCCCCACGAAGATCTAATTTGGTAAATACTTTGGCCTGGTGAACTCTTTCCAACAATTCTGGAATTAGGGGCAACGGTACCTGTTACGAATGGTTACCTTATTTAACTCCCGGTAGTCAATGCAGGGTCTTAGAGTACCATCCTTCTTCTTTACAAAGAATATTGGAGCTCCCGCTGGTGAAGAAGATGGTCGGATAAACCCCTTGGCTAAATTCTCATCTATATACTCTCGTAAAGATTTTAATTCCGGAGCCGCCAACGGGTAAACCTGGCCGAAAGGAATCGCTGCTCCAGGAAGCAATTCTATGGGGCAGTCATACGGTCTATGTGGGGAAGTTGATCTGCCTTCCTTTTATCACAAATGTCTGAGAATTCCTGATAAATCAGAGGGAGAGTAGGTACCTGTATCACCTCTTCCAAGTTCTGGGTAACTGGAGCCGCTACAGTTGGACTGATGGTAGAACTGCACTTCGGGAGAAAGGATATCTCCTTGGTCTCCCAATTGATGATTGGATTTTGTGACCGTAACCAGGGAATTCCTAAAATTACAGGAAAATGAGAAGATATTAACATGAATGAAAGTGTTTCTTGATGGTCTGGTTCCATCTTACACTCCAGAGGCACTGTCTCCCGATCTACTGGTCCAGAAACTAATGGGGAACCATCCACCATTTCCATAGTGATTGGTGAAGCTCTTAGTTGTGTCTTTATACCATGTTCCTTGGCAAAAGAAGAATCCATGAAATTCCCACCTGCTCCAGAGTCTATTATGGCAGAACTTGATATCCACTGTTCCTCCCACTGAATCTGAATAGGAAGAGAACAATGTGAATATTTCTCCCCTTGATCTTTAGGGGAAGTCGGCATCAGTATTGGGGGGAAAACCGCATCTAGATGTAGACTGGTCTCCGAAACTTCAGACTCAGCGTCTGTGTTATCATAATCCCCTACTACCGCCAACACCTTGTTGGGTCACCTGGGACATTTAGGACAATTGATGAGGAAATGGTCCGATTGACCACAATAGAAACATAAGCGCTCACGGAGACGGTATTCGCGGCGTTCATTACTCTCACGTCTCTGCAGTGAGTCCACCTGCATGGGCACCTCCTCAGCATCTCGCGGGTTTTTGCCTGTGGTTTCCCTGGACGGAAGAGAGAAATTAGTCTTGCGATTTACAGCGGCCCATTTTCTTGTCTGCGTTCAGTTAAACGGATATCAATACGTACACAGTGCTGTATAAACAATTCAAACTCCTGTGGAGACTCTGAACGAGCTAGCTCATCCTTGATTGCATTTGACAAAACTTTTCTAAAGATTGGTAATAAAGCATTGTTATCCCACTGGGTGTCCATCACTAACCTTTTAAATTCAGTATCATATTCTATGACTGACCGTTTCCCCTGGCGTAAGGAAAGCAAGGCAGATTCAGCGGTAGCACGGCGGTTGGGATCGTCGAACATTTGCGCCATGGCTGCCAGAAAATTGTCCAAATTATTTAGACGGGTATCGTGACTTTCAACCATAGGATTTGCCCAAGCCAGTGCCCGTGATGTCAACAATATAATAATACATAGAACCTTAGATCTATCAGACCGGTAATAGGAGGCATGTACATCAAAAAATAATATACATTGATTAACAAACCCACGGAATTGACTTCGGTCACCATTAAAACGGAATGGAGGCAATTTGGGCATACTGGTGGATGAGGTAGGCTCAGTAGGTAAGGCCTCCAGGACTCCTAACCTAGTACGTAGATCTTGGAGAGCCTGACCAAACCCCTGTGCATTGTGGTTAACCCGAGACTCCAAGTCTCTAATCTGATTGTGTGCAGTCGCCACCTCCTGCTGCAAGGAGTTAACTATGGTGAACAGTTTGTCTGCCCATGTCTCCGTCATTGCCCCAGCAGAATCCCTTTTTAGGCTGGAGTATCCTGTAATACTATTGTAGGAACTCGAGGATTCTGATAGCGTGGGGCAATGAACAATCAGAGACGGGTTTCTTTGAATGCAAATAATGTATTTGTGAAACAGCAAAACACCCAAAAACAATATACAAACAACCCGTAGTGACATGCAATGAAACAAGTCCATATATATACAAGTCCAGTTATATGAATCCGGATATATAAGTCCTTGAACCTCTATAGCGAGGGCGGTAAAGTTCTTACGACGGAGTCCTCACACAAATGTGACCACAAGGTAAGTCTGATGCACAGGTAACGTGGCTGGATTTACACACTGCTGGTGTGTGAAGAGTCAGATCCAGATATGCAGTAAACACAGGGAGGTCCGGGAACAAGTTAATCTCAGTTGTGGCTTAATTCAGTGAAGTCCAACAACAAGTTCATATGTCAGTAAGATTCCAGTAACAGTTCCAACAGCTCTCACCAGAGGGAGTGAACGAAGGGTTAAACAGCAACAGTTCAGAAACACAGTTCTTACCAGATGGAGTGAACCAAGGGTTAAATTCCCAAGTCAACAGGTTAGTGATAACACAGTAAGGGCAGCTTACATATGCAGAGAATGTCCAGAGCCATGGGTAGAAACTGCCGTGGCTGAGAAACACCTGAAGATAACCTGGTTATGCACTTTCCCGGTAAATACACAAAAGATCTGTGAGGAACAAAGTGTCACGACGTATAACAGATATATTCTATGATAGTAACATATATCTAATGTGACAACATTCTATATTTCATATAATAGAAAATATCAACATGTATACATAGTATCTGCCAGCAATGTCTTACCTGACATAATATCCTATGTATTGTGGGTCTATACTGTGTACGTGTCATGCTGTCTCAGGATAGAGGTGGACCGGGGTCTATGCTGACCCTGAACTGGGGTCCTGACTAGTCCCTCTACCTGGAGGTACTGTTAATGGTACAGAGGTCCAGGCCGCCAGCGAAACCCTGTCTCCTGTAGATCCCTGACCACTGTAATCTAGTCCTGAGAAGGACCCTGATTACCACCACAGGGAATGGGCAGATCACAGCTTACACACAGTCTAAGACAAACGAGACAGACAAGGGGTAAAGAAAACACTGCCTTGCATACAAAACTTCCACTACAGAGGAACACAAAAGGTTAAGGAGATAAACAATAAGCGAGGAGAGGAAAAACCACAACAGGCACTCTTAGCTTAAGTCTTCTCAGAAATGATCCGCTCTGCTGGTCTGAATGAATGCTTTCACCGACAACTTCACCAGCAGACCAGCAGGTATATGAAGGAAGCTAATTAACAAAACATCAATCGCAGCTGGGCGAGGCTGGTCAGTCCAGCACCGAGAGAGAAAGAATTAACTCCCTCAGTGCCGAAAAACACCCAGCACCAGAAACTCAGCTGTGCGAAGTCAGGGTGTGCAATCGCGACGATCTTCGCCGCGACACACCCGTGACACAAAGCAGCTGGGTTGCAGGGGAACAGAAGCAGAATACTCCAGCAAGGAAGCCAACACCTGAGCCGGGTTTTAAACAAACGAACAGGAAGTAGGGCACGCAAAACAGCAAACTCCATTTTAACAAAGGGCAAAATCATTGACAAAGTTACCTAGAAAACCCGGAATACTGACATTACTCCCTCCCTAAAGATGGCATCCGGACGGTCCTGGACCAGGCCTGTCCGGGTATCTCCGATGAAACTGACCCGGAATACTGACACGCCTTCTCAAATAACCACTAAATTTTATCCTCCCAGCCATGCAGCAAAAGCTACCTCTGACGATGTGTGTTAGTCAGGATCAAGATTATATAGGGAATAGGAGTGGCTAACCATGCTCAGCTGAGAGCCCTAGCTCCCAGAGCTCCCAACATGGCCAATAACCCCTATACTGCCAAAAGAAATTTACACAATTTACAAAGAAAATGAAGTGCTTCTTTTCAGCGCAGGAGTAGGAGCAAACAGATGCTACAGTTCTCTGACTCCTCTCTGTCGCAGTAATCCCGTGACAAGTACCTTGTCATTTTTCATCAGCCCCAACATCATCCTCATTCACTGCTTACATACACTTCCTACTCTACCTCCATTGCATCAGAAGTTCTCATTCTGTATGCCCAAGTAACATGCATTCAATTATCCAAGTACATAGAAATTGTACTCCGATATGTTCAAGTTGGCCACAATTGATGCCAGACCACCGGAATTGTATTGTCATTTGCAAAATAATTGCATATGCTCAGATGCAATTGAAGATATTTAGCTGTCAATATTTTTTGCACCAAAAAGTCATCCTGTTATGATTTGGTAGCTGAGGAGGACAGGAGCAAAATATCGCCAAAGCAGCAAGACACCAGAGGCTGGAACCTAATGGGTTGCAGATCCCTAAACTAACCGCACAACTAGAAGTAGCCGTGGAGCGTACCTACGGTGATCTAGACGCCTCAGCACAGCCGGAGAGTTAGCTACACCTGAAGATAGAAAGAGGAAAGCTAACTGCCCCAGAGTAAAGCCCCCAAAGAAATAGGAAGCCCCCAAACACGTTAGACAAGAGGAAAACACGAACACAGACAGAAAATAGAATGAGCAAATGTTGGAGCCCAAATCTGTCTAGAAAGTAAAGTACAGGAGAGAAATTCTTTCTGCAACCCTGAAAAACCCTAATAAAAATACCAGCACTTCTGATTACAAAAAGCTTGAGACCACACGATCTCGACTACCTATATCAGATCTCTGGTGTGACACACAGCTACCCAGCAATAAAAAATATCAATGGAACAGAGAACGAGTGCAAATACAAAATGAGAACAGAGGGCAGCACAAGCCCCCAAAGGGGACCCGGCTGAAGTCCAAGGCAAGACTGCAAAAAGCAAGGAAAATCCAACCACAGAAAAAAAACAGAAAGTCACTTATCTGAATGATAGCAGGAAAGCAAGCTGAAATTCCAACAAAGACCTGGAAGCAACAATTGATTACCGGCGAGGATCATGGGAGTTCAGCTCACTTATATCAGGCCAGTCAGCCCCACCTGACACCCATTCCTTAATTGGTTCAATACCCTCAGCAACCACCGGAGGGAGCCTCAGCTCCGAAGTCATTTCCAACACATTCACAACACCATCCCTGCATGGTTTGTACACAAAATACAACATTTTTCAACCAAAATTTATTGTATTACGTGCATTAATTTTTCAATACGACAAACTCGCCTTCTTTCTAATTATGGGTAGCAATTAAATATTATAGTTTCTGTGTCTGGGCTGACTTTTTCCAGTATCACCCTGATCAGGACTGTGCGAATTGTTGAAAATTATTCAACCAACCTTTTTAAATGTCATAAAAGAACATTTAAAAAAAATATATAAACATTTTTTCTAAAATTGTTCAGAAATGTATCGAGTGGTGGAATAAGCATATTAGTAGGAAAATCTGTGTTCTCTTATCAGTGTAACTTTTGCAGAAGGGATGGTTGCAAGCGGCATGCATGATCAGGTGACCACTATGCGCTTCCTGCAGAGTCAACACTTCTCCATGTGTGTGGACCCTGCACACAGAAGGTCTGAGTGAGAAAAATTTATTTATTAAACTAAAATTCTTTGAGTTCCTTAAATGAAATTTTCTGGAAAGATCATTTTGTCCTCAAATTTAGAATTTTTTTTGCCTGGGAATTGAAGTATTAACAGGAAAATATGTGTCCCGAAATTGGTTAATCTTTTGCATAGTGGATACTCCCCAACCACAGGTGACCACTATGCGCTTCCTGCAACGTCAACACTTCTTCAATAATTTGGTCCCTGCAAAAAGCAGGTCAGAAAGGGAAAAATTATCAGAAAGCAGCAAACTGTTTAAAATGTTCAAAACCATTTTTTTTATTAAATAAGAGCAATTTCCTTTCAAAAAATAAACAATTTCACAAATGCATCTGTTTTGTCTCCTTATTAAAGGGATAATTTTTGGACACCTTATAAAATAGAAGTCACTTCTTTGTCTACCAAAGAGCAAAGCTATTTATACCCCCAACACTGGAATAATTGTTGCACTCAGTTATGTGAAGATGCCACTGCTTCTTCCATGTACACTATCTGTCAATAAACAACAGCAATGGATGCATTTGTTCCCCCCAACAGAGATAATTTTTAGGCCATGTCTACAATATTGGTAGCTTAAAAGGTTTGCCAACTCTAGTGTGTTGTTAATTAAGCTTTTGATTACCTTCTGTTTTCCTCTAACCAGATAGGTGCAAGTCATTTAGACATTAAAAAGACTGTGTTTGTATTATAGAGCTCAAAACATGTTCAACTTCCTCCATGGGGAATGCACAGTAATCTTCACATTTCTTTCAGGAAATTAGAGGCTCTTTAACAATGTACCATAATTCGTGTGAATTCATTTGTGGCTAATCTAATTTTTTTGGAGAAATTTGTTGAAGTCGGCACATTTGAATTTCAAAAGATCTGCTCATCTCTAGTATTAATGCATACTGTAACTTAAAGGTTTCTGCTATATCTTATACTGTCCCTAATTTAATAACCCTCAGAATTAACATTTCATTTGCTTCCAGGTTTATGATTACTGTGATTTTTCACTCTTCTGCACTGATGTTTGTAAAAGTGGTCAGGTTTTTGCCGGGGGTGAGTTCCTAGCTGCTAATCGACTTATCGTCTGGACGCAGGATGGGCACAGCTATATCTACCAGCTGCTGAACAGGTGGGCTCACACAGAAATGGAGTATAAGTCCAGGTACAAAGTAAGCAGTTTGCAAGTGCATTGTGCAAAATCCCTTCTTGTCACACTTGATCAAAACCCATAACAAAACCCCTTTGACATTAGAACATTTGGCTTGAGTTTGGCACTCTTCTGTCTTTATGTGAAGCAGCAGGAGATGAAGAAATAAGATTACCCATGTAGAACTTGATTGGGCAGATGGTGCAATGATTTCCAAGAACACAAAAGTAATTAGTTACAAATCTTTGCAACTTTTCTTTTGGTGCTAAGAATTTTAACCCTGTCGGTCACCTTTATGTTTGATGTAATTTTAAAGCCTTATGTTGCTTTCTTTCTGCAGTGGCCTTTCTAAGAGTGTATATCCGGTGGATGGAGGATTACTTAAAGAAACAATCACCCCTCACTTGCTGTGCTCCACAAGGGTGATCGAGGAGGTATTCTTTTTTATCTTCAAAAAGTCCTCTAAATATTTTACTTCCATTAGGCTAATCCTTGTATACTATAGTTAAGATCCTAGGTATTATGCTGATTTTGTAGAATGTTTGTTTAAAGGTGGATATTACAGAAGTCTGGCTTTCATAACACAAACACATAGCAGATGACCTATAGCAACATGCAGTAGAACGACCCTCGTATAGGATGTAAAGAAGAAAAATAGTGGATTATACACAAAGAAAACTGAATGGGCTGAAAATGTGATCACTGTGACAAAGTAATTACAAGCTTTCATTATGTCACTGTTCGGGGAGATCACAAGTAGGAAGAAGATTGGGGGTTTCATATCTGAATGGCATGAAAATTCTAGTGATAAAATACAGCCTTTATATCAATGTGCTGTATATGTGGTGCACTCTTTATTGCTAAGCAAGACATGAATGCCCTCATATAGCACCATCCTACTTTAAAATGGTCCACTTTAATACCAGCCAACATATATCTATAATAGAAGGTAGATCAATAAAGCTGTTAAAACCAATTGGCAGGGTATAGTATTGGTGTTTCCATACGTGGCTTTGCTCACATCTGTGTTCATAGGTCCGTTTGAGCCTCTTTCAGCAGTTCTATGACTTATGGCAGCAAAAATAGGAATATAGAACCGCTGTGGACCCCAATGTAAGCTACTACAGATTTGACACAACTCTAAGCCTATGGTTATAAACTGAGACCAAACTTGGTATAGCCATTGAAAGAGATGTACATTTGACAATTGTATACTGTATAAGGAGCAACATGGCTGTGGCATCACTGATATACTGTATTACTGTAGCACTGTGACACCAGACACTAGTGAACCAGGTTCTTCTGAGTGTGTGTGTGGTGTTGTTGGGTAGAGAAACATCGCACTCAGGTCACCTAATCCCAGATTACTCAGGGACCCCAGATGAAGCTTGTAGACAAGGAAGAAAACAGTCCATTTTACAACAGTTGGAGCTGGTATAACACAAGGAATAGATAGCAGGTAGAAAGCTTATTGTTAACATCTTCTGTGTAACATAGAGGCATTCTCTTGATGGTTACAGAAAATGGCTTGAATTTAACAAATTACATTACCATAATATGGCCCACAATTCTTGATCTTTCTATCTTTCACTCTTCCTAAGTTCCTGTTCTTTTCACTTCCCACTTCCTATGGTAGCACACATTGCCACATCAGCCCACTCTTCTCTAGCTGTCCTAGGTCCATAAAAAGCTCCATATTCTGGCCTTTGGTTATACTCCCTATAAATGAATGGATTCCCTCTTATCCATCTTGTCCCTCAAGCAGCAAAGTTATTCTGGCCGTATTCGGATGTCTCTATGTAATTTTGTTTTTTTCATTGGACTTGTTATCCCTCTCTGTCTTCCTTGCTGAACACACTCCTATATAGGCGACCTTTCCGTTCTAGTGCAACTAACTACAGACTCTCCATAACTAACTCAATCCAGGTACTTAATTCCTCCTAGTTCTCACACAACCCCTTCAACTATCAGGGCTGGTCAGTTGTTAACCGTTTGTTTGCCACCTGCCTTAGCGCCATAGTCCAGAACAAGGGAATAGTACTAAATCATATAACTGGATTCCACAAACAATAACACATCAAAGGTAAATTAATACTTATGAAACAACACAATATGAAGGAAGAATAAAATAATGTCTGCAGAAGGTACATATTTTGCACTGTAAAAGGATTAATATTTTGCTTGTTAATTTGCTGCTGTATTTGTACAGAGCTCTTCATGTACTATGGGTTTTGTGAATGAAAGAAAGGAGCCATTTTTAAAAATATTATATTCTGGTGATTCGAATGGGCAGCTCCGCCTCTGGCATATCCCTGATGTTCCAGTAACACAGTTTGATGGCTCTCCATTAGGTAAGATATATATTTTGCTACCTTAAAATGAAAAATATGTATTAAAAATGTTAAATGTAATACTTGTCTTCTTTTATTGCTTCCACCATGCCAGTATATCATATGTTTTAAATGTGTCAGAGCAATGATACTACAGATTAAAGTACTGTTGCTTAATATTCACCCATAGATTATCTGGTTGTTTTATTTTATTTCTTTTAGTACAAACAGGATGTGTTTTACTTATATATTATTTTTATTGAGCATATATCATTTTTTGAGTAAATTAATGACTATCACCATTTACAGTAGCACTCGCAATTACACTACATTAAATACACATTTACACTGGTTTTGGGAATAAAAAGTTTCATGGGAAGACGTCTTCATCCCCAAATTGCACACTTTGAACCCAAGGCAACAAATCAGTTTTAAAGTTTATGCACAGTATAAACTGTAAGCAACACTGTGATTTTTGTTTGCTGCCATGTGGGGAAAATAAATGAAAATTGTAATTGTATAGCATAATATATACTGTAACTAAATTATATACTGTAACTAAACAGACCTTCTTACTAACTACAGAGCCAAAATCTTTTAAAACTGATACTTGCAAAGTGTTCAATAAAGTGTTAGAGGGAACTTTTCTGGTTATACATGCTTCCCAATCTGTGGGCAGCATGTATCAGCCACTGGCTCTATGATCACAGCCATGTATGCTTGCTTCTGAATCGCTTTCAGGGAAAAACATGTTTTTAATTGTCACCGGGGACCAAGTCGCATGGGTGACTAGTCAAACAGATGGGTCCCCGGTGGCTTCTCACGTCCGCTGACAGTGACTGGCAAGCCTCTGCCTACAGCAAATATGCACGGAGGCAGAAGCTTGTCAGTCACTGCCAGCGAGCAGGGGTAAGCTGCCAGGGCTCCGCCTTTTACGACTAGTCACCCACGTGGCTTGGCCTCTGGCAATAATTAATAGTGCAGTAGTATTTCAGAGGCAAACATATATCGCTGTGGTCATACAGCCAGTAGCTGATACATGCTGGCCACAGTTTGGTCAGCATGTACAGTATAACCTGTCAGATTTCCTTTAACTAATCAATGTGAGTTGCCTCCTCATACCCTTACATTATCCAGTTCGGTCTGTGTAGACACATAAGGCACTGTCACACTTGGCGATCGCACCAGCGATCACGACACTGACACGACCTGGCGAGATCGTTGGTGTGATCGCTATATGATCGCTAGTTAGCTTCCAAACACAAAGATCTCATCAGAGATCAGCGATCTGTATAACGACCTCTGCGGTCATTGGGAAAACCTAGTCCCACCTGCGACGCTGGTGAAGTCGTTCATAAAGGGTGTCACACTCAGCGATTCAGGCTCACCAGCGGGACACCAATGACCAAAAAACGGCTCAGAACGTTCATGAACGATCAGCGACATCGCAGCGGGGGCCACATCGCCGCTACATGCCACACACAGTGACGTCGCTAACGAGATCGCTACTGCGTCATAAAATCGCTGACGCTTTAGCGATCTCGCTAGCGATCTCGCTTAGTGTGACAGGACCTTATAGGTCTATTCGTCTCAAAAGGAATGGTAGAGTACAGCTCTTAATTTATTCCAAATTCCTAGAAAAAATGTACTTTTACCATTAAGAGTCACAGAGGGTGAGAAATATGCTTAATTCTGAGAAAATTTGTTCCAGAATTGAAATTTTACGGGAAAATCAAGTATTTACTACAAATACATGTAAAAAAAGGTGACAAACAGTCTTTAAAGGGCTCCTCTCCGCAGGTCTTTTATGTTTTATTTACTTTGCATATTGAATATCATGGCTTGCTTACAAAAAGAATGAATTCTCTTTGGAGAAAGAAATCAACATATTATTAGCATCTTGCTCTCATTCAAGCAGTTAGCCAGTTTGTTGGCAGAGCCATTCAGAGAAGTTGCTACCCGTGATTGAGCGTAACTAATAAGGGGAAGCCACTGCTTGCCCAGAAGAGAGCAATATGCTTAAGGCATATTGATTGCTTTCTTAGAACCTTCTTTTTTGCCTGGTATTACAGGACATAATTAATCCATACCAAAAATGGTGTGAGGCCAGATGTCATGACCTCTTTTATAGCAGTAGTTAAAACTGAATAAAATTTTCACATATTACTAAACAATAAATTAGTAGAGACCACAAATAATCAAAATTTATTCTATGTAAATCTACTTCAAGTTGAAATTCATGAAATTTGCTGGTCCTAGTGATTTAAAACAATACGGAATTTGATTCAAGAACAACGTGAGTGTTATGTCCAACATTGCCAAAGAGAGAGGGAGCTCAAATAAAATCATGCACAGCTGTGCGGGCTTCTCCACAAGGCCTTATAGCTTTCACATCATATGGTCTAGTGCAGCCAATCAGGGGGACTATTACAGACATTATAAATGTGGACAGGGAAATTAAAATATTTAGAATTGAGAGTCCTTATCTACTGGCTAACACGGTACAAAGATATACATCTTTCCTGTATCAACAGGGAAAGCAGCAACCATTTTAGGAATTTGCAACCTAGTGATAGCAGGTCATGGAGCACAGCTTATCATTACAGACATGGATAGGAAGGCCTAAATCTGATTGTGCTGTACTACTACTGTAGCACTGAAGAAAATAGAAAATGGAATGATAGTTTCAGTCTGTGAATATGCAAATTGCCTCTTAACCCCTTCACCCCCAAGGGTGGTTTGCACGTTAATGACGGGCCAATTTTTACAATTCTGACCACTGTCTCTTTATGAGGTTATAACTCTGGAACGCTTCAACGGATCTTCGCGATTCTGAGATTGTTTTCTCGTGACATATTGTACTTCATGTTAGTGGTAAAATTTATTCGATATAACTTGCGTTTATTTTGAAAAAATGCAAATATGGCGAAAATTTTTAAAATTTTGCAATTTTCAAACTTTGAATTTTTATTCCCTTAAAACAGAGAAATATATCACACAAAATAGTTAAGAAATAACATTACCCACATGTCTACTTTACATCAGCACAATTTTGGAACCAAAATTTCTTTTTGTTAGGAAGTTATAAGGGTTAAAAGTTGACCAGCGATTTCTCATTTTTACAGCAAAATTTACAAAGCCATTTTTTTTAGGGACCACCTCACATTTGAAGTCACTTTGAGGGGTCTATATGGCAGAAAATACCCAAAAGTGACACCATTCTAAAAACTGCACCCCTCAAGGTACTCAAAACCACATTCAAGAAGTTTATTAACCCTTCAGGTGCTTCACAGTAACTAAAGCAACGTGGAAGGAAAAAATGAATATTTTACTTTTTAGCCACAAAAATTATCTTTTACAAACTTTTTTTTTATTTTCACAAGGGTAAAAGGAGAAAATGACAGATAAGGTTGTTATGCAATTTCTCCTGAGTATGCCAATACCCCATATGTGGGGGAAAACCACTGTTTGGCACACGGCAGTGCTCGTAAGGGAAGGAGCGACGTTTGACTTTTTCAAACTAAAATTGGCTGGAATTTAGATTGGATGCCATGTCGCGTTTGTAGAGCCCCTGATGCGCCTAAACAGTGGAAACCCCCCACAAGTGACACCATTTTGGAAACTAGACCCCCTAAGGTACTTATCTAGATCTGTTGTGAGCACTTTGAACCCTCAAGTGTTTCACAAAAGTTTATAAAGCCTGGGTGTGAAAAAAAAAAAAATCAATTTTCCACAAAAATGATTTTTTAGTCCCAAATTTTAGAATTTTCTCAAGGAAATTGGACCCCAAAAGTTGTTGTCCAATTTGTCCTGAGTACGCTGATACCCCATATGTGGGGGGGGGAAACTGTTTGGGCGCACGGCAGGGCTTGGAAAGGAAGTAGTAACGTTTTGGAATGCAGACGTTAATGGGGGTCATGTTCCGTTTGCAGTGCCCCAGATGAGCCTAAACAGTGGAAACCCCCCACAAGTGACCCCATTTTGGAAACTAGACCCCCTAAGGAACTTATCTAGATCTTTGGTGAGCACTTTGAACCCCCAAGTGCTTCACACAAGTTTATAATGCCCGGGCATGAAAATAAAAAATCCTATTTTTTTCCCACAAAAATTATTTTTAGTCACTAATTTTTTATTTTCCCAAGGGTAACAGGAGAAATTGGACCAAATAAGTTGTTGTACAATTTGTCCTGAGTACGCTGATACCCCATATGTGGGGGGGAACCACTGTTTGGGCGCACGGCAGAGCTCGGAATGGAAGGAGCACCATTTGACTTTTTCCAACCAAAATTGGCTGGAATTGAGTTTGGATGCCATGTTGCATTTGGAGAGCCCCTAATGTGCCTAAACAGTGGAAACCCCCCACAAATGACCCCATTTGGGAAACTAGACCCCCTAAGGAACTTATCTAGATTTTTGATGAGCAATTTGAACCCCCAAGTGCTTCACACAAGTTTATAATGCCCGGGCATGAAAATAAAAAATCCTATTTTTTTCCCACAAAAATTATATTTAGTCACTAATTTTTTATTTTCCCAAGGGTAACAGGAGAAATTGGACCACATAAGTTGTTGTACAATTTGTCCTGAGTACGCTGATACCCCATATGTGGGGGGAACCACTGTTTGGGCGCACGGCAGAGCTCGGAATTGAAGGAGCACCATTTGACTTTTTCCAACCAAAATTGGCTGGAATTGATTTTGGATGCCATGTTGCATTTGGAGAGCCCCTGATGTGCCTAAACAGTGGAAACCCCCCACAAATGACCCCATTTGGGAAACTAGACCCCCTAAGGAACTTATCTAGATTTTTGATGAGCAATTTGAACCCCCAAGTGCTTCACACAAGTTTATAACGTAGAGCCGTAAAATTTAAAAATCATATTTTTTCCACAAAAATGATCTTTTCACCCCAATTTTTATTTTTCCAAGGGTAACAAGACTCCAAAAGTTATTGTGCAATTTGTCCTGAGTGCGCTGATACCCCATATGTGGGGGTAAACCACTGTTTGGGTGCATGGCAGAGTTTGGAAGGGAAGGAGCGCCGTCTGACTTTTTCAACGCAGAATTGGCTGGACGCCATGTCGTGTTTGGAGAGCTCCTGATCTGCCTAAACAGTGGAAACCCCCATAAATGACACCATTTTGGAAACTAGACCCCTCAAGGAACTTATCTAGATGTGTGGTGAGAACTTTGAACCCCCAGGTGTTTCACTAAAGTTTATAACGTACAGCCGTAAAATAAAAAATCTTTTTTTTTTTTTACAAAAATGATTTTTTTCGCCCCCAATATTTTATTTTACAAGGGTAACAGAAGAAATTGGAACACAAAAGTTGTTGTCCAATTTGTCCTGAGTACGCTGATACCCAATATGTGGGAGAAAACTACTGTATGGGCGCACGTCAGGGCTCGGAAGGGAAGTAGTGACGTTTTGGATTGCAGACTTTGATGGAATGGTCTGGGTGCGTCATGTCGCATTTGGAGAGCCCCTGATGCGCCTAAACAGTGGAAACCCCCCAAAAGTGACCCCATTTTGGAAAATAGACCCCACAAGGAACTTATCTAGATGTGTGGTGAGCACTTTGAAGCCCGAAGTGCTTCACAGAAGTTTATAACGCACAGCCGTAAAAATAAAAAATCTTTTTTTTTTTTTGCAAAAATGATTTTTTCGCCCCAATATTTTATTTTTACAAGGGTAACAGGAGAAATTGGACCCCAAAAGTTGTTGCCCAATTTGTCCTGAGTACGCTGATACCCAATATGTGGGAGTGTCATGTATAGTGTACAGTTCCTATAGCGTCTTGTGCTTGGGTGCGAGGAAAACACAGGAGACATAGGTTGAAATGAAATGACTTGTATTACTTCATACAAGCATGCTGAAAAGTTCACACAGTTTGCAGGAACAGCGACAGGAGACACAGCAGGCCAGAGTAACTTCAAGCACTACAATAAATCTCCAAAGCAGGTTCAGGATCTCTTCTCTGTACCGTAATTCCTCTGCAAACATGGATTCACCAAACAGCAGGTTTCCAGAGTCCAAAAGTGTTCCAAAGTTCCTCAGTAGGGAATAGCTGGAGTACAAGTCCAAGGCTTCCAGGAGTCAGGTCACAGACTGACTGAGGCTTGATTCAGGAGCACTGATTGTTCAGCTGAGGCTGCTTAAGAAGCAAGAGGGAAGAATCAGGGCGAGAACATGAAAACTGGAAACTCCACATTTAACTGAGGGCAAGAGCTGCAGAAAGACAGAAAGCAAAATGGCCGACGGAAAACTGAGTTTCAAGGAACATGTCAACAGAGACAAAGAACCTTACATTACTCCCCCCTTAGGGACAACCTCCGGATGACCTCAGACCAGGCTTGTCAGGGTACCTCTGATGAAACTGGCGGAGCAGGCGAGGAGCATTTACATTATTGACTGGTTCCCATGAGTTGTCCTCCACTGGGTAGCCCTGCCATTTAATCAAATATTGCAACTGATTTCTGTACAACCTGGAATCTAGAATCCTTTCCACCATAAATTCTTCCTGACCATCGACCAGCATTGGGTCAGGGCAAGGAGAAGAACGTCCAGGAAACGTATTGGGTGTTGCAGCCTTTAGTAGGGATGCATGAAAGACAGGGTGGATTCTCATAGTTCTGGGCAGTTGAAGACGACAAGCAACAGCACTTATAATCTTATTGATCTTATAAGGTCCAATGTACTTATGTCCCAATTTAGACGATGGAATCTTTAATTTAAGATTTCTGGTTGATAGTCAGACCAAATCTCCTACCTTGAAAGCTGGTGCAGGTTTACGAAATTTATCTGCTGCTTTCTTGTACCTTTCCTGAGCCAATTCTAGATTTTCCTTTAGAAGATCCATATTCTTTTGTAAAGAAGTGATTCTTTCAGCCACTGCCGGCAAGGGCGTATCTATGGGAAATCGAGGAAGAATGTTAGGATGATAACCTAGATTGGAGTAAAAAGGAGACTGCTTAGTGGAGGCGCTCTGAGAGTTGTTATAAGAGAACTCAGCCAGTGGAAGTAGATCCACCCAATCATCCTGTAGGTGGCAGATAAAACAGCGGAGATACTGCTCCAGGGTCTGATTGGTTCGTTCTGTCTGTCCATTAGTCTGGGGATGAAAAGCAGAAGAAAGGTTTACTTTAATGTCCAATGCTGCACAGAAATTTTGCCAAAACTTTGAAGTGAATTGCACCCCTCGATCCGAAATGACCTCATCCGGTACTCCATGTAAGCGAAACACATTCTTAATCATCAAGTCTGATGTCTGTTTTGCAGTGGGTAAGCCGACACAAGGGATAAAATGAGCTGCCTTTGTTAGACGGTCAACCACCACTAGAATGGTGTTCTTCCCTTGAGAGGTTGGTAACTCCACAATGAAGTCCATAGAAATGGATCCCCACGGGCGTGACGGGGTGGGAAGAGGTTGCAACAGGCGAGTTGGTGAGGAGCGAGGTGTTTTGCATCTTGCACAGACTTCACATGAAGTGACATAGTTTAAGACATCTTTCCTGTAAGTGGGCCACCAAAAGAAACGAGAAAGCAATTCTTGTGTCTTTAGAATTCCCCTATGCCCGGCTATCTTGGAATCGTGGATGAGTTGCAATACTCTCAATCTGACTGTTTCAGGTATATACAGACGTTGTCCCTGAATCCACACACCATTCTTAAAGACAAGACTTACGTCCCTTGGGGGTTGAGCCAACAAAGAATCCGCATGGTATGCTTCCTTGATGTCCTTAAGTAGGTCTTGATTATGAATCACTCCCAGGAATCTAGAGTCAGGAAGAATAGTCTTAGGAGGAGTAAGTGGACGTGTCTCTGCTGAATGAATCCTAGAGAATGCATCAGCCTTTCCATTGCGCGATCCTGGTCTATAAGAAATGACAAAATTAAATTGGTTTAGGAAAAGATTCCAGCGAGCCAGGCGAGGAGTCAGGCACTTAGCCGACCTGAGAAAATTCAAGGTTACGATGGTCTGTCAGGACGACTATTTGCTGTGCAGCTCCCTGAAGAAGGTGTCTCCATTCCTTGAAGGCGGCAATAATGGCCAACAATTCTCTATTGCCCACATCGTAGTTCCTCTCAGCGAAGACAACTGCTGGAAAAGAAGGCACAGGGATGCAAGACATTCTTCTCACCTGTTCTCTGAGAGAGTATAGCTCCAACGGCACAGTCTGAAGCATCCACCTCTATTATGAAGGCAAGCTCGGGGTTGGGATGTACTAAGATAGGGGCGGTGGTAAATTTATCCTTTAAACAGGAAAATGCTTCCTGAGCTTGCGGGGTCCAGGAGAACCTAGACTGTTTCTGGGTAAGTTGGGTGATAGGTGACACTACCTCAGAAAAATTCTTAATGAAACGTCTATAGAAGTTGGCAAACCCGATGAAACGCTGCACCTCCTTCACATTTCTAGGAATTGGCCAATCCTTGATGGCTTGGGTCTTGCTTCCATCCATACTAATCCCTTGCGTAGATAGTACATACCCCAGAAATTGAATTTCGGTCCTATGGAATTCACATTTTTCAAGTTTGATGTAGAGATGGTTTTGTCTTAGGCGTTCTAAGACCATTCTCACATGTCCATGATGTTCCTCTGTGGAGTTAGAAAAAATTAGAATATCATCCAGATAAATCACCACAAATGTATCTAGGAGATCCCTAAAGATATCATTCACGAAGTGTTGTAAAGTGGCTGGGGCGGTACTCAGACCAAAAGGCATAACTAGATATTCAAAGTGTCCATAGCGTGACCTGAAAGCAGTCTTCCATTCATACCCAGGTCTAATACGGACCAAGTTATAGGCCCCACGGAGATCCAGTTTAGAGAAAATTTTGGCATGCCGCACTCTCTCCAACAATTCAGGGATTAAAGGCAATGGATAACGGTTTCTAATAGTAACCTTATTGAGTTCCCTATAGTCTATGCAGGGTCTCAGAGATCCATCTTTCTTCTTCACAAAGAAGATGGGTGCACCTGCGGGAGATGAAGAGGGGCGTATGAAGCCCTTGGCTAAATTTTCGTCTATATAATCCTTCAAAGCTTTTAGCTCGGGCCCCGCTAGGGGGTAGATCTTACCAAAAGGTATCTCGGCTCCAGGCAATAATTCAATTGGACAATCATGTGGACGGTGAGGAGGAAGCTGATCAGCGTTCTTCTTGTCACATAAATCCACATAGTCCTGGTATACAGCTGGTAGTTCAGGGACTGACATGGTTCCTTTAGGAACAGAGCAAGCTGAAACTCCTTGACTCATCTGTTTCTCCGGAAAGTGTAATTCCTTGGTCTCCCAGTTAATCGTAGGATTCTGCGCCTGCAGCCATGGTAGCCCTAGAATAATGGGAAAGTGGGGAGAAGAGATAAGCATAAAAGACATTTTCTCCTGATGATCTTTACCCATAAGGACCCTCAAAGGCTCTGTTTCTTGATCCACTGGTCCAGAAGTCAGTAGAGAGCCATCCACAGTCTCCATCTGTACTGGAGTAGCCTTCTTCACTGAACGTATCCCCTGTTTCAGAGCAAAGGAGTTATCCATAAAATTTCCACTTGCTCCTGAGTCGATCATAGCAGAGCTAGACACCCAGACTGAGTCAACCCAGAGTTTGATGGAAAGGAAGCAATGAGAATTGTTTCTTTTACAACTCAGCTGGGACAACGCTGAGGAAACTTGAAAAATTGCAGCGTTTATACCGTCATCGTCCCCAGAACTAACAGAGTTTAAGTCCGAGAAATCAAGATCTCTTGCAGCAGATCTCTCTGGAGCCTGAGGCTCGGACATGTCAGAGCTCCTCTCGCAACACTCACAGTGAATGACTGCTGCAGTAGTCTTACGAGAACGGCTGGGGCAGTTTATAATGAAGTGCCCTGACTTACCACAGTAAAAACATAGATTTTCCTTTATACGATGTTCTTTGCGTGCATCACTAACCCGTCTTTGTAAAGAGTCCACCTGCATGGGTTCAGGTTCTGGTTCCCTTGTGATCCTACTCAAAGGTTCCTTAGCTGAGGAGGGAGGTAGTAAAAGGTTAGTGCGATTATTTTCGAACCATCTCTCTTGTCTGCGTTCAGTCAGACGAGCATCAATACGGATACAATAGTTAATAAAGTCACCTAACGCAGTGGGAGGGTCGGCACGAGCAAGTTCATCCTTAATCAGTGGAGACAACCCTTTCCGAAAAATAGATTTTTTAGCGGAAGTGTCCCAAGTGGTATCAAGAGCCCATCTCCTGAAATCCAGGGCATATTCGGCTACTGAACGCTTACCTTGGCGCAAAGTTAACATGGCTGCTTCAGCTGTTGCACCTCGATTGGGGTCATCAAACACCTGCCCCATGGCTGAAATAAAAGCATCAAGGTGATTCAAACAATCATCCTCAGTCTCAATCAGAGGGTTTGCCCACATCAAAGCCTTATTGGTAACCAACATGATTATAGTAAGCACTTTGGATCGTTCAGTGGGAAATTGTGAAGCATGTGCAGAGAAAAATAAATTGCATTGATTAATAAATCCCCTGAATTTCTCACGTTCACCGCCAAAACGAAAAGGAGGTAATTTGGGGATCCCAGAACTTGGGGTTATGGCAGGAGCCTGGGCTCGTTCCTCTAGAGCCTCAATCCTGGCTCGCAATTCCTGGGTAGTCTGTCCAAACACTTGCAAATTATGATTAGTGAGGTCCTGTAGGCTTGCAAAACGGGTTTTTAAAGTCTGTACATCTGAAAGGATTGTATCAGTCACTCCGCAAAGTTCCTTTATGCGGGCCTCCATCTTCCAGATCTTTTAAGGCAGAAGTGCTGGAAGGAGAAGAGGAAAGGAAAAAAAAAAAAACAATAGTGTTTACCTGTGGTAACACTCCAGAGTAAAATTTTAAGGAAATGCGCTCACCTGGAATGGTTGTGAGAAGTCACAACCACTGTCATCACATAAGGTATTAAACGGACATCTGATATCCACAGTCACAGCAGACACGGCTTTCCCAGACCCAGCAGACACTAAACATTGGCTCCTGAATCTTGTCATGTATAGTGTACAGTTCCTATAGCGTCTTGTGCTTGGGTGCGAGGAAAACACAGGAGACATAGGTTGAAATGAAATGACTTGTATTACTTCATACAAGCATGCTGAAAAGTTCACACAGTTTGCAGGAACAGCGACAGGAGACACAGCAGGCCAGAGTAACTTCAAGCACTACAATAAATCTCCAAAGCAGGTTCAGGATCTCTTCTCTGTACCGTAATTCCTCTGCAAACATGGATTCACCAAACAGCAGGTTTCCAGAGTCCAAAAGTGTTCCAAAGTTCCTCAGTAGGGAATAGCTGGAGTACAAGTCCAAGGCTTCCAGGAGTCAGGTCACAGACTGACTGAGGCTTGATTCAGGAGCACTGATTGTTCAGCTGAGGCTGCTTAAGAAGCAAGAGGGAAGAATCAGGGCGGGAACATGAAAACTGGAAACTCCATATTAACTGAGGGCAACAGCTGCAGAAAGACAGAAAGCAAAATGGCAGACGGAAAACTGAGTTTCATGGAACATGTCAACAGAGACAAAGAACCTTACAGGGAGAAAACTACTGTATGGGTACACGTTGGGGCTCGGAAGGGAAGTAGTGACGTTTTGGATTGCAGACTTTGATGGAATGGTCTGGGGGCGTCATGTCGCATTTGGAGAGCCCCTGATGCGCCTAAACAGTGGAAATCCCCAACAAGTGACCCCATTTTGGAAAATAGACCCCACAAGGAACTTATCTAGGTGTGTGGTGAGCGCTATGAAGCCCCAAGTGCTTCACAGAAGTTTATAATGTACGGCCGTAAAAACAAAACAATATTTTTTTTTGTACAAAAATGATATTTTCGCCCCCAGTTTTTTATTTTCCCAAGGGTAACAGAAGAAATAGGACAAATTGCACAATAACTCTTGGGGTCCAGAGTACGCTGATACCCCATATGTGGGGATAAACTACTGTTTGGACGCATGGCAGAGCTCAGAAGTGAAGGAGCACCGTTTGACTTTTTCAACGCAGAATTGGCTGGAATTGAGATCAGATGCCATGTCACATTTGGAGAGCCCCTGATGTGCCTAAACAGTGGAAACCCCCGAATTCTAACTCCAACCCTAACCCCAACACACCCCTAACCCTAGTCCCAACCCTTACCACAAACCTAACCCTAACACACCCCTAATCCCAACCCTAACCCTAATCCTAACTTTAGTGCCAACCCTAACCCTAACTTTAGCCGCAACCCTAACCCTAACCCTAATGGGAAAATGGAAATAAATACATTTTTTTAATTTTATTATTTTTCCCTAACTAAGGGGGTGATAAAGGGGGGTTTGATTTACTATTTATAGCGGGTTTTTATGATTGGCAGCTGTCACGCTAAAAGACGCTTTTTATTGCAAAAATAGTTTTTTGCATCGCCACATTTTGAGAGCTATAATTTTTGCATATTTTGACCCACAGAGTCATGTGAGGTCTTATTTTTTGCGGTACGAGTTGACGTTTTTATTTGTACCATTTTTGAGCAGGTGACATTTTTGATCGCTTTTTATTTCGATTTTTGGGAGGTTAGAATGAACAAAAATCAGCAATTCATGAATTTCTTTTGGGGGAGGCGTTTTTATTGTTCCGCGTGTGGTAAAATTGATAAAGCAGTTTTATTCTTCGGGTCAGTAATTATGGAGATACCTCATTTATATCATTTTTTCATGTTTTGGCGCTTTTATAGAATAAAAACCATTTTATATAAAAAATAATTATTTTTGCATCGCTTTATTCTGCGAGCTCTAACTTTTTTATTTTTTCGCTGATGATGCTGTATGGCAGCTCGTTTTTTGCGGGACAAGATGACGTTTTCAGCGGTACCATGTTTATTTATATCGGTCTTTTTGATCGCGCGTTATTCCACTTTTTGTTCGGCGGTATGATGATAAAGCATTGATTTTTTGCTTCGTTTTTTTTTTTTTTTTTTTAAGGGGTTCACTAAAGGGGTTAACTAGTGGGACAGTTTTATAGGGGGGGTCGTTACGGACGCGGCGATACCAAATATGTGTACTTTTATTGTTTTGGTTTTTTTATTTACAGGAAGAAATGAATTTATTGGGGAATATTTTTTTTTTTTTTAATTTATTTTGGATTTTTTTTTATAACATGTTTATTTTTATTTTTTTAACTTTTTTACTTTGTCCCAGGGTGGGACATCACTGTATTTTATCAAATCGCTGGTGTAACAGTGTGCACAGCACACTGTCACACCAGCGATCGCTCAGGCAGTGCAGCAGGCTTCTCAGTGCCTGCTCTCAGCAGGCACTGAGGAAGCCGCCTCCCTCCAGGACCCCGGCGCCATCTTGGATCCGGTCCTGGGAGGGAGGAAGCCCTCAGAACAGCGCGATCACATCGCGCTGGTCTGAGGGTCTCAGGGGGGCGTGCAGGGAGCCCCCACCCTGCGCGATCCTCCCCTGTGCCCCCAGTACACCGCGATCATGTTTGATCACGGTGTGCTAGGGTTAATGTGCCGGGAGCGGTCCGTGACCGCTCCTGACACACAGTCACGGGTGTCAGCTGTGATAATCAGCTGACACCCGGCGGCGATTAGCTGCGCTCCCCTCAGGAGCGCAGCTGATCGCCTATGACGTACTATCCCGTCCATGGGCAGAATGGCACGGGTTTTATGGACGGGATAGTACGTCTAATGTCAGAGAGGGGTTAAACAAAAGGAGGACTTGTACTCTATAGCGCCACCTATTGGAAGTAGCGATCCTACAAGTCACAATCAACCCTTTAACGAGTCTTGTAATATGACTTAGGATAAAAGCCAAATCAGTATCTCCATTTGCAGACATGGTGTTTCGGACTATTGGTCCTCGTCAGTCCAAAGTAGGAGAGATCTGATTTGGCTGCATGAGAGGCTCTGGACTAGGGTCTAAGGGGTAAGGTTTCTCCTTGTGGAGAGTGACATACCAGCTCTTGCGTGTCGAGGTAAGGAGGCTTATTCGCCGTGCAATGCTCCTCTGGGAAATTTAATATGCAAATTGCCTCTTAAAAAAAAAAAGGAAGACTTGTACTCTATAGCGCCACCTATTGGAAGTAGCGATCCTACAAGTCACAATCAACCCTTTAACGAGTCTTGTAATATGACTTAGGATAAAAGCCAAATCAGTATCTCCATTTGCAGACACGGTGTTTCGGACTATTGGTCCTCGTCAGTACAAAGTAGGAGAGATCTGATTTGGCTGGATGAGAGGCTCTGGACTAGGGTCTAAGGGGTAAGGTTTTTCCTTGTGGAGAGTGACATATTAAATTTCCCAGAGGAGCATTGCACGGCGAATAAGCCTCCTTACCTCGACATGCCAGAGCTGGTATGTCACTCTCCACAAGGAGAAACCTTACCCCTTGGGAGCCAGTGGAGGGATTTGCACAGGGGAGAAACAGGGGAGTAGCGAGGAGAGAGGAGGATTAGTCGGGCAGCAGAGTTGAGGACAGATTGGAGTTGTGCAAGAGAGTTGACGAGGAGGCCACAGAAGAGGGTGTTGCAGTAAACAAGGCGGAGATGATGAGGGCATGCACTAGAGTTTTAGTAGATTGAGGGCTGAGGAAGGACCGATTCTGGAAATGTTTTTGAGTTGGAGGCAACAGGAGGTGGCAAGAGTTTGAACGTGTGGTTTGAAGGACAGGGCAGAGTCGAGAGTTACTCCGAGGCGGGGGTTTCGGTGCGGGAGAGAGCATGGGACCATTCCATAAAATTAAAAGGT
>JARQOD010000004.1:394729608-394758875 GCA_033576555.1 Oophaga sylvatica
TTTTGAGAATCTGGTTATGCCTTTTGGGCTTTCCAGTGCTCCGGCATTTTTTCAGAATCTTATTGATGACATCCTTAGGCCTTTGATCGGCAGAAGTGTGGTTGTGTATTTGGATGACATTTTGATTTATTCACCGGATTTGGAGTCTCATTGGAGGAGTGTGCGTGAAGTATTACAGTTACTGAGTGATAATTCACTTTTTGCCAAGCTAGAAAAATGTGAGTTCGCTGTACAGAGACTTAGTTTTTTGGGCTACATTGTCTCCAGTGAAGGTTTTGAGATGGACCCGGTGAAAGTGCAAGCAGTGCAGGATTGGCCTAGACCTATTGGTGTGAAATCAATACAGAGGTTTTTGGGGTTCGCCAATTATTATAGAAAATTCATTAAAAAATTTTCTGTGATTGCCAAACCTCTGACCGATCTCACCAGGAAAGGTGCTGATGCGGTTCAGTGGACTACTGAGGCCATTGAGGCTTTTGTGTTGCTAAAGGAGAAGTTCAGCTCTGCTCCCATCCTTACGCAGCCTGATGTGACTAAACCATTTTTGGTTGAGGTTGATGCTTCTTCTGTGGGGGTCGGCGCGGTGTTGTCTCAGGAAAAGACGGATGAAGTACATCCCTGTGCTTTTTTTTTCAAAAAAATTTTCTGAGTCTGAACTAAATTATGATATCGGTAATCGGGAATTGTTGGCAATTAAACTCGCATTTGAACACTGGCGTCATTTTTTGTAGGGAGCGGAATTTCCCGTTCAAGTCTTCACCGATCATAAAAATCTGGTCTACCTTGATGCTGCCAAACGGTTGAATGCCCGTCAGGCTAGGTGGGCACTGTTTTTCTCGCGTTTAATTTTACCGTTACTTACATCCCAGGTACTAAAAATGTTAAAGCTGATGCTTTGTCTCGCAGCTTTTATCCTATGGTGGCTACTGAGGAGGAGGAAAACATTTTGCAAGAGGGGGTTGTTATTGCTGTTTTGGACTCTGTGTTGGAAGATGAGATTCTTAAAGCACAGGAGAATGCCCCATCTAACACGCCGCATGGGAGGTTGTTTGTGCCTGGTACCCTGAGGAGAGATTTGTTTGTTGAATGTCATGACTCTCGGTTGGCAGGTCATCCTGGAATCTCTGAGACCAAGAGATTTGTGGGTCGCAGCTTTTGGTGGCCTGGATGGCAGAAAGAAGTCATTAAGTGGTGCGTCAATGCATGGTGTGTGCTAGATCTAAGTCTTCTCATACTCCTGCTGCGGGGTTGCTTTGCCCTCTGGAGGTCCCTAGTGCACCTTGGACACATTTGGCTATGGACTTTATTACTGACCTTCCCCCCTCTGAGGGTTTCACTGTCATCTGGGTGGTCGTGGACCGTTTTAGCAAGATGTGTCACTTGGTTCCTTTCATCAAACTGCCTTGCGCTAAGACTCTCGCTAAGGCCTTTGTCAAGGAAATTGTCAGACTACATGGCGTTCCTACTGACATTGTTTCCGATAGGGAACCTCAGTTTGTGGCTCGTTTTTGGCGCGCCTATTGTGACAGGTTGGGAGTTCATTTGTCGTTTTCCGGATATCATCCTGAGTCTAATGGCCAGATAGAAAGGAAAAACCAGGATGTTGAGCAGTTCTTGCGTTGTTTTGTGACTGATAATCAAGAGGGATGGTCTGAGTTTCTGCCACTTGCTGAGTTTGCTCTTAACACCATACATCCGCTTCTGCTGGTTGTTCGCCTTTTTTTTGTTGTACTTGGAGACATCCGTCGTTTGGGTCATTTTCCAAGTTGGGATCGGCTGTACCTGAAGAGGAGAATTTTTCTGGTGTTTTGGAGAGAGTTTGGACTGATGTGCGTGGTAATCTTCAGGAGGCTAACAAAAGATCCAAAGTGTATTTTGATAGAAAACGACAAGAGGTTTTGTTTGCTATTGGTGACTTGGTTTGGTTGTCCTCTAAGAATCTGCGCTTGAGGATTCCGTCTAAGAAATTGGGTCCCAAGTTTGTAGGGCCCTTTAAGGTGCTTCAGGTTATTAACCAATCTGCTGTTAAGTTGGAGCTTCCTACTTCCTGGAAGATTAATCCGGTGTTTCATGTTTCTCTCTTGAAAAAAGCTGAGGTCTCAGATGGAGACGTCTCGGCCACTGTTCCCCTGGTGGTGGAGGACGGGCAATATGAGATTTCTCGCATCCTAAATTCTAGACGGTATAGAGGGAGTTTGCAGTACCTCGTCGCTTGGAAGGGTTATGGACCCGAGGATAACTCATGGGTGAGGGCGGATGATGTTTCTGCATCTAGACTTGTCACAGCATTTCACAAGAGGTTTCCGGATAAGCCTAAGTCCTAGGGGATCGGATGATCCTCTTAGAAGGGAGGGTACTGTTAGAACCCTCTTGTTAGGTTTTGTTTCTGTTTGCTGGTCACATCACCTTTTTTCCCTATTTAGTCTGGCTCCTCCCTTCTGGCTTTGCTGGACTTCATTGTATTATCTACTCTTAAGCTAGCCGGGTGCTTAGGTGCCTTTCTCAGTCAGTTTTGCTTGATCTTAGGATCTCTAAGTAATTTGTTTTCTGTTTTATTTTCCCTGCTACAATTTCTGTTAGGAGGTGTCCACCTTTTCTCCCAGTCCCTAGATCTTGTAGGGATTCCTCCCTCGCAACTATAGGTCTTCGTTCAGACTAGCTGAGGACTTTAGCGGGTCTGGTCGCAGGATCAGGTTCCCCGTTACATCGTAGGGATCCAGCTTAGTTCTATTGTAGGGACAGAATTCCCATCTTTCCTTAGTGCTTGTAGCAGATCATAACACTTCTCTCTGCTGGCGACATATCCCCCAATTCTGGCCCCCCTGCCTTATACATCCCACTAATCCTCTCCACTATACTTCTCACACTAAGAGAAACTACCGCAATCCCTCACACTTAAAATCTGAGCCACTAACCCCCACCCCCCTGCTTCCTCTTTCTAGAGCATTTAGAATGCCCGCTCTGTGTGCAACAAGTTTCATGTGATTCACAATCTCTTTTCTTCCCACAACCTCTCCTTCCTGGCCCTCACTGAGACCTGGCTGACACCCACTGACACAGCCTCCCCTGCTGCCCTGAGTTACGGTGGCCTCCACTTTACCCACACTCCTCAGTCTGGCAACAGACATGGTGGAGTGTTATGATTTGGTAGCTGAGGAGGAAAGGAGCAAAAAACCGCCAAAGCAGTCAAGACACCAGAGAGGCAGGGACCTAATGGGTTGCAGATCCCTAAACTAACCGCACAACTAGAAGTAGCCGTGGAGCGTACCTACGGCGATCCTAGATGCCTCGGCACAACCGGAGAGTTAGCTACACCTGAAGATAGAAAGAGGAAAGCTAACTGCCCCGGAGTAAAGACCCCAAAGAAATAGGAAGCCCCCAAACATGTAATGGCGGTTAGACAAGAGGAAAACACAAACACAGACAGAAAATAGAATGAGCAAATGTTGGGGCCCAAATCTGTCTAGAAAGTAAAGTACAGGAGAGAAATTCTGTCTGCAACCCAGAAAAACCCTAATAAAAATACCAACACTTCTGATTACAAAAAACCTGAGACCACACGATCTCGACCACCTATATCAGATCTCTGGTGTGACACACAGCTACCCAGCAATAAAAAATATCACAGGAACAGAGAACAAGTGCAAATACAAAATGAGAACAGAGGACAGCGCAAGCCCCAAAAGGGAACCCTGCAGAAGTCCAAGGCAAGACTGCAAAAAGCAAGGAAAATCCAACCACAGAAATAAAGAAAGTCACTTATCTGAATGATAACAGAAAAGCAAGCTGAAATTCCAACAAAGACCTGGAAGCAACAATTGATTACCGGTTCAGCTCACTTATATCAGGCCAGTTAGCCCCACCTGACAACCATTCCTTAATTGGTTCAATACCCTCAGCAACCACCAGAGGGAGCCTCAGCTCCAATTCATCTCCAACACATTCACAACAGTGGAGGTGTGGGTTTCCATCTTTCTAATAACTGCACCTTCAACCTTATCCAACCCCCACCCTCCCTTATCCTCCCTTCCTTCGAGGTCCACTCGGTCCGTATCTACTCTCCATCTAATCTCCAAATGCCAACCACCGGGCTCAGCCACTGCCTTCATTGACCAATTCTCCACCTGGCTTCTTCACTTTCTCTCTGCTGACATCCCTACCATCATCATGGGTAACTTTAACATCCCTACTGACACCCGCCAGCCAACAGCCTCCAAACTCCTGACACTTACTTCATCCTTTGGACTTACTCAGTGGTCCTCCACAGCCACCCACACAGATGGACATACATTAGACCTCATCTTCACACTGCCTCTGTTCTCTATCTAATCTCATATCCTCTCCCCTCCCCCTATCTGACCACCACCTACTCACTTTCTCATCCTTGTCCTCCTCACCTGCCCCATATGTCCAGCCACTGGCACATCCTCGCAGAAACCTTGCACACCTAAACATTCACAGACTCTCAGACTCTTTTCTACCTCTGTATTCCATATATTCACTCCACGACACAGACTGCGCCACCGCTTTCTATGATGCAACCCTCTCATTGGCCATAGATTCAGTCGCCCATTTCACGCATGGCAAACTGCGACGAATCAATAAACAACCCTGGCACAACAATCTCACCAAAAAACTTCGACAATCATCCAGGGTTGCGGAGTGGCGTTGGAAGAAAACACGCTTGTCAGATGACTTCACTGCTTTCAAACAAGCTACACTTGCCTTCAAAATAGCCCTCACCTCTGCTAAACAGACCTATTTCACAAACCTTGTATCTTCATTATCATATAACCCAAAACAACTGTTCAGCACATTCAACTCTCCCTCCGCCCACCACTGCCACCTCCAACTCCACTCATCTCTGCCGAGGACTTTGCCACATACTTCAAAAATAAGATTGACCAAACAAGGCAAACCTTTACTGTTCCACCACCCCAACCACTCCATATACCAGACCTCTGCCCTTCCCTTATAACCTCCCTCTCCAACATCACTGAAGGAGAGCTTACTCATCTCCTTATTCATCCCTTCCCACCTGCTCCCCAACCTCACTAACACACTCATCCCAGCCCTAACCCATCTCTTCAACCTATCGCTGTCTTCTGGCACCTTTCCTTCTGCTTTAAAATATGCCACTATCACACCCATTCTCAAAAAAAAAAACCTTGACCCAACTGCTATGCCCAGCTATCGCCCCATATCATTGCTCCCGTTTGCTTCCAAACTCCTTGAGCAGCATGTCCATGCTCAACTTTCCTCCCACCTCTCATCTAACTTTCTCCTTGACAACATCCAATCTGGCTTCCGCCCCCACCACGCCACTGAAACTGCCCTGACCAAAATTACTAATGACTTACTCACAGCCAAAACTAACAGACAGTTCTCCATTCTCCTCCTCCTCGACCTTTCCTCTGCCTTCGACACAGTCGATCACTGCCTACTGCTACAGATTATTTCTTCCCTTGGCATCAAAAACCTTGCCCTGTCCTGAATCGCCTCTTACCTTTCCGACTGCACATTTAGCATCTCCCACTCCCATACTGCCTCCTCATCCCGCCCTCTCTCTGTTGGAGTCCCTCAAGGCTCTGTCCTGGGGCCCCTACTTTTTTCCATCTATACCCTTGGTCTAAGACAACTCAAAGTCCCATGGCTTCCAGTACCACCTGTATGCGGACTAAACTCAGATCTACCTCTCTGGCCAAGATGTCACTTCTCTGCTGTCCAGAATACTGGAGTGTCTATTAGACATATCCTCCTTCTTCACCTCTCGCTTCCTAAAACTCAATGTAGACAAAACCGAACTCACCATCTTTCCCCATCTCATGTATCTTCCCTACCCGATCTATCTATTATGGTAAATGGTACCATGCTCTCTCCCGCACCTGAAATCCGCTGCCTCGGAGTAACTCTCGACTCTGCCCTGTCCTTCAAACCACACGTTCAAACTCTTGCCACCTCCTGTTGCCTCCAACTCAAAAACATTTCCAGAATCGGTCCCTTCCTCAGCCCTCAATCTACTAAAACTCTAGTGCATGCCCTCATCATCTCCCGCCTTGTTTACTGCAACACCCTCTTCTGTGGCCTCCTCGTCAACTCTCTTGCACAACTCCAATCTGTCCTCAACTCTGCTGCCCGACTAATCCTCCTCTCTCCTCGCTACTCCCCTGTTTCTCCCCTGTGCAAATCCCTCCACTGGCTCCCAAGGGGTAAGGTTTCTCCTTGTGGAGAGTGACATACCAGCTCTGGCATGTCGAGGTAAGGAGGCTTATTCGCCGTGCAATGCTCCTCTGGGAAATTTAATATGTCACTCTCCACAAGGAAAAACCTTACCCCTTAGACCCTAGTCCAGAGCCTCTCATCCAGCCAAATCAGATCTCTCCTACTTTGTACTGACGAGGACCAATAGTCCGAAACACCGTGTCTGCAAATGGAGATACTGATTTGGCTTTTATCCTAAGTCATATTACAAGACTCGTTAAAGGGTTGATTGTGACTTGTAGGATCGCTACTTCCAATAGGTGGCGCTATAGAGTACAAGTCTTCCTTTTTTTTTTTTAAGAGGCAATTTGCATATTAAATTTCCCAGAGGAGCATTGCACGGCGAATAAGCCTCCTTACCTCGACACGCAAGAGCTGGTATGTCACTCTCCACAAGGAGAAACCTTACCCCTTAGACCCTAGTCCAGAGCCTCTCATGCAGCCAAATCAGATCTCTCCTACTTTGGACTGACGAGGACCAATAGTCCGAAACACCATGTCTGCAAATGGAGATACTGATTTGGCTTTTATCCTAAGTCATATTACAAGACTCGTTAAAGGGTTGATTGTGACTTGTAGGATCGCTACTTCCAATAGGTGGCGCTATAGAGTACAAGTCCTCCTTTTGTTTAACCCCTCTCTGACATTAGACGTACTATCCCGTCCATAAAACCCGTGCCATTCTGCCCATGGACGGGATAGTACGTCATAGGCGATCAGCTGCGCTCCTGAGGGGAGCGCAGCTAATCGCCGCCGGGTGTCAGCTGATTATCACAGCTGACACCCGTGACTGTGTGTCAGGAGCGGTCACGGACCGCTCCCGGCACATTAACCGCTAGCACACCGTGATCAAACATGATCGCGGTGTACTGGGGGCACAGGGGAGGATCGCGCAGGGTGGGGGCTCCCTGCACGCCCCCCTGAGACCCTCAGACCAGCGCGATGTGATCGCGCTGTTCTGAGGGCTTCCTCCCTCCCAGGACCCGGATCCAAGATGGCGCCGGGGTCCTGGAGGGAGGCGGCTTCCTCAGTGCCTGCTGAGAGCAGGCACTGAGAAGCCTGCTGCACTGCCTGAGCGATCGCTGGTGTGACAGTGTGCTGTGCACACTGTTACACCAGCGATTTGATAAAATACAGTGATGTCCCACCCTGGGACAAAGTAAAAAAGTTAAAAAAATAAAAATAAACATGTTATAAAAAAAAATCCAAAATAAATTAAAAAAAAAAAAATATTCCCCAATAAATTCATTTCTTCCTGTAAATAAAAAAACCAAAACAATAAAAGTACACATATTTGGTATCGCCGCGTCCGTAACGACCCCCCCTATAAAACTGTCCCACTAGTTAACCCCTTTAGTGAACCCCTTAAAAAAAAAAAAAAAAAAACGAAGCAAAAAATCAATGCTTTATCATCATACCGCCGAACAAAAAGTGGAATAACGCGCGATCAAAAAGACCGATATAAATAAACATGGTACCGCTGAAAACGTCATCTTGTCCCGCAAAAAACGAGCTGCCATACAGCATCATCAGCGAAAAAATAAAAAGTTAGAGCTCGCAGAATAAAGCGATGCAAAAATAATTATTTTTTATATAAAATGGTTTTTATTCTATAAAAGCGCCAAAACATAAAAAAATGATATAAATGAGGTATCTCCATAATCGTACTGACCCGAAGAATAAAACTGCTTTATCAATTTTACCACACGCGGAACAATAAAAACGCCTCCCCCAAAAGAAATTCATGAATTGCTGATTTTTGTTCATTCTAACCTCCCAAAAATCGAAATAAAAAGCGATCAAAAATGTCACCTGCTCAAAAATGGTACAAATAAAAACGTCAACTCGTACCGCAAAAAATAAGACCTCACATGACTCTGTGGGTCAAAATATGCAAAAATTATAGCTCTCAAAATGTGGCGATGCAAAAAACTATTTTTGCAATAAAAAGCGTCTTTTAGCGTGACAGCTGCCAATCATAAAAACCCGCTATAAATAGTAAATCAAACCCCCCTTTATCACCCCCTTAGTTAGGGAAAAATAATAAAATTAAAAAAATGTATTTATTTCCATTTTCCCATTAGGGTTAGGGTTAGGGTTGCGGCTAAAGTTAGGGTTAGGGTTGGCACTAAAGTTAGGATTAGGGTTAGGGTTGGGATTAGGGGTGTGTTAGGGTTAGGTTTGTGGTAAGGGTTGGGACTAGGGTTAGGGGTGTGTTGGGGTTAGGGTTGGAGTTAGAATTCGGGGGTTTCCACTGTTTAGGCACATCAGGGGCTCTCCAAATGTGACATGGCATCTGATCTCAATTCCAGCCAATTCTGCGTTGAAAAAGTCAAACGGTGCTCCTTCACTTCTGAGCTCTGCCATGCGTCCAAACAGTAGTTTATCCCCACATATGGGGTATCAGCGTACTCTGGACCCCAAGAGTTATTGTGCAATTTGTCCTATTTCTTCTGTTACCCTTGGGAAAATAAAAAACTGGGGGCGAAAATATCATTTTTGTACAAAAAAAAATATTGTTTTGTTTTTACGGCCGTACATTATAAACTTCTGTGAAGCACTTGGGCTTCATAGCGCTCACCACACACCTAGATAAGTTCCTTGTGGGGTCTATTTTCCAAAATGGGTCACTTGTTGGGGATTTCCACTGTTTAGGCGCATCAGGGCTCTCCAAATGCGACATGACGCCCCAGACCATTCCATCAAAGTCTGCAATCCAAAACGTCACTACTTCCCTTCCGAGCCCCAACGTGTACCCATACAGTAGTTTTCTCCCTGTAAGGTTCTTTGTCTCTGTTGACATGTTCCATGAAACTCAGTTTTCCGTCTGCCATTTTGCTTTCTGTCTTTCTGCAGCTGTTGCCCTCAGTTAATATGGAGTTTCCAGTTTTCATGTTCCCGCCCTGATTCTTCCCTCTTGCTTCTTAAGCAGCCTCAGCTGAACAATCAGTGCTCCTGAATCAAGCCTCAGTCAGTCTGTGACCTGACTCCTGGAAGCCTTGGACTTGTACTCCAGCTATTCCCTACTGAGGAACTTTGGAACACTTTTGGACTCTGGAAACCTGCTGTTTGGTGAATCCATGTTTGCAGAGGAATTACGGTACAGAGAAGAGATCCTGAACCTGCTTTGGAGATTTATTGTAGTGCTTGAAGTTACTCTGGCCTGCTGTGTCTCCTGTCGCTGTTCCTGCAAACTGTGTGAACTTTTCAGCATGCTTGTATGAAGTAATACAAGTCATTTCATTTCAACCTATGTCTCCTGTGTTTTCCTCGCACCCAAGCACAAGACGCTATAGGAACTGTACACTATACATGACAAGATTCAGGAGCCAATGTTTAGTGTCTGCTGGTCTGGGAAAGCCGTGTCTGCTGTGACTGTGGATATCAGATGTCCGTTTAATACCTTATGTGATGACAGTGGTTGTGACTTCTCACAACCATTCCAGGTGAGCGCATTTCCTTAAAATTTTACTCTGGAGTGTTACCACAGGTAAACACTATTGTTTTTTTTTTTTTCCTTTCCTCTTCTCCTTCCAGCACTTCTGCCTTAAAAGATCTGGAAGATGGAGGCCCGCATAAAGGAACTTTGCGGAGTGACTGATACAATCCTTTCAGATGTACAGACTTTAAAAACCCGTTTTGCAAGCCTACAGGACCTCACTAATCATAATTTGCAAGTGTTTGGACAGACTACCCAGGAATTGCGAGCCAGGATTGAGGCTCTAGAGGAACGAGCCCAGGCTCCTGCCATAACCCAAGTTCTGGGATCCCCAAATTACCTCCTTTTCGTTTTGGCGGTGAACGTGAGAAATTCAGGGGATTTATTAATCAATGCAATTTATTTTTCTCTGCACATGCTCACAATTTCCCACTGAACGATCCAAAGTGCTTACTATAATCATGTTGGTTACCAATAAGGCTTTGATGTGGGCAAACCCTCTGATTGAGACTGAGGATGATTGTTTGAATCACCTTGATGCTTTTATTTCAGCCATGGGGCAGGTGTTTGATGACCCCAATCGAGGTGCAACAGCTGAAGCAGCCATGTTAACTTTGCGCCAAGGTAAGCGTTCAGTAGCCGAATATGCCCTGGATTTCAGGAGATGGGCTCTTGATACCACTTGGGACACTTCCGCTAAAAAATCTATTTTTCGGAAAGGGTTGTCTCCACTGATTAAGGATGAACTTGCTCGTGCCGACCCTCCCACTGCGTTAGGTGACTTTATTAACTATTGTATCCGTATTGATGCTCGTCTGACTGAACGCAGACAAGAGAGATGGTTCGAAAATAATCGCACTAACCTTTTACTACCTCCCTCCTCAGCTAAGGAACCTTTGAGTAGGATCACAAGGGAACCAGAACCTGAACCCATGCAGGTGGACTCTTTACAAAGACGGGTTAGTGATGCACGCAAAGAACATCGTATAAAGGAAAATCTATGTTTTTACTGTGGTAAGTCAGGGCACTTCATTAATAAACTGCCCAGCCGTCTCGTAAGACTACTGCAGCAGTCATTCACTGTGAGTGTTGCGAGAGGAGCTCTGACATGTCCGAGCCTCAGGCTCCAGAGAGATCTGCTGCAAGAGATCTTGATTTCTCGGACTTAAACTCTGTTAGTTCTGGGGACGATGACGGTATAAACGCTGCCATTTTTCAAGTTTCCTCAGCGTTGTCCCAGCTGAGTTGTAAAAGAAACAATCTCATTGCTTCCTTTCCATCAAACTCTGGGTTGACTCAGTCTGGGTGTCTAGCTCTGCTAATGATCGACTCAGAGCAAGTGGAAATTTTATGGATAACTCCTTTGCTCTGAAAACAGGGGATACGTTCAGTGAAGAAGGCTACTCCAGTACAGATGGAGACTGTGGATGGCTCTCTACTGACTTCTGGACCAGTGGATCAAGAAACAGAGCCTTTGAGGGTCCTTATGGGTAAAGATCATCAGGAGAAAATGTCTTTTATGCTTATCTCTTCTCCCCATTTCCCATTATTCTAGGGCTACCAGGCTGCAGGCGCAGAATCCTACGATTAACTGGGAGACCAAGGAATTACACTTTCCGGAGAAACAGAGAGTCAAGGAGTTTCAGCTTGCTCTGTTTCCTAAAGGAACCATGTCAGCCCTGAACTACCAGCTGTATACCAGACTATGTGGATTTATGTGCAAGAAGAACGCTGATCAGCTTCCTCCCACCATCCACATGATTGTCCAATTGAATTATTGCCTGGAGCGAGATACCTTTTGGTAAGATTACCCCCTAGGGGGCCCGAGCAAAAGCTTTGAAGGATTATATAGACGAAATTTACCAAGGGCTTCTTTACCCCCTCTTCATCCCCGCAGGTTGCACCCATCTTCTTGTAAGAAGAAAGATGGATCTCTGACCCTGCAAAACTATAGGGAACTCAATAAGGTTACTATTAGAAACCGTAATCCATTGCCTTTAACCCCTGAATTGTTGGGGGAGAGTGCGGCATGCCAAAATTTTCTCTAAACTGGATCTCCGTGGGGCTATAACTTGGCCCCGTATTAGACCTGGGTATAAAAGGAAAAGACTGCTTTAGGTCACGCTATGGACACTTTGAATATCTAGTTATGCCTTTTGGTCTGAGTAACCGCCCCAGCCACTTTACAACACTTCGTGAATGATATCTTTAGGGATCTCCCTAGATACATTTGTGGTGATTTATCTGGATGATATTCTAATTTTTTCTAACTCCACAGAGGAAAACCCATGGACATGTGAGAATTGGTCTTAGAACGCCTAAGACAAAACCATCTCTACATTAAAACTTGAAAAATGTGAATTCCATGGACCGAAATTCAATTTCTGGGGTATGTACTATCTACGCAAGGGATTAGTATGGATGAAGAAAAACCCAAGCCATCAAGGATTGGCCAATTCCAGAAATGTGAAGGGGTGCAGCGTTTCATCGGGTTTGCCAACTTCTATAGACGTTTCATTAAGAATTTTTCTGAGGTAGTGTCACCTATCACCCAAATTACCCAGAAACGTCTAGGTTCTCCTGGACCCCGCAAGCTCGGAAGCATTTTCCTTTTTTAAAGGATAATTTACCCGCCCCTTCTTAGTACATCCCAACCCCAGCTTGCCTTCATAAAAGGTGGATGCTTCAGACTGTGCCTTGGAGCTATACTCTCTCAGAGAACAGGTGAGAAGAATGTCTTGCATCCCTGTGCCTTCTTTTCCCACAGTTGTCTTCGGCTGAGAGGAACTACGATGTGGGCAATAGAGAATTGTTGGCCATTATTGCCGCCTTAAAGGGAATGGAGACACCTTCTTCAGGGAGCTGCACAGCAAAAGTCGTCCTGACAGCCATCGTAACCTTGAATTTTTTCAGGTCGGCTAAGTGCCTGACTCCCTCGCCTGGCTCGCTGGAATCTTTTTCCTAAACCAATTTAATTTTGTCATTTCTTATAGACCAGGATCGCGCAATGGAAAGGCTGATGCATTCTCTAGGATTCATTCAGCAGAGACCTCCACTTACTCCTCCTAAGACTATTCTTCCGACTCAGATTCCTGGGAGTGATTTATAACAAGACCTACTTAAGGACAATCAAGGAACATACCATGCGGATTCTTTTGTTTCTCAACCCCCCCAAGGGACGTAAGTCTTGTCTTTAAGAATGGTGTGGGATTCAGGGACAACGTCTGTATATACCTGAAACAGCAGATTGAAGTATTGCAACTCATCCACGATTCCAAGATAGCCGGCATAGGGAATTCTAAAGACCAAGAATTGTTTCTGTTTCTTTGGGGGCCCCTTACAGGGGAAAAAGGGCTTTTAAAATGTCATTCATGGGAAATTTGTGCAAGTGCAAAACACCCGCCCCACCAACCCCCTTTTCAAAACCCTTTTCCCCCCCCTCACCCCCTGGGGTCCATTTTTTGGATTCTTGTGGGTTACCAATTAAGGGAAAACCCCTTTTGTGGTGGTTGACCGTCTAACAAAGGCAGTTTTTTCCCTTGGTTTGGGTTACCCACTGAAAACAGACTAAACTTATGATTAAAAATGTTTCGTTACTGGAGTACCCGGTGAGGCATTTCGGACGAGGGGAAACCCTTTTTTTTCTTTTCATCCCCCCTAAGGGGGAAAAACGGGAAAAAAAAAAATTTTAAAAACCCCGGGGCAGTATCTCCGTGTTTTATTCCCCCGGGGGTGATTGGGTGGATCTCTTCCCCCCGGTGAGTTTTTTTTAAAAAAAATTTTGAGGCCCCCATAAGCAGTCCCCCTTTTTAACCCCAAACTGGGTTTAAAAAAACCAAAAAATTTTTTCCTTTGTTTTCCCCCTAGAAAAACCCCTTGCCGGCAGTGGGGGAAAAAATTTTATTTTTTTTAAAAAAGGGGAATATGGATTTTTTAAAAGGGAAAAAAACTAGAAGGGGGTTCAGGAAAGGAAAAAGGGGAAAAAAGCAGATAAATTTGGGGAAACCTGCCCCCGTTTTTTAAAAGGGAGGAGTTTGGGTTTTGGACTATAACCCAAGAAATTTTAAAATTTAAAAGTTTCCCCTCTTTAAAATTTTGGGGCATAAAAACTTTGGGATTAAAAAAGACCCAAAAAGATTTTTAAAGGGTTTTTTTTCGTTTTCAAGGGGCCCCGAACTTGAAACCCCCGGGGCTTTCATGCATCCCCCCAAAGGGGGGGGAAAACCCCCCAAAACGTTTCCGGGGCGTTTTCTCCTTGCCCGCCCCCCTTTTGGGAGGGTTTCGGAAAAATTTTTGGGGGAAAAGGGGTTCAAAATTTTTCCCGGGTTGTAAAGAAATCGGGAAAAATTTTTTTTTTTAAAGGGCCCCGGGTTTTCCCGTGGGGACAACTTTTGGGAAACCAGTCAAAAATGAAAATGTCCCCCCCCCCTTCCGCCGGGTTTCTTTTGGGAAAAAACCCCGAAAAGGGGCCCGGTTTGAGGATCCGGGGTTTTTCCCAAAAGGGGGGGGGGAAAAAGTAAGGTTTTTTGTCTTTTTTTCCCCCTGTTTTGAAAAAATTTTTCCCTGGCCCTTTTTTTCTTTTTTTTTTTTTCTCCCCGCTCTTCCCCCCCTTTAATGGGGGATTTTCCATTTTAAAAAGTTTTTTCCCCTTTTTTTTTCCCCCCTTTTTTTTTAAAACAGAAAAATGAAAATCAGTGCTCCAAAACAACCCTCGTCAGCGGTGCCCCGACCCCCGGAACCCCTTTGGAAAATTTTTCTAAAGTTTTCCCCTGGGGAATTTTTTGGGAACCCCTTTTTGGGTTTGGGGAAACTGCTGTTTGGTGAACCCCTGTTTCCCGGGGAAAAATTGGGTTTTCAGGAAGAAACCCAAAAACCTTTTTTTAAATTTTTTTTGTCCCCTTTTAAATTTTTTGGTTTTCGGGGTCTTTTGGGCTTTTTCCCCGCAAACGGGGGGAAAAATTTTTTAAAAAAGGTTTTGGGATGAAGTAATACAAGTATTTCATTTCAAAAATTTTTCCCCTGTGTTTTCCTCGCCCCCAAAACAAACGCTATGGGAAAATGTCCATTACAGGGGGCACTCCCAAAATTGGGTATCGCGTATCGGAAAAAATTTGGGGGAAAAACTTTTGGGGGTTTTCCAAATTTTTCCTTTCCCCCCGAAAAAAAAAAAATATTGGGGCAAAAAAAAATTTTTTTTTGCAAAAAAAAAATAGGATTTTTTATTTTCCCTGCCCGGGCATTATAAACTTTTTGTGAAGCATTGGGGTTCAAAGGGGCTCAACAAAGATTAGATAAGTTTCCTTTGGGGGGGTTTGTTTCCCAAAAAGGGGTCACTTTGTGGGGGGTTTTTTTCCCCTGGGTTTTGGCTCCCTCTGGGGCACTGGGAAACGGAACCTTTACCCCATTTTTCGTCTGATTTTCCAAAAAGTTACTAAATTTCCCTTTCCCAACCCTGGGGCGCCCCAAAAAGTTTCCCCCCCCCAATATTTGGGGGTTTCAGGTATCAGGCAAATTGGACAACAAATTTTGGGGGGCCAATTTTTTTGAGAAAAAATTTAAAAAATTTGGGGGCCCAAAAACATTTTTTTGGGAAAAAATTTTTTTTTTTTTTTACACCCGGCTTTTTTTAAAAATTTTGTGAAACATTGGGGTTCCAAAATGCCCCAAAAAGATCTAGATAAATACTTTGGGGGTCTTGTTTCCAAAAAGGTGTCACTTGTGGGGGGGGGGTTTCCCCTGGGTTTTTTGGGATCAGGGGGGTCTACAAAGCGACAAAGGGATTTCCCTTCTAAATTCCGCCAATTTTAGTTTGAAAAAGTCAAACGTTTTGCTCCCTTTCCCCTTACGGGGCCCAAATGCCGTGTGCAAAACAGTGGGTTTTTTCCCCCCCTTAGGGGGGTTGGCATAATCAGGGAGAAATTGAAAAAACAACCTTTTTTTTTCCTTTTTTCCTTTTACCTTTTTGAAAATAAAAAAAAAAAGTTTGTTAAAAAATTTTAAATTTTTTTGGGGTTTAAAAAATTTAAAAATTTTATTTTTTCCTTCCCCGTTTTCTTTAGTTACTGTGGGTGCACCCCGAAGGGTTAATAAAACTTTTGAATTTGGTTTTTTTAGTAAACCTTGAGGGGTGCAGGGTTTTTGAAAGGGGTCAATTTTGGGGATTTTCTGCCATTAGGGCCCTCCCAAAATGATTCAAATGTTTAGGTGGTCCCTTTAAAAAAAAAGGCTTTTTTAAATTTTTTCTGTAAAAAAAGAAAGGGTGGTCAAAATTTTTTAAACCCTTTTTTAACTTCCTAACCAAAAAAAAATTTTGGTTTTCCCAAAAATTTTGCTGAAAGTAAAGTAGGGCATTTTGGGTATTTTTATTTCTTTAACTAATTTTTTTGTGATTTTATTTCTCTGTTTTTAAAGGGGAAAAAAAATTTCCCAAAGTTTTAAAATTGCAAAATTTTAAAAAATTTTTTGCCCCTATTTGATTTTTTAAAAATAAAAGAAAAATTATATCGAATAAATTTTCCCCAAAAATGAAGTTAAAAATATGTCACGAGAAAACCGTTCAGAATCGCGAAGAATTTTTTCCCTTGAAGGTTCCGAGTTATTTCCCAATTAAAAAAGACAGTGGTCCGTTTTTAAAAAAAAGGCCCGTCATTTACTTTCCAAAAAAACCAAACCCGGGGGGGGAAGGGGGTTTAAAAGGCAATTTGCATATTAAAAGACGGAAAAATTTATTCCATTTTTTATTTTTTCAGTGCTACAGTAGTGTTTAAAAACCCAAAAGATTTAGGCCCTTTTCCCATCCAGGGTTTTTATTGATAAGTGTGGCCCCTGACCCGCTTCACTAGGTTGCAAAAACCTAAAATTTGGGTTTTGCTTTCCCCGTGGGTTAAGGGGAAAAATGTATATTTGTTTTTCCGTGTTAGCCAGTAGATTAAAGGGCTCTCAATTCTAAAAATTTTTAAATTTCCCCCGTCCACATTTTAATGTCTTTATTGTCCCCCGATTGGGTGCACTTGACCCCTATGATGTGAAAGTTTTTAAGGCCTTGGGGGAGAAGCCCGCACAGCTGGCATGTTTTTTATTTGGCCCCCTCTTCTTTGGCAATGTTGGAAATAAATCCCGTTGTTTTTAAATCAAATTTTCGTATTGTTTTAATTCATTTGGCCCAGAAAATTTCTGAATTTAAAATGGAATAGATTTAATGAATAAATTCGTATTTGTGGTCTCTTTAATTTATTGTTTTTTAAATTGAAATTTTATTCGTTTTAACTACTGCTAAAAAGAGGTCTGACATCGGGCCCCACACCCTTTTTTGGGATGGATTAATTTCCGTAAAACCCCGGCAAAAAAGGGTTTAAGAAAGCAAACAATATGCCTTAGCATATTTCTCTTTTTGGGCAAGCAGTGGTCCCCTTATTAGTTACGCTCAAAACACGGGTAGAACTTCTTGAATGGCTTTGCCCAAAAAATGGCTAACTGTTGAATGAGAGCAAAATGTAATAATAGTTTATTTCTTTCTCCAAAGAGAATTCATTCTTTTGTAAGCAAGCCATGAATTCAATGCAAAGTAAATAAAATAAAAGACCGGGAGGAGCCTTTAAAAAATGTTTGTACCTTTTTTTACTGTATTTGGTAATTTCTTGGGTTTTTCCCGTTTTAAAAATTTTAATTTGGAACAAAAATTTTCAGATTAAGTTTTTTCTCCCTCTGTGCTTTTAAAGGTAAAGTATTTTTTTTAGGAATTTGGAAAAAAATAGAGCTGACTTACCTTTCCTTTTTGGCGAAAAAGACTATAAAGGCCCGTCACCTAAGCGAGATGCTAGCGGATCGTAAAGCGTCGCGATTTTATGAGCAGTAGCGCTCTTTAGCGACGTCCTGTGGGGCTGTAGCGGCGATGTGGCCCCCGCTGCATGTCGTGAGTTCATAAAGTTCTGAGCCTTTTTTTTTGGTTTTGGGGTTTTCCCGTGGTGACCCTGAATCGCTGGTGTGACCCTTTATGAACGACTTCCCCAGCGTGCAGGGGGGGGACTGGTTTTCCCAAGGGACCGCAGAGGTCGTTATACGATCGTGTCTCTGATGGATCTTTGTGTTTGGAAGCTAACTAGCGTAATAGCGTCACCCAACGAATTTCGCCAGGGTTTTGTAGTGTCGTGTTCGCTGGTGCGAGCAAGTGTGACAGTCTTTTGTTAACCCAGCCCGATGGAAAAATGTAAGGGTATGAGGAGGCAACCACATTGTTGTTAAAGGGAAAAACTGACGGTTATACTTTCGCTGCCCAAAACTGTGGCCGATGTATCGTACTGGCTGTATGCCCACAGCGATTTGTTTGCCTTGAAATACTACTCCCTATTAAATTTTTTGCAGAGGCCAAGCCACGTGGGTGATAGTGAAAAAAGGCGGACCCCGGGCGCTTACCCTGCTGCGGGCGTGACGAAGCTTCGCCTCCGTGTATTTGCTTAGGCAGAGGTTGCCAGTCACTGTCAGGGAGTGGGAACCCCGGGGACCCTTTTTTGATAGTCCCCCTTGCGACTTGGTCGGGTGAATTAAAAAACTTTTTTTCCCCTAAAAGCGTTCGAAGAAAGATACATGGCTGTGAATGGCCAGTGGTGTTTAATCTGCCCACGTTTGGGGGAAGATGTTAACCGAAAAGTTCCCTCTTAAAACTTTTTAAAACACTTTGCAAGTATAGTTTTAAAAGATTTTGGTCTGTATTTAGAAAGAAGGTCTGTTTGTTACAGTTATAATTTAGTTCGTATAATTATGCTATACAATTCATTTTCTTTTTTTTCCCCCCCAATGGCAGCAAACAAAATCACAGTGTTGCTTACAGTTTTTTTGTGCATAAATTTTAAAACTGATTTGTTCCCTTTGGGGTTAAAAGTGTGCAATTTGGGGATGAAACTTTTCCCATGAACTTTTTATTCCCAAACCAGGTAATTTTGTATTTAAGTAGTGTAATTGCGAGTGCTACTGTAAAAGGTGATAGTCATTAATTTACTCAAAAAAAAGTATTGCTCAATAAAAATAATTTTAAGAAAAAATCTTTTTACTAAAAGAAATAAAAAAAAACAACCCGATAATCTATGGGTGAATATTAAGAAAAAGTATTTTAATCTGTAGTATCTTGCTCTGAAAATTTAAAAAATTGATATACTGGCATGGTGGGAAACAATAAAGAGACAAATATTACATTTAAATTTTTTAAAATATTTTTCATTTTTAAAGGGAGCAAAATTTTTTATTTTACCTAATGGGAGCCTCAACTGTGTTACTGGAACATCAGGGATAGCCCGGGCGGAGTGCCTTCGAATACCGGGAATTTAATTTTTTTAAAAAATGGTCTTTTTTCTTTCACAAAACCATGTACAAAAGGCTCTGTACAAATAAGCAGCAAATTAAAAAGCAAAATAAAACCCCTTTTAAGTAAAAAATTGCCTTTGAGCATTATTTTATTCTTCCTTATATTGTTTTGTTTCAAAAGTTTTAAATTTTAAAACCTTTGATGTGTTTTGTTTGTGGAATCCGTTTATGATTTTTTATTTTCCCTTGTTCTGGACTATGGCGCTAAGGGGGGGAAAAAAAAGGTTTTAACAATGCCAGCCCTGATAGTTGGGGGGTTTGTGTGAGAATTGGGGGAAAATTAAGTACCTGGTTGAGTTAGTTATGGAGAGTTGAGTTAGTTGATAGAAGGGAAAGGTCGCTTATGGAGTTGTTTCCCAAAGGGAAAAGAGAGGGAAAACAAGCCCAAATTGAAAAAAACAAAAATTATAGAGACTCCGAATCGGCCAGATAAACTTTGTGCTTGGGGGACAAGTGGAAAAAGAGGGAACCATTTTTATGGGTTAAAACCAAAGGGCCCAGAATTTGGGAGCTTTTTATGGACCTAGGACGCTAGAAAAAGTGTGGGCTTGATTGTGGAATGTGTGCTACATTGGGGAAGTGGGAAGGAAAAAGAACAGGAACTTTAGGAAGGTGAAAAGATAGAAAGGGATCAAGAATTGTGGGCCAAAATTATGGTAATGTAATTTGTTAAAATTCAAGCTTTTTTTCAAACCCTCAGGAAATGCCTGTGTTACACAGAGTTGTTAAAAAAAAAGCTTTTACGTATTATTCCTTGGGTTTTTTATACCACTCCAAAATGTTGTTAAAAGGGGGGACTGTTTTTTCCTTTGGGTCTCAAGCTTCTTGGGGGGCCCTGAGAATTGGGATTGGGACCGGAGTGCGATTTTTTCTCTACCCCACAACACCACCACACTTTTTTTTAAGAAAACCCCTGGTTTTTTTTTGGGTCGGTTTCACAGTGTTTTTTATGTTTTTCAGTGATGCACAGAATGTTGCTCCTTAACAGTTTTACAATTTTCAATGTAAATCTCTTTTAAATGGATAAAGTTTGGTCTCTTTTATAACCTTGGTTTAAAGTTTGTGGAAACTGTTAGCCAATTGGGGGGTCCCCGGTTTATTTCCTATTTTTTGCTTCCATAAGGTCAAAAAACCCTGCGAAAGAGGCTCAAAACGGCCTTGAACACAGATGTGAGCAAAGCCACGTTGGAAACACCAAATATACCCTGCCAATTGGTTTTTTAAACAGCTTTAGGATTCCTTCTTTTAGTTTGTTGGTGGTTTTTTAAGTGGACCTTTTTAAAAAGTAGGTGGTGGATATGAGGCTTTTCATGTCTTTGCTTGAATAAAAGTGCCCCCCAAATTAAAGCACATTGATTTTTAAAAGGCTGTTTTTTTACTAGATTTTTGCCTTCGAATGAAACCCCCAATTTCTTCCATTGTGATCTCCCAAACCCAGGGGGAAAATAATGAAAGCTTGTAATTACTTTGTCACGGGTACTTTTTGCCCATTCCGTTTTTTTTTGTGTATAATCCTATTTTTTTTTTTTTACTCTATCGAGGGTTGTTCTATGCTTTTTTGCTTAGGTCATTGAAAAATGTGTTTGTGTTAGGAAAGCCAAAGACTTCGGAATATCCCCCCTTTTTTTAAACAACATTTACAAATAGTTTTAATCCCCTAGGATTTTAATATGTATACAAGGATTCCCCAAATGGAAGTAAAAATATTTGGGACCTTTTTGAAGTTTAAAAAAAAAATACCCCCTCGATCCCCCTTGGGGAGCACGGGGAAAAAGGGGTGAGGGGTGATTTTTTTTTTCTTTAAGTAATCCCCCACCCCGGATTACACTTTAGAAAGGCCATTTGCAGAAAGAAAGCAAAACAAAAGGCTTTAAAATTACATAAAAACATAAAGGTGCCCCGACAGGGTTAAAATTCTTTTGCCCAAAAAAGAAAATTTTTGCAAAGATTTTAAAATAATTACTTTTTGTGTTTTTGGGAAAATTTCATTCCCAACCATTGCCCAATCAAGTTTCTGGGGGTAATTTTTATTTTTCTTTCCCCTGGTTTCACTTAAAGACGAAGGGCCAAATCCAACAAAATGTTCAATGTCGGGGTTTTGTTATGGGTTTTGATCAGTGTGAAAAAGAAGGGATTTTGAAAAAAGCATTGAAAATTGCTTTTTTTGTCCTGGCTTATACTCCATTTCTGTTGGCCACCGTTCGAGCTTTTTGTTTTGCTGTCCCCCATCTGCGTCCAGCGATAAGTGTTTAGCGAGGAATCACCCCGGGGCCAAAACCCTACCACCTTTTTCAAACATCAGTGCAGAAAAAGGAAAAACCAAAAAGAAAATTTTTTTAAACCTGGAAGAAATGAAATGTTTTTTTTGAGGGTTATTAAATTAGGGACAGTATAAAAATTAGCGAAACCTTTAAGTTACAGTAGCATTATATAGAGATGAGAGATTTTTTAAAAAATTCAAATGTGCCGACTTCAACAAATTTTTAAAAAAAAATTTTGATTACCCACAAAATGAATTCCCAAATTATGGAAAATTGTTAAAAGCCTTAATTTCCTGAAAAAATGTGAAGTTTATGTCTTTCCCCCATGGGGGAAAGTTGAAATGTTTTTGGAGCTCTTTAAAAACAAACCGTCTTTTTAAATGTTAAAGGGATTTGAAACCCTATTGGTTGAGGGAAAAAAAGAAGGTAACAAAAGCTTAATTAAAAACACAGTTGGCAAACTTTTAAACTCCAAATATTGTAGACTGGCTAAAAATTTCTCTTTTGGGGGGGGAAAAAAATGCACCCTTGTGTTGTTTTTGACGTAGTTTTAAGGGAAAGAAGCAGTGGCTTTCAAAAAACTGGTGCAACATTTTCTGTTGGGGGTTTATAATACTTTGTTTTGGTGGAAAAAAAAGTGACTTTATTTTTAAGGTGCCCAAAATTTATCCCTTTTAAAATAAGGAGCCCCAAAACGATCATTTGTGAAAATTTTTATTTTTTAAAAGGAAAATTGCTCTTATTTAAAAAAAAAAAGGGTTTTTAAAACTTTTTTTAAACATTTTTTGGTTTTTGGTAATTTTTCCCTTTCTGCCCTTTTTTTTGAGGGAAAATTATTGAAAAAAAAGTTTTGCGTTGAGGAAAAGCGCATAGGGGTCCCTGTGGTTGGGGTATCCACTATGAAAAGTTTAACCAATTGGGGCCCACATTTTTTTCCGTTAATTTTAAATTCCCAGGCAAAAAAAAATTCTAAATTTGGGAAAAAATGATTTTTCCCCAAAAATTTTTTTAAAGGGGTAAAAAAATTTTAGTTTAATAAAAAAATTTTTTCTCACTCAGACCTTCGTGGCAGGGTCCACACCATGGAGAAGTGGACTCTGCGGGAAGCGCATAGGGTACCTGATCTGAATCCCGCTTGCAACCATCCCTTCTGCAAAGTTACACTGAAAAGAGAACACGATTTTCCTCTAATATGTTATTCCACCACTGATAATTTTGAACAATTTTTGAAAAAATGTTTAATATTTTTTTTTTAAAAGTTTTTTTATGAATTTAAAAGGTTGGTTGAATAATTTTCAAAAATTCGCACAGTCCTGATCAGGGTTTTATACTGGGGGAAAAGTAGCCCCGACACAAAAAAACTATAATATTTATTGTACCCATAAATTTGAAAGAAGGCGAGTTTTGGGGTTTTTGAAAAAATTAAAGCCGTAATACAAAATTTTGGTTGAAAAAATTTTTTTTTTTGTGTACAAAAACCAGGGGATGGTGTTGTGAATGTGTGGGGAAAGACTTGGAGCTGAGGCCCCTCCGGTGGTTTTGGGGTATTTAACCAATTAAGGAATGGGTGTCGGTGGGGTGATGGCCCGTTTAAGTGAGTGAATCCCCTGTCCCGCGGTAATCAAATTTTTGCTTCCGGTCTTTGTTGGAAATTTCAGTTGCTTTCCCGCTCATTCAGATAAGTGCTTTTTGTTTTTTTTTGTGGGTTTGGTTTTCCTTTCTTTTTGGTCTTGCCTTGGATTCCCCGGGTCCCCTTTGGGGGCTTGTGCTGCCCTTGTTCTATTTGTATTTGCACTCGTTCTCTGTTCCATTGTATTTTTTTTTGTGGGTGTTTTGGGGCACACCAAGTTCGATATAGGTAGTCGAGATGTGTGGTCTAAGTTTTTTGTAATAGAATGTGGTATTTTTTAGGGTTTTTCGGGGCAGAAAAAATTTCTCTCCTTTTATTTACTTTTAGCAGATTTGGGTCCAAATTTGTTTTCTATTTTCTGTCTTGTTGGGTTTTTTCCCTTTGTCAAAACGTTTTTGGGGGCTTTCCCATTTTTTGGGGTTTACTCTGGGGCAGTTGCTTTCCTCCTTTTTTTTCGGTTAGAAAAATTCCGGCTGTCGGGCGTCTAGGTCACGTGGTCGCTCACGGTACTTCAGTTGTGGGTTTGTTTTGGATCGAACCCCTTAGGTTTCCGCCTCTGGGTTTGCTGCTTTTGGGGAATTTTGCTCTGTCCCCCCTCGCTACCAAATCATAACGGATGCTTTTTTGGTTTTCCAAAAAATATTGACAGTAAAAATTTTTCAATTGATTGAGAAAATGCAATTATTTTGAAATGACAATACAATTCCGGGGGGGTCTGGGTCAATTGTGGCCAACTTGAAAAAAATCGGAGTAAATTTCTATGTATTGGATAATAATGATGTTTCTTGGGCTTTTCGAAAGGAAATTCTGATGCAAAGGAGGGAGGTAGGAAGTGTTGTAAGCAGGAATGGGATGATGTTGGGGCTGATGAAAAATGACAAGGTACTTGTCACGGATTACTGCGTCAGAGAGGAGTCAGCGAACGGTAGCATCTGTTTGCTCCTACTTCCTGCGCTGAAACGAAGCACTTTTTTCTTTGTAAATTGTGTAAATTTCTTTGGCAGTATAGGGGTTTTTGGCCATGTTGGGAGCTCTGGGGAGCTAGGGCTCTCAGCTGAGCATGGTTGCACTCCTATTCCCTATATAATCTTTGATCTGACTTAACACACATCGTCAGAGGTAGCTTAGCTTTTGCTGCCTGGCTGGAAGGATAAAATTTAGTGGTTATTTGAGAAGCGGTGGTCAGTTTTCGGGTCAGTTTCATCGGAGATACCGGACTGGCTGGGTCCAGGGACCGTCCGAGATGCCTCTTTAGGGAGGGAGGTATGTCAGTTATTCCGGGTTCTAGTAATTTGTCAATGATTTTGCCCTTTGTTAAAATGGCGTTTGCTGTTTTGCGTGCCCTACTTCCTGTACGTTTGTTTAAAACGGCTGGTGTTGGCATTCCTTGCTGGAGGATTCTGGCTTCTGTTCCCCTTGCGTCCCAGCTGCTTTTGTGTCACGGGGTGTGTCGCGCGCGAGGATCGTCGCGATTGCACACCCTGACTTCGCACAGCTGAGATTCTGGGTGCTGGGTGTTTTTTCGGCATGAACTGAGGGGAGTCATTTTTCTCTTCGGTGCTGGGATGACCAGCCTCGTCCAGTGAGATTGATGTTATGTTAATTAAGCTTCTTCTATACCTGCTCGGTCTTGCCCTGCTACGTGAAAGTTGGTCGGTGAAAGCAATTTCATTCAGACTGCAGAGCGGATCATTTCTGAGAAGACTTAAGCTAAGAGTGCCTGTTGTGGTTTTCTCTCCTCGCTTATTGTTTATCGCCTTAACCTTTTGTGTTCCTATGTAGTGGAAGTTTTGTATGGCAAGGCCGTGTTTTCTTTACCCCTTGTCTGTCTCGTTTGTCTTTAGGGACTGTGTGTAAGCTGTGATCTGCATTCCCTGTGGTGGTAATAGGGTCCTTCTCAGGACTAGATTACAGTGGCAGGGATCACTGGGTGACAGGGTTTTCGCTGGCGGCCTGGACCTCTGTACATGAACAGTACCTCCCAGGAGTGGGACTAGTAGGACCCAGTTCAGGAGTCAGATAGACCCGGTCCACTCTATCCTGAGGTCAGCATGACACGTACACTAGTATAGACCACAATACATAGGATATTATGTCAGGTAAGACATTGGCTGGCAGATATATGTAACATTTGTATTTTCTTTATTTGAAATTAGATTGTTGTCACATTAGATATATGTTACTATATGAATATATCTGTTATACGCGTGACACTTTGTTCCTCAAAAGATCTTTTGTGTATTTACGGGAAAGTGCATACCAGGATTATCTTCAGGGTATGTGTCTCACGCCACGGCAGTTTCTACCCATGGCTTGGACATTCTTGCATATGTAAGCTGCCCTTACTGTGTGATCACTACCTGGTGACTGGGAATGTAACCTTGGTTCAATCCATCTGGTAAGAACGTGTTTCTGAACTGTGCTGTTTAACCCTTCGTTCACTCCCTCTGGTGAGAGCTGTTGGAACTGTTAACTGGAATTTTTACTGACATAGGAACTTGTTGTTGGACTTTCACTGAATTTTAAGCCACAACTGGGAGTAACTTGTGTTCCCGGACCTCCCGTGTGTTTATGCATATCTTGATCATGACTCTTACACACCAGCAGTGTGTTAAATGCCAGCCACGTTACCTGTGCATCAGATTACCTGATGGTCAATTTGAGTTGAGGACTCCGTTCGTAAGAACTTACCGCCCTCGCTATAGAGGTTCCAAGGATTATATATCCGGATTCATATAATTGGACTTGTATATGTATGGACTGTTTCATTGCTTGTCATACGGGTTGTTTGTATATTGTTTTTGGGTGTTTGCTGTTTCACAAAACATTATTGGCATTCAAGAACCCCGGTCTCTGATTGTTCATTGCCCACGCTCTCAGTATCCTGTGTTTCCTTCAATCGTATTAAGGATACTCCAGCCTAAAAAGGGTTATTCTGCTGGGGCAATGACAGGAGACCTGGGGCCAGACAAACTGTTCACATGTTAACCTTGCAGCAGGAGGTGTGCGACTGCACCAATCAGATTAGAGACTTGGAGGTCTAGGTTTAACCAAATATGCACAGGGGTTTGGTTCAGGGTCTCCAAGATCTACGTAAGGTTAGGAGTTCTGGCGGCCTTACCTACTGAGTACCGCATACACCAGTATGCCCAAATTGCCTCCATTCCGTTTTACTGGTGACCGTAAGTCAATTGCCGTGGGTTTGTTTAATCAATGTATATTATTTTTTGATGTACATGCCTCCTATTACCGGTTCGGATAGATCTATGGTTCTATGTATTATTATATTGTTGACATCACGGGCACTGGCTTGGGCCAAATCTATGGTTGAAAAGTCAGATACCGTTAATAATTTGGACCAATTTTCTGCAGCCATGCGCAAATGTTCGACGATCCCAAACGCCGGGCTACGTGAATCTGCCTTGCTTTCCTTTACGCCAGGGGAAACGGTCAGTCATAGAATATGATACTGAATTTAAAAGGTTAGTGATGGACACCCAGTGGGATAACTTTGCTTTATTACCACTCTTTAGAAAAGTTTTGTCCAAATGCAATCAAGGGATGAGCTAGCTCGTTCAGAGGTTCCACAGGAGTTTGAATTGTTTATACAGCCTGTGTCGTTTGATACCCTTTTTTAACTGAACCAGACAAGAAAAAGGGCCCGTAAAGCAAACAATTTCTCTTTTCCCGCCAGGGAAACCACAGGCAAAAACCCGCGAGATGCGGGAGGTGCCCATGGCGGTGGACTCACTGCAGAGCGTGAGAGTATGAACGCCCGAATACCGTCTCCGGAGCGTTATTTTCATTGTGGTCAACGGCCTTTTCCTCACAATTGTCCCAAAATGCCCCCGGTGCCCCAAAAAGGGTTTTGGCGGTGTAGGGGATTATGATAAACAGACGCTGAGTCAAAGTTTCGGAGACCAGCTACTCTAAAACGGTTTTCCCCCCAATACTGATGCCGACCCCCTAAAGATAAAAGGGGAAAATATTCACATTTTCTCTTCCCTTTTTCAATTCGTGGGAGAACATGGATATAAAGTTCTCCCTAATAGACTCTGGGGGGGGGAAATTTCAGGATTCTTCTTTTCCCAAAGGGAAATTTTTAAAAAGACACATAAACTTCACCAATCATAGGGAAAATGGTGGATGGTTCCCATTATTTTTCGGACCAGTAATCGGAACAGGGGCCTCGGGATGAAAGAGGGAAACCAGACCTCAAGAAACATTTTCTTTCATGTTAAATTTCTCATTTTCCTGTAATTTTGGGAAATTTCCCGGGTTACGGTCCAAAATCCAACCAAATTGGAGACCCAAGGAGATACCTTTTTCCCAAGTGCAGTTTACCATCAGTCCAATTAGCGGGCCCCGTTACCCAGAACTTTGGGAAAAGGGGTCAGGACCTACCCCCTCTGATTTACAGGATTCTCAACATTTTGATAAAAGGGGGCAGATCAACTTCCCCCAAAGACCGTATACTGCCCCATAGAATTGCTTCCTGGAGCAGCGATTTCGGCCCGGTTTAAAACCCTTGGGGTTTCCCGGGTTAAAACTTTTCGAAAATAATAATAAATTAGCCAAGGGGGGTTTTCCGACCCCTTCTTCACCAGCGGGGCTCCAATATTCTTTGTAAAGAAGAAGGATGGGACTCTAAGACCCTGCATTGACTACCGGGAAAATAAGGTAAACCTTCGTAACAGGTACCCTTGCCCCAATTCCAAAATTGTTTGGAAAAATTACCCGGCCAAAATATTTTCCAAATTAAATCTTCGTGGGGCATATAAATTTTCTCCGTATACAGGCCCCGGAGACGAATGGAAGACAGCTTTTAGATGCCGGTAGGACATTTGAATATTTGGTATGCCATTCGATCTGTAACGCCCGCGCTTTTCAACATTACCAACGACTTTTTCAGGTTTTATTGGCCAATATGGGTAATTTACCTCGATACATCTTAATTTTTCTGATCCTTACAGAACATCGGAACATGCAAAACCGACTTAGACGTTTGAGAGAAAAACTTTTGTACTCAAACTCGAAAAGTGTGGTTCCATGTTCTGAATTCAATTTTTAGGGCTAAAAATTTTTCGCCTCGGGGGATTGAAAAGGAGTCCAAAAGACCCAGGCAATCTTGGACTGGCCGGTCCAGGAAACATTAAGGGGGACAAACGTTCATTGGCTTTTCTAACTTTTATAACTTTTTTTCCAAATTTTCAGAAATGTCCCCCCCATCATCTCCCACCAAGAAGGGGAAGAAGTTTTAATGGTTCGCAAACTCAAAAGCCCTTTTTTCGCCTGGGGTTTTTTTACCCCGGCCCCTATTTTAGCATCCGGATCTGCACTGCCTTTTTTTCGTGAGGTGGACGCGTCTGAGTGCATTGGGAGCATCCCTTTCCCAAAGACCGGGAAAAAAGGTTGCTACACCCGTGCCCCTTTTCCTTTGTAGGTTACTTTGCAGAAATGAACTTGAGGGGAGAAAGGGAAATTTTGGCAATTATTCTGCCCTTTTAAAGGGAAAGGAACACCCTTTGCAGGGGGCAATCAGAGGGAGTAGTACTCACGGGTCATCGCAATTTGGAATTCCTTAGTCTGCCGGTGTCTTCTCCCCGACAAGCAGGTGGAGTTTTTTTCTTAAACCCGTTTAATTTTTTTTTTTTTGTACCCCCCAGGTTACGAAAGGGGGGAAACTGACGTTATCCCGAATCCATACCGTGGGTTCCGTGCCCGGGACCCCGTCTAAGACCATCTTGTCGGAGGCCAATTTCGTTTGGGGTGCCCGGAACCGGGGTTGTGGCAGGAGATCAAGCTGGCCTTGACGGTACGTATTTCTGCAGCCCACCCGACAACGGAATCTTTTCCTTTGGAAAGGTGTGGGCTTTTAGATCGATGTATTTTGTCCCCGAGGCGTAAGACTTTGAGTTTTCCCCAAAATTTGGCACGACCAAAAATGGGTGTCTAGGGGGGGACAGAAACGAGGAATGTTTCTGGTGTTTTTTTGGGGGCCACCTGCTTGAAGGGGGTGAAGACTATGTCCGCCTGTGAAGTTTGTGCCCCGGACAAGGTTCCCGCTTTCACCTATGGCTTCAAACCCCTACCCGTACCGTCTGCCTTGGGGGGGCTATTTCGAGGGTTTTTTTGGAGTAAACCCCCTCTGGGGAAAAATACTAATTTTGGGGGTAGTAGACGTTAAAGAAAGCTGCCCTTTCATTCCCTGTGTGGTTTCCCTCCAAAAGAGACAGTAGATCTAGTTTTCCAAACATTTTCCACTGCATGGGTACCAGTGAATCATTTCTGACCGGGGAATACAATTTCCTCAATTTTA
>JARQOD010000004.1:394758975-394796148 GCA_033576555.1 Oophaga sylvatica
AAGACTTAAGCTAAGAGCTCTTTTGTTGTTTCTCCTCTCCTTGCTTATAGTTTATCTCCTAGATCTTTGGTGTCCCTCTGTGTTTATATGTTGTATGAAAGACAGTATTTTCTTTATCCCCTGTCTGTCTCGTTTGTCTATACTGTTTGTTAACCTTTACCTGTCCATTCCCTAAGGTGGTAATCAGGGTCCTTCTTAGGACTAGATTACAGTGGTGAGGGATTTATAGGAGACAGGGTTTACACTGGCGGCCTGGACCTCTGTACCATTAACAGTACCTCCAGGTAGAGGGACTAGTCAGGACCCCAGTTTAGGGTCAGCATAGACCCCGGTCCACCTCTAACCAGAGACAGCGTGAAAAGGATTCAGTATTGACCCACAGGATATTATGTCAAGTAATACTATGCTATATATACATGTTTATGTTTCCTATTTATATGTTATATAGAATGTTGTCCCACTTTATAGATTACTGACATTATTTATATATATATCTGCTAGACAGCGTGACATTTTCACCGGCCCAACTAAAGATTCTCCCCAGCTACCATGGATCCAGTAGCCCAGCTTGCCCTGCAGTTGCAGAAGTTGTCCATGGAGCTTACGGACATTAAGTCCAAGGTCTTGTCCCCCCCGGAGCAAACCAGATCTGAACCTAAGGTTGCTCTCCCGGACAGGTTCACTGGTGGGCGGGACAAATTTTTTACCTTCCGGGAGGCATGTAAATTGTACTTTCGGCTACGGCCTCGGTCATCGGGGAGTGAGGAGCAGAGGGTGGGAATTGTCATCTCGCTCTTACAAGGGGACCCTCAATCCTGGGCGTTCTCTCTTCCTTCGGGCTCCCCGGCCCTCCAGTCAGTAGATCGATTTTTTGCTGCCCTGGGGCTGGTGTATGATGACCCGGATCGGGTCTCCCTTGCTGAAACGAAGTTACGTAGGATACAGCAGGGAGATCGTCCGGCGGAGGAATTTTCTTCTGAGTTCCGTAGATGGGCCACAGATACTCAGTGGAATGACCCAGCTCTTAGGAGCCAGTTTTGTCAAGGGTTATCTGACAAATTAAAAGATGTTTTGGCTCAGTATGATTCTCCTCCATCACTGGAGGCTGCTATGGCCCTTGCTATTCGTATTGATAGACGGCTTCGGGGGAGGTGCGAGGTAACTCCGCCCCCTGTTATGACTCCACCCTCTACTAAAGTCCCTTATATGGAGGTTCCCCTGGTCTGTTCTGAGGAACCTATGCAGTTGGGTGGGACATCATTTTGTAGGAGGGAATCGGCGGTGCGCCGCAAGACAAGAAGGTGTTTCTTCTGCGGTAGAGAGGGACATTTTGTTGGGGGGTGTCCCTCCCGTGCCTCATTGAGCAAAAAAGTCACCAAAAAACTGTTAATCCCAGGTTGTGTGGTGGACAACAACCTGGGAGTAGGTATTTCGTCCCCAGGTCCGTCTCAATTTCTCGTGCCTGCGGAGGTGGTGGTTGGTGCGAGAGTTGAGAGGATTTCTGTTCTTCTTGATAGTGGGTCTGGGGCTAATATGGTGGACGCTCGGTTTGCCCAGGTGCAAGGTATGCAACTGAGTGTATTGGCCAAACTGATCCCTATACTTTCTATTGACGCCAGACCTCTCGGTCAAGGTAGCTTTGTACAAGCTGTTCATAACATAGACCTTCGAGTAGGGGCAATACATAAAGAACAGTTGTCTTGTTATGTGTTGGAGGGTCTTCCTACTCCTATTGTGTTGGGACTTCCCCTTTGTTGGCTAAACATAACCCAGTGATTGATTGGCAATCCAGAAAGATAAGCCAGTGGGGTGAATTTTGCAAGAATAACTGCATGAACACGGTCATCGGTGCGGTCGTGCCTAGGACTTTGCCTCCTTTTCTGGAGGACTTTGGGGAGATGTTCTCAGAGGAGGGGTGTCAAAAGTTACCTCCTCATCGCACGTATGACTGCTCAATAAAATTGCTTCATGATGCCTTATCTCGTAGTTTCCCAGGGGCCAGAAAGACGGATGACCCGGTTCCTATCCTTCAGGAAGGAGTGGTGGTGTCGGCTGTGTGCTCTGAGCTTGAGGAGGAGGTGTTGGAGGCTCAGGGGGACGCCCCTGTAGGACCTCCAGGGAAACTGTTTGTTCCTAATCAGTTAAGACAAAAAGTTATCGAGGCACATCATAGTTCTGCTTTAGCAGGACATCCAGGGAGTAAAGCAACTGTGGATCTCCTTTCTCGCCGGTTTTGGTGGCCTAACTTAAATAAAGAGGTAATAACTTTTGTCGCGTCCTGTGGAGTTTGTGCTCGCTCTAAGACCCCACATACCCGTCCATCTGGGGTTCCTGAGGAGGAACGATTCTAGTCGTCACTTGCTTCAGTTTGGAGAGGAGTGCTGAATGGTCTGAGTGCTATGGGGAACTGTTTCAAGCGGAGGTCTGATAGGAGGAGAGTGTCTGGTCCGGACCTAGGTGTGAACGATCTGGTGTGGTTGTCTACCAAGAATATAAAACGCAAAGTTCCCTCCTGGAAACTGGGTCCCAGGTTCATCGGTCCATACAGGATCAGTTCTATAATTAATCCTGTGGCATTTCGTCTGGACCTCCCTCCTACGTTTAAAATCCATAATGTATTCCACAAATCGTTGCTTAAGAGGTACGTGGCGCCAGTTATATCGTCACTTCTACCTCCTCCTCCAGTGGTGGTCAATGGTAACTTAGAATTTCAAGTGTTGAAGATCATTGACTCACGTCTGAATCGCCGGTCCCTTCAGTATTTGGTTCATTGGAAGGGATATGGTCCTGAGGAGAGGACGTGGGTCTCTGCGTCTGAGATTAACGCAGATCGATTGGTTCGGACCTTCCACACGACTTACCCGGACAGACCTGGCCCTGAGGGTCCGGAGGCCCCTCGTAGAAGGGGGGGTACTGTCATGGGTGCATTGCCACGAAGATTGTCGCGATTGCACATTCTGACTTCTCGCAGCTGAGTTGCTGTTTCTTTGTGTTTGGTAATGAGGGAGTTAATTTTACCTAGCTCTTTGCTAAGACTAGGTCCAGCCTCGCCCGGCTGCTTTTGATTATGTTCTAATTAGCTTCCTTTATATAGCTGCCAGTCTTCTGGTTAGATGCCGGTGAAAGCATTCATACAGACTGCAGATAGGATCGGTTCTGAGAAGACTTAAGCTAAGAGCTCTTTTGTTGTTTCTCCTCTCCTTGCTTATAGTTTATCTCCTAGACCTTTGGTGTTCCCTCTGTGTTTATATGTTGTATGAAAGACAGTATTTACTTTATCCCCTGTCTGTCTCGTTTGTCTATACTGTTTGTTAACCTTTACCTGTCCATTCCCTAAGGTGGTAATCAGGGTAATTCTTAGGACTAGATTACAGTGGTGAGGGATTTATAGGAGACAGGGTTTACGCTGGCGGCCTGGACCTCTGTACCATTAACAGTACCTCCAGGTAGAGGGACTAGTCAGGACCCCAGTTTAGGGTCAGCATAGACCCCGGTCCACCTCTAATCAGAGACAGCGTGAAAAGGATTCAGTATTGACCCACAGGATATTATGTCAGGTAATACTATGCTATATATACATGTTTATGTTTCCTATTTATATGTTATATAGAATGTTGTCCCACTTTATAGATTACTGACATTATTTATATATATATCTGCTAGACAGCGTGACAGCAGCTCCATAAGTAAGGTAAGAAAATCTTGTCATCTTACCTGAAAGTCCCTTGTGTCCAGTCCAGGTCTTACACCTCTTGCCGGTCAGGTGTGGTCACCACCGCATTCCCAGGTAGTGTAAAAAGTCCACACCCTTATCCAAAACCCTGAGATATAAGGTGTTTGCTGCTGTGCTGTGTATGTGTTTCATGTTTGTGTGAACCGGGAGAAAGTTGGAATGGTGACTGTGTTTGCTTGCTGATTTCTGGGAGCTGTATAGCAGAAAAAAAACAAAAAACAAATTGCTGGATAAGTTCCCACAGATTCCTTCACACATCAGAGGGAGACAATCCCAGTATTCCAGGTGTGAAGGGTGGGGGCTTTGTTTGGATAAATTCTCACAGATTCCTTCACACATCGGAGGGAGACACTCCCAGTATTCCAGGTGTGAAGGGTGGGAATTTTGAACAGGCTATTACAGATTCCTGTGGCCGGCGTACCAGGCATGGCGACCGGTTTTTCAGGGTAATAGACCTGGAGCATTGGTGTGCTCAGTGCAATTGGTGAGTTATCAGTTACCAGAGCAGCTTGTATGTGTCACAGATCATCTAAAAGAGGGATTCGTATTCTCCCGGGTGTCTGTTTCATTTGTATGTGTTCCTGTCTGTATCAGGTACTGACGTTTTAAATTTACAGTCAGAAAGCTCTCTGACACTAACTTGCTCGCTGCTGACTGCAGGCTAAAAGCCCCTTTGACCCCCCCTCCTCTGCTAATCACGTTGTCACATCTGTTTCCTGGTTTTGATCTTTTTGAGCTAGTTTTTGGCTACAGGCTGTAGCGTGAAAATTCTCAGGCATTCAGACTGAACTGTATTCATTTTTTTTTCTATTCTGAGGGATAACCTTTTTTTTTTATACGTGATTTCAGTGTCTGTAGACACAGCGAGCAGGGATATAAGGGAGGAGGAAAATGCCAGCAGCAGTGAAGAGGACATTCCGGAGGGCGGGAGGATAAAGTCTACTCTACCAGACAAAAGTCTTAAAGTATTTTTTCTTTTTGTTTTTATCATTTTACAACCAGTTTTTCCACCTCTTTGTTTTAGTAACAAGGGTTTTTTCTTCTTGTCAACCTTGTTGTTTTTAGAGTTTTACTATTAATACATTTTTTTCCCTCCCCTTTTTGATCTGCTTTTTGCTTTTGGAGTTTTTATTTTGGTCAATCTTTTTCCTAGATTTTTTTACTAAACTGTGTAGGGCTTTCTTTTTTTCCTTTTTAAATCTAACTCTTGTTTTTAAAGTTTTTCTTTTAAGTAAATTTTTAAATAATTTTGGAGAGGTTTTTCTAATCAATTTATTTTAGAGTTTTATTCTCCAACCATTTTTTTTTCTTTTAAAACACAATATCTACTAGCGCGCTTTAAGGGTATGCCACACTAAACAACATCGCTAACGGGATCGCTAAAAAACGTCACTATTTAGCGATCCCGTTAGCGATGTTGTGGTGTGCGGCATCTACCAGCGACGTGGCCCCTGCTGAGATCCTGCTGTGATCTCGCTCGTCGCTGACATCGTTCCGGACCCTATTTTATCGTCGGCGCCCCCGCTGGTAAGTATATATCGCTGAGTGTGGCACCTTTTCTTAGCGATTTAGCGGTACTTTTGTACCGCTAAAGTCGTTAAGGAGATCGCTAACCGCGATAGCGTCCTTAACGACATCGCTAAGTTAAGCCGCTATCAGCGATATAGAAACAATCCCGCTAGCGATCGCATTAGTATGCGTCGTTATCGTTATCGCTAGCGGGATTGTTTAGTGTGGCAGTACCTTAAGACCAAGGACAGAAACACAGAGAATCCGGGCAGCTCCATACCCCTCCATTCAGTGTCCTTGCAACACAGATAAGAAATTGCAGGCTGAGGGAGAACACACAAACAATTGAGCAGCGGCTTCACTCACCCCTCCCATCAGGCATTCAGCAAAGACAAGAATTTCAGTGTCCTTGCACACAGAACCAGAATGCAGCAGTTCTCAGATTTTTAATCACCTTTGTTGAATAGGTTTTTGGAATAGACACAGTACGTGAGAATCGAAGGGCTAGGCATGTGAATAGAAGGTCAGAGTACGTGAGAATCCAATGGATGGGCAGACTTTACGCTGCTCAATGAATTAAATGTTTTTTTTTTTTTTTTTGAAAGGCACAGGAAAGTTTGTTTTTAGATTGCTGTCTGCTATAAAAGAGCAGTGGTGGTCTTGCATCGTGTAGAAGGTACAGCAAGTTATTTGAACAGACCAGGAAGTGATTTTTATGTGAATAAGATTGAAAAGGTGTTAAAGAAGCATTGAAATCATCTGTGACGAAATGATCACGGACATGTCACAAGAGCAGAATTAAAAGCCTCACACATCACATGTCCAGCATGTGGAGACACAGGACAGCTGTAGGCTGCTCTCATTGAATAAGGAGCCTTGTACAGGGAAAAACGCTCCCCGCCTCTCTCCACAGGGAGAAGGCATTTTTGCTTCAACGGTCCCCTCTCAAGCATCGCAGGGGGGACACCCTCTCCTCTTTCTTCTCTCAGTCCCTTTCTCCTTCTTCTTCAGACTTCTCTCCTCTTTCCTCGCTGCCTTTCCTCTCTATCCTTCTTTCGCTATCATTCCTTCTTTCCCCTCCCTCACATGTCTGACACATCCATTTTCTTCCTCTTCCTCTTCTTCTATCTCTTCCTCTCCATCTCTCAAACCTTCTTTTTCTTCTTCTACTTCTCCCCCTCCATCTTTCTCCACTTCTCCCCCTCCATCTCTCTCTCTCCCCCCGCTTTCACGCTCTCCTCCTTCATTTTCTTCTCTCCCCCTCCATCTCTCTTCTCTCCCCCTCCTCTACACCTCACTCCTCCCTCACACCTCCCCTCTCTTCCTCTTTTTTCTCCTACGTTATCAACTGGGTCAACGCCCAATCAAAGCAATGTGGTGTCCCTGTATTCAGTGCCTCCAGCACAGGGCACCCTGTCTATCCCAAACACAGTACAAACATTGCCAGTCATTATATTAGGAGAAGAAAGTGCAAATCTCCCTACACAAAACGCTGCAGGTAGCCCCCAGACACAACAGCTAGCAGAGCCCACAGCCGGGGCTTCACAGGGGGGAGGTGTAGCTGCAGACACAAATGAGGAACCTCAGTGCTGAGCAGAGCTGCCAGCATGGAACTATGACACTGATCCACCGCAGCCTCACCAAGCACACCATGTCACTTCTCATCTGATGAAGATGAAGACACAATGTCATACATGTTGCCCAATACTAGGGAAGAAAACCCACAAGCACCAAGAGAGCAGGGACAGGTAGAGGCACCATCCTATGAGCCCTTCATCCCAAGCCAGGTGATCAGTATGCTGCCAGACCCAGGGATACACCCCATGCCATTTTGCAAAAAAATGCAGCAGATCCAGCGAATGTATGCAGCAGCCTGTATTGATCTCTGGGCCATAATGGAAATAAAAGCAGGTGATGCATTCTGGCCAATTATGAGAGAACACTTCAAGCTTCCAGCAGAGTTAGATGCGTATGCCTGGGAGACAGGACCAAAGCTAATTGAGCAGCTTAGAGAATGGGCCAAAAGCAGACTGACAGGACAAACTCTCAGCCTACATGTCACGAGCCAAGACCAGACAGAGTCTGTAGAGGAGTTCCATGACAGAGTGATGCAAGTGTTTCAAGATTTTGGCCTCATTACCCATGATCAGACACACAGACGGATGTTGGCACAGGCTTTTGTGCATGGACTGAGAGAACCAATCAGGAAACCACTGGTAGTAGCCAGGCCTGAGTACACGTCAATAGCAATGGATACCCTGCTCGCAGTAGCAAAAAGGATTGAGTCCCGCCGGGACAGAAGGGATGTCCAGTGTTACAACTGTGGCAAGTTTGGTCACTTCCGGAACCGGTGCAGAACACCGACTTCGCCCAGAAGAAGAAGAAACACAGAAAGCAGTGAAGAACCCCATCCATAGGACAGGAGCACACTAAGTCCACAGGGAACCCCACCAGTGGGACCAATATCCTGAGAGTGGATGGCGTAGTCAGATCTTTTCTTGTGGAACTCCGCAACCTCACCTATCTATCAGAATCTTCTGCGTCCTGTATGGGAATTGATGGTCAAGTAGTGTTGAGCGATACGATACTGCAAATATCGGATATCGGCCGATATTAGCTCTATCGGCCTTTCGATACTTCGTTTCGATATTTTCGTCTTATCGAATACCGGAATCGGAAGTTCCCATAATTCTTTGAGAGGCAATGTGATTTTAGTCAGCCAATGAGGAATCCTAAGAAGTGTGGGCACATCCTGTACTGCTGCGGTCATGTTAACTAATGGCATGGCTGTGATTGGATGCTGAAATGATGTCAGAATGCACTATAAAAGGCGCCGCTGCCATTTTAGCGTCACTGTGCTGTGAATTCAGTAAGGGACAGAACGCTGCTGTGCTGACTCTGAGGGACAGTTAGAGATTGCGATTTAGTGTACTGTGCTGTAGACAGGCTAGCACCAACCGCTGTGTAAAGCTTCCTTTTGCCTGCAGTGTTGTTTTAACAGCTCTGCAAGGTGTGTGTGAGTGCAGGTGACGCTGCAGTTTGCTCTGCATGCAACGCTGTCTGTAGGCATCTGCACATGTCACTCACAGACTCTTTTTTTTCCTTCAGTGTAATTCTTGCAGCTCCATGCAATTTAACTATTAGTGTGACGCGCTTCCATCCGTATCCAATACATTGGTTGCAAACACTATAGAAGTAGACAAAGGAGTAGCCTTTCACAGATTGTGAACAGTTGTGTTTCAGTGTTCACTTCAGTCTGTGTTTTTTTTTTTTTGAGTGCACATCACGCTCCAGTTACTTGTTCAAGCACTGCTGCTTGTACTCTGCTGAGCGTGTCTCAGTGGCTCATCCTTTTCATTTATCTCCAATTGGTTCTGCTCCATTCCATTTAAAATATAATCTATTAGTGTGACGCGCTTCCATCCGTATCCAATACATTGGTTGCAAACACTGTTATGTTACGGTAGCTGAGGAGTGCAGGTAAAAAAGGCAATACACCAGAGCAGTTGGAATCTATGAGATTGCATTACCCTGACTAACCACCACAACTAGAGGCAGCTGTGGAGCGTTCCTACGTTGGTCCTAGACGCCTCGTCACAGCCTGAGAAACTAACTACACCTAAAGATAGAAATAGGAAAGCTATCTGCCCCGGAGCAGAACCCCAAAGATAATAGAAAGCCCCCAAACATGTAATGGCTGTTAGACAAGATGAAATACTGACACAGAAAGAAAATAGTATGAGCAAACGCTGGGGCCCAAACTATCTAAATAGAAAAGGATAGGAAGGGTACTTACTGCAATCCCAGAAAACCCTGAAAAGCACCAACTCCACTAATTTCAAAAATACCTGAGATCACACGACCTCTTCCACCTAAATTAGTTCTCTGGTGTAACAAAATCAAAACAGCAGCCACTGAAAAAACTGGAAAAAGCAAAAGTACAAACATCAGTGGCTGAACTAAACTGAGAGGGCAAAAAAGCCCCCGGAGGTTACCCTGAAGGCCCCCACAGAAGTGCAGGACAAAATGCAAAAATTATAGCACAAACACAAAAGAAGAAAATGTCTTATCTGTTAGCAGGAGATGCAGACACGACACAGCAGGCTACAAGGGAAACAGGAATGAAGGATTCAGACCAGAACAATTGATCACCGGCAACCCTGATGGGAAGGTGACTCCCTTATATAAGACCAGTCAGTAACACCTGATTCCCAGTCCTCACAATCTTCACTGGACAGACCAGCACCGCTTGTAACCACCAGAGGAAGCCTCTGCTCAGAACTCATCTCAAACCCATTCACAACAAAACACTATAGAAGTAGACAAAGGAGTAGCCTTTCACAGATTGTGAACAGTTGTGTTTCAGTGTTCACTTCAGTCTGTGTTTTTTATTTTTTGAGTGCACATCACGCTCCAGTTACTTGTTCAAGCACTGCTGCTTGTACTCTGCTGAGCGTGTCTCAGTGGCTCATCCTTTTCATTTATCTCCAATTGGTTCTGCTCCATTCCATTTAAAATATAATCTATTAGTGTGACGTGCTTCCATCCGTATCCAATACATTGGTTGCAAACACTATAGAAGTAGACAAAGGAGTAGCCTTTCACAGATTGTGAACAGTTGTGTTTCAGTGTTCACTTCAGTCTCTGCGTAATAACCACACTTAGGCCTTATAACTTTTCTGACTTTCTTTCTCAATCTACCAAGATGAACAAGTCAGTGAGTAAGGCACGTGGTCGTGGCCGTGGAGTTTCAGCAGGGAGAGGACGTGGGGATTCTGTGGCTGCTGCCGCCCTCAGTGACACAGCATCCACCAGTTTTCCCCGTGAGCGTTCCTTATGCGCACTTTGGTAGGAGCTCGGCGTGCCCCCCTGCTGCGGGAAGAACAAATTGAAGCCGCTGTTGGTTGGATGGCAGCCAGTGCATCGACTTCAATTCCTTCTACCTCCTCTCAGGAACACAACACTGTTGAGCAACCATCTGTCTGTTCACCGCCTGTCAAATTGCGCAGGCAGTCAGAGAGTTCTGTACTGGAGCCAGCTGAGTCTCTGCTTCTGTTCTCAGAATCTGTTGGCTCGCAAACACGGGCACAGGCAAGCAGCATTCTGCAATTTGAAGAAGAGGGAGTATGCAGTGATGCGCAACAGCTGTGTCTCTCTCAATCTGAAGAGGCGGGTGAGCCAGTGCCGATGGACAGCACACCGCAGAACGCATCTTATGATGATGATGAGACTCAGGTGCCAGGTTTTGTGGAGCATGGTGCTGCCCAGACCATCCAACAGCAGCAGGTGTTGGAAGAGGGTAGTGGAGATGATGAAGTCCGAGACCCAACATGGCGTTAGCAACAGGAAGGTGGTGGGAGCAGCTCTGAGGAAGAGATTGTCCCAACGGTACAAAGAGGAGGGAGAGGTAGGCTGCAGACTCGCTTGCCTGTAGCCTCCAGTTTGGCACCTGTTGGGAGCAGTTCTCTTAAAAATGTCAAAATTGGCGCTCCCATGTCTTGCACTGCGTGGTCCTTTTTTGACAGACTTGTATCTGATATTTGATTTGCTATGTTCAATGCAAGCTGTGTAAGCAAAAAGTTAAAAGAGGTAAAAATATCAGGAACCTGAATACCACAAATATGTGGAAACATGTACGGACAAAGCACGTAGCTGAGTTACAAAGACACACTGGAGATGTAGGCCAACCTACAGCAGCACCTACATCTTTAGGTCATGTTCGAGCCTATACCTCCAGCTCTCACACACCTGGTTCGGCTTCCTCACAGGATCTCCATGGAAGAACCTCGGTCACTGTTGTCCATAGACAAACTGTTATTCCACCCACTGCAGCAAGTTCACAGTCATCGTCACACTCCCAGAACAAAAAACAGCCATCGGTAACACAGGGATGGGATAAAAGACGGCCATACTCGGCAAACCATCCACGAGCACAGGCTCTGAATGCTGGCCTTGCAAAACTCCTGTCCCTTGAAATGCTGTCATTCAGGCTGGTGGAGACTGACAGTTTCAGGAACTTTATGGCATTGGCAGTCCCACAATATAATGTGCCAAGCCGATTTTATTTCAGCAGGCAAGATGTCCCTGCTCTGCAAAAACATGTCGAGGGAAACATTAAACATGCGCTACTAAACGCCGTCAGTAGCAGGGTCCACCTGACCACCGATGCGTGGCCCAGTACCCATGGCCAGGGACGATACCTTTCCCTCACTGCCCATTGGGTCAATGTTGTGGAGCCGGGTACAGATCTTGCCAGTGGCGCTGTACGTGTTCTGCCAACTCCAAGGATTGCAGGAATCCAATCTGTGCACATTGATTCCTCCTCCTACTCCAGTTCCTCAGAATCATCGCTGCACGAGCCGTCACGGTCTACCTCCACATGGACCCGTGAACGCTTACCTGTTGCGACCGATATGAGCACAGCCGTGGCCAAACGTCAACAGGCCGTCCTGAAATTAATTCCCATGGGGAATCGAAGCCACACAGCGCAGGAGCTCTGGGATGCCATCAAGCAGGAGAGCGACGTGTGGTTTTTGTCAGCTAATCTCCAGCCAGGCTTGGTAGTGTGTGACAATGGCCGAAATCTGGTGGCAGCTCTGGGCCTTGGCAACCTCACTCACATACCATGTCTGGCACATGTGCTCAACTTGGTCGTGCAGAGTTTTTTGAGGGACTATCCGGATCTTGATGCACTGCTGCACAAGGTCCGCCTAGAGTGCGCTCACTTGCGACGTTCCAGCATGGCCAGATCGCACATTGCAGCTCTGCAAGTCAGATTTCGCCTTCCTGAACATCGCATCATATGTGACGTACCCACCAGGTGGAATTCCACGTTACATATGTTGGAGAGGTTGTGTGAGCAGCAGCCAGCAGTAATGGAGTATCAGCTGCAACAGGCGCAATCAACTCGCAATTTGCGCCGTTCACACTTCACCACTACTGAGTGGGCCTCTATGAAGGACATCTGCGATGTTTTGCGTGCGTTTGATGTCTCAACGCGGATGGCGAGTGCAGATGATGCACTAGTCAGCATGACTGTCCCCCTTATCTGCCTGCTTCAGAAAACACTGAAAGCACTAAAGGAAGAGGTTTTGGAAGAGGTGGAGGATGAGGAGTCACAAATTCAATTACCTTCAGGACAGTCAGCGCAACGTGGTTCCTCACAAAGGGCTGTCCAGCCTGGGCAGGGCTCACTTTGTGAGGAGGATGAGGAGGAGGAGGAGTCAATGGAGGAGGAAGAAATCCCTACAGAGGGAGGTACACAACGCTGTAGTCAGTATGTAGAGCGAGGGTGGGGTGATGCAGAGGAGGCAGAGATGACGCCTCTTCCAGAGGACAGCCTTTGTTGGCCAGTTGGGAGTCTGCAGCACATGGTTGATTTCATGCTTCAGTGCCTGAGAAACGACCGCCGCATCGCCCACATTCTCAGCACGTCAGATTATTGGGTGTACACCCTCCTAGACCCTCGCTACCGGGACAACTTACAAACCCTCATCACACCGGTGAACCGGGACCATAAAATGCAGGAGTACCAAGACACACTGGTGCAATCCATACTGTTGTACATTCCAGCCGAGAGAGCTGCTGCTGCTGCTACTGCTTTACAAAGCAGCTCTGTGCGTCGAGGCAGTGTAGACACCTCTACAACAAGAGGGAGCAGAAGCAGCGGCTTTGCACAGGGTAAGAACTGTATGTTACAAATGTGGCAAAGTTTTGTGACAGCGCCAGCAAGGTCTACACCATCCGAGACGGCTCCAGTCACCAGGAAGAAACGTTTCCGTAAGATGGTGACAGACTACTTGTCTTTCCCTCTAAGTGTACTCCCAGATGCCTCTTCCCCTTTCAAATTTTGGGTCTCTAAGTTGGATACATGGCCAGAGCTTAGCCAGTATGCATTGGAGGTGCTGGCTTGCCCTGCTGCCAGTGTATTATCTGAGCGTGTCTTTAGTGCTGCAGGTGGTGTAGTAACAGACCGTCGAATGCGACTATCCTCAGAGAACTTACTTTTCTGAAAATGAACAAGGCATGGATCTCACCTGAATTTGCCTGTCCGTTTTCAGATTAAATAACTGTTTGGCAACGTTTTCCATGTCTCCTGTTATGTTCATCTTTCTACCACCTGAACTCTACTCCCTGGGCTACAGCACCGCCATTTGTTGCTCGTAAGTAATTGGCAGGGGTACTGACTCCTGGCCAGCCTGGTTACAGCACGACAGCTGTTTCCTGGCAGTGTGAACGTCAATTATCCTCCAATAACTTGTGCTGTCGTGTTGCATTCGGGTTAGCCGACTCTATGGTGCCTGCAGTTTAGGTGATTCCTATGTGTGCTGTGGGATATGTAAATAAAGGCGGTTTCCATTGTGACAATAGGATAAGCACCCACTGTAGGACTGTGTGATTCGGTAACTGCGGACGGCTTGCGTCCTGTCAACTTACATTTTCATGGGTGCGTTCTGCTACCCGTCCGGGGTCCAGTACCGTCAAGTGGTTCTCCCCAGTGCTTTTGGCCTAGGTGCCTCCATCTCCGTATCCGAGTTCCAGCAACGTCTGCTGGTCCTTGGTAGTGCTTTGGAGCACAGGTACCTCCTGCTTAACCGTGTCACAGTAACGTCAGCTGGTACTGAGTTGTGACATTGCCTCTTTTCCTTCTGCTACCCGTCCGGGGTCCAATACCGTCAAGTGGTTCTCCCCAGTGCTTTTGGCCTAGGTGCCTCCATCTCCGTATCCGAGTTCCAGCAACGTCTGCTGGTCCTTGGTAGTGCTTTGGAGCACAGGTACCTCCTGCTTAGTAACCGTGTCACAGTAACGTCAGCTGGTACTCAGTTGTGACATTGCCTCTTTTCCTGCTGCTACCCGTCCGGGGTCCAGTACCGTCAAGTGGTTCTCCCCAGTGCTTTTGGCCTAGGTGCCTCCATCTCCGTATCCGAGTTCCAGCAACGTCTGCTGGTCCTTGGTAGTGCTTTGGAGCACAGGTACCTCCTGCTTAGTAACCGTGTCACAGTAACGTCAGCTGGTACTCGGTTGTGACATTGCCTCTTTTCCTTCTGCTACCCGTCCGGGGTCCAGTACCGTCAAGTGGTTCTCCCCAGTGCTTTTGGCCTAGGTGCCTCCATCTCCGTATCCGAGTTCCAGCAACGTCTGCTGGTCCTTGGTAGTGCTTTGGAGCACAGGTACCTCCTGCTTAGTAACCGTGTCACAGTAACGTCAGCTGGTACTCGGTTGTGACATTGCCTCTTTTCCTTCTGCTACCCGTCCGGGTTCCAGCACAGTCAGCTGGTCCTCGTTACTTCCATTGTCTCTTGCTCCATCTGATACCCATCAGGGTTCCAGTAACGTCAGCTGTTTCTCGGAAATTAGACGACCTTAAAGACCACCCAGAAGAAGATGACGACAACAAGGACGACGAGCATGAAGCCAACCAGCCTGAACACCATCACAAAGAAAAAATAAAAGATTACCCAGAAGAAGATCACCAACAGGACAAAGAAGGTTAAGACAAACTACAAGATACAGAACAAGAGACAGAAGAACAATAAGCAAAAGATCAAAAAGCAGAAGAACATGAAGTATAAGACCAAAATGAAGAGCAAAATATATGCTCTAAATTCTAAGCAGAAGACTAAGCAGTGTATGGGGGTGAGTCCGTTCCTCCTCGTGGTGCCCCTGGAAAATGTCTGCTGCTGCTGCAGGCTAAACTGAACACCGACAAATACTGTTGTAATTTAAATCTTTTGTGACAGCAAGAACGGAAGGATGAACAATTCATACTTTTACAGATTACAAGTACAGGAATCTCTGTCACAAATAAGAATATGATGAAGAAGATGAAGAGGAAGAAGATGAAGAATTTGAATATGAAGAAGATTAATTAGTTTAATAATAACAATATGAGTAATGTAAACAAAAACATGAATAGCAAGAAGTTTAAGAAGAAGATTAAGAAGGTGAAGATGAAGAATAATTTGATGAGAAAGATGATGCTGCTGCTGAAGATTATGAAGGAGAAAGTGTGGCACTGGCAAAAGTTAAAAAGGTGAAGAGCATGGAAGTTGTGAAACATACATATTTGCCAAAATAGAAAAAAGGTTAACAACATTGTCAATTTGTTAGTCAATCCAAACGTATTTCCCAAAAAAAATATATTAATGCTATTCCAATGCATTGGGTTAAACATGTATGCCTTTATTGTCTCCTCAACCTCCCCCAATACATTCTACATTAGTCTTTGTTGTTTTCCTTCATGTACAATTAACCAACAAGGCAAGAATGGGTTTTTTTTAATGTCGATATTTGGTTCCCATAGACTTACATTGGACTTCCGGTATCGGAATCGGATATCGACGATATTTAGTGTTATCGGTGATACCATTTCGATACGATATTTTTAGATATCGAGCAGTATCGCTCAACACTATGGTCAAGTCAGATATTTCCAGATTATGAAGCCCCTGAGCGTGTGGACTCAGCCAGAACACTCCATCATGTCCCAGTTTGTTGTGTCAAAGACCTGCACCCTCAACCTATTGGGAGTGGACCTACTGCAGAAGAAGAAAGCGACCAGTGTTCCAGGAAGATGGGACCATAACACTTTCTTCACCCCTGACCCAAGAAGAAACAGGAACCTCAAACAACCACACTGCAGACCTATCACAGGAGGTGCTGGACATAGTACCAGAATTGCCACTCCATCACCCAGAGTCAAGATGTCTCTGTCCAACTGAAGGTCTAAGTGAACTCGCCTAAGAAGACGGCCTGAGAACTTTGACATTGGCCAGGATATTCAACTCAAGAAGGACCCTACTCGTTTCATGGAATGGCAACACCACATCCGGCTCCAACGCCAGAGGTTCATCTTTTGCAAGCACCAGGAGGTGCCCCCTGCAATCAACCAGTTCACCCAGGCCCTAAACCGGCAAAAGGCCACTCAGCTCTTCAAACTTGTGCACAAATACTGACCTGAGACCATGCTGAGAAAAAAGCAGCCGGTGAAGGAGACGTCCCAACAAGAAGACCCCCTGTAATGTGTGTAGTACAGTTCATATAGCGTCTTGTGCTTGGGTGCGATGAAAACACATGAGACAAAGGTTTGATATAGAAGGTCTTGTATTACTTCATACAAGTTGGCAAAAATAGTCACACAGTTTGCAGACACAGAAGCAGGAGACACAGCAGGCCAGAGTAATCTAAGCTCAGCAATCACTCTCCACAACAGGTTCAGGATCTTCTTCTCTGTTACCGTAAGTCCATGCAAACGTGGTTCTTTCAAAGAGCAGGGTTCCAGAGTCCACAAGTGTTTCAGAGTTCCTCAGTAGAAATAGCTGGAGTACAAGGTCCAAGGCTTCAGGAGTCAGTCACAGGTTCACTGCAGGCTAGATTCAGAAGCACTGATTGCTCAGCTGTGGCTGCTTAAGAAGCAAGAGGGAGAGAATCAGGCGGGAACATGAAAGCTGAAAACTCCATATTGACTGAGGGCAAGATAGCTGCAGCAAGACAGAAAGCAAAATGGCTGACGGAAAAACTGAGTTTCAAGAACATATACAAAGAACCTTACACCCCCTGTGACCAGAGTAGGTGCTAACACAGTGACTGCCTTGGTGGAGATCAAGAAAGCCAGCTGGTCGTCATTTCTCATGATGTGGATCCTAGTAGACGGCTTGTTTTCCCACCAGCTCTGTGCCGGGAGATGGGAGTCCCCGCCGCATAGTGAAGGACAAGGCCAAACTGGGCTGCCTCGCCCATCGGAATCAATTCCAACTTTCCACAGTGAAGAAAAAGAATGTAAACCCCACTGAGTTCAGAATGGTGCAAGGCCTGGAGGCCGTGAAAGAGGCTACGGTATTTGAAACCCCAACAGTGCTGAACCCGCACACTCTGCTCTCAAAAGTCCCAGTCACCGCAACGGTATTCACGGTGATCAAGCTGGCCAGTGCCTTCTTCAGTGTTCCCCTCCACCTGGATGACCTGCCTGCCTTCACGCAACAGTGCAGTGCATATGGACAGTGTTGTCTCAAGGTGCTCAGTACAAGCCCTTCAAGTTTCACCAAGACAATGTCCTCCATCCTCGTCAACTGGATTGCAGAATATGCAGGAGTCACTCTTCTACAACACGTGGATGACCTTCTCTTTTGTGTGGTTGACATCGATACCTGCACAGTCCATTCCCTGTTCCTTGAGGAACAGCAACGCAAGGTCTGGAAGAACAAAGTCCAGCGGTGTCAGAAGCAAGTTACATCCCTGGGACATTGTATTGCCCACCAGACTAAACACCTGTCAAATGACTGGAAGACCACTGTGGAGAAGATGGCTCCCCCAACAACTCCAAAAAATGCTGCAGGCCTTCCTTGGTCTAGTGTCGTGATGCAGAACATGGATCCCTGATGCCTCAGTCCTAATGCAGCCTTGTGCGCTTGCATCAACGCAACCCCTCTCCTTCTATCAGACGCAGCCTTCAACTCATTCAGGAAATTGGAAGAACTCCACAGTCTCAGCGCCAATACCAGGCCTACCTGACTACGAGTAGCCTTTCCGTCTACCTGATGGAAGAAAGAAGGTCATGCTACTGGAGTCCTGACATGGATTCACGGGGGAAAACAGAGACTTTTAGGCTGCCTCTCAGCCCGCTTGGATCCAGTTGCAAGAGGAGCACCCTCCTGCCTGATGGCAGTATGTGCAGCACACACCTTCCTGGACAAGACTGCTGACATCACTCTTGGACAGCCACTGGAAACTCTCACTCCACACGACATCTTGGCAATCCTCAATCAAGCTCAACCAAATAAATCTCCCCACCGCCAGGCATCTTCGCCTCTATCACCTTTGTTCCAGACCTACAGTCCTCATCCCGGCCACTCTACTCCCACTCCCACACAATATGGACTTTTCAGAACAAAAATTTACAGAATTTATCCTCTATTTGGATGGCTCCAGATTTGCAGATGATGAAGTTTCAACACAAGAAGTGCAGTGACCAGCAATCAAGAAATCCTGTGGTCCAGAAGTCTGTCACCTAGCCTGTCAGCCCAGGAAGCAGAACTGATAGCGCTGACGAAGGCCTGCCAGATGGCAGAAGGCAAGACTGCAAACATCTACACCGACTACAGGTGCTCGCATGGCATAGCACACGACTTTGGGCCCATCTGGGCTGCAAGGGACTTCATCACAGCAAGCGGGACAACCCTGAAGCATCATGGAGTCTTCAGGGACCTGCTGGGTGTACTCCAATTTCCAAAATGGTGTCAATTTGAAAAATCAAAGTGCATGGAAAACTGAGAACAGAAGAGGCATGAGACAATAACATGGCGGACATGGCAGCCGAAGAAGAGGCCAAAGGAAGACAACATGGAGAAGTGGGAGAGGTCGTAGAGCCAGACGGCTACTACATGACGACCGAAGACAAGAAACCTGACAAAAAGACGTCCTGGGATCTGCTCAATAAGTTGTAAGACCAAGTTTCAAAAGGAGAAGAAGAGCTGAATGCGAAAAAAGCAACACGTGAAGAAGGAAGGGTATCTACAATGGACTCCAAACCCTGCCTACCACAAAGTATGCACCCTATGGTGGTCCAATGGGCACATGGACCCACACACATAGATCAAAGACACAGATGAATGATCCGATTGGTGCTTACTGGTTCGCTTCAGGGATCTCTACCCTAACAGCCAAATTCACCAGCAGCTGTCTGACCTGCGGCAAATGCAAGCCTGGACGTGTAGAAGAAAGTCCCCCTGACCTTATCTGGCAAGACCACTCTACCAACCTCAGAGGATCCAGATAGACCACATCCAGATATTGCCAAGTGAAGGATTCAAATATGCCATTGTGGTCAAAGAAGTATTTTCAAGATGGACAGAAGCGTTCCCAGTCAGCAAAAGCTACTGCAAAGAAGCTACTTTTGGAAAATAGTGTGCAGATAAGGGGTTCAAGAAGTGATAGAGAGTGATCAGGGACCTGCATTCACAGCAAATCTGACACAAGAGATCTGGTTAGCAGTAGGGTCAGATTTAGGCCTACACATTCCTTACCACCTCCAGAGCAGCGGGAAGGTAGAAAGACTGAACAGAACACTTAAGAATAGGATGCTGAAAATTGCCCAAGAGACACGCAAACCATGGCATGAGACACTCCCAATTGCACTGTTTAGCGTAAGGCACACTCCCAGAGACCCAGAAAAGCTGTCACCATGCGAAATTTTGTTTGGGTCTAGTCCCAAGTTAGGTGCATTCTTCCCTCAGCAGCAGAATATGCAAAATAATATCTTGTTTGCTTATGTAATTGAATTGGTCAAAAACTAATGTCCATTCTCAAGTTTTTCTCTTCACTGTGTAAGGTTTCACTCACTCGGCTGCTTCAGAGGTAAATCAGGAGACACTTTCTTATGCAAAAAGTCCTTAGGTTTATTGCTTCATAAACCACATAGTAACAGGCAATACAAATCTTCAATGTTTCCGCTCCTGCCTGGAGCCTCATTCCTCAGTCACAGAGTCCTCTCTGTAATGTCCCACATGGAAGTCTGTCCACACTGGCAGACTCCCACACACTCTCTCACAGGTGCCAAGCACACTTCTGTTACATAGGTGTAACCCCACCCACCGATGAGGTCAGAATCACATGGTTAGGTCACCTGGTCATGACCTCATCCCAGGTCCTTTACCACAACACACTATTACATACAGGTTTTATCCCGGGTATACAGACACATACCCCTTGGGTGGGTTTGTAGGTGACTGGACCCGCCCAGCTCTCCAAGTCACCTGGAAGCCTCCCAATGTATAGCAAAACTCTCAGCAGTAGATCTGCTGACCAAAACATGCTCAGGCTTCCATCACAGGGCACCCACCTCTGCGATACATAACGTCCATCCATCACATGCCTCCATGCATATCCCGAGGGCCATACACAGTGCCCCCTAGCTGCATCAGGGGTCATTACACCACATACCTCCCCCCTCTGTTCAAACTTGTGGGGTTGAACACTTTTTACCCGACCAGAGATCCTTCTCGGTCGTCTCTGACAGTCAAACCGTCTCTCTAAGTCGGACCCTGCTACTAATCTCTTTGGTAGGCGTCTGTCCTCCGACTCTGTCACATCTGTTGCTGACGCCCCCCTGTCAGACCACCCGCATCCCCAGCGGTCAGTACGCCGTCGCAATTCCCATGCACCCATACGTCCTGTCTGGTCTGAGTCCTTTTCTTTTTGTCTACTACAGGTTCTCCTGCTTAGGTCACTCACTGAGCTAATTGAGGCATTACTACTTCTACCTCTTCCATCAGGCGACCTATTTCCTGTATTAGCTCCAGCTTGAGTACTTGAAGTCTTGAGCGAACCTCTTCGCCTCTCAATCCTACGGTTTGAAGGTGGCGGCCATCTTCTTTCCATTTTTTGTAGGTTTCTGTTGACCTGCTCCCTCTCAAGTCGTAGCTGCTCTACTTCTCTCAGGTATGACACACGATACTCGAGGAGCATCCGGATATTCCCAAGGCTCTCCATGGATCCGACAATGAGGAACGGAACCATCCCGTCTTCACCCACGAGCTGGACTTCGTCATCAGCCGGAATCCTGACTCTCGTCACACCGGACTTATTCACCATCTCCTGCATCATTTTCCCAAGTCTTCCGATGACTTTCTTCACCAGTCCTCTGGGCACTTGAATGATGTCTTCCATTAATCCAAGCTGACTGAGTCTTTCTTGCTTGCTCCAGACGTCGAGTGGCGTCATGATTTCTCAACAGGATTATTTGCTTTGTTCGGAGACAATGTAGGTGCATGTCCCTCAGGATAGCCACTCGCTTCATTGTGACTTCCCTAGTCGACAGTATAACCAACTGCTTCTTCTCTGGCACCCAGTTCACACTACATGCTTCCACCGCTTTTCTAAAGGCCTGATGTACATCCTCACTGGCACAAGCTTCTTGCATGTCTTCGGGTACCTCTATTATACATTTGAAAAGCTATTTCTCCTTTTCCTGCCCATGCGGTTGGACCTCCTCATCCTGAGCATCAGCACAGTTCTCCAAGACCTCAGCATTTCTTGTGTGGCCATCTGTGTGGCACTTCGCTTGCTGTACTTCGTCTCCCGTGGACTTCTGGAGCTGGGCATTAGTCTCCTCCTGTATCTTGAGCATACGGAGAACTTTATCTCGCTCCTCTGCCAAGCCGCGACACTCATCCTCCCTCCTGAGAAGTTCCTGCTGATGCTTCTCCTGGGTCTCTCTGAGCACCTCCATATCTTTCCATAGGGCCTTGTTCATACTATGACACGCGGACAGATGATCTCCGAGCCTAGAGACTTCCCTCTCCAGCTCCTCCATTCTGTGCTCAATTGTCTCTTTATCAAGGACAGTAACCTGACCAGTACCTGACCCTGACTCTTCCTCATCATTTCTCTTCTTAGAGGATGTAGCCTGTCCCGCCTTTCCGCGGCGACTGCGGCGAGAGGAAGATTGGCCATTTTTACTCGGCTCCACTTTACTGCACTCGCTTTCCCTTGCGGTCGAGTCACAGTCTGGACAGGAGTCACTCTCGGGGCCCCTCCCATTACCCTCTAACCGGGTGTCCGTTCTAGAGGTCTTATCTACCACATCGTCATTGGTTCTACTGTCATACATTTCAGAGGACATCATGTCAGTACGTCGGGCAGACGCATCCTTTCCTCCTGTGTCACCGTCTGACTCGTCAGTTTTGGGAGGTGTCACTGTCCCAATGTCTGCCACCCCAACAGTAGAGAGGCCTCCCTCCTGCTGTAGAGGAACTCCCCTGTCCCACAAGTCAGAGAACAGTTTAGAGTCCCGGCCTACAACCACGGGACAAGCTAAGTTTGGAACCAAAACTGCCCTAAGGCTATTACTGCTCCCGACCGTCTCTAAAATCACACAGACCTCTACATATTCTCTAGTGGACCCATGGATGCAGGTGACCTTGATCTTTCTTGCGGTTATAAAGTTATCAAGTGCAGTCCTCACTAGGGTCACCGAGCTTCCTGAATCGACCAGTCCGTGTACCTCCTCCTCACCATTCATTAGCAGGTTACACACACGAAGCCTCTCACCTGGAGGGTAATTCATATGACAAACTGGACATACATAACAATTTTGCCCCGGGCAACAGTTCTCCGGCATCTCCCCTTTAACATTGGGATCCTCCACCCCCTTTTTGCCAACCGCCCCCTTTTGGGACTCCGCCCCCTTTTGGGCCATCATCCCCTTTTGGGTTGCCACCCCTTTTGGGACTCCGCCCCCTTTTGGGCCATCACCCCTCCTTGGGTTATACACCGTGGACTCCCCCACGGCTCTACGAGACCCCAGTTCGCACAGACCCTTATGTCTCTTTGGGCTGGTACTGTTCCTTTAAGAGGTCACCCACTCTGGACCTCTGATGTCCTTCTGGTACCTCACCAGCTCCTGCTGGTACTGCCACCACCCGCCAGCACCTCCGGCTGCCACGCACAAGCCGCTGCTGCCACTGCAGTTCTTGCGGCTGCAAGTCCCTGCACCGCCGACTTTGTGAACCTACTGGTCCACAGTCTGCCGCTTGTCCCCTTCGTGACCCCACGAGTCACAGCCAGCCGCTTGTCCCCTTCATGACCCCACGAGTCACAGCCAGCCGCTTGTCCCCTTCGTGGACTCTGACGAGCCACAGCGTGCACCTTACACGTGTTCCAGAGAAAAAACACCAAGGGAAAAACAGTTTCTCCCTGACACACTGTACCAGAAAGTCACTTTTCCTGGTTGACTTGAGCAAAACTCCTCAACAGAACCGCATGGTGTTCTCCGCACACACATGTGTCCTGTCCAGGCGCCACTCAGGACCCCCGTCCAACACCCCAGCCACCAAGCTCCAAGTCTCACCACGTGCTTCCAGGAATCCGTTCCAACCCCAGGATCTTCCAACACTGATAGACCTTCCAGGAACCTTGCAGGCAGCCCTATTCAGGACACACTCGGCCAGAGATTTGCGGACACCTCCTTTTGAGGTATCATATCAGCATGCTTTTTCCTCCATTTTCAATGACCCCGGTCAACATAACACAGACTCCTGTCTGTCACCACTGTTTAACAGCCTCTTCAGCTACCTCATATCAGAGGCACCACATAAACATGAACACAGTTTATTCGTGACCACTGGTCACACTCACGGTTTTCACAGACCGTCCGTTCCTCCTCTGGTTCCTGATTCCCAGTCCTGGAACATGTGCTCCTTGGGTCGCTGCCCGCATTCTCCACCAATTGTAAGGTTTCACTCACTCGGCTGCTTCAGAGGTAAATCAGGAGACACTTTCTTATGCAAAAAGTCCTTAGGTTTATTGCTTCATAAACTACATAGTAACAGGCAATACAAATCTTCAATGTTTCCGCTCCTGCCTGGAGCCTCATTCCTCAGTCACAGAGTCCTCTCTGTAATGTCCACATGGAAGTCTGTCCACACTGGCAGACTCCCACACACTCTCTCACAGGTGCCAAGCACACTTCTGTTACATAGGTGTGACCCCACCCACCGATGAGGTCAGAATCACATGGTTAGGTCACCTGGTCATGACCTCATCCCAGGTCCTTTACCACAACACACTATTACATACAGGTTTTATCCCGGGTATACAGACACATACCCCTTGGGTGGGTTTGTAGGTGACTGGACCCGCCCAGCTCTCCAAGTCACCTGATAGCCTCCCAATGTATAGCAAAACTCTCAGCAGTAGATCTGCTGACCAAAACATGCTCAGGCTTCCATCACAGGGCCACCCACCTCTGCAATACATAACGTCCATCCATCACATGCCTCCATGCATATCCCGAGGGCCATACACAGTGCCCCCTAGCTTTATCAGGGGTCATTACACCACAACTGCCAGATCCAGACTCAGTGTCTGGTACGCACTCCTTGAAAGCCAGGAGACTGGGTGTTGGTGAAAAAAGTTGGAAAAGAGAACACTCGATCCCAGATTTGATGGTCCTGTCCAAGAGCCCCAGATGACACCAACCTCTGTGAAACTAGAGGGAAAGCCTGCTTGGATCCACGTATCGCATCGCAAGGAAGCTCCTGTACCAGAAGAGACACCTAAGCCATGAATGATGTTGTGGATGCTCTGACTGACCAGACAGATGACCTACCTGATGAAGAATACACACGTTTTTCTGAACATGCAGTTGAATAAAGAGACTATGATTGCAAACACATGAACCCCTGCTAGGGACAGATCTCCTGACCGCCCATTTGCGAAAAGCCTGCATCGATGAGGGGTACATGTGTTAGACATGTGCCAGCCCATCGGCAGCACAAAAGAGTTGCAGCGCTTTGGGACAGGAGCAGGTTTTTAAGGCAAGTGGTATCTAAGGGGGGACTGTCATGGAAATATATATGTATTCCATATATTCAATATATATATATAATATATATATTATTAAAATATATATATATATATATATATATATGCATTTACAGTTAGATAAATCTCACTTGCTAAAAATCCTGTGCTCAGCATATCTATGCAAAAGCTGATGCTAGCTATAATCAGTTGCTTAAGACAACCCTGGCCTACATAAGCCAGGGCCAGAAGACAGAAGGTCTGGATAGATATTTATTATTTTCTTTACTTGTCACGCAGGAAAACTGGGGCAAAGAACAATAAATCTGCCACTTCAGCCCTTTTATCATAATTATCATAATTATCATACTTACACTAAAACAGCCAATAATCTAGCAGCTTTTAATTGTATGTTAAGTGACTAACCAGCCCTTTTTGTAAACGTATAAAACCTTGAATGAATAATAAACTGTTGGTCTTGACGAACTGTTATACTGACACTTCCGTGTGGACAGTCCTCATTTCGTTTGAGCAGCTCAAAAAGACATTTAATCTAAAATTGGGAACAGCAGCAGCAAACACTGCAGGATAGATTTATCCTAATAAAAAAAAAAACACAAGGTGTAGCTGCAGACACAAATGAGGAACCTCAGTGCCGAGCAGAGCGGCCAGCATTAGACTATGACACTGATCCACCGCAGCCTCACCCAGTGTATGCACCAAGCATACAACAGCCCCACACCATGATGTTCCCACCTCCAAACTTCACTGTTGATATGATTTCTGGGGTGATATGCAGTGCCTTTTTGACTCAAAACATGGTGTTTATCATCGCATACAAAGAATTAAATTTTTGTCTCATCTGTCAAGCCTATATTCTCCCAGTATTTCACAGGCTTGTCTAAAGGGCCCGTCTCACATAGCGAGATCGCTACCGAGATCGCTGTTAAACAGCGATCTCAGCAGCGATCTCGCTATTTCTGACACGTACCAGCGATCAGGCCCCTGCTGTGAATCGCTGGTCGTGTCAGAAATGTCAGGACCTTTTTTTGATCGCTGGTTTCCCGCTGACAGGCTCGCATCGCTGCGTGTGACAGGCGAGAGATCAGCGATCCGCTGGTAACCAAGGTACACAGCGGGTTTCCAGGCGCGGGGCTGTGCCTGGAAACCCGACGTGTACCTTGGATACCAGCTCCCTGCATCAGGGCGCTGGTATCCAAGGTACACTGCGGGTAACTAAGCGACATTACCCGCAGTGTCGCTTGTACTGATCGCTGCCTGAGCTGCCTGTTTGGCAGCTCAGCAGCGATAATGTAGCGATACACCAGCGATCCTGATCATTGTCGGGATCGCTGGTGTATCGCTATGTGAGACCCAGCCTTTAATGTTGCTGAACAAACTTTAAACGTTCTTGAGTATGCTTTTTGTTCAACAACGGAGTCTTGCATAGTGAAAGTGCATACAGGCCATGGAGGTTGAGTGCATTACTTATAGTTTATCTGCAGTTTGCAGGTCTTTCTATCACTAACCACATGTGGTCCTTGGCTCTTAGACTTTTCTGATAATATTTTAACTACTCTGTCTGAAATTTTGCTGGGAGTACCAGGTCGTAGCTGGTTTATGATGAAATTATGTTCTTTCCCCTTCCGGATTTTGGACCCAACAGTGCTCACTTGAACCTTCAGAAGTTTAGAAATTCTTCGGTGACCAATGCCATTGGTATTTCATGTCAATAGCACCTTTAGAAATACATTTAATTAGGTAATTAATGACGTGTTCAAGACTTATTTTACCCACTGTATATGATTGGGGTTATAAAGGTACTGACTTACTTACCTATTAACCCCTCTCTGACATTAGACGTACTATCCCGTCCATAAAACCCGTGCCATTCTGACCATGGACGGGATAGTACGTCATAGGCGATTAGCTGCGCTCCCCGAGGGAGCGCAGCTAATCGCCGCCGGGTGTCAGCTGATTATCACAGCTGACACCCGTGACTGTGTGTCAGGAGCGGTCACGGACCGCTCCCGGCACATTAACCCCTTGCACACCGCGATCAAACATGATCGCGGTGTGTACTGGGGGCACAGGGGAGGATCGCGCAGTGTGGGGGCTCCCTGCGCGCCCCCCTGAGACCCTCAGACCAGCGCGATGTGATCGCGCTGCTCTGAGGGCTTCCTCCCTCCCAGGACCCGGATCCAAGATGGCGCTGGGGTCCTGGAGGGAGGCGGCTTCCTCAGTGCCTGCCGAGAGCAGGCACTGAGAAGCCTGCTGCACTGCCTGAGCGATCGCTGGTGTGACAGAGTGCTGTGCACACTGTCACACCAGCGATCTGATGAAATACAGTGATGTCCCACCCTGGGACAAAGTAAAAAAGTAAAAAAAGTAAAAATAAACATGTGTAAAAAAAAATCCAAAAAAAAAAAAAAAAAAAAAAAATATTCCCCAATAAATTCATTACTTATTGTAAATAAAAAAAATAAAACAATAAAAGTACACATATATGGTATCGCCGCGTCCGTAACGACCTTCCCTATAAAAATGTCCCACTAGTTAACCCCTTTTGTGAACCCCTTAAAAAATAAAAAATAAAAACGAAGCAAAAAATCAGTGCTTTATCATCATACCGCTGAACAAAAAGTGGAATAACACGCGATCAAAAAGACGGATATAAATAAACATGGTACCGCTGAAAACGTCATCTTGTCCCGCAAAAAACGAGCCGTCACACAGCATCATCAGCAAAAAAAATAAAAAAGTTATAGCTCGCAGAATAAAGCGATGCAAAAATAATTATTTTTTATATAAAATTGTTTTTATTCTATAAAAGCGCGAAAACATAAAAAAATGATATAAATGAGGTATCGCCATAATCGTACTGACCCGAAGAATAAAACTGCTTTATCAATTTTACCACACGCGGAACAATAAAAACGCCTCACCCAAAAGAAATTCATGAATTGCTGATTTTTGTTCATTCTAACCTCCCAAAAATCGAAATAAAAAGCGATCAAAAAATGTCACGTGCTCAAAAATGGTACCAATAAAAGCGTCACCTCGTCCCACAAAAATTAAGACCTCACATGACTCTGTGGGCCAAAATATGCAAAAATTATAGCTCTCAAAATGTGGCGATGCAAAAAACTACTTTTTGCAATAAAAAGCGTCTTTCTAAGCGTGACAGCTGCCAATCATAAAAACCGCTATAAATAGTAAATCAAACCCCCCTGTTATCACCCCATAGTTAGGGAAAAATAATAAAATAAAAAAAAATGTATTTATTTCCATTTTTCCCATTAGGGTTTAGGGTTAGGGTTTCGGCTAAAGTTTGGGTTAGGGGTTGGCGCAAAAGTTAGGATTATGGTTAGAGTTTGGATTAGGGTTAGTGGTTGGGCTTAAGGGTTGGGAACTCGGGTTAGGGGTGTGTTGGGGTAGGTTGGAGTAAGAATTGGGGGTTTTTCCGCTGTTTAGGCACACAGGGCTCTCAAATGTGACATGGCGTCTGATCCCATTTCCACGCAATTCTGCTTGCAAAAGTCAACGGTGTTCCTTCACTACTGACTCTGCCATGCGTCCAAACAGTAGTTTATCCCCACATATGGGGTATCACGTACACCGGACCACAAGGAGTTATTGTGAAATTTTGTCCTAACCCATTCACTTCTCATATCTCTCCCCACACCCCTATAGGCAACACACATAAACAAACCTGCGGGGAGGAGCAAAAATATTATTTTTGTACTACAAAAAACATAACGAATTTTATTGTTTCTTCTACGACAGCTGTACATAATATAAACTTACTGCTGCTGACAAGCACTTGGCTTATCATAGCGCTCACCACACTCTAAATAACAATTCCCGATTGAGGAGTCATATTTTTCCAAAACATCCCAGGCTGGGTCCTCACAGATGATTTCCACTGATTTAAGAGCGTCCTCAGCGGCTCTCCCAATATTGACACATACGCCCCAGCGACCATTCCATCAAAAAGTCTGCTAATCCAAACGTCACCTGACTTTCCCTTCCCCGTAGCCCTAAGCACTTGCGTCCCATACACGTAAAGTTTATCTCCCCAACCATAACAGTTGCGGCATCAGCGTACTCAAGGAACACCCAAATGGTGACAACACAACCTTTCTTGGCGGGTCCAAATTTCTCCTTCTTACCGTGAGAATAGATAACATATTGTGCTTGGGGGAGAAAAAATATCCACACTCTTCTTTGTAAAAACAAAAAAGATCTTTTCTATTTTTACGGCGCTGCTTGCGTTATAAACTTACTTGCATGAAAGCGCACTTCTCGGCAGGCATCCACAAGTGCTCCCCTCACACACTCCCTGCAGCGGTGACTCTAAGTCTATCTCTTCCTAAAATCACGCGACAGGACTCTAGTTCTATCCCTACACACGCTGAACCAACCTTCGTAGAGGGAGCGTTCAGTAACTGCGCTGATTAGCACCAGTCCAAGCTGGGACTGCTCCAAATGCAACATCACGTGCGACCCACAGAGCCACTTCTACATCCAAACGTCTGCCAAAATACCAAAGCCACGATCTCACGTCCAGCTTCACGACCCATCCGCGCTCCTCATATAAGCGTTATCTCTACTCTCTTACTCCCACAGTATCATAATGAAGGCTACGTATCAAGCGCTGCGTCACCTCAGGAACACACATTTGCGCAGCCCCCGGCACTTCCACCATGTGACTCCCCATACCAAACTCCTCTCATGCTCTACGCTATCTCACCTCGCAATCAATGTAAATATTGGCATCAGTCGTAATACGATAAAATATCATGAGATTCTCTCCAGATACACAACCCGAAAAAAAAACAAAAACAGTGCTGCACTAAATCTAACGTACATATGAACTATGTCTTCAAACTCGCTGTGCGTAAGTGCGTCTAAGACAAACTTCTGTGTGAAGCCAGCTATTCGGGGGTCTTCAATATAAGTGCGATCACCACCGCAACTCTACAGATAAGTTGCTAACCTTGTAAGGACTCCCATATCCTTCTCCAATGAGGACGACTTGCATGCGCGGATGTTCTTTGACCACAATGTTTAAGCGATCAGGATAGGCTACTCTCAAATGCACACATCGCACGACCACCCCAAGAGCCGATGAGCATCAAGGTCTACTGAGACGACACAACACACAGCACACTACTTCCACTTCTCATAGACAAGGTCTTCATCTCTCTCGCTATGCTCTCGTACACACACACTCACTCCCACACACAGTGATGGTCAGACACAATGAGTTAGACAACTGATATATTGTTGGGAAAATAATTATTCGTTGTGGAGCTTAACACTTTTAGTGGTGTGAAAACATTGGGGAAAATCTGTATCATTTAGGGGGCAGCGATTATTTTGAAGGGTGTAGTGAGGTGTTTATCTCTAAAATTTATTTCTTCTTGATGTCTAGTAGCATCCTCAACTTGAACGGACGAGTACGTGAGTCACTAAACACTTTTAGTGTAAAAAATGGGGGTTAAATGTTATATAAAAAAGATAGTTAGTTAAGTGTGGTATGTGTGTTGTAATTTTTGGCGGTGACTGTGTGTTCGTAGGTGGTGGTTCTCTGCGAAGATGGAGTGTCGTTGAGATGTCACACATGGTAGCATCACACAATCTTTAAATAATCTATTGGAGGCGACAGTGAGACAAGATATGTGAAGGTGCGCGGACATGGCTCTTCTTTGCAAGTCTGTCGGAGATTGGACATAGGCATGATCATTGCCACACGATAAACCAGCGGCACAACTTGGAAACAAATTTCTGGGCGGCGATAAACACGTTCACGTTCTTGGGGTGGTGACACATCGGGTGTGTCGATTTAATTGCGCTGGAGATATTGTTATGGGGGTGGAGCGGGTGAATAAAGGAGAGTTTTTCTGTTTTATTGTAAGGGGTTATCTTCTTGATTGTGGTGGGTTTAAAGTGAGGTTTGGTTTGCTCTGCTAGCTGGAGACATGCATGACACACATTAGTGTTCTCTTCTACAAAATAATGTGTAGTTATAATTTGGTGGGATTTTGGTGGAGCACCGTAAGTCCGGATCTTGTTGTTGAGATGTTTAGAGCAATACAACTGCCAGGTTGGTAACAAGGAAGAATTTAGAACATAAAATATGGAAGGAAGAAACATTTAGGTTAGTCGAATCGAAGGGAGAGCTCTCTTTGGGCAAGAGTGGCTCGCGTATGAGGCGAGATCATAATTAGGGAGAGAAATATTGATTATGGTTGCTATATACACACATATCATAACATTTACACAATTGCCAACTTATATAGGGATAGGAGTTGGTGAATCTAATCTAAAGTCTATCTGTGTTGATTACATACCATTGTGTAAATCGACAGAGATGACTGTAAAGAGAGACCAGAGTTGCGAACAAGTGTATGAATGGAGGGGCAAAACTAATAATTTCTTGGTGGACACGTAACAGATGATCTTAGACTCAACAGGAATAGTTGTTGGATACACATAACTTAGTATACATATCTGGTGATTAAGACGATTTGATTATACATGGTGAGAGGTCTAAACACGATGGGAATTTGCTCTATTTTTGTTAAGGTCTTAAACTTATGTAGATACTGGATTAGTGGAGGCTGAGATCGTGAGTAATAAATCATTTAGAAGAGTAGAAGTTTACGGTGCTAGTGATTTCGAAAAGATATGTGTCTCTTGACAATGCGTGCGTTGCGAGTTGAATAAGTGGGAGGTGCGGCTATAACAGCGGGCGACAGACTCACAAATAGAGACTGAGTTTTTTTTGGGGTGGGTGTGTGGGTTTTTGGGGTTTTTTGTGGTTATTTTGTGTGTTGGGTTTTTGTATTGGGGTGTGGGTTTTGGGTGGGGGGTTGTTGGTTTTGGTGGGGGGTGGGTGGGATTTGGGGGTTGGGTTTGGGGTTGGGGGGTTTGTGGGGTTGGTTTTTTGGGGGTTTGGGGGTGTTTTGTGGGGGTGGGGGGGTGTTGTGGTTGGTGTGGGGTGGGGGGTGTTGTTTTTGGGGGTTTTATTTGGGTGACGACAACAGCCCTGGGATTGCAATGTGACCTTCACTAAAAAAAAGGGGCGTCTTCCCCCCTTTTTAAAATTGGAAGGGAATTTTCCTATTTTTTAAACAGCTATAACCCCTTTTCTGCCTCCAATTTTTTTTTTCACTGCTACCGAAAATTTAGCTAAAGGAATGAAAAAAATAGTTTTTTAAATCCCGAAAAACTAGATTTTAGCTGTTCCGCAAATGAAGCAGATTTTTTTTTCCAAAAAAAATTGACACTGCTTTCTATCTGTTTTTTTTGTTCGGGGGGAAAACATGCTAGCTTGCTTTTTAAAAAATTTTCTGGGGGGAAAATTAAACCCATTACCCTTTTAAAAATTTTTTTAAACAAATTTTTTAAAAAAAAAATTTTGTAAAATTTAAAGGCAGATACCCTTTCCCCTTTCTAACAAATTGAAGACTAAATTTTTAAATTAAAATTTCCCGGTAAATGTGATTGTGCCTTTTTGGGGTGAAAAATTGGTAAAAACCTTTGTTTCCTTTTAAACCCCCTTTTCCCCCCCCCCATATTTTATAGAAAAAGCAACTGTATTCAGTGGGGCTTTTGTCCATGGGCATCAACCTCCCTCTATCACTCAAAGGGAAATGCACAGACACCTTTCAAATTAGATGACCAGTTATTCCTATCTGCCCTTTTTACTCCAACCATAAAATGGTGTAACTGGCAAGCTAGGTAGACACCTAGCCCTGGTTTTAAATTTTATAACAATCTAAACTTAGATGGAGGAAAAGGAAAAAGGAAAAAGAAACCATTGATAAGTACCCCCAACAGAACTGGTTTTAAATTCTGAGAAACAAAAGATATTAGAGATTTTGCCAAATCCCTACTAAACACCCGGATCATCAAAAAAAATGAGACATGTTCCTCCGTGAGAAACACCAAAAAACCTTTTTACACTGAGACAATCAAAAAACAACATCCCCTTTTTCCATCGCGAGGCAAAAAAAGGGGGGAACAAAGGAATCCCAAGCACACATTTTTAAAATTTTTTTAATAAAAAAAAAAGTCTGCCCATAAAATTTTTTTTTTTTAAATGTATGGTTACCATTCAATTCTACTTTCCCACATGTGCTTTAACTAAACTGTGCTTGCTTAAAAAAAATTTGGGGAAGGGGGGTTTGGGTAGAGTCCTAGGAGACATTATTTAACCATCTTTTGGGGGCAACTGCAGAACCCCTTCAGTTCGGAAAAAAAAATGGAAAGGAAAATTTTTTAAAACCCCGGGAAATTTTAAATTTTAAAAAAAGTTGATCACCCTTTTCCTTTTACGTATTATGCTGCATGACAGAAATATCCCTTTGGTTTTTTTGTCAATTTTAAAATTACATATCTTTTTTAAAACCTTAAAAACAACCCAAATCTGATGAATTTGGGGGTCCCTAATTTTTTTTTGGAATTTAAAAATTTAAATCCCCTGCAGTTTTTTTGGGGGAAATAGGGTTTTGGGGGCCCCCCCACTATTTTGTTTAAAAAATTTGCCCAAAGGCAAGGTTCCAAAAGGGGGGGAAAATCTAAGGATTTTTTAAAAATTTTTGATTTTTTTGGGGGCCCCCTTGAGGATTGGAGTTGGAAACAGGGTTTTAAAGCATGGCCACAAAAAAGGAATTTTCCCCACACTTAGCGATCGCAAAACGATCAAAAATCGATTTTAATTTGGGTTTAAAAAGGGAAAATGGGACGCAGAAAGGTTTTCTGGGCTAGCGATCTCGCTTATGGGAATACCCTTTACTCTTGACTTTTAAAACCTCTTTTCTTTTGGAAAAAAAAAGTAGATACAGTACATGGGCCAAATTAACGCTTATTCACAAATTTTTAAATCCAAATTTTTGCATATAAGGCAGAAAGCAAAGAGCAAAAATAAAAAACATGGGGGGTAATTTTTTGTCTGAAAAGAATAACAAAAAAGGGGAAAAAAAAATTAGCACCCCGGGGGCTTTTTTCAAACTAAAATTTTAGAGAACGACGATTAAAACGAAATTCCCTTGACCGGCGTAGTATTATGAAACCAAAAGAGGACCCAAAGGCCCCCGAGGGGGAAATACGCTATAAAAAAAAGATAATTTATTTTAAAAATTTTGGTTTTACTCAACTGGTACTAAAGGCTTTGCCCGGAAAGGGGGGATCCCAAATTTTTAGTTTTTTGGGTCCTGAAATTCTCCACAAGCCCCCAAAATTTACCTCATTTTTGTTTTCCCCCTTTTTTATCATTTTTTAAAAGATTGAAAATCTTCCCCTTTTGGTTTACATGGGTACAGTCCCATAGGCCTAAAATTTTTTTTCAAGCTGTATTACGCACAATTCCCCAAGTGAATACATCCCTTTTTTAAAATTTTTTTTTGAAACACACCCTTTTTTATTTTTGAGCCATGCTCTTTTTTCTTATTTTAGAAATTTTGGCCCTTATAAGATGACCCCAGGGGTCCTCAAAACCCAAAATTTTTTGTGATCACAGGGAGCCTCGAACCCAAAAATTTAAAAAGGGGATCTTTTTTTGGGATCCCCCTGTCATTTCATATATGTTTAAGGGGATGGTTTGGGATTGAAAATTTTTTGATAAGCCAAAAAATTTTTCCCCCAAAATTTTTATTAAATGTAAAAATAAATTCACTTTAATTTTTTTTTCTTTTAAAAGCCGGGGGAAAAATTTTTTTAACCCAAAAAACAAAAAACTTTGTGAAAAAAAAAAAAAAGACTAAAACTCCAGCTCACCTCTCCACTGCCCTTTCTGCTTGCTTTTTAAAAAACTGGTCGTCTTTCCCCCCACGCTGCCTTACTCCATTTTATTCAGTATAGGCCCCCAAATTTTTGAACCCCCCCGTGTGCCCGGGTTTTTAAAATCATGTCATGACATTACTCAAACTTATAAATATTTTTGACCCCCAAAGGGCTGATTTTTTCCCGAAATCTTTGGGCCCCCAGAGAAAGTGGGGGAAAATTTCAAATTGTTTAAAAGAAAAGGGGAAAAGAAAAGGGGGCCCCCTTGCGTGGAGTCAGAGAGGTAATTTATAGATGAATATCGGGTTTTTTTTTTCCATTTTCCGGCCCCTTAAAAGGGGTTTCCCCCAAAAAGGTGGCCGTGCAAATTCCCGGGGGTTTTTGTGAATCCCCAAATCAAATGCAAAGTTTTCAAATTCACATGAAATTGCGTATTTCAGGGAAAAATTTTTCTTGAACCCCGCCTTTTAGATTAATCCGCTCATCTCTAGGTTTTTGGGCGGATTCAGAAGGCCATTCTATGTAAAAAATTTTTAAAAACGCATTATAAATATTATTTTTCAACAACACCTTAAAAAGGGACTAAAAAACATTGGGGGGGAAACCTTTAATTTTTGGTTGATGCTTGGATAAAAAATTTTTTTTTTTGTTTTTTAATTTTCCAATTTGGAAAAAATTGTTTTTTCAGAATTTTTTTACTGAATCATTTTATCTACAACACTTTTTTTTTGGAAAAAAAAAGGGAAAAAGTCAAAACTGAATAAATGTAATTTGGGTAAAATTTTCATTTGTATTGATTTTCACAAAATAGAACACAAACCCAGAAAGTCATGGAACTGAAAAAAAAAAAACACTGAGAGTGTCCGTTTTGTTTGGGAAACATGAATCAAATTAACCATAAAAATCTATGGGGCTGTAAAAATATGGGCAACACACAATGGCATCCAGGCAAGCGGTGCGTCAGTTTTTTACGTTCGAGACAGGGGAAGCGTTTCAATTTTGTGAGAAACAACCCGAAAAAATTTTTTAATTTAAGAAAGATTCCTCTGTTTTTTACACAGTTGACCACTCCCCTTCCTACAAGATTCTTTCCTACTTTGGGGTAAAAGACCTCCCCTATCCGGGCCCTCCTCTATTTTCCCAAAACCCCACATTCGCCCCCCCACCCCACACAACTCCTCGCCCCCCCCTCTCCTTTTTGGAGTCCCCCAAGGTCTTTCTAGGACCCCACCTTTTCCCAACTATACACTTCCTGGGCAACCCCCCCCATAAAGTCCCCGGATTCCAGTACCCCCCTTTCCCGATGACTTCAACCCACCTCCGGGCCCCCGACATCCCTTTTCTGAAATCCAGAATCCCGGGTGTCTACACCATACCTCCTTCTTCTCCCCCTTCCTCAAACTCAATGTGGAAAAAATCAAAAATCATAATCTTTCCCCCCCCCCCAAACAGATTTTCCCTTTTCCTCCCCCATCTATCAAAATTTAAAAGACATACCTTTCCCCCGTACCAGTAGCCCCCGCCCCGGATAACCCTTTACTCTGCCCCGTCCTTTAAACCGCACACCAAGCTCTTTCACCTCCTGTCGCCTTCAGCCAAAAATTTTCAAGGGAACCGTCCTTTTTCCCCCCAACCCTCAATCACAAAATGATTGTGCACGCCCTCATCTTTTTCCCGCCTCGACTACTGAAAAACCCCCCTTTTTTCTGGCCTCCCTCTAACACCCCGCACCCCCCATCCACCCCCTTTAAATCTGCTGAAAAGACAATTCACCTCTCCCCGCTACTCCTCCACTTTCCCCTGCAAATCTCTTTACGCCCCATTTCCCCCCGTATCCAGTTCAAATTACTAATTTCTGACCTACCCAAAGGGCCTCTAAAATCTGTCCCCCTCCTTTTATCCTGAACTATCTCCCGATATCTTTTCCCCCCCGTAATCTCCGTTTCCCCCCCCGACATCCCCTTTTTTCCCCCCACACTTACGCTCCTCACCCAACCCCCTCCAAAAAAATTCTCCCCCCAAAACCCCCATCCTCTGGAAATTTTTCCCCAAACGTCCAAAACAAACACATTCGGAAACCTTCAGACGAAAGAAAACCCCAAACTCTTCAGGGAAACCTACAGCCTGCAAAAACCCTGCTACCCCCCCCACCACAAAACCGGGGAAAATTTTTTCAACCAACACCGGAAAGGGGCAACCCCCCCCCCCCACTGTCTCCTGCCTCACAATCCTGTAAATTAACCCGAAAAAAGGGGGGGTCCCCCCCCCCTTATCATCGTCATTTTTGTTTGTTTTCGTAAGTGAACCTTAATTTTTTGGGGAACCCTTCTCATGTACACACCTGGAAAAAAAGGGGCATAGAAATAAAAAAAAAAAATAAAAAAAAAATAAGATGTGCACCATTTTTGGGATTTTTTCAAACCCCCTTTCCCGGTTTTTTGGGGGACAAATACGAGGGAAAAACTGACAAATACGAAAAAAAATTGGGGGGTTTTAAAAAAAGACAAAACTAGGGCCGTTTTTTTAAAAAAATCCAATCTAATGAGGCCCCTTTGATAAATTTTTCAAAAAAATTTGTCATTTGGGGGAAAAGTTTTTTAAAATTGGGGGTTTTCCCCCCTACAGTCGGGACCCCAAAATTTAAAAAAATTCTAAAAGAGTTTTTAATATATCTAAGGGTTAAAAACCTGCGGGGTCTGTTGGCTTTTTTTTCCCCCGGGTTTTTAAAAAAAGTTTCTTTTCTCATGCCCAGCGCATAAGAAAGGGGGGAGGGAAAACCAAAATTTTTGAATTTTTTGGCCCCTTTTTTAAAAAAAAAAAAATGGCTCAAGCACCTGGAG
>JARQOD010000004.1:394796248-394818094 GCA_033576555.1 Oophaga sylvatica
TTTTCAAAAAGAAGCAACAATATCTTGTCAACAAGCTGTAAAAACGTTATTCCTCTTTTCATTTCATTTCATTTTCATGTTTGACCATCCTACAGGATAGACTTACCAACTGCAGTATAGTATTCTTATACAAGACACTGGACAAGTACTGGAAATATTTGTGCGCACCTATATGATATGATCGGGTAGGCAAGGAGATGTCTGTCAGAGTAGAGCCAACAACATCAAGCTGGCAACAGCAATATCGTATAGCACTATAAAACATAGTGTGCATCTATAAGGTATGGGCTGGCATGGTTCTGTAGTGGCAGTAGCAGTATCTGAAGTTGCACAGTATAAAAATATGTTGGGGTAGGCAAGGAGATGTCTGGCAGTGTAAGGCTAGCAACGGAAGCCCTGGAGGAAATATTATAGTACATATGACATAATGGACATCGAGTAGATGCCTGGCTGGATGATGGTCATATGAACTTGCAGCACAGTGTAAAAAACTATAAATAGGTAGGTAAGCTGATGATATGGCTGATCAAATCATTGGCCTTAGTCATAGGTTAAAGTCGACACTGAGTTATGCCTGATTCATTAAGACAAATCTAACGTTTTCCATGATTGTGAGGATAACTGGTCCGCTCTGATAGAACACTGGAGGCTAGACAGGACAGTACGCCTATAGCACACTTTGTCTTTTCTCACCATTGATCCAGTCTGCTGAGCCATAAGCCAATGGGATTGAGTCTTGGGTTATCTGCTAAAAAAGGACACAGTACACTGTTCAGCCAGTGCATCTCTATTGCTCATTATGTTATATATACTGTTGCTGCTGCCTTCAACATTGGCACAGACAGAGAAATGTTGGCTCTGCAGTGAGTTGAGAAGAGTCTTCTTGTCATCAAAAGCTTTGCTATCAGTGAATACAGTTTAGGCTGGAAATATGCCACTTTGGACTACTTTTTGAAAGCTATAAAAAACCATGTACAAGTTTCTCTTCTTTATTCCCCATCGCATTCTTGTGAGTGATTTTTTCCAGGATAAATATGAAGGGAATTGACCTTGTTGATGCCACAGTTTCAAGGAGCTTAAAGAAGTACTTCCATCAAAATAGAAATATATTGCAATCATCGTATTATATAGCAATGTATATTAACAATTGCACATTTTGCCCTTCAACCCAGCTAAAACTGACTGGGTGAATTCTTCTAAGCTCTATGTAGGAACAGGAAGTCAGTTTTCCCTGTATGAGTCATAAGTCACTGCAAAAGTCCCTGGCAGGAGGAGAAGTAGAGCAGCTGGGTCAGGATAAGAGACTTCCTGTTTTTACAAAGTGCAGAGAAAGAGAACAATTAGCTGGGTAGAGAAGCAAAATCAGCAATTGCAAGTACACAGTTATATATCATAGGATGATTGCAATAAATTAGGAAGATAAAAGCTTTGATAGGAGTTCTTCTTTAAGTTGGCAACACCCAACCTTCAACAGGATACAGTTAACCTCTTGGTAGTAGAAATAGACATAAGTTTCTAGTTGCGGAGGCTTCAGCAGCTGCTCAAAACATTCACTCAGTAAGCTGTGAAACTCATATTGGTGGTTAAAATTAATTAGTAAAAGTTAAGCAAAACGTTTAACTTTTTTGTATGCATTTTTTTAAATTCTTCCTTCAATAGCAAAAATTCTGAAATCTTAGAAACCTAAGTTGCTAGGTAGTTCCACGCCAAAAAGGGAACATGCAGCAACAGTCAGCAGTATTGTTATGGCATGTATGGTTGTTAAAGTTGGCTAGTAAATTAGTTATGCAAAACAATAAAGTTTTTTTTTTATATATATATATATATTTTTTTTTTCCTTCTTTGTTTTAAATAACCTCAATTTAAAAAATCTATTGTAGCCAAAAATGCTACATTGCTAGGTAGGTACACTTAGGTTTGTGCTCGGAAAGGAATTTACAGCAACTGCATGCATTATTGTCATGAGGTGTACGTTTGATAATTTTGACAAGGTATGCAATAATTTAAATGTGTCCTTTTAAAAAAAAAAAGACAACTATATTTGGTTGTGCAAATAGAAGTATAAAAATATTTTAAAACATGCATTTAAATTTTGTCAATGTTGAGATTTTTCTTGCTTAAAAAAAATCTTTTACCAATAAATGCAAAAGATAGAACTTATGGTTTGTTTGTCTCACAAGCCAAGAAGCAAACTTTAACAAGAGTTTTGTTCTGTGAGAAAATTAAGCCTGAGGGAACTTAACTTGCCCTCCTTGTGTGTTAAGCATTAAAAAAATCACGCTAAGGTGGTGTACTGAAGTTTGTCAGGGATCAATCAGTTTATGCTAAAACAAAATCTGCAGGTCCTGCACCTCTCTATCACTTGAAGCTGGGTGATATTTTTTGCATACTGAGACAACCAATCCCATATGCTATGTTCTTCAGCGTTGCACTCTGACTTAGGCCTTTCTATCACTATGTATAACGATAAGCTCTAGGCCCCATCCTCCTATCCCTGGGCTGTAAAATCCTAAAATGTCCATTGCTTTTCCAGCATCATTTTTAATAGTGGCTGTGATAATTCAACCTGATTGGCTGAGCTAAATTATATAATGTGATTGTTTCAAGGCATTGAGGGGAGGTTTGCTTGCTCTAAGGATAATAAAATCTTTGGCAATGTCTGAAATGGGGTTGGGTAGAGATGATCTAATTTATTAGAGGGGACTCGTATTCCCCTATTGTGCTCAACTTCATTGACTTGCTTTACTATGTCATGGCTTCTGTCGTGACTAGGCCTCTAACATTTCTTCATCCCATGCGTCTGCTGACGCATGTCACAACATCATGATATGTGCCACAGCAGCATGTCTTGCAGGGAATTATGAGTCTTATTTGGCTAGAAGCCACAGCATAAAGTGAATCAGGCCGAAGAAAATACAAATGCAGAGAGAAGGTGTCAGAAAGAGGCGCAGGTGAATAAACATTGGGCTTTGGAGGCAACAGGATAGTCAAGCGAAGAGGTATTAATTCCTTTTTGTTCATATCCTACGTTTGTTATCCTTTAGGATCTGGATAAACTGCATAGCCTTATAAAGAACATTCAATTCATATTGAATAATTTCAATTTAAATCAAATTTCTCTGATAAATTCACATGATTTGCTGAATTTGAATTTCTGCTGATTCAAAAAATTTCTAGCTCCGGGCAATTTTTGTTTTGAGATTTTCACAATTTAATTTGGAGATTGTTGGAATTGGCTCAGACCTCTGAATTTTATGCTATTCGACTCAAAGTCGACTTGCAGCTGATCAATTATCTCTAGCACTGATAATTTTATGTGTGTGGTAGCAGTAATTCACATTTTTAAATTCTACATGCTTTACAACATACTGTACCCTCAAGTATAATTATTGTTAGTGTTGGAGGAATGTTAAATTTGTTTTAAAATATCAATATATTCCACACTATCCTATATTGACAGCTAAATATAACAAAGCATTTTATTCACTGGTGTCTCATCAATAGATTATTTCCTATTGTTTGCTGCACAAAAAGTACAGAGGCTGAAATTCTCAAATATGGATCCATTTTTACTCCTCCATTGTCTTTTAAGAGTCAAACACCGCTCAATTTTAGGAAATGTGCCTTTTGGATAAAATGGAGTTAACACAAATTTCCCAAGGTTCTATTAACTATCTAAAGCTGTCCATATGTATCAGTGGCACAATTTTTTTTTTTGCTTAATGCTGTTTGAATGTGAAGAGCTCAAAAGTAAAAAGGATTGATGGTCTATAAGGGATTAAGAAGAATGTCTCATTGGGGATCAGATCATCGTGCAATGAAGGCCTGACTAACGATAGTGGGGGATTTTTCCATTAAATTATAAATGCTAATCCTTAGATGTAAGGTCCAGAACAAGCTGGAGATCTATCAATTCTGCTTCACCTACAAAAAAAATATTTTTATAAGAATAACAACAGAAACTGGTTCATTGAAATCAAAGAAACCCGTTCTTGTGAATTTGATATGTTTAGGTCAGCAAAAAGATTTTTTAATAAATGGATGAGCTTATAGAATGCTAACTGGGAGATCAAGAAATGAAAGGAGGTAGCATTTGAATTCAATGACTGAAAAATATCTATTTGTATTATTTGATAAATTTGAAAAAAACAACAACTTTATATTGAAGAGAGATGAACTGGGCTATACCTAGCAGGCGTAAATAGCATGGATAAACTCTAATAAATATTGTATAGCTGAACTTTCAAGAACACAAAGGTCCCTTCTGCAAGGTTAACAGGGAGGTTTTTCTTTTCAAGAGCCTGTTTTATGTACTATAGTTGGAAACATATTAGAAAAATACACCTATTTTGTGATGTTTTTTTGGACACTTATCTAGCTGCTGGTTTCATTCATTGAATTTAAATATTATATTTTTGGCCATTTTGTTTATATTTGGCCATAACATTGTAAATATTGTATAGGTTGTACATTGATCTTTTTGCAGTGTCTAACTGTAATATTTGAAGGGTACCTTTATGTTAAAAGATCAAAGCAATTGATCAGTCTCGCCTGAGAACAAATTCTCCTCCACAGGGGTGATCAGTAGCAGGGGATTGAGCTTGATTCCAGCAAAGGGTTCTCCTTATTTCTAAAACCACAGCTAGATTGATAAATATCAACATTAATTTCAAAAAAGAAAAGAAGAATAAATAATGCAGGATGTTTGGGAGATAGTGATAATATAGCAGCGGGCAATTGTGCTGTTTGTGTGTAGATAATCTGTAGGTGTAAGGTTTACATGTCATAATAAACTAAACAAAATTATCTTTGGTGAAAATTTGTTCCGGACACAGGGGCCTTCATGACCCTTTTGAGAACTGCATGTGGCCTCCAGGCTGCTTGATGCCCATTACTTTTTTTTTTTAAGAAAGGCCAAAATCAATAATCTGTCCTCCCTCCTTCTTATGCCAGCTGGGACATGAGACAGAAACGCTGTTTTAAACCTGTGGAATAAAAGCCAACAGAAGCCGCAGGATTATTCTAACCCTTAGATATATTAAAATAACTCTTATAGAAATATTTTCTAGTTGTGTCCCAGACTGTCATGGAGGAAAACCTCAATTTTAAATCAACATTTTGCCAAATGACAAATTTACTTCTGATAAATACTCTAAAGCCTCATTCAGACATCTGTGATTTTTTAAAAAACGGTCCTAGTTTTGTCAGTGTTTACATCCAATTTTTCAGTATTTCGTCAGTATTTTGCCTCAGTATTTGTAAGCCAAAACCAGGAGTGGTTGAGAAATGCCAAAATGGTGCACATCTTATTTATTTATTATTTATTATTATTTATTTCTATAGCACCATTGATTCCATGGTGCTGTACATGAGAAGGGGTTACATACAAATTACAGGTATCACTTACAGTAAACAAACTAACAATGACAGACTGATACAGAGGGGAGAGGACCCTGCCCTTTCGGGCTTACATTCTACAGGATTGTGAGGCAGGAGACAGTAGGTCGGGGGGTTGCAGCAGTTCCGGTGTTGGTTGAGGCAATATCTCCGGTAGTGGTGAGGAGGTAGCAGGGTCATTGCAGGCTGTAGGCTTTCCTGAAGAGATGGGTTTTCAGGTTCCGTCTGAAGGATCCGAATGTGTTTGATAGTCGGACGTGTTGGGGCAAAGAATTCCAGAGGATGGGGGATATTCGGGAGAAGTCTTGGAGGCGGTTGGGTGAGGAGCGAATAAGTGTGGAGGAGAGAAGGATGTCTTGGGAGGATCGGAGATTACGTGAGGGAAGATATCGGGAGATTAGTTCAGAGATATAAGGAGGAGACAGATTATAGATGGCCTTGTAGGTCAGTATTAGTAATTTGAACTGGATACGCTGAGGGAATGGGAGCCAGTGAAGAGATTTGCAGAGGGGATAAGTGGAGGAGTAGCGAGGAGAGAGGTGAATTAGTCGTGCAGCAGAGTTAAGGATGGACTGGAGAGGTGCGAGGGTGTTAGCAGGGAGGCCAGAGAAAAGGGTGTTGCAGTAGTCGAGGCGGGAGATGATGAGGGCGTGCACAATCATTTTAGTAGATTGAGGGTTGAGGAAAGGACGGATTCTTGAAATATTTTTGAGCTGAAGGCGACAGGAGGTAGAAAGAGCTTGGATGTGCGGTTTGAAGGACAGGGCAGAGTCAAGGGTTACTCCGAGGCAGCGGACTACTGGTACGGGGGAAAGCGTGATGTCGTTAATTGTGATAGATAGGTCAGGTAAGGAAGATCTGTGGGATGGGGGAAAGATTATGAGTTAAGATTTGTCCACATTGAGTTTGAGGAAGAGGGAGGAGAAGAAGGAGGATATGGCTGATAGACACTCCGGGATTCTGGATAGCAGAGAGGTGATGTCTGGGCCAGAGAGGTAGATCTGAATGTCATCGGCGTAAAGGTGGTACTGGAATCCGTGGGACTTTATGAGTTGCCCCAGGCCAAGTGTATAGATTGAGAAGAGTAGGGGTCCTAGAACAGAGCCTTGGGGGACTCCAACAGAGAGAGGGTGGGACGAGGAGGTAGTGTGGGAGTGGGAGACGCTGAATGTGCGGTTGGAAAGGTATGAGGAGATCCAGGATAGGGCGAGGTCTTTGACGCCAAAGTAGGAAAGAATCTGTAGTAGAAGGCAGTGGTCAACTGTGTCAAAAGCAGAGGACATCTTTCTATTATACTTTTCCTCTGATTGTTCTACTCACATAAATTGAAACGCTTCTCCTGTCTACAGAACTGTGAATCACTGACAGCACACGCATTGCACATGGATGCCATCTGTGTGTTGTCCATAATTTTTACAGACCCATAGATTTTTATGGTTAATTTTGATTCATGATTCCAATCAAAAACGGACACATCTCAGTGATTTTTTTTTGCAGTCTCCATAGACTTTCATGGGTTTGTGTTCTATATGTGAAAATCACATACAACATGCTAATTCTATCCAATTACATTTATTCAGTTCTTGACTATTCACTGTTTTCTTCTCAATGAAGAAGTGTTGTAGATAAAATGATTCAGTAAAAAATTCTGAAAATACAACTTTTTCAAATTGGATATTGAAATACAACAAAACATTTTCATTATCCAAGCATCAACACATAATTAGGTTCGTCCAATGTATATTAGTCCCATTTTTAAGGAAGTTGTTGAAAAATAATATTTATAAGATGCGTCTTCAAATTCTTTACATAGAATGGCCTTCTGAACTCCGTCCTGAACTCTAGAGATGAGCGGATTAATCTATGAAGGACAGGGTTCAAGTCGAATTTCCTGAAATACGCAATTTCATGTGAATTTGAACACTTTGCATTTGATTTGCGATTCACAAAAACACCCGAATGCACGGCCACCATTTTGAGGAACCATTTAAGGCCGGCACATGGTAGAAAAAAACGAATATTCATCTCATCACTTACCTCTCTGACTACCACGCAACTCGCTGCCCAGTTTCTTTTCTCTTTCTTTTCACAATTCTGCACTATATTCCCACTCTTCTCTATAGGCAAAGATTTCTGGCAACAATCAGACCTTGCGGGTCACAATATGTTATAAGTTTGACGTAATGTCATGACATGATATTAAAACGGGCACACTGACTGGTTCAGAAATTCTGGCCTATACTGAATAAAATGGAGATAAGGCACGCGATGGCTGAAAGACGACCAGATGGCTATAAGCAAGCAGCAGGGCAGCTGGAGAGGTGAGCATGGGAGTTTTAGTCTTTTGTTTTTGTTTCATCTTAGTTATTTTGCTTTTGGGTTGAAAACATTCCAGAGCATTATAAAGAACAATGAATTAACAGTGAATTTATTTTTACATTATAATCAAAATTTGGGGAAAAATTTGGCTATATCAACAAATTTCAATCCCAAACCATCCGCTTATCAACATCATATGAAATGACATGTTGTATGCAAGTAAAGATGCCTTTTAAACTTATTGGCTTCGAGGCTGCTGTGATCACAAGTATAGTTGGTACTGAGGAGCCATGGGGTCATCTCTATAATGCCAAAATCTAAAATAAGAAAAATCGAGCATGGAACTCAAAAATAAACAATGTGTGCTTCAAGTAAAATATTAAAAGGTGATGTATTCACTTGGAGGAATTGTGCAGTACATACAGTACTTGATATAATTGTAGGCCTATGCGACTGTATCACCTGCTCACCAGAACTGGAAGACTTCTCAATCTGTTAAACTGATAGAAGAGGGAATCAAAAATGCAGGTCAATTGGGTGCTTGTGGAGAATATTCAGGAGCCAAAACTATCAATTCAGATCCTCCATTGCACGCAAAGCCTTACTAGCTACCAGTTTGATGCTGAATCCGATTATGTAAAATAAATTATCATTTTTGATAGCGATATTTCTCCATCAGGGACCATTTGTCCTGCACATTTGTTTCATAATACTACAGTCCGGTCAAGAGGAATTTCGCTTGAATACAGTCGTTCTCTGAATTGTAGTTTGCAAAAGCACCGGACGGTGCTAACTATTTTTTTCCTTTTGTGATTATTACTTTTCAGACAACTAATAGCCACCACTAGTTTTTACTTTAGCTCTTTAGCTTTCTGCCCTTATATGCAATAATAGGAGCTTAAATTTGTGAAATAAGCAGTTAAGTGGCCACATGTACTGTATCTACATTTTCTTGCACAGAGCAAAGAGGTTTAACAGCTCAAGAGTAAAGGGTATGCCACACTAAGCGAGATCGCTAGCGAGATCACTACTGCGTCACCATTTTCACCATTTTAACCGCCAAGTTAAGTCGATATCGTGATCGCTAGTGCGATCGCTAAGTGTGGCAGTGCCTTTACAGTGGCCATGCTTTAAAGCAGTGTTTCTCAACTCCAATCCTCAAGACCCACCAACAGGTCAAATTTTCAAGATATCCTTAGAGTACTCCTGCTTCTGGAACCGTGCACATAGGACAAGTTTTTTAAGCAACTAGTGGGGGCCTCAAGACCGTAATGCCCAATGATCTGCAGGGCATTTCACATGTTAAATATACCAAAAAATATCTAGGTACCCTCTAAATTCATCAGATCTGGCTTGTTCAAGGTTCTTAAAAAGATATGTAATCTCAAGTCTGACTAAAATCCTAAGCATATACTGTCATGCAGCATAACTACAGTAGAAGGAAGGGATGATCAACTATTTTGAAATTCAAACTTGCCTGGTTTGACAAAATTATTCACTGCCATTTTTTATGCCGCGAACTGAAGCTTCTGCAGTTGCCCTAAAAAGATGTGTATAACACTAATGTCTCCTAGGACTCTATCCAATCCCTTCCAATCTCTTTAATGCAAGCACAGTCTTAGTAATGACACACTGATGTCAAAGTAGAATTGAATGGTAACCATCACATTTAAGAACACAATTCACTGACAGACTTTTTTTTTTATTAAAAAATATTTCAACATGTGTGCTCTGGGATGTCCTTTGTTGCCCCTTCTCTTTGCACTCGCGATGGAACAACTGGCATGTTGCATTAGATTGTCCTCAGATGTAATGAGTTTCTGGTGTTTCTCACGAGAGGAACATGTCTCACTTTTTGCTGATGATCAGCTGCTTTATGTAGGGAATATGGCAATATCTCTAATATCAATAATGTTTCTCAGAATTTAATCCAGCTTCTGATTGGGCCTACTTATCAACTGGTACTGTTACCATTTTATCCATTACCTCCATCTAAGTTTCAGATTGTTATAATTGAAATACCAGGGCATAGGTGTACTACCTAGCTTGCACAGTTACACCATTTTCATGGTTGGAGTCAAATGGAGCAGATAGGAATAACTGGTCATCTAATTATGAAAGGTGCTCTGTGGCATTTCCCAATGTGAGTGATAGAGGCAGGTTGATGCCCATGGACATAGCCTCACTGAATACAGTTGCTATGATCTATAAAATATGGATGGGGAAAGGGGTTAATAGGAATCAATGATTGTACCAAATTTACACCAACTTGGCACAATCACATTTTACCAGAATTATATAAACTTTCAGTCTTCAATAGTTAGAAGGAAGAGTATCTGCCTAATTTCACAATTTTTTCATAACAATATGTTTAAAAGTTTTGAACAACGCTAGATGGAGTTTAATTTGCCTCCTAGACATTCTATTAATATGCACAGCCTAGACATGCTCCCTCTGAACAAATAAAACAGACTAGAAAGCAGATGATCATTTTGTTGTGGAAATAATATCTGCTTCATTTGCGGAACAGCTAATATCCTAGTAATACTAGTATTTACAAACTATTCTTGCATTCACATTTAGCTAAATTTTCGGTAGCAGTGAAATCAGAATTGGAGGCAGATATAGGGGTTATAGCTGATAAAGAATAGAATTACATTCTCAAATTAAAGGGGCAGACAGACAGCCTTATTTCTAGTGCAAGGATCACATTGCAATCCTAGGTCTGTCTGTCGGCTCTCATGACCTGAGCATGAATGCTGCAAAGAAATACGTCACGCTGTCATGCTCAGGTCAGGAGAGTTGCCGGGCAAGTCCGTGCACTGTTATGCGATTCTCGCACTAGAAATATGGCTATCTGTCTGTGCCCTAACTCCTAGACTCTGACTGTGTGAGTCTCAATGGCTTTCTACTATCTGCTTCACAGGGTGTATACAACACCTAGCTTGCTTCATAAATGAATCCGCACAAGCTTAAGGAACTGCCACACTAAACGCTCCCGCTAACGATCACGATAACGACGCATACTAATGCGATCGTTATTGTGATCGTTTTAATGTCGCTAGTAGCTGCCAAACTTAACGATCTAGTTACCGACGCATAAGCGTTAGCGATTTCGTTAACGACTTTGGCGGTCATTGCGCTATAAAAAACAGCGCACATCGTTCAAAAAAGGTGCCAGACACAGCGATATAGCGCTCACCAGCGGGACGCCAACGATAAAAATACGTACAAAAAAAGGCTGTACTCAAGCATACTAAAGCATGACAATATGGAATACATGAAATTTAGAATAGCAATATGGCTTTGGAATATAAGGAAAAATTTGAGACGCTTAGTATAAACATTTGGCCAAACATTTTAAAGCCCACCAACCATCGTCAAGGTGGTCTCAATACTGGTGAGTCCCTGACCTAATGTGAACATACCTCTATTAGGCTGATATCTGAATTTCTGGGTGAATATGCACCTCTGTCAGCAATGCCTGCATTTATGGGTAAATTAGGGACCTGGTGTAATTAAAATCACCACCTGGTGGGGGCGGAGTGCTCGGTCAGCAAGCTAACATTCAATAGACAAAAAAACCTGACTGGCACATCCAGACTAATGTGAACTAGGTGCAAACCAAGGGAGCTACCCCATGTAAAACATACAAAAAAAGGCTGCACTCAAGCATACTAAAGCATGACAATATGGAATACATGAAATTTAGAATAGCAATATGGCTTTGGAATATAAGGAAAAATTTGAGACGCTTAGTATAAACATTTGGCCAAACATTTTAAAGCCCACCAACCATCGTCAAGGTGGTCTCAATACTGGTGAGTCCCTGACCTAATGTGAACATACCTCTATTAGGCTGATATCTGAATTTCTGGGTGAATATGCACCTCTGTCAGCAATGCCTGCATTTATGGGTAAAGTAGGGACCTGGTGTAATTAAAATCACCACCTGGTGGGGGCGGAGTGCTCGGTCAGCAAGCTAACATTCAATAGACAAAAAAACCTGACTGGCACATCCAGACTAATGTGAACTAGGTGCAAACCAAGGGAAGCTACCCCCATGTAAAACATACAAAAAAAGGCTGCACTCAAGCATACTAAAGCATGACAATATGGAATACATGAAATTTAGAATAGCAATATGGCTTTGGAATATAAGGAAAAATTTGAGACGCTTAGTATAAACATTTGGCCAAACATTTTAAAGCCCACCAACCATCGTCAAGGTGGTCTCAATACTGGTGAGTCCCTGACCTAATGTGAACATACCTCTATTAGGCTGATATCTGAATTTCTGGGTGAATATGCACCTCTGTCAGCAATGCCTGCATTTATGGGTAAAGTAGGGACCTGGTGTAATTAAAATCACCACCTGGTGGGGGCGGAGTGCTCGGTCAGCAAGCTAACATTCAATAGACAAAAAAACCTGACTGGCACATCCAGACTAATGTGAACTAGGTGCAAACCAAGGGAAGCTACCCCCATGTAAAACATACAAAAAAAGGCTGCACTCAAGCATACTAAAGCATGACAATATGGAATACATGAAATTTAGAATAGCAATATGGCTTTGGAATATAAGGAAAAATTTGAGACGCTTAGTATAAACATTTGGCCAAACATTTTAAAGCCCACCAACCATCGTCAAGGTGGTCTCAATACTGGTGAGTCCCTGACCTAATGTGAACATACCTCTATTAGGCTGATATCTGAATTTCTGGGTGAATATGCACCTCTGTCAGCAATGCCTGCATTTATGGGTAAAGTAGGGACCTGGTGTAATTAAAATCACCACCTGGTGGGGGCGGAGTGCTCGGTCAGCAAGCTAACATTCAATAGACAAAAAAACCTGACTGGCACATCCAGACTAATGTGAACTAGGTGCAAACCAAGGGAAGCTACCCCCATGTAAAACATACAAAAAAGGCTGCACTCAAGCATACTAAAGCATGACAATATGGAATACATGAAATTTAGAATAGCAATATGGCTTTGGAATATAAGGAAAAATTTGAGACGCTTAGTATAAACATTTGGCCAAACATTTTAAAGCCCACCAACCATCGTCAAGGTGGTCTCAATACTGGTGAGTCCTGACCTATGTAAATACTCTTTAGCTGATATCTGATTCTGGTGAATATGCACCTCTGTCAGCAATGCCGCATTTTGGGAAAGTAGGGACCTGGTGTAATTAAATCACCACTGTGGGGCGGAGTGCTCGTCAGCAAGCTAACATTCAATAGACAAAAAACCTGACGCACATCCAACTATGTGACTAGGTGCAAACCAAGGGAAGCTACCCCATGTAAACATACAATAAAGGCTGCACGTCTAAGCATACTAATAGCATGACATATGGAATACATAAAGTTTAGAATGATATGGACTTTGAATATTAGAAAATTTGAACAGTTTAGTATAAACATTTGGCCTAAAATTTTAAAGCCACCTAACATCGTCAGGGGTGCTCGAAAAAAGTACGGTCCAGACGCTAGTGACATACTTGAGATACAGCGGTCTCACGTCGTTGCTACATGCCACCAACATGTCACTAAGGATGCTAAATAGTGACTTTTGCGATTGTTAGCTTCATGTTATGTGACATACCATTATTCATCCAAAAGCTATATGATGTAATGTATTTACATTATTGTTCAATTAGTGACTTTCAAGAATATACTTAAATGTCACTGAGATCGAAGTCCCGCTTCAATCTATATTCCTTGTATCCTATGTTTAGGCCTATAAACTACTGGTATCTCACTTGGTTCTACTAATATGCTTGCCAATGCAAAGAAGCTAACTGTGCACTGCATTTGCTCCATTACATGTACAAAACCAAACTGTTGCAGCAGTATAGGTATGACATTTATGGTTGTCAAATTTGACAAGTAAAATACAGTGCTAGAATAAGTCATGCACACCAACAGTGCCTTAAAAAAGTGATGACTAAATGGAATAGCCACAGAAATGTTTGCAGCAAATTTGCCATATGCAAATTTACACTTGGTTACAATTAATGGACCATGCATCTTGTCATAAACTCTTACCACCTCAAATTATTTATATGAATGTGTAGCCCTTTAAAACATAACCCAGTCATTTCATTGATGACCCGAAACACTGATCAGCAGTGAGAAATTGAGTTTTGAGGTACTGTATACAAGTGTTTCAAACTGCATTGCGATGTAAACAATGCACTTCCAGCTCTTCAGCCTCACAAAATATTCCTTTCTATGCCACCCCCCTCTGGCTGATTGACACGTTATAGGCTCTGGTATACAGGCAAAGACCAGCCATTCGACCAGAGCATGGTGGTACAATGCAAAGAATAAAGCATGAGATTATGGACTGGAGGTGAATCATCACTAATGCACTAATGCATCCTAATGCACGTCCAGATATATGTATACAGAACTTCAAAGTGTGATTCCTCATTGGGTGGTTCAGTACTGTGTTTAGTCCTTTTAATAGGTAAGTAAGTCAGTACCTTTATAACCCCAATCATATAAGTGGGTAAAATAAGTCTTGAACACGTCATTAATTACCTAATTAAATGTATTTCTAAAGGTGCTATTGACATGAAATACCAATGGCATTGGTCACCGAAGAATTTCTAAACTTCTGAAGGTTCAAGTGAGCACTGTTGGGTCCAAAATCCGGAAGGGGAAAGAACATAATTTCATCATAAACCAGCTACGACCTGGTACTCCCAGCAAAATTTCAGACAGAGTAGTTAAAATATTATCAGAAAAGTCTAAGAGCCAAGGACCACATGTGGTTAGTGATAGAAAGACCTGCAAACTGCAGATAAACTATAAGTAATGCACTCAACCTCCATGGCCTGTATGCACTTTCACTATGCAAGACTCCGTTGTTGAACAAAAAGCATACTCAAGAACGTTTAAAGTTTGTTCAGCAACATTAAAGGCTGGGTCTCACATAGCGATACACCAGCGATCCCGACAATGATCAGGATCGCTGGTGTATCGCTACATTATCGCTGCTGAGCTGCCAAACAGGCAGCTCAGGCAGCGATCAGTACAAGCGACACTGCGGGTAATGTCGCTTAGTTACCCGCAGTGTACCTTGGATACCAGCGCCCTGATGCAGGGAGCTGGTATCCAAGGTACACGTCGGGTTTCCAGGCACAGCCCCGCGCCTGGAAACCCGCTGTGTACCTTGGTTACCAGCGGATCGCTGATCTCTCGCCTGTCACACGCAGCGATGCGAGCCTGTCAGCGGGAAACCAGCGATCAAAAAAAGGTCCTGACATTTCTGACACGACCAGCGATTCACAGCAGGGGCCTGATCGCTGGTACGTGTCAGAAATAGCGAGATCGCTGCTGAGATCGTGTTTAACAGCGATCTCGGTAGCGATCTCGCTATGTGAGACGGGCCCTTTAGACAAGCCTGTGAAATACTGGGAGAATATAGGTTGACAGATGAGACAAAAATTTAATTCTTTGTATGCGATGATAAACACCATGTTTTGAGTCAAAAAGGCACTGCATATCACCCCAGAAATCATATCAACAGTGAAGTTTGGAGGTGGGAACATCATGGTGTGGGCTGTTGTATGCTTGGTGCATTACACTGGGTGAGGCTGCGGTGGATCAGTGTCATAGTCTAATGCTGGCCGCTCTGCTCGGCACTGAGGTTCCTCATTTGTGTCTGCAGCTACACCTTGTGTTTTTTTTTTATTAGGATAAATCTATCCTGCAGTGTTTGCTGCTGCTGTTCCCAATTTTAGATTAAATGTCTTTTTGAGCTGCTCAAACGAAATGAGGACTGTCCACACGGAAGTGTCAGTATAACAGTTCGTCAAGACCAACAGTTTATTATTCATTCAAGGTTTTATACGTTACAAAAAGGGTCTGGTTAGTCACTTAACATACAATTAAAAGCTGCTAGATTATTGGCTGTTTTTAGTGTAAGTATGATAATTATGATAATTATGATAAAGGGACTGAAGTGGCAGATTTATTGTTCTTTGCCCAGTTTTTCCTGCGTGACAAGTAAAGAAAATAATAAATATCTATCCAGACCTTCTGTCTTCTGGCCCTGGCTTATGTAGGCCAGGGTTGTATTAAGCAAACTGATTATAGCTAGCATCAGCTTTTGCATAGATATGCTGAGCACAGGATTTTTAGCAAGTGATGGATTTATCTAACGTAAATGCTATATATATATATATATAATTATATTTGAATATATGGAATACATATATATTTCCATGACAGTCCCCCCTTTAGATACCACTTGCCTTAAAAACCTGCTCCTGTCCCAAAGCGCTGCAACTCTTTTGTGCTGCCGATGGGCTGGCACATGTCTAACACATGTACCCCTCATCGATGCAGGCTTTTCGCAAATGGGCGGTCAGGAGATCTGTCCTAGCAGGGGTTCATGTGTTTGCAATCTAGTCTCTTTATTCAACTGCATGTTCAAAAAACGTGTGTATTTTTTCATCAGGAAGGTTCATCTGTCTGGTCACCCAGACCCATCCACAAAAATCATTCAGGGGCTTAGGTGTCCTTCGGGGTACCGAGCTTTCCTTGCGGCGATACGTGGATCCAAGCAGGCTTTCCCTCTATTTCACAGAGGTTGGTGTCATCGGGGCTCTTGGACAGGACCATCAAATCTGGGATCGAGTGTTTTCTTTTCCAACTTTTTTCACCAAAAAACCCAGTCCCCTGGCTTTAAAGGAGTGCGTACCAGACCCCCTGAGTTGGACGGCAGTTGTGGTGTAAATGACCCCTGATAAAGTAGGGGGCCTGTGTATGGCCCTGGAAATGCATGGGGGCAGTGAATGGATGGAGGGTTTTGTTGCAGAGGTGGGGCCCTTTTGATGGGAACCTGGCATGTTTTGGTCCAGCAGATTAACTGCTGAGAGTTGCTATATTTGGGAGGCAAATCAAGTTGACTTGGAGGGGCCTGGGGTCCAGTCACCAACAAACCCACCCAGGGGTAGTGTCTTTATACCCGGGATAAAACCGAAATGTAATAGTGGGGTTTGTGGTAAAGGACCTGGGTAAAGGTCATGACCAGGTGACCAAACCCATTGATTCTGACCTCATGGGTGGGTGGGGTCACACCTATGTAACAGAAGTGTGCTTGGCACCTGTGGGGAGTGTGGTGGAGTCTGCCATGTGGACAGACTTCCATGTGGACATTCAGAGAGGACCTGTGACTGAGGAATAAGGCTCCAGGCAGGAGCGGAAACATTTGAAAAATTGTATTGCCTGTTACAATGTATTTTTATAAGCAATAAACCAAAAGGACTTTTTGCATAAAAAAGTGTCCCTGATTTACCTCTAAAAGCAGCCGATGAGGTGAAACCTTAAAATTGGGGAGAATGCGGGCAGCGCCCCCAGGAGCACATTTTTCCAGGACTGGGAATCGGGAACCGAGGAGGAACGGACGGCCCTGGGGAAAAACCGTGAGTGTGACCAGTGGCACGAAAAACTGTGTTCATGTTTATGTGGTGCCCTCTGAAATGATTTTCTGAAGAGGCGTTAACAGTGGTGAAAAGACAGGAGTCTGTGTTATGTTGACCGGGGGTTCATTGGAAAAGGGGAGGAAAAAGCATGCTGATATGATACCTCAAAAGGAGGTTCCGCAAATTTTCTGGCCGAGTGTGTCCCTGAAAGGCCTGCCTGCAAGGTCCTGGAAGGTTATCAGTGTTGGAAGACCTGGGGTTGGATCGGATTCCTGGAAGCACGGGTGAGACTTGGAGTTGGTTTGGCTGGGGGTTGGACGGGGGTCCTGAGTGGCGCCTGGACAGGACCCATGTGTGTGGGAGAAAAACCATGGGTTCGTTGAGGGGTTTTGCTCGAGTCAACCAAAAAGTGACTTTCTGGTACAGTGTGTCAGGGGGGAAACTGTTTTTCCCTTGGTTTTTTTCTCTGGAACACTTGTAAGGTGCACGCTGGGCCTCGCAGAGTCCCACAAGGGGGGCAACGGCGGCTGGACTCGTGGGGTCAGAAGGGGAAAAAGCGGCTGGCTGTACTCGTGGGGTCACGAAGGGGACAAGCGGCCCCGACTTGGGGCCAGTAGGTTCACAAAGTCGGGGTTTCAGGGAATTGCAGCCGCAAGAACTGCAGGGCCGCAGCGGCTTGTGCGTGGCAGCCGGAGGTGCTGGGGTGGTGGCAGTACCCAGGAGCTGGTGAGGTACCAGAAGGACATCAGAGGTCCCAGAGTGGGTGACCCTAAAGGAAACAGTACCCCGCCCAAAGAACATTAAGGGTCTGTGCGAACGGGGGGCCTCGTAGGGCCCCTGGGGGGCCCCCGGTTTTATAACCCAAGGAGGGGTGAGGCCCAAAAGGGGGCGGGAGTCCCAAAAGGGGGGCAACCCAAAGGGGATGGGGGCCCAAAAGGGGGCGGAGTCCCAAAAGGGGGCGTTTGGCAAAAAAGGGGGGAGGATCCCAATTTTAAAGGGGAGATGCCCGGTGGAACGTTGCCCGGGCAAAATGTTATGTTGTCCCCCCTTTGTCATATGAATAACCCTCCATTTTAAGGCTTCGTTTGGGTAACCGCTAATGAAAGGTGAGGAAGGTCCCCGACTGGTCGATTTTAGGAAGTCGGTACCCTAGTGGGACGCACTTGATAACTTTAAACCCCCAAGAAAGATCAGGTCACCTGCACCATGGGTCCACAGAGAATATGTAGAGGTCTGTTGATTTTGAGACGGTGGGGGCATATAGCCTTAGGGCATTTTGGTTCCAAACTTACTTGTCCCGGTTGTAGGCCGGGACTCAAAACTGCTCTGACTTTGGGACAGGGGAGTTCCTCTACGCAGGAGGGAGCCCTCTCTACTGTTTGGGGGGTGGGCAGACAGGGGCAGTGACACCCCCAAAACTGACGATCAGACGAGACACAGGAGAAAGGGATGCGTCTGCCCGACTACTGACATATGTCCTCTGAAATGTATGACATAAACCAATGACGATTTGGTAGATAAACCCGAACGGGCACCCGGTTAGAGGGAATGGGAGGGGCCCCGAGGGGTTGACTCCGTCCAGACGTGACTCGCCCAGCAAGGGAAAGCGGTGCAGTAAAGTGGGGGGCCCAAATAAAAATGGCCAAAATCCTCTCGCCGCATTTCCCGGGGGGAAAGGGGGGACAGGCTACCCCCCTCAAAGAAAAAAAAGGGAAAAGGGAAGAGTCAGGGAAAAGGTATTTGGGGGGGTTAAAACCCCCCTTTTGGGAAAAAAGAGACAATTGAGCACCAGAATGGAGGAGCGGAGGGGGGAAACTCTGGGGGGGAAAAGATCTTTTTCCCCGCGCCCCCAAGTATAACAAAGGGCCCCTTTTTGGGAAAAAAAGGGGGGTGCTCAGGAGCCCCCGGAGAAGCATCAGCAGGAACTTCAAAGGGGGGGGGGGGAAAATGGGTCCCCCTTTTGGAAGGGCGGAAAAAACCCCAAAAAACCCCCCCCCCCCCCACCGAATGCCAAAATTTGGGGGAAACTAACCCCAGCCCCAAAAGCCCGGGGGGAGACAAAGTACAGCAAGCGAATTTGCACACAGAGGGCCCCCCAAAGGGGAAATGCGGGGGTTTTGGGGAGTTTTTGTGCTAGGGCTCAGGGGGGGGAGGCCCAAAACCGCATGGGCAGGAAAAGGGGAAAAAAATAGCTTTTAAAAAAATTTTAAATAAAAAGAGGAAACCCAAGAAAAAAAAAGAAGTTTTTGCCCGGGTGGGAAAAGTCCCCCCCGGGCCTTTTTAGAAAAAGGGGGGGGGCCCCCCAAATGATTGGTAAAGGGGGGTTTTCCGGGGAAAAAAGAAGCATTTGGTTTAAATTTTTCGACTAGGGGAATTCACAATGAAGCGAGTGGCTATCCGGGGGGGAATCCCCCTTTACATTTTTTCTACGAAACAAAGAAAATAACCCGGGAAAGGGAAATCAGGGGGGGCCACCCCGAGTCTGGGGGGCAACAAAAAGACCCCAGTCGCTTGGTTTTAAGGGAAAAAAAAAAATTTAAATTCCCGGGGGAGGACTGGGAAAAACCCCCGGGGGAAAAGACTTGGGAAAATGATGCAAGGGATGGTGAAAAAGTCCGGGGGGACGAGGGGAAAATTTTGGGTTTTTTTAAAAAAAAGTCCAGCTCGGGGGGAAAAGAGGGATGGGTTTCCGTTCCCTTTTGGGGGGGAACCCATGGAACCCTTGGGAATACCCGGAAAATTGCCCCCTTGGTATCGGTGTCATACCGAAAAAAGAAAAGAGCACAACGCCTTGGGGGGGAGCATGTCAACGAAACCTAAAAAAGGGAAAAAAAATTTTTGGGCCGCCAAAAAAAACCGAGGATTGAGAGGCGAAGAGGTTCCCCTCAAATTCAAGTACCCAAGCTGGAGCTAATACAGGAAATAGGCGCCGATGAAAAGGAGAATTAGAAACCCCCTTAAATTTTTCTCAGTGATTTGACCAAAAAGGGGGGGAAAACCCTGTAGTAGACAAAAAAAACCCCCGGGGACCAACAGCGATGGGTGGGGGGGAAAAATTGCACCGTCGTACTGACCGCTGGGGGAGGTTTTTTGGTTTAAAGGGGGGCGTCAGCCAAACAATGGGGCCGGGGGGGGAGGACAGACGCATACCAAAAAATTTTGAAAAGCAGGGCCCCGACTTAGAGAGACTTTTTTGACTGGGGGGCGGGACCGGAAGGATCGGGGGTCGGGTAAAAAGGTTTCAACCCCACAAGTTTAAACAGAGGGGGGAGGAAGGGGGTTTTAATGACCCCCTGTTTGCAGCCTAGGGGGAAACTGTGAAAGGCCCTCTTTTTAAATGCATGGGGAAAGTAAATGGGGGGGAAAAGTTATGTTCGCCAGGGGGGGTTTTCCCCTGTAAAAGGGAAGCCTGAGGGGGGTTTTTGGGTCACGGGATTACTGCTGAAGATTTTTTTTTACATTGGGAGGCCCAGGTGACTTGGAGGCTGGGGCGGGCCGCCCTAAAAACCCCCCCCCAAGGGGGTATGGCCCTGTATACCCGGGAAAAAAAACCATGAAATGTAATAGTGTGTTGGGGAAAAGGCCCGGGGATGAGGCCCTAAAGGGGGTTTTAAAAAACCCCTTTAAAAATTTTCTGCCCTCATCGGTGGGTGGGGTTACCCCCTTGTAAAAAAAAGTGTGGTGGCACCTGTGAGAGAGGGGGGGGGTTTTTGCCATTGTGGACAGACTTCCTTTTTGGGGTTTTTAAAAGAAAAGGACGGGGGAAAAAAAAAGGAATGGGCCCCAGGAAGGGGGGGAAACAAAAAAAATTTGTATTGCCTGTTACTATGTGGTTTTTTAAGAAAAAAACCTAAGGCCCCTTTTTTCATAAGAAAGTGTCTCCTTTTTTCCTCTGAAGCAGCCGAGTGAGTGAAACCTTACATTTTTAAGAAAATTTTTTAAAAAAGGGACATTATTTTTGCCAAATTTCCCAAAAAAAAAAACCAAAAAAGAAATTTATTTTCCCCTATTCGCTGCTGGGGGAAAAAAACCCCCAAAAATTGGGACTGCCCCAAAAAAAAATTTCGCAGGGGGACAAGGTTTTTTTGGGTCTCTGGGGGGTTGCCTTACGCTAAAATTGCAATTGGGGGGGGGCTAAAGGGCCCCCGGTTTTGGGGGTCTCTTGGGCAATTTTCAGCATCCTATTCTTAAGTGTTTTTGTTCAGTCTTTCTCCCTTTCCCCCCGGGGTTGGGGGGGGAAAAAGGAAAAGTGTTCCTAAATCTGACCCTAAAAGAAAACCCGATCCTTGTTTTCAGATTTGGGTGAAAAAGCGGGGGCCCCCAAAACACTCTCTATCCCTTCTTAAACCCCCCCTTTTTTTTTTCCCTTTTTTAAAAAATAGTTTTTTTTTGGGGAGTTGCTTTTCCCCGACGGGGGAAAGCTTTTGTCCATCTTAAAAAAAATTCTTTGACCCCAAGGGGAAATTTGAAATTTTACTTGGCAATTTTTTGGATGTGGTCTACTGGATCCAAAAAGGGGTTGGGGGAGAGTGGTTTCCCCGATAAGGTCGGGGGGGCTTTCCCTTTTACACGCCGGGTTGCATTTGCCGCGGGTTTTGGGGCAGCTGTGGTAAAATTTGGGTGTTAGGGGGGGGGAAAACCCTGAAGGGAAACCCGTAAGCACCAATCGGTTTATTCATCTGTGTCTT
>JARQOD010000004.1:394818194-394901984 GCA_033576555.1 Oophaga sylvatica
ACTACCTAGCATTTCTTCTTGAATCCATATTTTTCCAGGGTTTAATAAGTGTTGTTCAAATTTTTTTGAAAGTTTATTCATATCAAAGATGTATGATAAATGATAATCAAAAAACTGGCACTGGCAACAGATCAGGAGGTGTGATAGAGAAAACAAACAATACCACAGTAAAAAATGTGGGTAGTGTTGGAATATGTTTGGTGCAATAACTCCATTCCTGTCTATGAATGTTTAGTTTCTAGATTTGTATGCTGTTTATAAAGTTAAAAAAAAACCTCCCAGAGGCTCACACAGGGATTGTATGTCACTGTATTTCCTGTTTTTTCTGTGTCTGTGTATGAGAGCATTAGCAGCTTGCTATAGATTCTGCACAGATAGAGACACACAAATGATTTATTCCTGATCTGTTAAGCTTATCATATATTGTTCCTGATTGTTCCTGAATAAAGAAGCTCTGTTGTCAGACGTTTGGAAAGCATCGTGAATAATCCGCTGCCAACATGTTATGGGCCCAGAGTGACACAGCAACAAAAGCCCAGAGCAAAAGCAACACAGAGCAACAGAGAAGCTGTCCACTAGCAGCAATCCTGTCAAGTTCTCAGTGCCAAGCCTGATTAACCAGAACTACCAGTCCTGGAAATTCAAGGTGAAGATGCTGCTCAAAAGAGAAGGTACGTGGAAATATACTCAGGAACAAGTGCCTCATCCGTTATCAGATAATTGTCTAGAGAAGGATCAGAAAGCACAAAGCACTATCTCCCTCAGTGTAAATGATAATCAGAATGTGCATATATGCAAGTGTGCAACTGCAAAGGAGATGTGGGATGAGTTACAGAAAGTGCATGAAAGATCAAATCTCAGCAATAAGCTTTATGTCATGTGTAGTGTTGAGTATTCCGATACCGCAAGTATCGGGTATCGGCCGATATTCACGGTATCGGAATTCCGATACTGAGTTCCGATACTTTTTCCATATCGTATACCGGAATCGGACGTTCCCATAATGCTATGAGAGGCAGTGTGATTTGATTCAGCCAATGAGGAATCCTAAGAAGTGTGGGCACATCCTGTAATGCTGCGGTCTTGTTAACTAATGGCATGGCTGTGATAGGCTGCTGAAATGATGTCATGAATGCACTATAAAAGGCGCCACCGCCAGTTTGGTTTCACTCTGCTGTGAATTCAGTTAGGGACAGAACGCTGCTCTTTTGACTCTGAGGGACAGTTAGAGACTGCGATTTTGTGTATTGTGCTTTAGGCAGGCTAGTTTACCAACCGCTGTGTAAAGCTTCCTTTTGCCTTGCAGTGCTGTTTTCACAGCTGTGTGCAAGGTCTGTGTGTGAATGCAGGTCCCGCTGAAGTTTGTTCTGCATCCACTGCTGGTTGTACTCTGCTCAGCGTGTGTCACTGCCTCATGCTTTTTTTTTTGTTTAATTGCTGCTATTCAATTCATTTTTACTGATCTCTCTCCTATTAGTGTGCTCGGCATCCATCCGTATCCAATACATTGGTTGCAAACACTATAGGAGTAGATAGCGGAGCCTTTAATTGCTAGTGCACAGTGCTCTGCTCTGTTCACGGCTGTCTGTCAGGTCTCTGTGTGAGTGCAGCTCACGCTGAAGTTTGTTCTGCATCCACTGCTGGTTGTAGTCTGCTCAGCGTGCGTCACTGCCTCATACTTTTTTTTTTGTTTTATTGCTGCTGCTCAATTCATTTTTACTGATCTCTCTCCTATTAGTGTGCTGCGCTTCCATCCGTATCCAATACATTGGTTGCAAACACTATAGGAGTAGATAGCGGAGCCTTTAATTGCTAGTGCACAGTGCTCTGCTCTGTTCACGGCTGTCTGTCAGGTCTCTGTGTGAGTGCAGCTCACGCTGAAGTTTGTTCTGCATCCACTGCTGGTTGTAGTCTGCTCAGCGTGCGTCACTGCCTCATACTTTTTTTTTTTGTTTTATTGCTGCTGCTCAATTCATTTTTACTGATCTCTCCTATTAGTGTGCTGCGCTTCCATCCGTATCCAATACATTGGTTGCAAACACTATAGGAGTAGATAGCGGAGCCTTTCATAGCTAGTGCACAGTTCTCTGCACTGTTCACAGCTGTCTGTCAGGTCTCTGTGTGAGTGCAGCTCAAGCTGAAGTTTGTTCTGCATCCACTGCTGGTTGTAGTCCGCTCAGCGTGTGTCACTGCCTCATACACTGTCCATTTTTCTGTAGTGTTTTTTTTTCCTTAATTTCCCCTGTTAGTGTGCTTCCATCCGTATCCAGCTAGATTGGTTGCAAACACTAGATAGGAGTAGATAGAGGAGCCTTTCGGCTGGTTTTCGGCCTGCAGGACCAGCCAGATTAGTATTACCCTATTTTTTGTAGCCTCATCTATTGCATTGTAGGTTACCATCCTGCATTGTAATAGCTACAAAAAGTTTGTGATACTATCGATTTGTACATCTTTTGTCTCAATCACAATTTTTTTTTTGTGTGCAAAACACAAAAAAGTTAATAAAGTTCACCAAACACTCCACTTGACACTTATTAGGCCACATTAGCTCATATGAAAGTGTAGTCCACACTTAATAAACTTAGTGTTTCTTATACCTGTTAGCAGCTGTTCAGGAATAAGCACACTAAGGCCTTAGTGCTTTTCTGCCTATCTTTATCAATCTACCAAGATGAAGAAGGCAGGGAGTAAGGCACGTGGTCGTCGGCGTGGAGTTTCAGCAGGGAGAGGACGTGGGGATTCTGTGCCTGCTGCGAGCACCAGTGACACAGCATCTCCCAGTTTTCCTCGGGAGCGGTCCTTTATGCGCAGCTTTGTAGGAGCTCGCCGTACCCCCTGCTGCGGGAAGAACATATTGAAGCCGTTGTCGGATGGATGGCAGCTAACACATCGACTTCAATTACTTCCACATCCTTTCAGGACCAGAGCACTAAAGAGCAACCATCTGTCTCTTCACCACCTGCCAAATTGCCCAGGCAGTCAGAGAGCTCTGTACAGGAGCCAGCTCAGTCTCTACTTCTGTTCTCTGAATCTTTTGGCTTGGAAAGAGGGGGCCAGCCAAGCAGCATTCTAGAATGTGAAGAAGAGGGAGTATGCAGTGATGCGCAACTGCTTTGTCTCTCTGAATCTGAAGAGGCGGGTGGGCCAGTGCCTATGGTCAGCACACCTCAGAACGCATCTGATGATGATGAGACTCAGGTGCCAGTTTCTATTGCGCATGGTGCTGGCCAGACGACCCAGGAGAAGCAGGTGTTTGAAGAGGGTAGTGTAGATGATGATGTCCTTGACCCATCATGGCGTGAGGAACAAGAAGGTGGTGGGAGCAGCTCTGAGGAAGAGATTCCCTCAACGGCCCAAACAGGAGGGAGAGGTAGGGGTCAGACTCGGTTGCCTGTAGCCTCCACTTTGGCACCCTTTCGAGCAGTTCTCTTCCAAAACCCAAAACGGGCGCTCCCAGGACTTGCAGTGCGTGGTCCTTTTTTGACACAGTTGCAGATGACATTTGCTTTGTCAAATGCAAGCTGTGTAATCAAAAAGTAAAAAGAGGTAAAAGTGTCAGCAACCTCAATACCACAAATATGTGGAAACATGTGCAGACCAAGCACGTGGTGGAGTAACAAAGACACACTGAAGACGTAGGCCAACCTACAGCACCACCTACCTCTACAGCTCGTGTTGTAGCCTCTTCCTCCAGCTCACACACAGCTGGTTCGGCTTCCTCACAGGATCGCCCTGGAAGAACCTCTGGCACTGGTGTACAGAGACCCAGTGTAATTCCACCCACAGCACCATGCTCCCTTTCATCCTCACACTCCCAGGCCACTCTACAGCCATCGGTAGCACAGGCATCGGAGAAAAGGCGGCCATACTCGGCAAACCATCCCCGAGCACAGGCTCTGAATGCTGGCATTGCAAAACTCCTGTCCCTTGAAATGCTGTCATTCAGGCTGGTGGAGACTGACACCTTCTGTAACTTCATGGCATTGGCAGTCCCACAATACAACGTGCCCAGCCGCTTATATTTCAGCAGGCAAGCCGCCCCTGCCCTGCAAAAGCATGTGGAGGGAAAAATTAAACATGCACTACTAAACGCCGTCAGTAGCAAGGTCCACCTGACCACTGATGCGTGGACCAGTAACCATGGACAGGGATGATACCTTTCCCTCACTGCCCATTGGGTCAATGTTGTGGAGCCGGGTACAGATCTTGAGAGTGGCGCTGTACGTGTTCTGCCAACTCCAAGGATTGCAGGAATCCAGTCTGTACACAATGACTCCTCCTCATACTCCAGCTCCTCAGAATCATCGCTGCAGGAGCCGTCACATGGACCCGTGAACGCTTACCTGTTACGACCGATATGAGCACAGCCGTGGCCAAACGTCAACAGGCCGTCCTGAAATTAATTTCTATGGGGAATCGAAGCCATACAGCGCAGGAGCTCTGGAATGCCATCAAGCAGGAGAGCGACGTGTGGTTTGTGCCAGCGAATCTCCAGCCAGGCTTGGTAGTGTGTGACAATGGCCGAAATCTGGTGGCAGCTCTGGGCCTAGGCAACCTCACTCACATACCATGTCTGGCACATGTGCTCAACATGGTCGTGCAGAGTTTTTTGAGGGACTATCCGGATCTTGATGCACTGCTGCACAAGGTCCGCATAGAGTGCGCTCACTTGCGGCGTTCCAGCATGGCCAGATCGTGCATTGCAGCTCTGCAACCCCGATTCCACCTTCCGGAACATCGCATCATATGTGACCTACCTACCAGGTGGAATTCCACGTTACATATGTTGGAGCGGTTGTGTGAGCAGCAGGCAGCAGTAATGGAGTGCCAGCTGCATCAGGCACAAACAAGTCGCACTTCACGCCGTTCACACTTCACCACCACTAAGTGGGCCTCTATGAAGGACATCTGCCACGTTTTGCGTGCGTTCGATGATGCAGATGATGCACTAGTCAGCATGACTGTCCTCCTTTTCTGCCTGCTTCAAAAAACACTGCAAGCACTAAGGGATGAGGTTTTGGAAGAGGTGGAGGATGAGGAGTCCCAAATGCCATCAGCTTCTGGACCGTCTGCACAACGTGGTTCCTCACAAAGGCCTAGGCAGGGGACACTTTGTGAGGAGGATGAGGAGGAGTCAATGGAGGAGGAAGACATCGCTCCAGAGGAGGGAAGTACACAATGCTCTAGTAGTCAGTATGTAGAGTGAGGGTGGGGTGATGCAGAGCAGGCAGAGATGATGCCTCTTGCAGGGGACAGCGTTTCTTGGCCATTTGGGAGTCTGCAGCACATGGTTGATTTCATGCTGCAGTGCCTGAGAAACGACCGCCGCATCGCACACATTCTCACCACGTCTGATTATTGGGTGTACACCCTCCTAGACCGTCGCTACCGGGACAACTTTCAAAGCCTCATAACACCGTTGAACCGGGAGCGTAAAATGCGGGAGTACCAAGACACACTGGTGCATTCCATCATGTTCTCCATTCCAGCTGAGAGCAGTGCTGCTAGTGCTTTACAAAGCAGCTCTGTGCATCGAGGCAGTGGAGGAAGCTCTGCACCAAGAGGAAGCAGAATCAGCGCCTCTGCACAAGGCAAGACCAGTATGGCCCAAATGTGGCAAAGTTTTGTGTCCCCGCCACAAATGTCTACACCATCACAGATGGCTCCAGTCAGCAGGAGGCAACGTTTCCGTCAGATGGTGACAGACTACATGTCTTGCCCTCTCAGTGTACTCCCAGACGGCTCTTCCCCCTTCAAGTTTTGGGTCTCTAAGCTGGATACATGGCCAGAGCTTAGCCAGTATGCATTGGAGGTGCTGGCTTGCCCTGCTGCTAGTGTATTATCGGAGCGCGTCTTTAGTGTCGCAGGTGGTGTACTAAAAGACCGTTGCATGCGACTATCCTCCGATAACGTTGACCGGATCATTTTTCTGAAAATGAACAAGGCCTGGATCTCACCTGAATCTGCCTGTCCGGTTTCAGATTAAATAATTGGTTGGCAACAGTATCCATGTCTCCTGCTGTGTTCATGTTTCTACCACCTGAACTGTACTCCCTGGGCCCCAACACTGCCAGTTGCTGCTCAGAAGTATTAGTGGGGTTCAGTAATGCCAGCTGTTCCCCTGCTGTGTGTCCGGCAATAAGTCCTGCTACATCCAATTTCAATTTACATCAGATTTGAAACTTGCTCACAGTAGGCCTCAGCATACACCCTCCTTGACCCTGGGCTCCAACACCGCCAGTTGCTGCTCAGAAGTGCTGTATGCACAGAGAAAAACACTCGCTCATGTTTGTGGGGTTCAGTAATGCCAGCTGTTCCCCTGCTGTGTGTCCGGCAGTAAGTCCTGCTCCATCCAATTTCAAATTACATCAGATTTGAAAGTTGCTCACATTAGGCCTCAGCGTACACCCTGACTGACTCTGGGCTCCAACACCACCAGTTGCTGCTCAGAAGTGCTGTATGCACAGAGAAAAACACTCACTCCTGTGTTTGAGCGGTTCAGTAACGCCAGCTGAACCCCTGCTGTGTGTCCGGCAATGAGTCCTGCTCCCTCCTAATTCAACTTATACCAGATATTAAACTTGCTCACACAATGCCTCAGCCTACACCCTCCTTGACCCTGGGCTCCAACACCACCAGTTGCTGCTCAGAAGTGCTGTATGCAGAGAGAAAAACACTCGCTCCTGTGTTTGTGGGATTCAGTAATGCCAGCTGTTCCCCTGCTGTGTGTCTGGCAATAAGTCCTGCTCCATCCAATTTCAATTTACATCAGATTTGAAACTTGCTCACAGTACGCCTCAGCCTACACCCTCCTTGACCCTGGGCTCCAACACTGCCAGTTCCTGCTCAGAAGTGCTGTATGCACAGAGAAAAACACTCGCTCCTGTGTTTGTGGGGCTCAGTAATGCCAGCTGATCCCCTGCTGTGTGTCCGGCAATCTTTCCTGCTCCATCCAATTTCAAGTTATATCAGATTTGAAAGTTGCTCACATTAGGCCTCAGCCTAGACCCTGACTAACCCTGGGCTCCAACACTGCCAGTTGCTGCTCGGAAGTGCCGTCTGCACAGTCAACATATGCTCCTGTGTTATTGGGGTTCAGTAATGTCAGCTGATCCCCAGCTGTGTAGCTGGCAATCTTTCCTGCTCTGTCGACACTCACACAAGTCCACTTTTTAAATTTGCTCCAATTTGTCCTCTGCCTCCACTCTGTTACTACTCTCAACCCTGGACTCCAACACTGCCAGTTGCTGCTCGGAAGTGCCGTCTGCACAGTCAAAACTAGCCCCTGTGTTATTGGGGTTCAGTAATGTCAGCTGATCCCCAGCTGTATAGCTGGCAATCTTTCCTGCTCTGTCCACACTCACACAAGTCCAGATTTTAAACTTGCTCCAATTTGTCCTCTGCCTCCACTCTGTTTCTACTCTCATCCCTGGGCTCCAACACTGCCAGTTGCTGCTCGAAAGTGCCGTCTGTACAGTCAACATATGCTCCTGTGTTATTGGGGTTCAGAAATGTCAGCTGATCCCCAGCTGTGTAGCTGGCATCTTTCCTGCTCTGTCCACACTCACACAAGTCCAGATTTTAAACTTGCTCCAATTTGTCCTCTGCCTCCACTCTGTTTCTACTCTCATCCCTGGGCTCCAACACTGCCAGTTGCTGCTCGGAAGTGCCGTCTGCACAGTCAACACTAGCTCCTGTGTTATTGGGGTTCAGTAATGTCAGCTGATCCCCAGCTGTTTAGCTGGCAATCTTTTCTGCTCTGTCCACACTCACACAAGTCCAGATTTTAAACTTGCTCCAATTTGTCATCTGCTTCCACTCTGTTTCTACTCTCATCCCTGGGCTCCAACACTGCCAGTTGCTGCTCTGAAGTGCCGTCTGCACAGTCAACATATGCCCTATGTTATTGAGGTTCAGTAATGTCAGCTGATCCCCAGCTGTATAGCTGGCAATCTTTCCTGCTCTGTCCACACTCACACAAGTCCAGATTTTAAACTTGCTTCATTTTGTCCTCTGCCTCCACTCTGTTTCTACTCTCATCCCTGGGCTCCAACACTGCCAGTTGCTGCTCTGAAGTACCGTCTGCACAGTCAACACTAGCTCCTGTGTTATTGGGGTTCTGTAATGTCAGCTGATCCCCAGCTGTGTAGCTGGCAATCTTTCCTGCTCTGTCCACACTCACATAAGTCCAGATTTTAAACTTGCTCCATTTTGTCCTCTGCCTCCACTCTGTTTCTGCTCTCATCCCTGGGCTCCAACACTGCCAGTTGCTGCTCGGAAGTGCCGTCTGCACAGTCAACATATGCTCCTGTGTTATTGGGGTTCAGTAATGTCAGCTGATCCCAGCTGTGTAGCTGGCAATCTTTCCTGCTCTGTCCACACTCACACAAGTCCACTTTTTAAATTTGCTCCAATTTGTCATCTTCCTCCACTCTGTTACCACTCTCATCCCTGGGCTCCAACACTGCCAGTTGCTGCTCGGAAGTGCCGTTTGCACAGTCAACATATGCTCCTATGTTATTGAGGTTCAGTAATGTCAGCTGATCCCCAGCTGTGTAGCTGGCAATCTTTCCTGCTCTGTCCACACTCACACAAGTCCAGAGTTTAAACTTGCTCCAATTTGTCCTCTGCCTCCACTCTGTTTCTACTCTCATCCCTGGGCTCCAACACTGCCAGTTGCTGCTCTGAAGTGCCGTCTGCACAGTCAACATATGCTCCTATGTTATTGAGGTTCAGTAATGTCAGCTGATCCCAGCTGTGTAGCTGGCAATCTTTCCTGCTCTGTCCACACTCACACAAGTACACTTTTTAAACTTGCTCCAATTTGTTCTCTGCCTCCACTCTGTTACTACTCTCATCCCTTGGGCTCCAACTTCGCCAGTTGCTGCTCGGAAGTGCCATCTGCACAGTCAACATATGCTCCTGTGTTATTGGGGTTCAGTAAAGTCAGCTGATCCCCAGCTGTGTAGCCAGCAAGTTTTCCTGCTCTGTCCACACTCACACAAGTACAGATTTGAAACTTGTTCCAATTAGGCCTCTGCCTCCACTCTGTTTCTACTCTCATCCCTGGGTTCCAACATCGCCAGTTGCTGCTCAGAAGTGTCTTTGGCACTGGTACTCCCTCCTGCCCAGCCAGGTTACAGCACGCCAGCTGTTTCCGGGTAGTGTCAACGTCACTTTACCTCCAATACGTTGTCCTGTCGTGTTGGGTCGGGTTAGCCGACTCTATGGTGTCTGCAGTTTAGGTGCTTCCTATGTGGGCTGCGGGACATGGAAATAAAGGCTGTTTCCGTAGCGCAAATTGGACAAGAACCCCCTGTAGGACTGTTGGATTCGTAACTGCAGCCGGCTCGCGGCCTTGCAACTTTATTTTTCATGGGTACCTTCTGCTACCCATCCAGATTTCAGTACCGTCAGCTGGTTCTCGGGAGTGCCTTTGTCCTAGGTGCCTCCATCTCGGTATCTGAGTTCCAGCAACGTCTGCTGGTCCTTGGTAGTGCTTTCTAGCACAGGTACCTCCTGCTTAGTAACCGTGTCCCCGTACCATCAGCTGGTCCTCGGTTGTGCCATTGGCTCTGTTCCTTCTGCTGCCCCTCCGGGTTCCAGCACAGTCAGCTGGTCCTCGTTACTCCCATTGGCTCTTGTACCTTCTGCTACCCATCCGGATTCCAGTACCGTCAGCTGGTTCTCGGCAGTGCCTTTGGCCTAGGTGCCTCCATCTCAGTATCCGAGTTCCAGCAACGTCTGCTGGTCCTTGGTAGTGCTTCATAGCACAGGTACCTCCTGCTTAGTAACCGTGTCCCAGTACTGTCAGCTGGTCCGCGGTAGTGCCATTGGCTCTTGTTCCTTCTGCTGCCCCTCCGGGTTCCAGCACAGTCAGCTGGTCCTCGTTACTCCCATTGGCTCTTGTACCTTCTGCTACCCATCCGGATTCCAGTACCGTCAGCTGGTTCTCGGCAGTGCCTTTGGCCTAGGTGCCTCCATCTCGGTATCTGAGTTCCAGCAACGTCTGCTGGTGCTTGGTAGTGCTTTCTAGCACAGGTACCTCGTGCTTAGTAACCGTGTCCCAGTACCGTCAGCTGGTCCTCGGTTGTGCCATTGGCTCTGTTCCTTCTGCTGCCCCTCCGGGTTCCAGCACAGTCTGCTGGTCCTCGTTACTTCCATTGGCTCTTGTACCTTCTGCTACCCATCCGGGTTCCAGTACCGTCAGCTGGTTCTCGGCAGTGCCTTTGGCCTAGGTGCCTCCATCTCAGTATCCGAGTTCCAGCAACGTCTGCTGGTCCTTGGTAGTGCTTCATAGCACAGGTACCTCGTGCTTAGTAACCGTGTCCCAGTACTGTCAGCTGGTCCGCGGTAGTGCCATTGGCTCTTGTTCCTTCTACTACCCATCCGGGTTCCAGGACAGTCTGCTGGTTCTCGGCAGTTGCTCAGCCTTCTTGTACCTTCAGCTACATTTCCAAGTTGAAGATTTTTTAAATGGTTTTTGGTAATCACTCTGGATCTCCCTGACGACGACCCTGAAGACGACGACCCTGAATACCACCCCGAAGAAGACGACGACCCCAATATTGACGACCATGAAGACGACGAGCCTAAACACCACCCCAAAGAAGACCAAAAAGATTACCCAGAAGAAGATGACCAAGAGGACAAAGAACTTGAAGACAACCAACAAGAAACAGAACAAGAGACAGAAGACCAAGAAGCAGAATAACAAAAAGCAGAAGAACATTAAGCATAACACAAAAAATCAGAGCAAAAGATATGCTCTAAATTATAAGCAGAAGACTAAGTAGTGTATGGGGGTGAGTCCGTTCCTCCTCGTGGTGCCCCTGGAAAATGCCTGCTGCTGCAGGCCAAACTGAACGCGGACAAATACTGTTGTAAATCTTTTGTGACAGCAAGAACGGAAGGTGTAATCTTCAAACTTTTAGAGATAACAACTACAGGAATGCCTGTCACAAATAAGAATATGATGAAGAAGATGAATAGGAAGAAGATGAAGAACTAGAATATGAGGAAGAATAATAGTTGAAGAAGAAGAATATGAAGAATGTAAAAAAAAAAGAATAAGAGGAAGAAGGTGAAGAAGAAGAAGATAAATAAGGTGAAGAAGAAGTTGATGAAAAAGATGATGCTGCTGAGGATCATGAAGGAGAAAGTGTGGGAGAAGTAAACAAGAAGGTGAAGAGCATGGAAGTAGTGAAACATACATATGTGCCAAAATAGAAAAAAGGTTAACAACATAGTCAATTTCTTGGTAACTCCGAACGTCTTAAAAAAAAATTATTCCTGCTATTCCATTTGATTGGGCTAAACCTCTATGCCTTTAATGTCTCCTCCACCTCCCCCAATACATTCAACATTATTCTTAGTTGTTTTCCTTCATGTACAATTAACCTACAAGGAAAGAAAGAGTTTATTTTAATTCCGATATTTATGTCCCATTGACTTGCATTGGTTTCCGGTATCGGAATCAGCGATATCCGATACTTTTTGAGTATCGGTCCGACCCAATCCGATCCGATATTTCCCAATATCGGAAATTATCGCTCAACTCTAGTCATGAGAAAGCTGTATCAGTCTAAGCTAAGTGATGAACAGAATATGCAGGACTATATAAGAAACACCCTAGAGATTGTGGAGCGTCTCAGGGGTATTGGAGAAGAAATTAAAGATTTTCATGTTGCTGCACTTCTATTAAGTGGACTTCCAGAGAGTTATGACACACTCCTGACTGCAATAGATGCACGGCCAGATGATGAGCTGACACTAGAATATGTTAAAGGTAAACTTATGGATGAATTCAAGAGAAAAAAGCACGATGTAAGCAGCAGTAATGAATCCAGAGCAGAAACAGCATTAAAGACACAGGATTTCCCTAAATATAAGAGTAATCTAAGAGAAACTCTTGAATGTTTTCTCTGTATAAAGCCCGGCCACCTTAAAGCAGACTGCAGAATTTGGAAAGCAAGAATGAGTCAGTTTAAAAAGCAGAACAGTCATAAAAGGGTTAAAACAGCTGTAAAGGAAGATTCTGCATGTGTTGACACTGCATTTAATGCCAGTACTGACCCATCTGCAAAGCATACATGGTGTATAGATTCTGGTGCAATCAGCCATTTGACAAATAACAAGGATTTCTTCACTGACCTTAATGAAAGCAAGTCAGAAAAGGTCATCTTAGCTAATGGTCAGCATATGACTTTGGAAGGAGTAGGAGATTGCTACCTCCACTGTCCAGTTTCCTCAACACAAAGCAGAAAGATCCCAACAAAGGATGTTCTCTATGTTCCCAGCCTTGAAAGCAATCTTCTGTCAGTAACGTTCACGTAAGAGGGGAATGTAGTTACTTTTAGAGATAACAACTACATCATCTCAAAGAAGGGACACACTCTAGCTGAAGGAAAAATCCAAGATGAACTTTATCAGCTAAATGCAAGAAAGAGTGTACAATGCTAGACAAGATCTGCATAAGAACTGAATCCATGTATGGCACAGACATCTTGGCATAGAGACCCAGAAGCAGTAAGGAAACTAGCTCAACTTCCAAATGGTATTGAAATCAACCAGTGTAGTCAAATGATGAAGTGCACTAGCTGTCTTAAAAGGGAAAATGTCAATAAAATCCTTTCCTATAATTAGCACCACTAGATCTGCACAGACTCTGGATCTGATACATACAGATGTATGTGGTCCAATGAGTGCTCAAACTCCTAGCAAGAAGAGATATTTTCTCACATTTATTGATGACTACTCTAGATATACAGTCGCCTACCTGCTTCACAGTAAGGATGAAGTTCCACAGAAACTTGAAGATCATCTTGCTGTATTGTTTACCAAATTTGGAAGAATGCCAAAAGCCTTGCGTGCAGATAATGGAACAAAATATACAAGTGGTAAGGTGCAAACCATTTTGAAAAATAATGGAATTGTGTTCCAGACTACCATTCTATACAACTCAGAACAAAATGGCTTTGCAGAGTGAAAGAACCGTACTTTCTGCGAAAGTGGAAGAAGTATGTTGTTTGATGAGAATCTACCTACAACATATTGGGGAGAAGTCATCATGACAGCTTGCTATCTTCAAAACAGAGTGCCAGGTAAAGCCACAAATAAAACTCCATATGAGCTATGGAACTGCGAGAAGCCTAGCCTGAAGCACCTCAGGATATTTGGAAGCAAAACATTTCTGTATGTCTCCAAAGAAAAATGTTCTAAGTGGGAATCACATATAAAGCAAGAAGTCCTGGTGGGCCATAGCGAAACTCACAAGGGATACAGAATTCTGCACACAGAGACCAAAACAGTAACAATCAGCAGAAATGTAGTGATTGATGAAAACTCTGTATCACTCAAATTCCTTGAAGTTACACCAGTTATTCAACCTAAGAAGCAAGAACAAGAATCTCAATCACCAAACCCAGACACCAAAAAGGAAAACACTGAAGTGTGGATAAGCTCTGAAACCACTAAGGAAGACAAAGAAAAACCAAGTCAACCTCCAGTCAGGAGATCAGAAAGGCTAAACAAAGGTTTCGTTAGACGCCTTTCTTATATGGTCAGAACACTTCCTGAACAAGAGCCACAGTCATGGCAAGAGATGCAAAAACTGCCTGTCCATTAGAAGCAGAAGTGTATAAATGCTGCTAATGAAGAGATGAGGGCCTTTCACCAACTCCAGATGTCGCACCCCAGGAGTTCGGTTGCCACAGTGACCTTGCCTCCCTCCAGGGGGAGTGATGTCTTGCCTGGAAGGATCCTCTTAACCCCTTCACCCCCAAGGGTGGTTTGCACTTAATGACAGGGCCAATTTTTACAATTCTGACCACTGTCTCTTTATGAGGTTATAACTCTGGAACGCTTCAACGGATCTTCGCGATTCTGAGATTGTTTTCTCGTGACATATTGTACTTCACGTTAGTGGTAAAATTTCTTCGATATACCTTGCGTTTATTTTGAAAAAAACGCAAATATGGCGAAAATTTTGAAAATTTTGCAATATTCAAACTTTGAATTTTTTTTCCCTTAAAACAGAGAGATATGTCACACAAAATAGTTAATAAATAACATGTAAGGTTCTGTGTACATGTTCCTGAAACTCAGTTTTTCCGTCAGCCATTTTACTTTCTGTCTTGCTGCAGCTGTCTTGCCCTCAGTCAATATGGAGTTTCCAGCTTGCATGTTCCCGCCCTGATTCTCTCCCTCTTGCTTCTTAAGCAGCCACAGCTGAGCAATCAGTGCTTCAGAATCAAGCCTGCAGTGTACCTGTGACCTGACTCCTGGAAGCCTTGGACCTTGTACTCCAGTTATTTCCTATTGTGGAACTTTGGAACACTCGTGGACTTTGGAACCTTGCTATTTGATACATCCACGTTTGCATGGACTTATGGTAACAGAAGAAGAGATCCTGAACCTGTTGTGGAGAGTGATTGCTGAGCTTAAGTTACTCTGGCCTGCTGTGTCTCCTGCTTTTGTATCTGCAAACTGTGTGACTATTATTGCCACTTGTATGAAGTAATACAAGACCTTCTATATCAAACCTGTGACTCCTGTGTTTTCATCGCACCCAAGCACAAGACGCTATATGAACTGTACTCCTTACATTACAAGATTCTGAAGCCAAACGTTAGTGTCTGCTGGGTCTGGAAAGGCTGTGTCTGCTGTAACTGTGGATATCAGATGTCCGGTTGTACTTTCTGTGATGACAGTGGTTGTGACTTCTCACAACCATTCCAGGTGAGCAATTCCCTTAAGTTTTTTTGTTTTCTGCAGTGTTACCACAGGTAAACACTATTGTTTTTTTTTCTTTCCTCTTTTGTGTCTGCTGTAACTGTGGATATCAGATGTCCGGTTGAACTTTCTGTGATGATAGTGGTTGTGACTTCTCACAACCATTCCAGGTGAGCAGTTCCCTTAATTTTTTTTTTCTCTCTGCAGTGTTACCACAGGTAAACACTATTGTTTTTTTTCTTCTCCTCTCCTTCCAGTACTCCTGTCTTAAAAGATCTGGAAAATGGAGGCCCGCATAAAGGAACTTTGCGGAGTGACTGATAATATCCTTGCAGATTTGCAGACTATAAAAACCCGTTTTACAAACCTACAGGACCTCACTAATCACAATTTGCAAGTTTTGGACAGACTGCCCAGGATTTGCGAGCCAGGATTGAGGTTCTAGAGGAGCGAGTCCAGGCTCCTGCCGTAGCCCCGAGTTCTGGGATTCCCAAGTTGCCCCCTTTTCGTTTTGGCGGTGAACGTGAGAAATTCAGGGGATTTATTAATCAATGCAATCTTTTTTTTTCTGCACATGCTTCACAATTTCCCACTGAATGATCTAAAGTGCTTACTATAATTATGTTGCTTACCAACAAGGCTTTGATGTGGGCAAACCCTATGATTGAGACTGAGGATGAATGTTTGGATCATCTTGATGCTTTCATTTCAGCCATGGGACAGGTGTTTGATGACCCCAATCGAGGTGCAACAGCTGAAGCAGCCATGTTAGCTTTGCGCCAAGGTAAGCACTCGGTAGCTGAATATGCCTTGGATTTCAGGAGATGGGCCCTTGATACCACCTGGGACAGTTCCGCCAAAAAATCTATTTTTCGAAAAGGGTTATCTCCACTGATTAAGGATGAACTTGCTCGTGCCGACCCTCCCACTGCGTTAGGCGACTTTATTAACTACTGCATCCGTATTGATACTCGTCTGACTGAACGCAGGCAAGAGAGATGGTTCGAAAGTAATCGCACTAACCTTTTCCTACCTTCCTCTCCAGCTAAGGAACCTTTGAGTAGGATCACACGGGAACCTGAACCTGAACCCATGCAGGTAGACTCTTTACAACGACGGGTTAGTGATGCACGCAAGGAACATCGTTTTAAGGAGAATCTATGTTTCTATTGTGGTAAGTCAGGGCACTTCATTATAAACTGCCCCAGCCGTTCTCGTAAGACTACTGCAGCACTCATTCACTGTGAGTGTTGCGAGAGGGGATCTGTCAGGTTCGAGCCTCAGGCTCCAGAGAGATCTGCAGCAACAGATCTTGATTTCTCGGACTTAAACTCTGTTACTTCTGAGGACGTTGACTGTGTAAACGCTGCAATTTTTCAAGTTTCCTCAGCGGTGTCCCAGCTGAGTTGTAAGAAAAACAATTCTCATTGCTTTCTTTCCATCAAACTCTGGGTTGACTCAGCTTGGGTGTCTAGCTCTGCTATGATCGACTCAGGGGCAAGTGGAAATTTTATGGATGTCTCCTTTGCTCTGAAACAGGGATACGTTCAGTGAAGAAGGCTACTCCAGTACAGATGGAAACTGTGGATGGCTCCCTGCTGACCTCTGGACCAGTGGATCAGGAAACAGAGCCTTTGAGGGTTCTTATGGGTAAAGATCATCAAGAGAAACTGTCCTTTATGCTTATCTCTTCTCCCCACTTTCCCATTATTCTAGGGCTACCATGGCTGCAGGCTCAGAATCCTACCATTAACTGGGAGACCAAGGAATTACACTTTCCAGAGAAACAGATGAGTCCAAAAGTTTCAGCTTGCTCTGTTCCTAAAGGAACCATGTCAGTCCCTGAACTACCAGCTGTATACCAGGACTATGTGGGTTTATGTGACAAGAAGAACGCTGACCAGCTTCCCCCTCACCGTCCATATGATTGTCCAATTGAATTATTGCCTGGAGCAGAGATACCTTTTGGTAAGATCTACCCCCTGGCGGGGCCCGAGCTAAAGGCTTTAAAGGATTACATAGATGAAAATCTAGCCAAGGGCTTCATACGCCCCTCTTCATCTCCTGCAGGTGCACCCATCTTCTTTGTAAAGAAGAAAGATGGATCTCTGAGACCCTGCGTAGACTATAGGGAACTCAATAAGGTTACTATTAGAAACTGTTATCCATTGCCTTTAATCCCTGAGTTATTGGAGAGAGTGCGACATGCCAAAATTTTCTCTAAACTAGATCTCCGTGGGGCCTATAACTTAGTCCGTATTAGACCTGGGGATGAATGGAAGACTGCATTCAGGTCACGCTATGGACACTTTGAATATCTAGTTATGCCTTTTGGTCTGAGTACCGCCCCAGCCACTTTCCAACACTTGGTGAATGACATCTTCAGGGATCTCCTAGATACATTCGTGGTGATCTATTTGGATGATATTCTAATTTTTTCTAACTCCACAGAGGAACATCATGGACATGTGAGAATGGTCTTGGAACGTCTAAGACAAAATCATCTTTACATCAAACTTGAAAAGTGTGAATTCCATAGGACCGAAATTCAATTTCTGGGGTATGTACTGTCTACACAAGAATTAGTATGGATGGAAGCAAGACCCAAGCCATCAAGGATTGGCCAAGTCCTAGAAATGTGAAGGAGGTGCAGCGCTTCATCGGGTTTGCCAATTTCTATAGACGTTTCATTAGGAATTTCTCTGAGGTAGTGTCACCTATCACCCAACTTACCCGGAAAGAGTCTAGGTTCTCCTGGACTCCCCAAGCCCAGGAAGCATTTTCCCGTCTAAAAGATAAATTTACCACTGCACCTATCTTAGTACATCCCAACCCCGAACTTGCCTTCATAATAGAGGTGGATGCTTCAGACTGTGCCGTTGGAGCTATACTCTCTCAGAGAACAGGTGAGAAGAATGTCTTGCATCCCTGTGCCTTCTTTTCCCAGCAGTTGTCTTCGGCTGAGAGGAACTACGATGTGGGCAATAGAGAGTTGTTGGCCATTATTGCCGCCTTAAAAGAATGGAGACACCTTCTTCAGGGTGCTGCACAGCAAATAGTCGTCCTGACAGACCATCGTAACCTTGAATTTATCAGGTCGGCTAAGTGCCTGACTCCTCGCCAGGCTCGCTGGAATCTTTTCTTAAACCAATTTAATTTTATCATTTCTTATAGACCAGGATCGCGCAATGGAAAGGCTGATGCACTCTCTAGGATTTATTCAGCAGAGACACGTCCACTTACTCCTCCTAAGACTATTCTTCCTGACTCTAGATTCCTGGGAGTGATTCATAATCAAGACCTACTTAAGGACATCAAGGAAGCATACCATGCGGATTCCTTTTTGGCACAACCCCCAAGGGACGTAAGTCTTGTCTTTAAGAATGTGTGTGTAGGGAATTTCCCTGAAACAGTCAGATTAAGAGTATTGCAACTCATTCACGATTCCAAGATAGCTGGGCATAGAGGAATTCTAAAGACACAGGAATTTCTTTCTCGTTTCTTTTGGTGGCCCACTTGCAGGAAGGATGTTTTAAACTATGTCACTTCATGTGAAGTCTGTGCAAGATGCAAAACACCTCGCTCCTCACCAACTGGTCTGTTGCAACTTCTTCCCACCCCGTCCCGCCCGTGGGGATCCATTTCTATGGACTTCATTGTGGAGTTACCAACCTCTCAAGGGAAGAACACCATTCTAGTGGTGGTTGATCGTTTAACAAAAGCAGCTCATTTTATCCCTTGTGTCGGCTTACCCACTGCAAGACAGACATCAGATTTGATGATTAAAAATGTGTTTCGCTTACATGGAGTACCAGATGAGGTTATTTCGGATCGAGGGGTGCAATTCACTTCAAGGTTTTGGCAAAATTTCTGTGCAGCATTGATGATATAGGAAAGATGTGTATCTTCGTACCGCATCACATCTAATGTGGTGTACCTAATTATATGTACTAAATGTCCAACTGGGGGTCTGTATGTGGGGGAGACCGGGCAAAAACTGAGAACAAGGATGAATTCTCATCGCCACACGATAAGAGAAAAAAGAATGGATTTACCTGTGGCCAAACACTTTTGTATGCCCGGTCATAGCATGACAGATATGGAATTACTTGTATTAAAATCTAACTTCAAATCTGAGAAGGATAGAAAAGTCTGGGAATATAAACTTATGATGACCTTTGACACTCTTAGTGCTGGGATGAATATACCCCAGAGTTTTATGTCGTTCTACAACAATTAAGGAATCTGCCTCCCTGACCTTTTAGGGTCATCACAACACAATACCAGACCCCAATCAGAGGGTAATAAAACCTTCACTCCTTATCTATGAACTGGTCATATTTATGTTCATCCCTCGGCCATAATGACAGTTCTGCTTCATGTCACTTGTCCTACCTATTGCATTTTTTCTGTGCTATTTTGTGTATAAATATGTGATTCTTCAGATGTTGTATTAGTCTATGCCTGATGAAGAGACCTGAGTAGTCTCGAAAGCTTGCAATTTGTTACCATCTTTTCAGTTAGCCATTAAAAGGTATCAACCACTGAGGACTCTCAAGTCTAAATATTTTTCTGTGCAGCATTGGACATTAAAGTGAACCTTTCTTCTGCTTTTCATCCTCAGACTAATGGACAGATGGAACGAACCAATCAGACCCTGGAGCAGTATCTTCGCTGCTTTATCTGCCACCTACAGGATGATTGGGTGGATCTACTTCCACTGGCTGAGTTCTCTTATAACAACTCTCAGAGCACCTCCACTAAGCAGTCTCCTTTTTACTCCAATTTAGGTTATCATCCTAATATTCTTCCTCGATTTCCCATAGAAACGCCTTTGCCAGCAGTGACTGAAAGAATCACGTCTTTACAAAAGAATATGGATCTTCTAAAGGGAAATCTGGAATTGGCTCAGGAAAGGTACAAGAAAGCCGCAGATAAATTTCGTAAACCTGCACCAGCTTTCAAGGTAGGAGACCTGGTCTGGCTGTCAACCAGAAATCTTAAGTTAAGAATTCCATCATCTAAGTTGGGACATAAATACATTGGACCTTATAAAATCAGTAAAATTATAAGTGCTGTCGCTTGTCGTCTTCAACTGCCCAGAACTATGAGAATCCACCCTGTCTTTCATGTATCCCTACTAAAGGCTGCAACACCCAATACGTTTCCTGGACGTTCTTCTCCTTGCCCTGACCCAGTGCTAGTCGATGGTCAGGAAGAATTTGTGGTGGAAAGGATTCTAGATTCCAGGTTGTATAGAAATCAGTTACAATATTTGATTAAATGGCAGGGCTACCCAGTGGAGGACAACTCATGGGAACCAGTCAATAACGTTAATGCTCCTCGCTTGCTCCGTCAGTTTCATCAGAGGTACCCACACAAGCCTGGTCTGAGGTCATCCGGAGGTTGTCCCTAAGGGGGGAGTAATGTAAGGTTCTGTGTACATGTTCCTGAATCTCAGTTTTTCCGTCAGCCATTTTACTTTCTGTCTTGCTGCAGCTGTCTTGCCCTCAGTCAATATGGAGTTTCCAGCTTGCATGTTCCCGCCCTGATTCTCTCCCTCTTGCTTCTTAAGCAGCCACAGCTGAGCAATCAGTGCTTCAGAATCAAGCCTGCAGTGTACCTGTATTTGTAAAGAGACGTATGCACAGCCAATATGAGGGTGCAAGAGTAGGTGCCCAAACCGTAAACAGAAGAAAGAAACTCTGCACTCAACTTAATGCGGTGAACAAAAGGAAGGAATTTTATTGTGATCCAAAGTAAATAGTAGTATACAGGAGGACGTTTCGGTCTATACGACCTTCATCAGCTACTATAATAAAGATAAATGAAATATAATGAAAGTAGTGCTACAAAAATAGGACAAAACTGGAAAACAGGTATATACAGGATGAGAAACATCTTTGAATAACATGATGCCACAATTATCTAGGTGGACAGGCTATAAGGGGATATAAAGTAAAAAGAGACCTAATAGAGGAGGAACATAGGAGGTTTTTTTGTGCATAAGAATATAGGGAACACATACCCCTGTTTATAAAAGTTGATCACCAATGACACATCAGAAAATTCATGAAGATGCTGTGAGAGATAGGAGGGCAAAATGACATCTATTTGTGCTGAAAATTATGCTGATGTGCGGTCAGTGCATAAAGCATGTGAGGGATAATGCCTACCAATAGTCAGCATGAGAAATCTATGCATATCGGGTATAAGTCCAAAATGGTGCAGTACCTGTGCAATTTAGAAAATAAAATAAGTACCGATTGGGGGCTAAATAGTGGTGAAGAAAGAGATACCGTTAAATGGCAAACCTGTGTGGAAAGTTGCGTCAGCTTAAGCGGTCAGAACGCGGTATCCACCGCTCGTTACACGCTAATGGAGGCCGACCACTTCCTGTTAGTTATGGGAAGAACGATAGGAGCACATGACTACGTGCAGCCAATGCGAGACAAGAGGTGTGTCAAGATAAGAGGTGACGTGGGCGGAAGTGCATGGCTGTGCGTTCCACTGACGACAAATGGTGCGTTCCACAGGGTGCTGGGCGGTACTGGTGGATGAGGGAACACAAGGAGGAGTGGCTAAGGACTATGAGGAGTGTCCGTCCTATAGCAGGATAGAAAGTGTCCAACAACACAGTGCTTTGTGCCCAATGGGAGGTCAAATTCAATACAACCGGCTCTGAGATGAAAGAAACATAAAATTAGTGTACATTAATGGATAGAATGCAGTCATAGAAAATATAACAATCGCATGATAGTCACATAATATAGCAGGCATTATTCCAGAATAGATTGAACATACTTAAAGTCATAGTGAGCGGAGTAATATCTTATTCTTAGTATGTGGGTTTATACAAAAGCAAGTAAATCATAGTCCTTATTGAGACCTTTTGGGGTTAATGTGTCTAGTGTATGTATCCAAAAGGCCTCACGCCTTTTCAAAAGTGTGATCCGGTCACCACCTCTCCTGGGATGGGGCACATGTTCGAGAACTTGAAATTTGAGCTGTGCAATGTTATGGCCGTGTGTCACAAAATGGTGGGGAACAGGAAGCAGTAAGTTTTTACACCGTATGGTGGACTTATGTTTTGATATTCGGTCTTTAACCGATTGTGTTGTCTCACCAACATATAGTAACCTGCAAGGACACTTTATGACATAGACAGCATAAGAGGTGTTGCATGTGAAATACCCTCTGATTTCAAAAGACCTACCAGTATATGATGTCGTATTGTATTACCCTTTTGTACATTATTGCATTGAGTGCAACTTAAGCAAGGAAAAGTGCCATGTTTAGTTTGTTGTAGGAAACGTTGTTGTGTCCTACTTTTGGTAGGTCCGATGTCTGCTCTAACAAGGGAGTCTCTGAAATTAGGTGCCCGTCGAAAGCATGGTAAAAAGGAGTTTTGAAACTCCGGAATCTGTGGATGTGCCCTAGAGAGGAGGGGCCAATGTCGGCATATGGACTTATGTATTAGATATGAAAATGGGTGGAAAGAATGCACAAAGGCAACCCTATGGTCTGATTTAGGTAGAGGAAAGGATGTATTAGATGCCGGCGAGTCAAGAACCTGTTGTGGTTTCTTTCATCTCAGAGCCGGTTGTATTGAATTTGACCTCCCATTGGGCACAAAGCACTGTGTTGTTGGACACTTTCTATCCTGCTATAGGACGGACACTCCTCATAGTCCTTAGCCACTCCTCCTTGTGTTCCCTCATCCACCAGTACCGCCCAGCACCCTGTGGAACGCACCATTTGTCGTCAGTGGAACGCACAGCCATGCACTTCCGCCCACGTCACCTCTTATCTTGACACACCTCCTGTCTCGCATTGGCTGCACGTAGTCATGTGCTCCTATCGTTCTTCCCATAACTAACAGGAAGTGGTCGGCCTCCATTAGCGTGTAACGAGCGGTGGATACCGCGTTTTGACCGCTTAAGCTGACGCAACTTTCCACACAGGTTTGCCATTTAACGGTATCTCTTTCTTCACCACTATTTAGCCCCCAATCGGTACTTATTTTATTTTCTAAATTGCACAGGTACTGCACCATTTTGGACTTATACCCGATATGCATAGATTTCTCATGCTGACTACTGGTAGGCATTATCCCTCACATGCTTTATGCACTGACCGCACATCAGCATAATTTTCAGCACAAATAGATGTCATTTTGCCCTCCTATCTCTCACAGCATCTTCATGAATTTTCTGATGTGTCATTGGTGATCAACTTTTACAAACAGGGGTATGTGTTCCCTATATTCTTATGCACAAAAAAACCTCCTATGTTCCTCCTCTACTAGGTCTCTTTTTACTTTATATCCTCTTATAGCCTGTCCACCTAGATAATTGTGGCATCATGTTATTCAAAGATGTTTCTCATCCTGTATATACCTGTTTTCCAGTTTTGTCCTATTTTTGTAGCACTACTTTCATTATATTTCATTTATCTTTATTATAGTAGCTGATGAAGGTCGTATAGACCGAAACGTCCTCCTGTATACTACTATTTACTTTGGATCACAATAAAATTCCTTCCTTTTGTTCACCGCATTAAGTTGAGTGCAGAGTTTCTTTCTTCTGCAGTGTACCTGTGACCTGACTCCTGGAAGCCTTGGACCTTGTACTCCAGTTATTTCCTATTGTGGAACTTTGGAACACTCGTGGACTTTGGAACCTTGCTATTTGATACATCCACGTTTGCATGGACTTATGGTAACAGAGAAGAGATCCTGAACCTGTTGTGGAGAGTGATTGCTGAGCTTAAGTTACTCTGGCCTGCTGTGTCTCCTGCTTTTGTATCTGCAAACTGTGTGACTATTATTGCCACTTGTATGAAGTAATACAAGACCTTCTATATCAAACCTGTGACTCCTGTGTTTTCATCGCACCCAAGCACAAGACGCTATATGAACTGTACTCCTTACATTACATAACATTTCCCACATGTCTACTTTACATCAGCACAATTTTGGAACCAAAATTTTTTTTGTTAGGTAATTATAAGGGTTAAAAGTTGACCAGTGATTTCTCATTTTTACAACAAAATTTACAAAGCCATTTTTTTAGAGACCACCTCACATTTGAAGTCCCTTTGAGGGGTCTATATGGCAGAAAATACCCAAAAGTGACACCATTCTAAAAACTGCACCCCTCAAGGTACTCAAAACCACATTCAAGAAGTTTAATAACCCTTCAGGTACTTCACAGGAGCTGAAACAATGTGGAAGGAAAAAATTAATATTTAACTTTTTAGCCACAAAAATGATCTTTTACAAACGTTTTTTTATTTTCACAAGGGTAAAAGGAGAAAATGGGCAGATAAAGTTGTTGTGCAATTTCTCCTGAGTACGCCAATACCCCATATGTGGGGGAAAACCACTGTTTGGGCACACGGCAGAGCTCGTAAGGGAAGGAGCGCCGTTTGACTTTTTCAAACTAAAATTGGCTGGAATTGAGATTAGACGCCATGTCGCGTTTGGAGAGCCCCTGATATGCCTAAACAGTGGAAACCCCCACACAAGTGACACCATTTTGGAAACTAGACCCCCTAAGGAACTTATCTAGATCTGTTGTGAGCACTTTGAACCCAAAGTGTTTCACAAAAGTTTATAATGCCTGGGTGTGAAAAAAAAAAAAAAATTTTCCACAAAAATGATTTTTTAGTCCCAAATTTTTGATTTTTCCCAAGGAAATTGGACCCCAAAAGTTGTTTTCCAATTTGTCCTGAGTACGCTGATACCCCATATGTGGGGGGGGGAAACTGTTTGGGCGCACGGCAGGGCTTGGAAAGGAAGCAGTAACGTTTTGGAATGCAAACATTGATGGGGGTCATGTTCCATTTGTAGTGCCCCAGATGAGCCTAAACAGTGGAAACACCCCACAAGTGACCCCATTTTGGAAGCTAGACCCCCTAAGGAACTTATCTAGATCTTTGGTGAGCACTTTGAACCCCCAAGTGCTTCACACAAGTTTATAATGCCAGAGCATGAAAATAAAAAATCCTATTTTTTTCCCACAAAAATTATCTCTTAGTCACTAATTTTTTATTTTCCCAAGGGTAACAGGAGAAATTGGACCACAAAATTTGTTGTCCAATTTGTCCTGAGTACGCTGATACCCCATATGTGGGGGGGAACCACTGTTTGGGCGCATGGCAGAGCTCGGAATGGAAGGACCACCATTTGACTTTTTCCAACCACAATTGGCTGGAATTGAGATTGGACGCCATGTTGCATTTGGAGAGCCCCTGCTGTGCCTAAACAGTGGAAACCCCCCACAAGTGCCCCCATTTGGAAACTAGACCCCCTAAGGAACTTATCTAGATCTTTGGTGAGCAATTTGAACCCCAAGTGCTTCACACAAGTTTATAACGTAGAGCCGTAAAATTAAAAAATCATATTTTTTCCACAAAATTGATTTTTTCACCCCAATTTTTATTTTCCCAAGGGTAACAAGACTCCAAAAGTTATTGTGCAATTTGTCCTGAGTGCGCTGATACCCCATATGTGGGAGTAAACCACTGTTTGGGTGCATGGCAGAGTTTGGAAGGGAAGGAGTGCCGTTTGACTTTTTCAACGCAGAATTGGCTGGATGCCATGTCGTGTTTGGAGAGCTCCTGATATGCCTAAACAGTGGAAACCCCCACAAATGACACCATTTTGGAAACTAGACCCTCAAGGAACTTATCTAGATGTGTGGTGAGCACTTTGAACCCCAAAGTGCTTCACAGAAGTTTATAACGTACAGTCGTAAAATAAAAAATCCTTTTTTTTTTATAAAAATGATTTTTTTGCCCTCAATATTTTATTTTCACAAGGGTAACAGGAGAAATTGGACCCCAAAAGTTGTTGTCCAATTTGTCCTGAGTACGCTGATACCCAAAATGTGGGAGTAAACTACTATATGGGCGCACGTCGGGGCTCGGAAGGGAAGTAGTGACGTTTGGATTGCAGACTTTGATGGAATGGTCTGGGGGAGTCATGTCGCATTTGGAGAGCCCCTGATGCGTCTAAACAGTGGAAACCCCCCCACAAGTGACCCCATTTTGGAAAATAGACCCCACAAGGAACTTATCTAGATGTGTGGTGAGCACTTTGAACCCCGAAGTGCTTCACAGAAGTTTATAACGTACAGCCGTAAAAAATAAAAATCCTTTCTTTTTTTTACAAAAATGATTTTTTCGCCCTCAATATTTTATTTTCACAAGGGTAACAGGAGAAATTGGACCCCAAAACTTGTTGTCCAATTTGTCCTGAGTACGCTGATACCCAATATGTGAGAGTAAACTACTGTATGGGCGCACGTCGGGGCTCGGAAGGGAAGTAGTGACGTTTTGGATTGCAGACTTTGATGGAATGGTCTGGGGGAGTCATGTCGCATTTGGAGAGCCCCTGATGCGTCTAAACAGTGGAAACCCCCACAAGTTACCCCATTTTGGAAAATAGACACCACAAGGAACTTATCTAGATGTGTGGTGAGCACTTTGAACCCCGAAGTGCTTCACAGAAGTTTATAACGTACAGCCGTAAAAATAAAAAATCCTATTTTTTTTTACAAAAATGATTTTTTCGCCCCCAATATTTTATTTTCACAAGGGTAACAGGAGAAATTGGACCCCAAAAGTTGATGTCCAATTTGTCCTGAGTATGCTGATACCCAATATGTGGGAGTAAACTACTGTATGGGCGCACGTCGGGGCTCGGAAGGGAAGTAGTGACGTTTTGGATTGCAGACTTTGATGGAATGGTCTGGGGGCGTCATGTCGCATTTGGAGAGCCCCTGATGCGCCTAAACAGTGGAAACCCCCCACAAGTGACCCCATTTTGGAAAATAGACCCCACAAGGAACTTATCTAGAAGTGTGGTGAGCGCTATGAAGCTCCAAGTGCTTCACAGAAGTTTTATAACATACAGCCGTAAAAACAAAAAAAATCATTTTTTTTTTACAAAAATGATTTTGTCGCCCCCAGTTTTTTATTTTTCCAAGGGTAACAGTAGAAATAGGACAAATTGCACAATAACTCTTGTGGTCCAGAGTACGCTGATACCCCATATGCGGGAGTAAACTACTGTTTGGGCGCATGGCAGAGCTCAGAAGTGAAGGAGCACCATTTGACTTTTTCAACGCAGAATTGGCTGGAATTGAGATCAGACGCCATGTCACATTTGGAGAGCCCCTGATGTGCCTAAACAGCGGAAACCCCCCAATTCTAACTCCAACCCTAACCCCAACACACCCCTAACCCTAGTCCCAACCCTAACCACAAATCTAACCCTAACACACCCCTAACCGTAATCCCAACCCTAATCCTAATCCTAACGTTAGCGCCAACCCTAACCCTAACTTTAGCCGCAACCCTAACCCTAACGGGAAAATGGAAATAAATACATTTTTTTAATTTTATTATTTTTCCCTAACTAAGGGGGTGATAAAGGGGGGTTTGATTTACTATTTATAGCGGGTTTTTGTGATTGGCAGCTGTCACGCTAAAAGACGCTTTTTATTGCAAAAAATAGTTTTTTGCATCACCACATTTTGAGAGCTATAATTTTTGCATATTTTGGCCCACAGAGTCATGTGAGGTCTTATTTTTTGCGGGACGAGGGTGACGTTTTTATTGGTACCATTTTTGAGCAGGTGACATTTTTTGATCGCTTTTTATTTCGATTTTTGGGAGGTTAGAATGAACAAAAATCAGCAATTCATGAATTTCTTTTGGGGGAGGGTTTGTACCGTTCCGCGTGTGGTAAAATTGATAAAGCAGTTTTATTCTTCGGGTCAGTACGATTACGGCGATACCTCATTTATATCATTTTTTTTATGTTTTGGCGCTTTTATAGAATGAAAACAATTTTATATAAAAAATTATTATTTTTGCATCGCTTTATTCTGCGAGCTATAACTTTTTTATTTTTTTGCTGATGATGCTGTTTGATGGCTCGTTTTTTGCGGGACAAGATGACGTTTTCAGCGGTACCATGTTTATTTATATGCGTCTTTTTGATCGCGTGTTATTCCACTTTTTGTTCAGCGGTATGATGATAAAGCATTGATTTTTTGCTTAGTTTTCTTTTTTTTTTTTTAAGGGGTTCATTAAAGGGGTTAACTAGTGGGACAGTTTTATAGGGGGGGTCGTTACGGACGCGGCGATACCAAATATGTGTACTTTTATTGTTTTGTTTTTTTTATTTACAGGAAAGAATGAATTTATTGGGGAATATTTTTTTTTTTTTTTATGATTTTTTTTTACCACTTTTTATTTTTATTTTTTTTACTTTTATACTTTGTCCCAGGGTGGGACATCACTGTATTTTAGCAGATCGCTGGTGTGACAGTGTGCACAGCACTCTGTCACACCAGCGATCACTCTGGCACTGCTGCAGGCTTCCCCAGGCCTGCTCTCAGCAGGCACTGAGGAAGCCGCCTCCTGCAGGACCCCGGCGCCATTTGGATCCGGGGACCTGGAGGGAGGACGGACCCTCGGAACAGCGCGACACATCGCGCTGCTCTGAGGGTCTCAGGGGAGCGCGCAGGGAGCCCCCTGCCTGCGCGATCCTCCCCTGTGCCCGGGTACACCGCGATCATGTTTGATCGCGGTGTGCCAGGGGTTAATGTGCCGGGAGCGGTCCGTGACCGCTCCTGACACACAGTCACGGGTGTCAGCTGTGATAATCAGCTGACACCCGGCGGCGATCAGCTGCGTCTCCCCCGGGAGCGCAGCTGATCGCCCATGACGTACTATTCCGTCCATGGGAATAAGGTCCTGGGTCACATGGACGGAATAGTACGTCTGATGGCAGAGAGGGGTTAACAAGTAGTTCCATCATACAACACAGTTCCTGCTCCAGGCCACCAGGGGGAGCCCTAACCGGACTCTGCTCTCTGGTCAGAAGCAGGAAGTTAGTAGTTAGTTAGTGCTTGAGCAGGGTTGAGACAGGTCGTGTGGAGAGGAGCTGGGAGACAGGAGCTACAGCTGAGCTCACCCCCAGACTTGAGCACCAGAGACTAGACCCCGGAGTCCAAGGCTGAGTGGGTGCTAAAGCCCCAGCAGTAGAATCCGGAGGGCAGAAGACCACATGTCCTCTGTCCCCAACTGATACTCGATGACACAGCAGCACGTGGGAGCCAGAGACGCCAGACAGGAGTGATCCCTGAAGCAGGCTACAGCTGCCTGTCATGCGAGTGGAGTTCTACCTAAGTAGCAGAGAGAGGAACTTGAACAGAGTCTACAGCAGCAAGAACTTTAGAGAATAGCGCTAGAAAGGAGGCCTCACAACCTACCTGAATAAGGAGATCTCCAAATTGCTTTCAGGCGGACTGACTCCAGAACCATCTTTAACCTGAGTCCTGGACAGTACCAACACAGCTCAGTAAAAGGTAAAGGAAACTGCACTCTGTTGTGTCTTCTGAATCTTTCCTGTGTCACCTGCCCTGCACCACACTTTCTCACAACTTCTCCTCTAACATCCTAGCTGCCCTAGGACATAGCCCTACTCGAGGAGGGCTTAACCATCTTTGCTGCCCTACCATCATCCCAGAGGTTCTGCATTGCATTGTCGGTCCCCTGACCGAGTACCACTTGTGGCGTCACAAACACTTTATTACAAACTCTTTATTATCCCTTTTCAGCATTCCTCTTTTTATTGGATGCCCAGGGCCACGAACTGGGTCACTGCTGCCGTGACATTGCCCCTTTAAGAAGCGGCCCGGTACCGAGTATCCCCACTGCCCTGGCAGGTGCTCCATAGACATGGGAGTTTACTGAGCTACCACAAAGAAAAAGAAATTGCAAAGCAAGGTGAAATTCTCAACCATCACTTTGAGACTAAGGACCTTGGAAATGTGACATATTATTTGGTAATCCAAATCCAGAGAGAGGAAGATTGGAGTTTTGTTCTCAAAAAAGTTCTAAAATTTCTGCAATACTAAACCAGTATGGAATGTCAGAAGCCAAAGGAGTGTCAACGCCAATGGATCCGTCCTACTTAAAGTTGAAAGTTGAAAGGAGAAGAAGATGTGCTACCCAGCAATGAGAGTTGCAGACAAGCAGTGAGGGCGCTTCTCTACATAGCAAGCACAACTCGTCCGGATATCACAGCCACAATCGGAATTCTCTGCCGATGTGTAAGCAAGCCACGCCAAAGAGACCGGAATGCAATTAAGAGAATTCTTCAATATCTTAAAGAAACTCAAAGGCTAAATTTTAAGATATCTGTATCAGAAGATCTCACTCTCAGTGGTTATGTGGATGCAGATTGGGCTGGAGATTCAAGTGATCGGAAATCAACAAGTGGTTACTTGTTCAAGTTAGGAGAAAATTCAATTTTTTGGTCCAGCAGAAAAACAAATGTCAGTCGCATTATCTTCTACAGAAGCAGAATATATGTCTGCTGCTTATGCAAGTAAAGAAGTAATTTGGTTGAAACTACTTTTGGAAGATTTCAGCAAGCTATTAGTTCAACCAACAGTTATCTATGAGGACAACCAAGGATACATTAAACTTGCCAGCAGTGAGAAGATTAGTGCAAGGACTAAGCACATTGATGTAAAACATCACTACTTACGTGACTTAGTGGAACGTGGTGTACTCGAATTTGTTTATTGCGAGTCTGACAAGATAATAGACGATGGTATGACAAAGCCATTATCAAGTGCCAAGTTTGTTTACTTCAGAACCGCAATGGGACTAACAGGAAAAGTAGTTGTTGAGTGGGGGTGTTGGAATATGTTTGGTGCAACAACTCAATTCCTGTCTATGAGTGTTTAGTTGCTAGATTGGTATGCTGTTTATAAAGTTAAAAAAAACTCCCAGAGGCTCACAGAGGGAGAGCATGTGACTGTATTTCCTGCTTTTTCTGTGTCTGTGTATGAGAGAAGAAACAGCCTGTAGTGATGCACTCGCCCGAGCATCGCTGTACTCCTGGTGCTCAGCAAGCGCCGAGCATTTCCGGGATTGTTAGGCGGGAGTTCGGGTCCACGCCCTGCATGTTTGGCGCTCTTGAGAGCGCCAATCAACATGCAAGGATTGTGTGCCATGCACTGAAATGCTGCAGCCATGTTGGTTGTGGCATTACAGTGATTGGCTGGCCGCACGGCATCATCAGGTCTATATCAGACCTGGCGCCGCCCTGCTTGTCACATTCAGCTTCCGAATCAGCTAGTGTTGGGAGAGTTGCTGCTGAGATAGGGTCACATTTGGGAGTTTCAAAGATAGTGTGGGTATACCATAATTGAATACACAAATCCAGCTCAATCAACAGTCCTTCTAAGAACTAATTACGGGGTATTTAGATTGCAGTGCTAGGTAGGCAGGGAGTGTATGTGGGTATTTAGATATCAGTAGCAGGCAGGCATAGTATGTGGCATACTTCATTGCATACATCAAGAGGGTCCATTCCATTACTGTCTGCTGCTGCCTATTACATATATTGACTTATATACATTGCCCCAGGTATCGTTGGCCAGGAATATTTTTTTTTCCATCCTAATCCTAATTATTTAATCCAAAAGCATTCCAGAGCAAACTTTTTTTTTCTCCATTTGCTTGTTGGGACTGCAGAATACAGCCAGATCCTTTTCATAGTACAGCGTGAAAATCCAGCTATTTTAACCCTGCTGTGGAACCATGAAAAAAATCACTGCTTTTGTACCATGGGGTCTATATGACCCCAGGCTCAAAATTGTCATATTTTATTAAAATGAATATGCTGGCTGCTCAGAATAATCAAGTTTTATTCTGTCATCATTTCAGAACACAGTTATGAAATCAAACGTAACTTTGAAGTGATTTATTTGTCATCATCAAACACAAACTGAAATTTATACCAAAATGCTTTACTAATAACTAAAAGTATTCAAATTCATTAAAAAAATGCACAATAACTGCAACTGTGTGGAGTTTAGTAAAAACATAATGACAAAGAATGATCTGGCAATAAATTTATCCCTTGCATTCACTGCACGTCATAGTGCCATGTTCTTCACAAATGAACTTCTTGAATGAATTTCGTCTTTTTGTCCTTCGATCGAGGACGAACATAGCACCGTTTGCGCTGTCCTGTAACACTTCTGGTGTCACTTGCAACTGTGTCTGCAAGTAGTGTTGAGCGATACTGCTCGATATCTAAAAATATCGGATCGGAATGGTATCGCCGATATCACTAAATATCGCCGATATCCGATTCCGATACCGGAAGTCCCATGTAAGTCTATGGGAACAAAATATTGCAACTAAAAAAAACCTTTATTTCCTTGTAAACGCTAAATATACACACATAGAATACATATATATATATATACATGTCATTGTGACATATATATATACATATATGTATAGTTTATACACTTCTACATAGTAAAATATCCTCTGATTCAATTGCCGGGTAAAGCCGGCTTCTGTGAAAAGACAGAAGCACCCGACATGAAATGACACTTGGTGTACATAGGGTTAACCATGTCTTTTCATGTCGTTTGCAATCTGATTTGCACAAACAATTACATCAGTCTATGTGTGCAAAATTTCACACCTGTAGGGTTAATTAAAGGTGTAAATTCTTTGTAAAAAAAACGGACTTTTTTGCTACGAATTTACACCTTTAATTAACCCCTACAGGTGTGAAATTTTGCACACATAGACTGATGTAATTGTTTGTGCAAATCAGATAGCAAAGGACATGAAAAGACATGGTTAACCCTATGTACACCAAGTGTCATTTCATGTCGGGTTCTGCATTTTCACAAAAGCCGTCAATTGAATTAGCGGCTATTATACTATGTAGAAGTGTATGAACTATAAATATAAATATATATATATGTGTCACAAATTCAATGACATATATATATATATATATATATATATATATATATATGAGGTGTAAAATTGTTTAAAAAAAATGCGTGGGCTCCCGCCCTATTTTCGCAACCAGACAGACAAAGCCAGCGAATGGGGGCAGATAATAATAGCCCAGAGAGGGACCATTATTTTTGGCCCCCCCTGGCTACTAACATCTGCCCCCAGACACCCCAGAAAAGACAAATCTATAATTAGATTCGCCCTTTCTGGCACTTTGCCCGTCTATTCCCATTGCCCTGTAGCGGTGGCGAATGGGTTAATATGGGGTTAAAGCCACATTGCAATTGAAAGATGACCTTAAGCCAGGTTAATAATTGAGAGCTGTCAATTAGACAACTATCAATTATTAATCCTATTGCATGAAATAAAAATAAAACACACACACTTTAATTAAAAATCATTTTAATGAAATAAAGACACATGTTTTTGACCATCTTTTATTTGACTGCAAAAACCATTTCCTGTAATAAAAATAAAATAAAAAAGCAAAATTATTCTTACCTATCCCATGCACAGTCAGGTCCCACGGTGTAATCCTTCAGAAAGGGTTAATGTTTACTGCAGGGACCACAGCTAATGCTGCAGCCTCACAGTAAACCCCCAAATGAATGAGTTCCTTTCCTGGCTGACAGGAGAGGAAGTGGAAAGCTTAATTGATTGCTTTCCACTTTCACTTCAGGTCAGCCAGGGACACAATCAGTGACGTCAGAGGGAACTGATTAACAAAAATAGGGGATCCCCTCGAAAAAAATTGGCGTGGGGTCCCCCCTATTTTTGTTAACCAGCCAGATGAAGCAGACCGCTGAGGCCTGGATTTTCAGGCTGTTAAGGAGCCAAGATCCATGGACCTTGCCAGCCTGATAATACCAGGCCACAGCAGTCTGCATATCTTGGCTGATTAACAAAAATAGGGGATCCCCTCGAAAAAAATTGGCGTGGGGTCCCCCCTATTTTTGTTAACCAGCCAGATGAAGCAGACCGCTGAGGCCTGGATTTTCAGGCTGTTAAGGAGCCAAGAGCCATGGACCTTGCCAGCCTGATAATACCAGGCCACAGCAGTCTGCATATCTTGGCTGATTAACAAAAATAGGGGATCCCCTCGAAAAAAATTGGCGTGGGGTCCCCCCTATTTTTGTTAACCAGCCAGATGAAGCAGACCGCTGAGGCCTGGTTTTTCAGGCTGGTAAGGATCCAATATCCATGGACCTTGCAAGCCTGATAATACCAGGCCACAGCAGTCTGCTTAGCTTGGCTGGTTAACAAAAATAGGGGATCCCCTCGAAAAAAAAAACGGCGTAGGGGTCCCCCTATTTTTGTTAACCAGCCAAGTAAAATGCAGACTGCTGCGGCCTGGTATTAAAAGACTGTCAAGGCCCATGGATTTTGGCCCTCAACAGCCTGATAATACCAGGTTGCAGCAGCCCCACATTTGGTGCATCAAAAGATGTGCCAATTGTGGCACTTTACCCGGCTCTTCCCACTGCCCTGTAGCGGTGGCAAGTGGGGTAATGAGGGGTTAATGTCACCGTTGATTGCACGGTGACAATAAGCCCGGTTAATAATGGAGAGGTGTCAATAAGACACCGATCCATTATTAATCCCAAAGTTATTAAATGTATAAAAAAAAGACAAAGCAAGAAAAAAGTCTTTTAATGAAATAAAAGAGACAACACAGTTTTCATTAATTTTATTATACACTCATTCCTGCGACGCCATCGATCTCCTGTAAAAAAAGAAAAAAAAAAAACCAACAGTATACCACCTGTCCGACGCAGTCCATAGTAACGACAGTCCCACGACGATCCAGCTCTGCTACATCGCAATGACAGGCAGAGCCTGTCATCGCGACGCAGCACAGCTGATTACCTGCTTCCCCGGCGGTGACGTCATCGGACTGACTGCTTTACGGCCGGGATTACCCAGCAGTCACTGCAGTTATCGCGAGAAACTGCATGAGACCGCCGGGGAAAGATGATGGCGGCCATGAAGCAGTCCAGCCCGTGACCGCCGGAGATCTTCTGCCAGGTAAGTGCCGCTGACTCCTGACAGACCCGACCGACGGACACTGACAGTGACAGTGACAATCCCGATTCCGGTATCCGATATGACGAAAATATCGGTACTCGGAATCGAAAGCCCGATACAGCTAATATCGGCCGATACCCGATATTTGCAGTATCGTATCGCTCAACACTATCTGCAAGACGTCCATCACCCTTTGGTCCTGGTTTGGCCTTGAAACTGTTTCGGATTTTTAGTTCGTCGAATAGCCTTTGGCTGTAGCAACCACTTATAGCCATCTTTGCCAAGGATTTCACCTGAAGTATCGTCGTTGTCATCCTCATCATCAGAGGAATTAGAGTCTCCAGTGTCAGACAGAATAGCACTTTGTTAGCTGTCTGAATCCGAGGCGGCATCGAGATCTGCGTCACTTTTTACCCTAGTTCTTGACATTATTTTCCTGTAAAAAAATAGAAATACAGGCCACATATTTTACAATGCAGTATTTCCGTCACATGCCTCATCTATCTGTGGGCTACAAATTGTAGCATTTGAGGCCTCCATTCAAATGTTTTTGCTGAGTGATACCCTAGTTCTTGACACTATTTTCCTGTAAAAAAATAAAAATGCAGGCCACATATTTTATACTGTAGTATCTCCGTCACACATCTCATCTATCTGTGGTCTACAAATTGTAGCATTTGAGGCCTCCATTCAAATGTTTTTGCTGATTGATACCCTAGTTCTTGACACTATTTTCCTGTAAAAAAATAAAAATACAGGCCACATATTTTATACTGTAGTATCTCCGTCACACATCTCATCTATCTGTGGGCTACAAATTGTAGCATTTGAGGCCTCCATTCAAATGTTTTTGCTGAGTGATACCCTAGTTCTTGACACTATTTTCCTGTAAAAAAATAAAAATACAGGCCACATATTTTACAGTGTGGTATCTCCGTCACACGCCTCATCTATCTGTGGGCAACAAATTGTGGCATTTGAGGCCTCCATTCAAATGTCTTTGCTGTGTGTTATTCCAATTATTAACACTATTTTGATGTAAAAAAAATACAGGCCACATAATTTACAGTGTGATATCTCCGTCACATGCCTCATCTATCTGTGGGCTACAAATTGTGGCATTTGAGCCCTCCATTCAACTGTTTTTGCTGAGTGTTACCCTAGTTCTTGACACTATTTTCCTGCAGAAAACTACAGGCCATATAATTTACAGTTTTTCTGTGGGAAAAAGGGTCATTTTATAGGAGCCTGCCATTTGGTACCAAGGCAAAAGGGTACTTGGTTAACCCTTGGTGGTCTGGCGTTAGATAAGCAGGTCGTACATTTTTCTTTTGCTTGCAGTTCCCGATTTGTCCTGACAGCAGAGGTGGTGCTAGAGAGCAAAACCGAGAACATTTCTGTGTTTGTTGACAGTGGAGCTGGAGTCAGCATGGTGGACGCCGAGTTATTGAGAACTCATGGTCTTGCTTGCTGTATATTAGCTAAGTCTATTCCCATTTTCATCATTGATTCTGCTCCACTTCACCGAAGGCTCTCACACAAATTGTATATAATATAAAACTGAGGGTGGGGCCGACTCATTCTGAAATAATTCCATGCTATGTTTTAGAATGGCTTCCCACTCCAATTGTGTTGGGCCTACCCTGGCTGGTCAGATATAATCCGGTGGTGAATTGGCAAGCCAGGGAAATCATTGAATTAGAATTGGGAGATTACTGTCAGGAAAAATGACTGAATGTTTCCCTTTCTGCAGTCTCTGCTGAAATCTTGCTGGGATTTCTGAAAGGCTTTGAGGATTTCTTTTCTGAGAAGGTGTGTCAGGAGCTACCCCTGCATCGTGCATACAATTAACATATTAAACTGATCCCCGGAGCCAAACTGCCCAAATCCAGACTGTATAATCTTTCTGGCCCTGAGAGACAGGCTATGAAGGAGTTCATTGCTGAAAGTCTGGAGAAGGGACACATCAGACCCTCATCTTCGCCCGTTGCGGCGGGGTTACTATTTGTAAAGAAGAGAGATGGCGGCTTACGTCCCTGTGTAGATTTCCAGGAATTAAATCAAATCACCATCTGAGACCCATACCCTCTGCCTCTGATTCCAGATTTGTTCAGTCAGGTGGTGGGAACTAAAGTGTTCTCCAAGTTGGACTTAAGGGGGCTTACAATCTGGTTAGGATCAGAGAGGGGGACGAATGGAAAACTGCCTTCAACACTCCGGAGGGGCATTTTGAGAGCCTGGTCATGCCATTCGGTCTCACTAGTGCCCCTGCAGTTTTCCAGCACTTCATCAACAACATATTTCATCACTTGTTAGGCAGGTTGGTGGTGGTCTATTTAGATGACATTTTGATTTATTCGCCAGATTTTGAGACACATCAGGGGCATGTTAAACAGGTTTTACAGATCTTAAGAGATAACAAACTGTACGCCAAACTGGAGAAATGTGTTTTTGCTGTACAGGAGGTACTTGTTGTCATGTTCAGGTTTTCTGATGGATCTGGAGGAGGTCCGCACTTTCCTGGACTGGGACCGTCCTGAGAACCTGAAGGCCTTGTAGCGTTTTCTGGGCTTTACGAATTTTTACCGAAAATTCATTCAGAATTACTCTGAAATTGTTAAACCCCTTACTGACATGACAAGGAAGGGTCGGATTTTTCTAATTGGTCAGAGGCCGCTCTGAATGCTTTTTCCTCCCTAAAAAACTGTTTTGCCAAGGCACCCATACTCAGTCAACCCGATGCTTGTCAGCCATTTATTGTAGAGGTTGATGCATCAGAGGTGGGGGTGAGGGCTGTGTTGTCTCAAGGTCTGTCCCCTGGTAAATGGCACCCATGTGCTTTCTTTTCTAAAAAACTGTGACATGGGCAACAGGGAGCTGTTGGCAATTAAATTGGCATTGGAAGAATGGCGACATTGGCTGGAGGGGGCTGTCCATCCTGCTACAGTTATTACTGATCACAAAAATCTCGCATATCTGCAGTCGGTCAAGCGTCTGAACCCGAGACAAGCTAGGTGGTCACTGTTTTTTACAAGGTTCAATTTTGTGGTCACTTTTCGCCCTAGGGTCAAAAATGTCAAGGCGGATGCCCTGTCTAGGAGCTTCCCGGGTGGGGGAGACCAAGAGAGTCCAGTCCCAATATTGCAGGAGGGGGTAGTTGTTTCGGCACTGTATCCTGAACTGGAGGCTGAGGTGTTGGAGGCACAGGGGGACGCCCCTGTCTCCTGTCCTTCAGGGAAGCTATTTGTACCGCCCAATCTGCGCCGCAAGGTTATTAACGAACACCACTACTCAGTGCTAGCAGGGCATCCAGGGGGTAAAGCAAATGCGGACCTTCTCTCCTGTCGTTTTTGGTGGCTGGGGTTGCAACAGGATGTGGTTGAACATGTGTGACCTCGCTATAAGGTATCGCGTACTCACCCATCTAGTACTCTCCTCCCATTACCCATTCCCTCCAGGCCTTGGACACATCTATCCTTGGATTTCATCACGGACCTACCAGTATCTGTGGGCAAAACGGTGGTTTTGGTGGTCGTGGATAGATTCAGTAAAATGGTCCCCTTCGTCGCATTACCAGCACTTCCTAATGCCAAGACTCTGGCCCAGATTTTCATTAATGAGATCGTAAAACTTCACGGTGTTCCTTCTGATGTGGTGTCTGATCGGAAAACCCAATTTGTTTCCAAGTTCTGGAGGGCATTCTGTTCTCGACTGGGAGTACAGCTGTCCTTCTCTTCGGCCTTTCACCCCCAGTCGAACGGGCAGACAGAGCGTGTCAACCAGAATTTGGAGACATACCTCAGGTGTTTCATCTCTGAAAATGAAGAGGATTGATCATCTTACTTACCATTAGCGGAATTTGCAATTAATAATCACCGTCAAGAGTCCACTGGCAGGACACCGTTTTTCGGTGAGTATGGTTATCATCCACAGTTTGGTACCTTTAATGAGGGAGTGGCTTCAGGAGTTCCGGAGGAAGAGCATTTCGCGTCATCGCTCTCTTCCGTGTGGCAGGGCGTCCTGAAGAATTTGAGAATCATGGGAAACAGGTACAAACGTATGGCTGACAGGAGATGTGTGCCAGGTCTGGACATGAATGTGAATGACTTTGTGTGGTTGTCCACTAGGAATATTAAGTTGAAGGTTCCTTCTTGGAAGTTGGGACCCAGGTTTATTGGTCCTTAGAGAATATCTGCTGACATAAACCCAGCGGCGTTTCGTCTGGAGCTTCCTCAAGCCCTCAAAATCCACAATGTTTTTCATAAGTCTCTTCTTAAGAAATTTGTGAACCCCATTGAGTCCTCATCCCCACCGCCCCCCCAATTTTGGTAGATGGCAATTTGGAGTTTGAGATTTCGAGGATTGTTGAATCTCGTCTCCTTCGCCATTCTTTGCAGTACTTGGTGCACTGGAGGGGTTATGGTCCAGAGGAAAGAACGTGGGTGTCAGAGGTGAATGCCCCAGGTTGGTTAGGGCACTCCATACCCCACATCCTGAGAAACCGGGTCCTGAGTGTCCGGAGGCCACTCGTAGGAGGGGGGGTACTGTCACGAGCACTTCGGAGGTGACAGGCTATCATCCTGCATCAGGCCTCAGAAGGTCTGAGCGCCTGTCCATACAGACTGCTCCCTGAACCATCTGCCTCTAGGACCCAGCGTCAACCTCTTTCTGCTCAAAGAAGTTCGGATCTATTTAGTTAGTTGCTCAGCTGTGACCCAGTGTGGGTAATAGCTCCATTTCCACTTGTGTCTGCTAGAATGGAGTGGCATTCTGGATGCCTTATGCAAAGTAAATGTTCCCTGCCTGTTCCAAAAACTGAATTAAATAGTGCAATATTTCTTTCAGAAATATACCACGTTGAGGAAGGCTGTGGTTATGGCCAGGAAAGTTCATTTTATCTGTTTTTATGTGGCAAAGCACATCCTCCAGGATTTTCAAAAACAGAATGGTCTTGCAGAGCAGCAATTTAATGTTACATATTTTTGAGCATCTGGATGAGTAGTATGCAGTAGTGAGGGCTATGTCATACAGCAGCTAACCCGGAGCAGGAAAGCAAAAAACTAAAATTTGAGCCAGAGCACATAGGTGCGCATTCACACTGCGACCATTTAACAAGCATAACCTAAGATAAAAATAAAATGAACAAATAATCTGTAGTAGATAAATAAATCATAATTGTACATGTAAATAACATAGAGTATTTTACTAACATTGTTTTGATTTAAAAAATGTAAAAGTCATCCCACCATGACAATGTGTACCCCAATTTGGACAGTACCTAACTCTTAGGCCGGCGTCAGACTCACCGTACAAAAATACGGACCGTATTGTACGGCTGTATTACGCCAAAATGTTGCTGGCCCACCAATCCGTATTTCATGCGTTTTCAAGGTGCGGCTGCATATTTTGCGCATGTAAGCATCCGTATGCAATCCGTATGGCATCCGTATAGCGTATTTTTCTCGCAGCCTTGCAAAGTGGACATTTAATGGTTTTTAGACCTCAAACTCATTCAAATCATCATCAGCAAGGCTATTTATTGCCTCTGCATCTGGTTGCAACCCCCAATCTTGCCATTTTTGTGGTCTGCTTGTGTTGGAGGGCTGCTGCTTGGTTGCCTTCATGTCTGAGAGTCTGCAGTTTACCCCAAATGATAGAGTGTTGTACAACTTGGTTTTGTCCCACCACTTTGGCCAGCCTTACCCAGTGATCATTGATCTGCGCAGGAGGAGACGAATGTGGGTACATCCACATTTGATGCAATGCCTCACTAAAGGCCATTTTCACCGCCTGCATGCATCTCTGTGGACCCATCCAGACAAGTTTTTTCTGTTTTGTCAGATGACCATTCCCACCTTTGATGTTTTGTTGGAGATTGTGCGCCCTGGGATCACCTACCAGGATACCCGGATGCGCAAAGCTATCTCTGCAGAGGAGCGACTTCTCCTTACGCTACGGTATGTATTCTTCACCTACATACTGTCTGTTGATGATGTGTTACCCACAACTGCCCCCTTTTGCCTTATGTTTGTAGCTGAAATATCCTCAGAATATATCCCATATATCACCTACAACTACCAGAACTATTGTATGGTTGTAAAAATTTCAGAATCCTTTAACTTTTGGTAAATGTAAGCTAGGATTCTTTGTAACTGACATCATGTAACGGTTATGTATAGTGCGTTTGTTCTACCTTTGAGCATGTATAATGATTGGTCTCTCTCTATTTGGTTACTTGTAGGTTCCTAACTACTGGCATATCTTATGCGGCACTCCATCTGGAGTTCTTGATTGGGAGGTCCACCATCTCTGTCATTGTGCGAGATACCTGCTCTCAACTCTGGGACAGACTTCATCAACAGGTGATGCCTGAGCCAAAGATGGAAGACTGGAAGAGGATTGCCAGGGGATTTGAGGAGCAATGCCAGTTCCCAAATTGCATAGGAGCCCTTGATGGGAAGCATATCCGTGTGCGTAAGCAGCCGAACTCAGGGTCCCAATTCTATAATTATAAACAATATTTTTCTGTTGTGCTGTTAGCTCTGGTTGACAGTAACTACAGGTTTATAATTGTAGACATTGGGGCCTATGGAAGAACTGGAGACTCTAGAGTCTTCAATTCTTCCATTATGGGTCGGCGGCTTCGCAATAACGAGTTGCACCTACCACCAGCACGCCAACTTTCTGGCTCCAACCTCGAACCGGTCCTATATGTTGTAATTGGGGATGAGGCCTTCCAGCTATCAAGGAATGTGATGAGGCCATATCCACGACGACACCTTGACCACCGTCGGCGGATCTTCAACTTGCGCCTATCACGGGCCAGGCGCCTGGTGGAGTGTGCCTTTGGCATTCTGTGTGCAAAATGGCGGATTCTCCAGTCTGCTATTCAGCTGAGTGAAGCCAACGTCAATGAGGTCATAAAAGCATGTGTTGTTCTACATAATTTCACCAGATAAAAACAAAAGAAATGCAATACAATGAAGTGTAAAAGATAATAAAAAAAATGATAATAAATGTAAACCAAATAATATCAAATGAAATAATATATTAACACCTCTAATTGAGATCACACCTCCAAGTGCGGATGGATAACCATCCAATAAATGAACATAAACACCCGAGTGCAAAGTAACAGGGGGAAAAAAGTACCACCAAGGCAGGATTAGACACAATATATATTTATTAATAATATAACATAAAAAATTGCACATACATAATAATATAAAATGATGTTGAAAAGAGGAAGCAAAAAACAACAAAATACCACCCTGTTAAACCCAATATCCGGGATTTATCTACACATAACCAGGTATATGTGTGACATAATGAATGAAAATAAAAAATAAAAAACACACAATGTGCCAATATATTATAAAATAAGATCGATTGCTAAATATATGACAAAATGTGAATATCAATAGGCTCAAAATACTGTGCCAAACAGCAGTTATGATATAATGAAAAATGTGTGTGAAATAAAAAGGGGGAGCAAAAAAAAAATGTGTACACAAAAATCGCTGAGCCCAATTACAATAATGATGTGATGAATAGCATATGTGTCATACAAAAAATCGCTGATTGTGCATTATGTTCAAAACTAATAGTGACACACCAAAGCAAATAAAAGAACCATGGACGAGAAAGTGTGTAGCAGCAAAGTGACAACGTGTCCAGCCTGTGATACCAAGTAAAAATAATAAAAATGAAACAATACCTGGAAAATCCTGGGAGGGAGAGAGCAAGGGTAGGTGAGATTGCTTCCTAAGACGCGCCCCGACGCGCGTTTCGGAAAATATTCCTTCGTCAGGGGGTTACTGACGAAGGAATATTTTCCGAAACGCGCGTCGGGGCGCGTCTTAGGAAGCAATCTCACCTACCCTTGCTCTCTCCCTCCCGGGATTTTCCAGGTATTGTTGTTTCATTTTTATTATTTTTACTTGGTATCACAGGCTGGACACGTTGTCACTTTGCTGCTACACACTTTCTCGTCCATGGTTCTTTTATTTGCTTTGGTGTGTCACTATTGGTTTTGAACATAATGCACAATCAGCGATTTTTTGTATGACACATATGCTATTCATCACATCATTATTGTAATTGGGCTCAGCGATTTTTGTGTACACATTTTTTTTTTGCTCCCCCTTTTTATTTCACACACATTTTTCATTATATCATAACTGCTGTTTGGCACAGTATTTTGAGCCTATTGATATTCACATTTTGTCATATATTTAGCAATCGATCTTATTTTATAATATATTGGCACATTGTGTGTTTTTTATTTTTTATTTTCATTCATTATGTCACACATATACCTGGTTATGTGTAGATAAATCCTGGATATTGGGTTTAACAGGGTGGTATTTTGTTGTTTTTTGCTTCCTCTTTTCAACATCATTTTATATTATTATGTATGTGCAATTTTTTATGTTATATTATTAATAAATATATATTGTGTCTAATCCTGCCTTGGTGGTACTTTTTTCCCCCTGTTACTTTGCACTCGGGTGTTTATGATAATTTCACCAGAATTGTGACCCATCTGATGTTGGTGAAAGTGTGTTGACCAATGGGGATATGCCTACGCCCCTTGTCATCCCTTTACGTCGCCCACTGTCAGGACTGAAAACCAGGGATATCTTCACCCAATATTTTGTGTCACCTGAAGGAACTACAACATGGCAAGATGAGGCATTGTCTATGCTGTAATGGTTTTGTGTGAGTACCTTATAAAAGTATTGTTTCTATACATAGCCTCTGTCTGTTGTTAATGGTCATAATAGATGTGTTGGTGGTTGAGTACAAACAACTTATGGAAACAGACTCAAAACTTTTTATAAAAATAGATATTTATAAGTGCAAACTGCCACTTGAGGAAGTGACTACCATATTTGCTTCATATGGTATATGTATTTACAGCACAATAGTGTAAGTGTGCATTCTTACACAAGTAACAAAATAAGGCATGACAAAATTACACATTATTCCATATATAATAGTATGTCAACACAAAAATCAATAGTCAATATGGTTATGCTGATCATATGTGACCTATATGTCTGATTGATCACATGACACAAGTTCAAATATGCAATAGCGAACATGGCGTTAAATAAATAAAGACTAAATAAGTAACTTTTCCATAAATAATAATAAATAAGGAAAATAAACAAATCTCACTGTCACTAGTGACCACCATATCTACCCCATATGGTTGGGTTATAAGACTAGACTAATGCAATGATGCAATAGCCAACAATTTTTAAAATGGATGGAGCAAAAATAACAAACATTGGTATAAATTATAAGATATAACAAAATAATAATATTTTCCCCTAGGCAATATCCCACCATCTAAGTACCATATGCTCTTTGTAGCCATTCAGATGAGTGCAAATATGCTTTATACTTCATAGTGTATTAATATATAACAGCAAATAAATAAATTTTGCTGTAAGCATAGGACATAATGCAAACACCTTACGTTGAGTAGGCCTACACAATAGCATATTGTTACCATATGTACCTTACATGCTTATACATTGGTGCACATTTCTGTAACACAACAGGACTATAAATAAAAATGACAAAATTACAAAATAGTTTTGCAATCATAATATGTAGCTGAAATAAATAATCACAGCTGGTGGTATGTGGGTGGTGGGGTAGGCGGGTTCCCAGCATCTCTGTGTGGTTTGCTATGATGCGAACCTTGACCATCACCCTGTTGGTGTGGATTTTCTGGGCCATGAGCTAACATCTGTCCACGTTCAGGTTGGTGTGTGGGCACATTGCCATACAGATAAGGAAGATTATATTCTTGTGGAAGATGATAGCCACGAGAATCATACCCCCCAAGATGTCCATGTTGAGCATATCCAGGTTGGGACCAGCCTCCAACACTGGATCTGTACAAGTGGCCATATTGGGAAGTGGGATTATAGCCTGCCATTTGACCCTGTTGTTGCCAAGGTTGGTTTGGTGAGGGAATGGGTTGAGGTGTAGGTGCCCGTGCAGGAGGATCATCAGATCCTATTTGAGCATGCACATTTTGTTGGGGGGCAAGGCTCATAAGGTTACGGGGTGAGAGCTGCCACCTCTCAAGGAATTCAAACACCTCATATGGGGTATTGGGGGGTGTGCATGTGTCAATTAGGATCTGAATTGATCCTCGCACACGGAGCCTGACCTCTCGGGGTAGCGGATGAAGGTAGCGGGCAAGGCTATCGGCATAGGCCTCCTCACCCTCATCCACAGCTGCCCTTGAAAGGTAACTGAGTACCCCAGTGTCCACATGCCTACGTGTGTCTGAGGCGGTGATGTCTCTCCGTCTTCTCCCACGGCGGGATATAGCACCAGGCTGGAGGGAGCACACAAGAGGTACAGTGGGGCTGCTGCTATTGGCTGCTTCCTCTACACTGGGCCTGCTGCTGCAGCAGGTGGGTCAGGTACAGGTTGCGGTCCAGATGCTTGGTCAGGTCCTGGTGCTTCTGAAGCTTGGGGGATGCTGCAGGGAGTCTCAGAAGATGGTCCAGCCACCTCTTCACCTCCCCCAACCGGGTCAATAGTGGACTCTGAAGTCTGAGCCAGTCTCCCTCTCAGTGAGGTTGGATTGGGTTCTGTGGGGAAATGAAAGGGGATTAGAGCATGTAGGAGGGGTGAGCCTAAACTACATATGTGTTATGTGGTGTGATGTATGTACTTACGGTCTGAGATCCAGAATCGGTGCCAGAGAACCCAGCCTGTCAAAGTACACGTACTTTCGTTTTCTGGGTGCTGCAGAGCCGCTCTTGCTCCTTTGCTGGCGTTCACGCCTATATTGGTCGCGGATGCTTCTCCATCTTCTCATAACATCATCCACTGCAATGAGACATATAATGTAAACAATTAGCTAGCTGCACAAAGCAAAATTGTTCAACATACACCTAATATAGTCATGGGGGCCTAGTAGGATGTGCCTATCCTAACATTTTTCCAACCTAATAAAAAAAAAACACATTTTGGCTGAAATTCTGCGCTATAAATCTGCTGTGACCGTTAACAATTTTGTACAAATATCAAGTAACTTACTGATTCACTGCTGCTCCTCATGTGGGCTGTCGCCAAAGTGGGGAAACATTTTCCCACAGATGCGCCTCCATGCCGCCTCTTTCCTTGCGTGGTCAGCGTAATGCGCATCTCTCTGGTCCCTATTTTGGGCCTCTCCTGCACCAATACAATGAGCATCTCCATATTGATCAGTGTAGACATCATGGCGGACTCCATGGAGGCGTTCTTCCGGGATGTCTGGCACCCTTTTTGAGCTAATTTGCATGTGTCAGCTTCCTCCTGCATGTGTTGCACCATTTCCTGTGAGCTGCAGAAGTCTTCTCGCAAGTCACATGCCTGGTCCGTGTGTAATCCGTTGTTTTCTCGCACCCATAGACTTTCATTGGCATACAACGGGTGTAATACGCGTATAATCGCAGCATGCTGTGGGTGTCTCGCACCGTATGATACGGCCGAGAAAAAAAAACATGATCAGAGCTGCCCATAGAGAAGTATTTGTCCGTGTGTAATGCGTGGTTTTCACGCCTCTCACTCGTCTGTATTCCTACCTAGTGTGACGCAAGCCTTGTAGTTCACCTCAGTGTGTCAGCATGTGTAAAAATAGATAAGAGCAGAGTAAAGCCCCCGTCTCACATAGCGATACACCAGCGATCCCGACAACAATCAGGATCGCTGGTGTGTCGCTACATGATCACTGCTGAGCTGCCAAACAGGCAGCTCAGGCAGCAATCAGCACAGCGACACTGTGGGTAGCGTCGCTTAGTTACCCGCAGTGTACGTTGGATACCAGCGCCCAGATGCAGGGAGCTGGTAACCAAGGTACACATCGGGTTTCCAGACGCTGCGCGGTGCCTGGAAACCCGCTGTGTACCTTGGTTACCAGCTCCCTGCATCAGGGCGCTGGTATCCAAGGTACACATCGGGTTTCCAGGCACAGCCCCGTGCCTGGAAACCCGCTGTGTACCTTGGTTACCAGCGGATCGCTGGTCTCCCGCCTGTCACTCGCAGCGATGCGTGCTCGCCAGCGGGAGACCAGTGATCAAAAAAATGTCCAGGACATTCAGCGACGATCAACGATACCCAGCAGGGGGGCTGATCGTCGCTGAATGTCACACACAGCGTTATCGCAGGGGAGATCGCTGTTGCGTCACAAAACTAGAGACCCAGCAGCGATCTCGCTAGCGAGATCGCTGTGTGAGACGGGGGCTTATGACCAGTGTCCCGAACTGTTGAGTGACCAGTCCATGGAAAGCTAAATAAATAAAATGAACAGCTCCAAAAAAGGGTAGCCAGAGCACATGTTGATATAACTGCAATCCATAGGTATGCATTCACACTGTGGCCATTTAACAAGCAGAACCTAAGAATAAAACAGAACCTAAGAGAAAAACAAAATGAGCACTTACCCATTGTTGGCAATTGATGATGGAGGCATGTCACTTACTAAAGCTCTTCAAAGAGACTACAAAATTTGTCAGTAGAAACATCTGTGGCAATGTCAGCCATCTCATATTAATCCTGGAAAAAAACACTCACCAGAATTTAAGGGGGGGATGGAAGAAGAACAGCAACTTGTACATATTTAGCCCCATTCTGTAGCTGGTGGGGACGCTCAAGTTTCAAATTAGTTGTAGCAGTATGTGGATGAAAGGGAGGAGGAAAAGAAGGTGCAGCCTGTGGATGTTCAGGATGTTCAGGATGAAATTAATTTGGTACAAGCAGGAGATGGGGCTCACAGTAAGGCCGCTGTCACACTAGAGAGGAATACAGACGAGTGCTATGGGGGAAAAAATCGCATAGTACTCGGACCAATGTTAATCTATGGGGCAGCTCCCATCATCCGTTTTTTTCTCGTCTATATTATACGTGAGAGGGAAATCGCAGCATGCTGCAATATGCACCGTAAATCGGACGAAACTCGCCAATGCAAGTCTATGAGTGCGAGAAAAACTCGCACACCACACGGACCATCAGTGTGACTTGCGAGAAATACGCACTGGTGTCCTTTAGAAAAGCCTGCAATTCATATGCGGTGTACAGTAAAATCACACTGACACCTTACAACAGAATAGATAGAATAGATATATACACATAGTATAGATGTATATATTTATATGTCAGTGAGACACATATATATATATATTTATATTTCATAGAGAGATAGCAGAATAGCCGTTAATTCATTTGTCGGCTTCTGTAAAATCATTGCAGAAGCCGACAGGATAGGAGACATCATTTACATACCGTAAACCATTGCAGAACAGTTAGATTTATATATGTCACTGACTACTACTGTTAGTAGTACTGCATATGTGTGCAAAATTTGGGAGCTGTAGATATTTAATAAAAGAATGTATTAATGGAAAAAACTGGCATGGGCTCCCGCGCAATTTTCTGTGCCAGAGAGAGAAAGCCAGTGACTGAGGGCAGATATTAATAGCCTAGAAAGGAACTATGGTTCTTGGTCCCCCCCCGGCTAAAAACATGTAGCCCCAGCCACCCCAGAAAAGGCGCATCTGTCCTCTCTCTTCCCACTGACCTTCAGCAGTAGCATATGGGGTAATAAGGGATTAATGTCACCTTTGTATTGTAAGGTGACATTAAGCCTGGCTTAGTAATGGAGAGGTGTCAATAAGACACCTATCCATCACTAATCCTGAAGTTTGTAAAGGGTTAAATAAACACATACATGTAGAATAAAGTATTCTAATGAAATAACAGACCACACATTTTTGCCATCTTTATTCTTCTGCTAATCTAAATGATGCCCTCGATCTTCTGTAAAAAATGAAACTTAAAAAAAACGAGAATATACCATACCTGTCCGGCGTACAGTCAGTCCCACGGTGCAATCCATATGTGGTGGTTAAGTAGTTTACAACTGGGAGCGGTGCTAATGCGACCGCCCCAGCTTTAAACCACTGAGGAATGAATGAGAAGCTGCTGGCGGCAGCATCAGTTACTAGTAGTGATGAGTGAGCACTAAAATGCTCAGGAGCTCATTGTTCGGGTCGAGCAGATTGGAATACTCGGGTACTCGGACAGAACAACGAACCCAATGTAAATCTATTGGAGACCCAAGTATTTTTGCCGCGATCCCCCCGGGGGTCCTTTTAAGGTCTAAATGCATCTGAAAATGATAGAAACACTGCTCAAATGACATGGGAAATTCATGGGGATCGCCCCTGGAAGCATTCCTGACTCCTAGTTCACATCTTTAAACAATGTTGTCAGAGTTTCATGCCATTTTTACCGATGCAACAAAAAACATACCAAAACGAAACCAAAACGGATTTTGCTGGGAAATATGTAAAAGTACATGCTTTCCAGGTTAATGACATGTATATGAGTCAAAATAATTAACCCCAGTCCAAAATGTTCCTCCACCACTTGGGCTATGTTCAGACGCAGCGTTTTTGAAGCGTTTTTCAACTTTAATATTGCCTTCAACCAAAACAAATGCATTCACTGGGAAATGTCATTGTAACATTTAACAATCCTAGCAGGCCATGTGGTGTGTGACACATAATCAGATACATCTTGTTTCATTTATGAAGGAGGGACTCTTAAAGTCACAGAGCCTATTTTACAGGGGCATCATGCAGCATTAATTTGCTTAAAGGGCCATTATTAAACAATCGGTCTCCTAAACTGTTATAGCCTATGCTGTGAGTGGATGGGCTGCCAAGAATTACGACACACCCTGATACCCCTTTCACGAGATGTCCAGGAGGCCTTCCATAAAAAATGTTGCATTGACTGCAAGGCCTGCCCTGCTACCAAGTCATATGCACCCCAATAAGCCTTTGAACCCACATACTGGATGGGCCCAGGAAAATCCACTTCACATTATTCACTTTGTCCTCCCATTCTGTCTTTGTTTGCATTGACTGCAAAGCCTGCCCTGCTACCAAGTCATATGCACCCCAATAAACCTTTGAACCCAGGTACTGGATGGGCCCAGGAAAATCCACTTCACATTATTCACTTTGTCCTCCCATTCTGTTTTATTTTGCATTGACTGCAAGGCCTGCCCTGCTACCAAGTCATATGCACCCCAATAAGCCTTTGAACCCACATACTGGATGTGCCCTGGAAAATCCACTTCACATTATTCACTTTCTCCTCCCATTCTGTCTTTGTTTGCATTGACTGCAAGGCCTGCTCTGCTACCAAGTTATATGCACCCCAATAAGCCTTTGAACCCAGGTACTGGATGGGCCCAGGAAAATCCAATTCACATTCTTCATTTTGTCCTTCCATTCTGTTTTTTTTTTGCATTGACTGCAAGGCCTGCCCTACTACCAAGTCATATGCACCCCAATAAGCCTTTGAACCCACATACTGGATGTGCCCTGGAAAATCCATTTCACATTTTTCACTTTGTCCTCTTATTCTGTTATTTTTTGCATTGAATGCAAGGCCTGCCCTGCTGCCAAGTCATATGCACCCAATAAGCCTTTGAACCCACATACTGGATGGGCCCTGGAAAATCCAATTCACATTATTCACTTTGTCCTCCCATTCTGTCTTTGTTTGCATTGACTGCAAAGCCTGCCCTGCTACCAAGTCATATGCACCCCAATAAGCCTTTGAACCCAGGTACTGGATGGGCCCTGGAAAATCCACTTCACTTTCTTCATTTTGTCTTCCCATTCTGTTTTTTTTTGCATTGACTGCAAGGCCTGCCCTGCTACTAAGTCATATGCACCCCAATAACCCTAATCCCCACTTGGAAGAAACATGGAGGAGGGTATCTTAACAAAAAATGTGCCATTAAAAATGAGCGGGCCTCCAACACTTGTAATGCCCATACCCTAATTGTGTTGGCTGGCCAACATTTACCCCTGTGGGTACACCTCAACCTTTTCTATAACAAGTATTTAACACCCAGCAAAAACACACACCCTTGTTAAGATTTTGAAACTGGCTATAGCCGCATAGAACACGTTAACCATGGTGATGTACTGGCAGCGACTGATGAGACGTGGAGGAAGGCCTGATTCAAAACTAGGCCCAATTTAAAGGAGAGAATCTTCTTCACTTGGAATGCCCATACACTGGCTGGCAAACATTTCCCTCTGGGGGTAGATATGAACAAAGTGTGTAAATTATTTATTTAGGGGCATCATAAACATCTGGCAAACCTGTAAAGTGTTTTCCTACACAGTTGCTGCTACTAAGTGCATGGGCTGACAAACATTTCTCCCTGGGGGAGTAAAATTGTTCAAAATATTTTATGGGCATCATAGACACCTTTGCCAAAAATTGAACTGCCTGTAGAAGCACAGAACACGTTAACCATGGTGATCTAGTGGTGGAGAATGAGGAGACATTATGATAAATCATACTGAAATCAAACAAATAAAAAATGTGAATTCACCTATGAAAGAAAATAACAAAAGGACGGGCCAACACAGGCTCATAGATATGAACTCAGAATGTGTCCAACGAGATATGTTTGTCCCTAGCAACAGCTCAGAGACAGGGATGTAAATAAAAATATAATATAATAGGATTTCACTATTTCACTATTGGAGTGGAATACACTAGGTCAGAAGAGGATGTTCCACAGATAGGAAAAATGGTAAATATAAGAATAAATGTGAAGAATATACGGACATCTCATTTTTATGAGATTTCCTCCTGAGGGAGTAACATTTATTTTGTTTTTGTCATGGGTGCATCGCCACGAAGATCGTCGCGATTGCACATTCTGACTTCTCACAGCTGAGCTGCTGTTTCTTTGTGTTTGGTAATGAGAGAGTTAATTTTACCTAGCTCTTTGCTAAGACTAGGTCCAGCCTCGCCCGGCTGCTTTTGATTATGTTCTAATTAGTTTCCTTTATATTCCTGCCAGTCTGGGTGTTAGACGCCGGTGAAAGCATTCATGTAGTCTAGCAGACTGGAGCGGTTCTGAGAATACTTAAGCTAAGAGCTCCTTAGTTGTTTTTACTCTTATAGCTTATAGTTTATCTCTGAGACCTTAGGTGTTCCTACTGTGTGTGAGTGTTGTATGTAAGACTTTATTTACTTTATTTCTTGTCTTTCTTGTATGTCTTTCTGTTCATTAACCGTTACCTGTTCATTCCCTTTGGTGGTATTCAGGGTCCTTCTTAGGACTAGAATACAGTTGGCAGGGATTGATAGGAGACAGGGTTTACGCTGGTGGCCTGGACCTCTGTACCTTTAACAGTACCTCCAGGTTGAGGGATTAGTTAGGACCCCAGTTTAGGGTCAGCTTAGACCACGGTCACCCTCTAGCCGGAGACAGCGTATAACGGATTCCGTTTTGACCCACTGGACATTCTGTCAGGTAAATCTATGTTATCATATATCTATGCGCATGTTATATAGTATGTTGCCCTTTTGATATAGATTACTGACATCACATATATATATCTGCTATACAGCGTGACATTTTCACCGGCCCAACTAAAGATTCTCCCCAGCTGTCATGGATCCAGTAGCCCAGCTGGCCCGGCAGTTGCAGGGGTTGTCCATGGAATTTGCAGACATTAAGTCCAAGGTTTTGTCCCCCCCGGAGCAAACCAGATCTGAACCTAAGGTTGCTCTCCCGGACAGGTTCACTGGTGGGCGGGACAAATTTTTTACTTTCCGGGAGGCATGTAAATTGTACTTTCGGCTGCGGCCTCGGTCATCTGGGAGTGAAGAGCAGAGGGTGGGAATTGTTATCTCGCTCTTACAAGGGGACCCTCAATCTTGGGCGTTCTCTATTCCTCCAGGCTCCCCAGATCTCCAGTCAGTGGATCAATTTTTTACTGCCCTGGGTCTGGTATATGATGATCCGGATCGAGTCTCCCTTGCTGAAACAAGGTTACGTAAAATACGGCAAGGAAATCGTCCAGCGGAGGAATATTCTTCTGAGTTCCGTAGATGGGCAACAGATACTCAGTGGAATGACCCAGCTCTTAGGAGCCAGTTTTGTCAAGGGTTGTCTGACAAATTAAAAGATGTGTTGGCTCAGTATGATTCTCCTCCATCACTGGAGGCTGCTATGGCCCTCGCTATTCGCATTGATAGACGACTTCGGGGAAGACGCGAGGTAACTCCGCCCCCCGTGATGACTCCACCTACTACTAAAGTCCCTTATACTGAGGTTCCCCTGGTCTGTTCTGAGGAACCCATGCAGTTGGGAGGGACATCATTTTGTAGGAGGGAATCGGCGGTGCGCCGCAAGACTAGAAGGTGTTTCTTTTGCGGGAGAGAGGGACATTTTGTTGGGGGGTGTCCATCCCGGACCTCTTTGAGCCAAGGAGTTAACCTGGGAGTGTGTATTTCGTCCCCAAATCCCTCTCAGTTTCTCGTGCCTGCGGAGGTGGTGATTGGTACTAGAACTGAGAGGATTTCTGTTTTTCTTGATAGTGGGTCCGGGGCTAATCTGGTGGACGCTCGGTTTGCCCAGGTGCATGGTATGCAACTGAGTGTATTGGCCAAACCGGTCCCTATACTCTCTATTGATTCTAGACCTCTTGGTCAAGGTAGCTTGGTACAAGCTGTTCATAACATAGATCTTCGAGTAGGGGCAATACATAAAGAGCAATTGTCTTGTTATGTGTTGGAGGGTCTAACTACTCCTATTGTGTTGGGACTTCCTTGGTTGGCTAAACATAACCCAGTGATTGATTGGCAATCCAGAAAGATAAGCCAGTGGGGTGAATTTTGCAAGAATAACTGCATGAGCACGGTCATCGGTGCGGTTGTGCCTAGGACTTTGCCTCCTTTTCTGGAGGACTTTGGGGAGATGTTCTCAGAGGAGGGGTGTAAAGAGTTACCTCCTCATCGCGCATATGACTGCTCAATAAAGTTGCTTCCTGATGCCTTATCTCGTACTTTCCCAGGGACCGGGAGGATGGATGATCCGGTTCCTATTCCTCAGGAGGGAGTTGTAGTGTCAGCTGTATGCTCTGAGCTTGAGGGGAGGTATTGGGGGCTCAGGGGGACGCCCTGTGGGACTTCCAGGGAGACTGATAGTTCCAGATCGGTTAAGACTGAAGGTTACGGAGAACCGTTACAAACGGATGGCTGATAGGGGAGAGTTTCTGGTCGAGATCTGAAGGTGAACGATCTGGTGTGGTTGTCTACCAGGAATATAAAACTTAAAGTTCCCTCCTGGAGGTTGGGTCCCAGATTCATCGGGCCGTACAGGATCAGTTCCATAATTAATCCTGTGGCATTTCGTCTGGACCTCCCTCCTACGTTTAAAAATCATAATGTGTTTCACAAGTCATTACTTAAAAAGTATGTGGCACCAGTCATACCGTCACCTCTACCTCCTCCTTCAGTGGTAGTCAATGATAACGTGGAATTTCATGGGTCGAAAATCATTGACTCACGTCTCAGTCGCCGATCCCCTCAGTACTTAGTTCATTGGAGGGGGTATGGTCCTGAGGAGAGGACGTGGGTCCCTGCGTCTGATGCTAACGCAGATCGATTGGTTCGGACCTTTCACACAACTTACCCGGACAGACCTGGTCATGAGGGTCCGGAGGCCCCTCGTAGAAGGGGGGGTACTGTCATGGGTGCATCGCCACGAAGATCGTCGCGATTGCACATTCTGACTTCTCACAGCTGAGCTGCTGTTTCTTTGTGTTTGGTAATGAGAGAGTTAATTTTACCTAGCTCTTTGCTAAGACTAGGTCCAGCCTCGCCCGGCTGCTTTTGATTATGTTCTAATTAGTTTCCTTTATATTCCTGCCAGTCTGGGTGTTAGACGCCGGTGAAAGCATTCATGTAGTCTAGCAGACTGGAGCGGTTCTGAGAATACTTAAGCTAAGAGCTCCTTAGTTGTTTTTACTCTTATAGCTTATAGTTTATCTCTGAGACCTTAGGTGTTCCTACTGTGTGTGAGTGTTGTATGTAAGACTTTATTTACTTTATTTCTTGTCTTTCTTGTATGTCTTTCTGTTCATTAACCGTTACCTGTTCATTCCCTTTGGTGGTATTCAGGGTCCTTCTTAGGACTAGAATACAGTTGGCAGGGATTGATAGGAGACAGGGTTTACGCTGGTGGCCTGGACCTCTGTACCTTTAACAGTACCTCCAGGTTGAGGGATTAGTTAGGACCCCAGTTTAGGGTCAGCTTAGACCACGGTCACCCTCTAGCCGGAGACAGCGTATAACGGATTCCGTTTTGACCCACTGGACATTCTGTCAGGTAAATCTATGTTATCATATATCTATGCGCATGTTATATAGTATGTTGCCCTTTTGATATAGATTACTGACATCACATATATATATCTGCTATACAGCGTGACAGTTTTCAAATTATTAACAGGCATCATAAAAACAACCTTGCCAAAAATTGGACTGGCTGCAGCAGCACAGAATCCATTAATCCTGGTCATCTAATGGTGGAGAATGAGGAGATATTGATGATAAATCATAATGAATTCAAACAAAGAAAAAATGTGAATCCACCTATGAAAGAAAATAACAAAAGGGAGTGGCGAACACAGGTTCATAGATATGAAGCCAATATGTGTATATGTATGTGTATATAAATAAAAATATAATATAATAGGATATCACAATTTTTATATTGGAGAGGAATACACTGGGTCATAAGAGGATGTTCCACAGATAGTAAAAATGGACAATATAACAATAAATGTGAGCTATATACGTACATCTCATTTTTATGAGATTTCCACCTGGGGAGTAACATTTGTTTTGGTTTCAAATTAGTAACGGAAATCATAAAAACACTTTTCCAAAAATTGGACTGGCTTTAGCAGCACAGAATAAGTTCACCCTGGTGTTGTACTTGTTGTGGATGATGAGGATAAGGATAAGGAGGAGTATAACAACAAACAGACCACATGATGAAGCTGATACCCATGTGTGGTTGTGAAGAGGTGCATGACAGAACACCTCCACAAAAAAGGCAATGTATTTGAGGTTTTGTTTCGCTGTTTGCACTTGGTGGTGTACAGAAGTCTTGCCCAATCCAGCCCTTGTTTATTTTTATAAGAGTCAGCCTGTCAGCATTGTCAGTTGACAGGCGGAGGCGTTTATCTGTTATGATTCCATCACCGACACTAAAAACCCGCTCTATGAGAACTCTAGCAGCAGGGCAGGCCAGGAACTCCAAAGAGTAGAGAGCCAGTTCATGCCACGTGTCCAGCTTGAATACCCAATAATTAAAAGGCACAGAGGAATCCAGGAGGACGTTTGTACAATCTGCAAGCTACTCACTCACCATATTCCCAAATATTGCACTTCTTATGCCAGCATTCCTTGCTTCTGTGGCGGCACGATGGTAGGGTCTGAGAAAACTGTCCCAGAACTTTGCCATTGTTCCCCTGCCTGAGCTGGATTGTACTTCTGTCTCTCTCGCTTCGACTCCTTGGCTGTACAACAAACTCTGACATCTGCTGCCAGCATTCTCACATGGGAATTGTTTCAGTAATTCCGCTACAAGGGCCCTGTGGTGCAGCAACATTTTTGTACACCTGTCTGCCTCTGGAAGAAGAGATTGAAAGTTTTCCTTGTAGCGTGGGTCTAGGAGTGTCACCTGTTATGTTTCGGTAGCTGAGGAGAGCAGGCAAAAACGGCAATACACCAGAGAGGTTGGAATCCACTGGATTGAAGTACCCTGACTAACCACCACAACTAAAGGCAGCCGTGGAGCGTTCCTACGTTGGTCCTAGACGCCTCGTCACAGCCTGAGAGATTAACTACACCTAAAGATAGAAAGAGGAAAGAGCAGATCCCCAAAGAACATAGGAAGCCCCCAAACATGTAATGGCGGTTAGACAAGAGGAAATACAGACACAGACAGAAAATAGTATGAGCAAACGCTGGGGCCCAATCTGCCTAGACAGAAAAGGATAGAAAGGATACTCACTGCAATCCAAAAAAACCCTAAAAAATGCCAACGCTACTGATTGCAAAAACACCTGAGATCACACGACCTCTACCACCTAAATCAGTTCTCTGGTGTAACAAAACTAAGCCGCAGCCACTGAAAAAACTGGAAAAGGCAAATGAACAAATAACAATGGCTCCAGAGGAACTGAGAGGAGCCCAAGCCCCCGGGAGGGGAATCTGGCTAACCTCACAGAAATGCAGAGAAATATGCAAATGGTAAGCACAAAACAAAAACAGAAAATATCTTATCTGAAATCAGAAGAAGAGGCAAGACTCAGCAAGCTTCCAAGTGAACCAGGAACCACAGTTGAGACAAGAACAATTGATCACCGGCAACCATGATGGGAGGGAACCTCCCTTATATCAAGCCAGTCTGTGAACCACCAGAGGGAGCTTCTGCTCAGAATTCATTTCCAAAACATTCACAACAGTCACCAACCAGTAATGAGTGTCACCAAAAATTTTTCTAATGCGAGGGTCATTTGAAACACAGCTCAACATAAAGTCAGCCATATGTGCCAGACTACTATCAGGCAAGACTTCCGTGTCCTCACCAACAGGACGACAGGACGACTGACCATGCTGTCCTCCTCAGCCTCATTCTCATCCTCCTCCCCTCCTGTCCTCAGGCCATCCCCGCTCAAAAAGACGGTATGACAGCTGTGTTTGTAGTACCGTCTATAGCCAATAAAAGTAGATCCTGTTCTTCCTCCTCCTCCTCCTCATTGTCTATCAATCCACGTTGCGAAGACATAAGGTTGGGCTGAGTGTAATCACCCTGTATGGTTCCTTGCTCCTTGTCCTCGTGCACTGCCTGCAATGCATCACCTTTAATTGTAGGCAGAGAGGTTTTAAGAATGTTGAGAAGCGGGATGGTGACAATGTTCTGGAGGATGGTACATATGTCCAACACGTGGGGACTAGAGATGAGTGACTTTGACTTTTTTAGGGTCGAGTCGGGATTCGTGAAATCCGACTTTCTCAAAAGCCGAGTCGAACGAAGTCGGTCGACTAACAGAAATGGTCGGGTAGGAGTCGAAAATCCGACCCCAATGCAAGTCAATGGGGAATAAAAGTCGGCAGGGAGTGGAGGACAGTAAACACACCTACAGTGCCCATTTCAATGCCAACGACATCAATTCTTATTACTTAAGCTTGTCAACCTTAATTAACTTTATAATAATAGTAACGCATTGAAAACTGGGGGTTATTTGGCTAAAGTTGTGGGTGGGGCAGGGCTGGCTCCAGGTTTTCGTGGGCCCCGGGCCAAAGAGTCTCAGTGGGCCCTTTAAACACATACCACAATTATGATGCTCCAATACGGCAGAAGAAATATAGGTATAGTACAATGACAAATACTTCACTTCTTACATTACATGAGTGATATCTATTTTAAATTCTACAATAGCTCAAAAAACAGACAGTATAGTCCTCCATACATTATTATGGGCACCACATAGTGCGCCATACAGAATAATGAGCCCCATATATTGCTCCATACAGAATGCGCTCCATATAATGCTTTATACAGAATGGGCCCCATATGTGCTCCATATGATGCTCAATATATAAAGGGCCATATATGAGGCCCCATAAAAAATGAACCCCATATGATGCTCTAGTATATGATGGGCCCCATATATGATACTCCAGTGTATGATAAACCCATATAATGCTCCAAATATAATTGTCCCCATATATAATGCTCCATATATAATAGGCTCCATGTGATGCTCCATATATAATGTGCCCCATATGATGCGCCATATATAATGAGCCCCATATGATGCTCCAGTATATGATGTGCCCCATGGATGATGCTCAAGTGTGTAATGGGCCCTATCTATGATGCTCAAGTGTGCGATGGGCCCCATATATAATTCTCCAGGTTATAATGCTCCCCATATATTGCTCCAAACATTAAAAAAAATGAAATACCTCTCCTCGCTGGGCACTACTCTACTCTGGACTCCTCAGCGTCGCCATCTTCCAGATCTCTGCACTGTGACTGTTCAGGCAGAGGGCGCACAGACGTGACATCATCGCGCTCTCTGAACTGAATGTCACTGTCAGGAAACGCGGAAGACGTCACAGCGGTGGAGCAGGGAGATGTAAGTATTGCAAGTTCTGATGCCCTGAGCAAGCAGGGGGGCACATTCGTGGGCGCCAGGAACTGGCACAGGGCCCCTCATAGTACGCCGGTGTCTAAAGCGAGTGGACCCCCCCACCTGCTCCGGGCCCCGGCACTTGCCTGGGTGCGCCACGTCCGGCCCTGGGTGGGGTGCAGCCCAGTTAGGGAGGTGGAAAAAGTGGCATATGATGAGGTGTAGGCTGGATGTTCAGCAGCTGCAAATGGAGGAATTGGAGAAGTCAGAGGAAGAGGAGGACAAAGTGAACCATTTTTCTGGCAACCTATGTGTCATCAGGGGAAGGTGGTACAAAATCCTTTGAAACCCAGGCATGGTTCATTTTAATGAAGGTTAGATCACCTAATTTTTAGGTCGACAGCCGGGTCCTTCTTTCTGTCAGGATTGATCCAGCAGCACTGAAGATTCTTTCTGATAGCACACTACCAGCTGGGCAAGTGAGCTCCTGTAAGGCATATTGTGCCAATTCAGGCCAGGTGTCCAGTTTACAGGTCCAGTAATCAAAGGGGAATGAACTGTGTGGGAGAACATCGATAGGGGAGGAGAGGTCATTTTGAACCATAGTTGACAACTGTTGTCTCCTGTCTGTTGCAATCGATTCAGTATTACCAGTCGTGTGAGCGTTACTCGAGAAATCAGACCACAACATGGTCATGAAACCCCTGTCTCCAACGCCACTTTGGGTGTGTGCACCACAAACACCTCTTCCATTTGGCCCAGTACAGCTCGTGGTAGAACCTGCACCGCTGCTGTATGCTGGGAATGCCTCTAACACATGGTTTACCAGAGTTGCTTGTTTGTTCGCCAATATTAGCTCTAGGTTCTCCTGTGACATGATGTTCTGTAATTTGCCTTTATAGCATGGATCGAGGATGCTGGCCAACCAGTGGTCATCATCCTTCATAATTTTGGCAATGCAGGGTTCCCTTTTTAGGATCCGCAAGACATAATCACACATGTGGGCCAATGTTCCAGGTGTCAATGATGCACTGCCAGTGGTGGGTGGAGGAGCACTTTCTGCCAAATTCACATCCCTCCATTCACGCACAAACCCTGTACCTGACCTTGGCAAGCCAACATTTTCTCTTGCCCCTTGAGAAGCATCATCCTCCCCAAAATAATCATCCCCCTCATCCTCATCCTCTTCTTCCTTCACCTTGTCCAGGACAGTTCCCTGAGCAGACAATGCCTGACAGTCATGAAGACTTCCCTCTTCCTCTTCCTCCGCTGCAGATGTCTGATCCTTAATGTGCATCAAAGTTTGCATGAGCAGACGCATAAGTGGGATGCTCATGCTTATGATGGCGTCGTCTGCACTTACCAGCCGTGTGCATTCCTCAAAACACTGAAGTACTTTACAGAGGTCTTTCAGCTTTGACCACTGCACACCCGACAACGCCATGTCCGCCCTCAAACTGGCTGCCTGTGGATCCTCCCAGAAATGCATTACAGCCTGCCTCTGTTCGCACAGCCTCTCTACCATGTGCATTGTGGAGTTCCACCTTGTTGCAATGTCTATGATTAGGCGTTGCTTGGGGAGGTGCAGCGATCCCTGCAGTCTCTGCATACGACTGGAGTCTGCGGGCAAGCGACGGATGTGCGAGCACAGTCTTCGCACACTATGGAGCAGGGTTGGTAACTCCGGATAATTATTTATGAAGCACTACACCACCATGTTCAAGGTGTGAGCCAGGCAAGGTATGTGTCGGAGTTTTGCCAGGGCTATGGCCGCCACAAAATTACTGCCGGTATTATTGACTACCTTGCCTGGCTCAAGATGTAGACTGCCCAGCCATGACTCAGTTTCTCTCTGCAAGTAGTCGGCCAGTACCTCCGAGGTGTGTCTGTTGTCGCCCAAAGACATCATCTTTAAAACAGCCTGCTGACACTTACCACTAGCTGATCGATAGTGGGACACCTCGTGTGCAACACTGGCAGCTGCGGATGGAGTGCTCGTGTGACTGCGCTCTGTCAACGAGCTTTTGTTTCTGGAGGAGGAGGAGGGTCGAACGTCTACAGCCAACAGTTGCCTATACCGTGGGCTAGGCAGCACTGTCCCACCGCCGCTGTCCCCTGTGGACCCTGCATCCACCACATTAACCCAGTGCGCAGTGATGGACACGTAACGGCCCTGGCCATGCCTACTGGCCCATGCATCTGTTGTGAAGTGCACCTTTCCACTCACTGATTGTTTGAGTGCATGGACAATGCGGTCTTTCACATGCAGGTGGAGGGCAGGGATGACTTTTCTAGAAAAGAAGTGCTGACTGGGTAGGTCATAGTGTGGGACAGCGTAGGCCATGAGCTCTCGGAACGCTATGCTTTCAACCAAACGGAAGGGCATCATCTCTAATTAGATCAGTTTGGCAATGTAGGCGTTCAAAGCCAGTGAGGTTTTGTAGTCCGTCCACGCTTGCAAGTGCATGGTGTTTAAATGTCTAAATATGCAACTGGTATTCAATTTTCGGAGATTTTTCCCTTGGCTAAAGGTCCTTCCACACTTCTTACAGATAACCTTTGCCTCATCAATAGGATTTTGGTCAAAAAAGTGCCACACTGCACTCTTCCTATTATGGGATAAATTTTTAAGGCTTGCACGCTGTGCTAATTTGACTATCTGGCAAGCTGTCCTGCAACTCTTTTTGTTTTTTTAACACATTTTTGGACTGCTACAGGCCTGCCAGATAACCGCAGCTGCGATGTCGATGCCTGCCCCGGATCCTCCTCCTCTTATGAGCTATTGCCAGCGGCACCCTCTTCCCTTAATGGATGCCAATCCGGGTCAACAACTTGGTTATCCATCACTTCCTCTTCAATTTCATCTGCACCTTACTCTGTGTCACTGTGTATGGTGTTAGAGTATGCGGGAAGGGGCACCTGAGTTTCATCACGGTCAGATTCTGGCTCAGTAGACTGCGAGGGCAATGTAGTGCTCTGGGTGAATGTACCAGCAGAATCAGATAGCAGTGGCTGTGCATCAGTGCACTCCATGTCATATTCATCTTGGACTGGGGAATTCAGGATTTGACTTGATAACCCAGGCATGGTATGTAAAAAGAGCTCCATCGAGTAATCTGAAGTGTGGCCTGCCGCATCCTCCACTTTTGGTGGGGTGAAGGACACAAGGAAAGGTGTCGATCCTGACCAGGAGCCTGCACTGACGACTCAGTGCTTGCATTTTTTGAAACTTCAGAAGAGTAGGCGATAGAGCTGGAGGCTGTTTCGGCAATGTAAGCCAAAACCTGTTCCTGATGCTCCGGCTTTAAAAGCGGTTTACCTACTCCCAGAAAAGGGAACCTTCCAGGCCTTCTGGAGCCAGATGATGACACAGGCTCAACACCTCCTGCCTTAGGTGCTATTGGGCTTTTGACACTACCAGCAGATGCTCCACCACCATCACCATCATTCCCAGCTGCCCCCCCCCGCCCACGTCCGTGGCCTCTTCCACCATGCTTCCTCATGTTTGGGAAAATGTACCAAAAATACCAGGAGATATATGGTACTGTATGAAGAGCATACAGCTGTATATGGCGTAGGGAAAATTTAAATCTCCGTATATATTTCCGGAGTCACACATAGATGCTTTGTCAGTATGGATTTGATGGTAATACAAAGAGCAGATATACAGTACTGTATCAGAAGCGGACAGCTGTATATGGTGTAGGGTAAAATTGCAATCTCCGTATATATTTCCGGAGTCACACACAGACGCTCATTCAGTATGGGTTTGACTGTAATACAAAGAGCAGATATACGGTACTGTCTCAGAAGCGTACAGCTGTATACGGTGTAGGGGAAAATTGCAATCTTCGTATATATTTCCAGAGTCACACACAGATAGTCAGCATGTATTTGTCCGTGATACCAGCCGGAACACGGTAGTGTGTGAGTAGCGTACAGATCTATACTGTGTAAAAATGAACAGTCGGTAAGTGTGCAGTAAAAAAGAATCAAAGTATTAGGGCTGTGTAAAAAGCAGTCTGCACAGCAGTGTACACACAGCAATACAGCTAGCAGGCAGCCTATTAACCAGCGCTGCTGCACACAAGAAAATCCTCCCCGTCACTGCACACTAACTGTACAGCACAATTGCTATCAGCACAAGCACAGAAGAACTTCTCTATCCTGCCTAACTCTCTCCCTACTGATAAACAGCGTCAGCAACCTCTCCCTACTGTTAATATCAGCAGAAGTAAAATGGAGGTCGGCTTTGAGGGCTTTTATAGACACTATGACGCCCCCAAAGCAAACCAATCACTGCAATGCCCTTCTCTAAGATGGTGGTGGACGATGCCCATGTCATCTCATTGCCAACAGTGTACGTCCTTGCTCATTGGCTGAAAAAGGCGCCTGCAAGCATTATTGGAAAACCGACTTGGGCGCTCGGGTTGACAACCGCATGGTCGACTGCACGCTATGGTCGGATTTCGGCCAACGAAACCCGACTTTGGCGAAAGTCGGCGACTTTTGAATCTGAACGACCTGTTTCGCTCAACTTTAGTGGGGACATCACACACCAGTTGGCGAGCTGGTAGCTGCAAGCGCTGCTGAAACACAGCAAGGGTGGCTGAAGCTGTATCTGACTTTCTAAAATGGGCAGACAGACGGCGTACTTTCACTAGCAGATCCGGCAGCTCCGGGTAGCATTTTAGAAAACGTTGAACCACAAGGTTAAGCACATGGGCCAGGCAAGGTACATGTGTCAGCTCACCTTACCTCAGAGCTGCCACCAGGTTCCGGCCATTGTCACACATGACCATGCCTGGCTGTAGGTTCGGCGGTGTCATCCAAATATCTGACTGCTCTTTCAGCGATGTCCACAACTCTTCTTCATTGTGAGGTTTGTCACCTATGCAGATTAGCTTCAGCACAGCCTGTTGCCGCTTCGTTGAGGCAGTGCTGCAGTGCTTCCAGCTTGTGACTGATGTGTTTATTTCTGAGATGGAGGCTGAAGAAGAGGAGGAGGAGGTGCAGGAGCTGTAGACTGTGGGGGCAACACTGATTGACATAGGACCCGCAATCCTCAGCGTGGGGAGGATGTGTTCCATCCCAAGGTCCAACTGGGTCTTGGCTTCCACTATGTTAACCAAGTATGCTGTCAGTTAGATGTATCATCCCTGCCCACAGTCATTTGTCCACATGTCCATGGTTAGGTGGACTTCTTTCCCAGTAACAGCATTGTTGAGGGCACAGGTAATGTAGGACACATGCTGGTGTAATGCCGGCATGGCACAACGGGAGAAACAATGGCGATTGGGGACCAAATACCTTGGGACGGTGCCGCCATCAGGTTGTGGAAAGCTTCCATCTCAACGAGCCATAAAGGCAACATTTCAAGTGCAAGCAGAAAAGAAATGTGCAAATTAAGTACTGTGGCCTGTGGGCCATTGGTTGGGTATTTCCACTTGTTTTCCAATGACTGGGGAATAAACAACTGAAGGCCGGGCTGGGACAAGGATGTGGACAGGCTTGATGATGATGCTGGTTGACTGTGGGCAACAACAGGTGCAGGGCCCAAGGAAACTTCACAGGTACGGTGAACTGGGGATTGACTTGTACGCAAAACAGTGGAAGAAGCAGTGTTGTCACCTGCAGGCAGTATTCCTGGTGCCTGGGGTTCAGCCCACAAGGTCGGGTGCTTTGCTGCCTGTGCCTAATCATGCTGGTGGTGGTCAGGCTGGTAGTTTTGCTACCCCTGCTGATGCGGGTATGGCAAGTGCTGCAAATGGCCTGTTTGGGGTTCTCGGCAGAGTCTTTAAAAATTAACCTGACTAAGGAAAATCTAACAGTTCGAATGGCAGCTTCCATCCTGTTGGTGTTACGGGGAATGGATGCACGCCTTCTATCTGCGGCCAACACACTGCTTCTTCCTGCCTGTTGGGGTGATATGCCTCCTTCCCCATGTGTGCTGTTGTCCTCGCTCTGCATGTCCTCCTGCCAGGTTGGGTCAGTCACTATGTCATCCACCACCTAATCTTCCAAATCCGCACCCTGCTCCTCCTCCTGACTTTCCGACATTTGTGTCTCATCATCGTCCACCTCTTGTGACCATGGCTGCTCAAAGATTTGTGCATCGCTACATGGAATATCATCTTTCCCCCTTCAAGCGGAGCGGGCGAGAGTTACGAATCTCCAAATGGAAAACTGAACAGCTCTTCGGAGTGTCCAAGTGTGGGATCAGTTGTCTCAGGGCACTTGGCATGGTGGGAGGATGGAGGATCAGGGTGAGTAATAGCCGGTCGACACTCAAGGCTACTCAGACTTGACAGTGTGAAAGACATGGTGGTGGTGGCTAAGTGACTGGAAGCATTAAACGCTATCCAACCAACAACCGTTTCAAACTGCTCGGGCTTCGATAGTGGTGTGCTGCAGTCCTCTAGAATCTGGGACAGGAAGGTCGAGATGTGGGTCTTTGCTGCGGCCCACTTTCAGCTTGACCACAGCCTCGGCCTCTGCATGCACCATCAGCATCTTATCCACTTCCCCGTCCCTTGCCCCTTGCCTTGCCCATTTTAAATGGACCACTGAAATATTTGAAAATCTCAATACAAATGGATTTATTTGAAGAAAAATTATATGTGATCAGTATGCCTGCAAAGCTAAGACGTTTCCACCACAGATACACCAGGCCTCAGCCTGAGATAACAGACTGTAATAATTTTTTGGGTTATGTTTTTTGTTACTGTTTGAAAACAATAAAAAATGAGTTGAACCAGGATAGCAGACATAACTATTCAACGTATGCCTGCCTAGAAAAGATTTTTCCACCACAGATACACCAGGCCTCAGCCTGAGATAACAGACTGTATTAATTTTTTTCATTCTGTTTTTTGTTACTGTTTGGAAACAATAAAAAATTAGTTGAACAAGGATAGCACACAGAACTATGCAACGTATGCCTGCCAAGAAAATATTTTTCCACCACAGATACACCAGGCCTCTGCCTGTATTGATTTTTTTTTTATAAATAACACTGCTGGATATAACGAGAGTGACAGACTGCCCAAAAAAGAGAAGTTAGGCCTGAAATGCCTCAATTTTTGTCACACGGGTGTATGAGGCATGTCACACATAGACCCCACTGTAAAATGTGGCCTGTTTTTTAAAATAGTGCAACATAGTGTTGTATATAAGTACAGTCACACCCAGTGCAAAAAAAAAAAATTTGAGCATGTGCAGATATGAGCTGGCACGGAGATACAAGTACGACAAATGTGTGCCCTGTTATGTTTTTTTGGGGGGCTAAATACTGGTGGTTTTCAGTGCAGTCACATCCAAGGCAAAAAAAAAATTGCGTACACTGGCCAAACTTTCAGCATGCACAGATATAAGCTGGCATGGAACTTTTCAACCTTTTCCCATATATCATGCTTCAAACATAAAGATATTAAATGTAATTTTTTGGTGACTAATCAACAAGTGGGACACAATTGTGAAGTTGAATGAAATTTATTGGTTATTTAAAATTTTTGTGGAAATACAAAAACTGAAAAGTGGGGCGTCCCTTTTCTTTCAGTGCAGCAAACTCACTCCAGAAGTTCATTGTGGATCTCTGAATGATCCAATGTTGTCCTAAATAACTAATGATGATAAATATAATCCACCTGTGTATAATCAAGTCTAAGTATAAATGCACCTGCTCTGTGATAGTCTCCGGTTCTGTTTGAAGCACAGAGAGCATCATGAAGACTAAGTAACACAACAGGCAGGACCGTGATACTGTTGTGGAGAAGTTTAAAGCCGGATTTGGATATAAAATGATTTCCAAAACTTTAAACATCTCAAGGACCAGTGTACAAGCGATTATATTGAAATGGAAGGAGTATCATACCACTGCAAATCTACCAACACCCGGTCGTCCCTCTAAACCAGTGATTCCCAAACTCCAGTCCTCGCAGCCCCCCACAGGTCATGTTTTGAGGATTTCCATAGTAGTGCACAGGTGAGAATTTCTGATGATACTTGTGCAATACTAAGTAAATCCTGAAAACATGACCTGTGGAGGCTATGAGGACTGGAGTTTGGGAAACACTGCTCTAAACTTTCATCTCAAACAAGGAGAAGACTGATCAGAGATGCAGCCAAGAGGCCCATGATCACTCTGGATGAACTGCAGAGATCTACAGCTGAGGTGGGACAGTCTGTCCATAGGATAACAATCAGTCGTACACTGCATCTGGCCTTTATGGAAGAGTGGCAAGAAGAAAGCTATTTCTCAAAGATTTCCATAAAAGTGTTGTTTAAAGTTTGCAACAAGCCACCTGGGAGACACATCAAACATGTGGAAGAAGGTGCTCTGGTCAGATGAAACCAAAATCGAACTTTTTGGCAACAATGCCAAATGATATGTTTGGCGTAAAGGCAACACAGCTCATCACCCTGAACACACCATCCCCACTGTCAAACATGGTGGTGGCAGGATCATGGTTTCGGCCTTCTTTTCTTCAGCAGGGTCAGGGAAGATGGTTAAAATTGATGGGAAGATGGATAGAGCCAAATACAGAAAGAAAACCTGTTGGAGTCTGCAAAAGACCTGAGACGGGGACGGAGATTTGTCTTCCAACAAGACAATGATTCCAAACATAAAGCAAAATCTACAATGAATGTTTCACAAATAAACATATCCAGGTGTTAGAATGGCCAAGTCAAAGTCCAGACCTGAATCCAATCGAGAATCTGTGGGGAAAGAGCTGAAAACTACTGTTCACAAACTATCTCCATCCAACCTCTCTGAGCTCAAGCTGTTTTGCCAAGGAAGAATAGGCAAGAATTTCAGTCTCTCGATGTACAATACTGATAGAGACATACCCCAAGAGACTTGCAGCTGTAATAGCAGCAAAAGGTTGCGCAACAAAGTATTAAGTTACAGGGGCCGAATAATATTGCACATCCCACTTTTCAGTTTTAGTATTTCCACAAAAATTTAAAATAACCACTAAATTTTGCTCAACTTCACAATTGTGTCCCACTTATTGTTGATTTTTCACCAAAAATTTACATTTGGTATCTTTATGTTTGAAGCATGATATGTGGGAAAAGGTTGAAAAGTTCCAGGGAGCCGAATACTTTCGCAAGGCGAAATCGCACTGTTCTGCAGTGGTTTACTGTATGTAAACCATGTCTCCTATCCTGTCGGCTTCTGCAGAGATTCTACAGGAGCAGACAAATGTATTAACTGCTATTCTGCTATCTATCTCTCTATCAAGTATTAAGATATATATACAGTATATGTGTCTCACTGACATATATATATATATATATATATATATATGTTTTGACGAATATTTCATGCCATGCATCAGCTAAATGTCCATTTTGCAAGTCTGCAAGAAAATAACAGCATATGCATGCTATACGGATGCCATATGGATGTCACACGGAATCGCATCCTCACATTGCAAATGGATTACACACGGATCACTGTTCGAGGAACATGTGTGCGATTCTCGGCCGTCAAAATTGGACCAATTTTTTTATACGTTAAGTGTGACTCCAGCCTAAGAATGAAAATGGTAATGAAATTTATGAATCAGGTAATGTCGACGAATCATCACAACAAGGGACAATATGTGCACCAATGGGGCCCTTAGTCATGCTGGTAAGGATGGCAAGCTGGAATGTTTGTCTTTTGCCACAGCCACTGTACGGTCACACCAGCCTCACATGTCCTGGCTGCCTACAGTACTTTACAGTGCTATACTGTACTGTTGCTGCTATGGCTGTTACCTGCCCAATACTATCCTATACTAAATGATTGCTCTCACTACCACATGATGTCCACAGTAGAGTTGAGCGATACTTTCCGATATCCTAAAGTATCGGAATCGGAATGGTATCGCCGATATCACTAAAAAATCGGCGATACCCGATACCGATACCGGAAGTCCCATGTAAGTCTATGGGAACAAAATATCGCAACTAAAAAAACCCCATTCTTTCCTTGTAAACACTAAATATACACACATAGAATACATATATATATATATATACATGTCATTGTGACATATATATATATATACATATATGTATAGTTTATACACTTCTACATAGTAAAATATCCTTTGATTCAATTGCCGGGTAAAGCCGGCTTCAGTGAAAAGACAGAAGCACCCGACATGAAATGACACTTGGTGTACATAGGGTTAACCATGTCTTTTCATGTCGTTTGCTATCTGATTTGCACAAACAATTAAATTAGACTATGTGTGCAAAATTTCACACCTGTAGGGGTTAATTAAAGGTGTAAATTCGTTGTAAAAAAAACGGACTTTTTTGCTACGAATTTACACCTTTAATTAACCCCTACAGGTGTGAAATTTTGCACACATAGTCTGATTTAATTGTTTGTGCAAATTAGATAGCAAAGGACATGAAAAGACATGGTTAACCCTATGTACACCAAGTGTCATTTCATGTCGGGTTCTGCATTTTCACAAAAGCCGGCAATTGAATTAGCGGCTATTATACTATGTAGAAGTGTATGAACTACAAATATAAATATATATATATATGTGTCACAAATTCAATGACATGTATATATATATATATATGAGGTGTAAAATTGCTGAAAAAAATGCGTGGGCTCCCGCCCTATTTTCGCAACCAGACAGACAAAGCCAGTGAGTGGGGGCAGATAATAATAGCCCAGAGAGGGACCATTATTTTTGGCCCCCCCCGGCTACTTAACATCTGCCCCCAGACACCCCAGAAAGGGCAAATCTCTAATTAGATTTGCCCTTTCTGGCACTTTGCCCGTCTATTCCCATTGCCCTGTAGCGGTGGCGAATGGGTTAATAAGGGGTTAAAATGACCTTGCAATTGAAAGGTCACTTTAAGCCAGGTTAATAATTGAGAGCTGTCAATTAGACAACTATCAATTATTAATCCTATTGTATGAAAGAAAAATCAAACACACACACTTTAATAAAAAAGAAGTTTAATGAAATAATCACACAGTTTTTGACCATATTTTATTTACCTGCTAAAACCATTTCCTGTAATAAAAATAAAATAAAAAAGCAAAATTATTCTTACCTATCCCATGCACAGTCAGGTCCCACGGTGAAATCCTTCAGAAAGGGTTAATGTTTACTGCAGGGACCGCAGCTAATGCTGCAGCCTCACAGTAAACCCCAAATGAATGAGTTCCTCTCCTGCCTGACAGGAGAGTAAAGGCTGGGTGTCACATAACGATACACCAGCGATCCCGACAACGATATGCACTTGTCAGGATCGCTGGTGTATCGCTACATGATCGCTGCTGAGCTGCCAAACAGGCAGCTCAGGCAGCGATCTGGACAGCGACACTGCGGGTAACATCGCTTAAGGGCCCGTCTCACATAGCGATATCGCTACCGAGATCGCTGCTGAGTCACTAGTTTTGTGACGCAGCAGCGAGCTCACCAGCGATATCGCTGTGTGTGACATTCAGCGACGATCAGCCCCCCTGCCGGGTATCGCTGATCGTCGCAGAAATGTCAGGACCTTTTTTTGATCGCTGGTTTCCCTCTGACAGGCACGCATCGCTGCGTGTGACAGGCGGGAGACCAGCGATCCGCTGGTAACCAAGGTACACAGCGGGTTTCCAGGCACCGCGCAGCGCTTGGAAACCCGCTGTGTACCTTGGATACCAGCTCCCTGCATCAGGGCGCTGGTATCCAAGGTACACAGCGGGTTTCTAGGCACAGCCCCGCGCCTGGAAACCCGCTGTGTACCTTGGTTACCAGCGGATCGCTGGTCTCCCGCCTGTCACACGCAGCGATGTGTGCCTGTCAGCGGGAAACCAGCGATCAAAAAAAGGTCCTGACATTTCAGCGACGATCAGCGATACCCGGCAGGGGGGCTGATCGTCGCTGAATGTCACACACAGCGATATCGCTGGTGAGCTCGCTGCTGCGTCACAAAACTAGTGACTCAGCAGCGATCTCGGTAGCGATATCGCTATGTGAGACGGGCCCTTAAGTGGAAAGCTTAATTGATTGCTTTCCACTTTCACTTCAGGTCAGCCAGGGACACAATCAGTGACGTCAGAGGGAACTGATTAACAAAAATAGGGGTTCCCTTCGAAAAAAAAATGGCGTGGGGTCCCCCCTATTTTTGTTAACCAGCCAGATGAAGCAGACCGCTGAGGCCTGGATTTTCAGGCTGTTAAGGAGCCAAGATCCATGGACCTTGCCAGCCTGATAATACTAGGCCACAGCAGTCTGCATATCTTGGCTGATTAACAAAAATAGGGGATCCCCTCGAAAAAAATTGGCGTGGGGTCCCCCTATTTTTGTTAACCAGCCAGATGAAGCAGACCGCTGAGGCCTGGATTTTCAGGCTGTTAAGGAGCCAAGATCCATGGACCTTGCCAGCCTGATAATACCAGGCCACAGCAGTCTGCATATCTTGGCTGATTAACAAAAATAGGGGATCCCCTCGAAAAAAATTGGCGTGGGGTCCCCCCTATTTTTGTTAACCAGCCAGATGAAGCAGACCGCTGAGGCCTGGATTTTCAGGCTGTTAAGGAGCCAAGATCCATGGACCTTGCCAGCCTGATAATACCAGGCCACAGCAGTCTGCATATCTTGGCTGATTAACAAAAATAGGGGATCCCCTCGAAAAAAATTGGTGTGGGGTCCCCCCTATTTTTGTTAACCAGCCAGATGAAGCAGACCGCTGAGGCCTGGTTTTTCAGGCTGGTAAGGATCCAATATCCATGGACCTTGCAAGCCTGATAATACCAGGCCACAGCAGTCTGCTTAGCTTGGCTGGTTAACAAAAATAGGGGATCCCCTCGAAAAAAAAACGGCGTGGGGATCCCCCCTATTTTTGTTAACCAGCCAAGTAAAATGCACACTGCTGCGCGCTGGTATTAAAAGACTGTCAAGGCCCATGGATTTTGGCCCTCAACAGCCTGATAATACCAGGCTACAGCAGCCCCACATTTGGCGCATCAAAAGATGTGCCAATTGTGGCACTTTACCCGGCTCTTCCCACTTGCCCTGTAGCGGTGGCAAGCGGGGTAATAAGGGGTTATTGTCACCGTTGATTGCACGGTGACAATAAGCCCGTTAATAATGGAGAGGTGTCAATAAGACACCGATCCATTATTAATCCCAAAGTTATTAAATGTATAAAAAAAAGACAAAGCAAGAAAAAAGTATTTTAATGAAATAAAAGAGACAACACAGTTTTCATTAATTTTATTACTCTCTCATTCCTGCGACGCCATCGATCTCCTGTAAAAAAAAGAAAAAAACAAACCAACAGTATACCACCTGTCCGACGCAGTCCAGAACGACAGTCCCACGACGATCCAGCTGTGCTACATCGCAATGACAGGCAGAGCCTGTCATCGCGACGCAGCACAGCTGATTACCTGCTTCCCCGGCGGTGACGTCATCGGACTGACTGCTTTACGGCCGGGATTACCCAGCAGTCACTGCAGTTATCGCGAGAAACTGCATGTGACCGCCGGGGAAAGAAGATGGCGGCCATGAAGCAGTCCGGGATGTGACCGCCGGAGATCTTCTGCCAGGTAAGTGCCGCTGACTCCTGACAGACCCGACCGACGGACACTGACAGTGACAGTGACAATCCCGATTCCGGTATCCGATAAGACGAAAATATCGGAACTCGGAATCGGAATTCCGATACAGCCAATATCGGCCGATACCCGATATTTGCAGTATCAGAATGCTCAACACTAGTCCACAGTCTTCTACTACTAATGCTGCTGCTCCCAAAATTGTGATAATTTTTAAAACTTGTTGATAAGAAATTGTTTCTTTGAAAATAACTAATCTCTTCATGTTCCCTAAATAAAGTGATAATTTTTGGATTGCTTAATAAAAAGTCATTATAAATAGTAATGAGCAAGGCCAAATGGTAAAGTTCGAGGTCCGTACCGGACTCCTAGCGTTCATGCACAGACCTAGAACACTGACTTTTTCCTGGAAGTCTGTTATAATGTTCAGGTTCGCGGCCGAATAAATCATGTTGAAAGCCGCTGTGCAGTCAATCAACAAAATTTTGCTCTGTGGGCACTTCTGGAGCCATCACAGCCATGCCAAGTACTGGCATGGCTGTGATTGGCAGACTCACCATGTGACCCTGGCTGTATAAAGGCAGGGTCACGGGTTTAAACAGCCATTCTGTTCCTCATGCGCTGTCAGTGTGGTTCTCACTTCTCTCTGCCATATCAACTTTGAGCTTTGTGCCCTGAAAGCCTATTCCTGTGGGCCTTACTAGCATTGTGTAGACTGCCCTAACATCCTGTTGCTTTGTGCATTAAAAGCCTGTTCCTGTGGGCCATACCAGAGTTGTGTAGACTGCCCTAATAGCCTGTTGCTCTGTGTCATAAAAGCCTGTTGATGTGTAGCAAAAAGTCATATTGTGCTGTGCCATATAAACCTTGTTTTCTGTGGTAAAAAAAATCCTATTGCTGTGTGCCATATAAAACTTGTACTCTGTGGCAAAAAACCTATTGCTGTGTACCATATAAAATTTGTTCCCTGTAGCAAAATATCCTATTGCTCTGTTCCTTATACTGTATATACTTGTGTATAAGCCGAGATTTTCAGCACATCTTTTTGTGCTGAAAACGCCCCCCCCCCCCTCGGCTCATACACAAGTCATTGTTGAGAAAGCCAGCAAGGGAGGGGGAGCGGCGGAGCAGCGGCAGGAGCCGGGGCCTGTGGCACAATGACAGCTGCAGCTGCAGCCGCCGGCTTCCAGAAGACATCATACTTCACCCTCGCGCAGTCGCTGCATCTCCATCCCTGCATCTCTGTCCCGGCGCCGGCAGCTCTTCCTGTGCTGAGTGGTCACGTAGTACCGCTCATTAAGCTATTAAATATGCACGCATCTCCACTCCCATAAGCGTGGAGTGCATATTCATTACCTTAGTGAGCGGTACCACGTGACCGCTCAGCACAGGAGAGCTGCCGCGCCAGGACGACGGAGATGCAGCGACTGTAAGAGGAGGATGAGTAGGACGGGGGGGAGGGTGAGCCATGCTTACAATGATGTGACGGGGGGTGAGTCATGCATACAACAACCGGGGAAGCCGAGCCATGCATATAATGACCGGGGGAGCCGAGCCATGCATACAATGACAGTGGGAGCCATGCATACAACAGGGGGGCCACAGATACCAGGACAGGACAGGGGGAGCCACACATACCAGGAAAAAATGGGGGAGCCACATACCAGGACAGGACGGGGGAACCACATACCAGGACAGGGCGGGGGGAGCCACGCATAGCAGGACAGGGATGAGGGGACAATGCATACCTGGCCTATCCTTGAGTCAATAAGCTTACCTAGTTTTCCGTGGCAAAATTAGGTGCCCGGCTTATACTCAGGTCGGCTTATACTCAAGTATATAAAGTAGTAAACTTGTACTCTTTGGCAAAAAGTCCTATTGTTCTGTGCCATTTAAACCTTGTTCTCTGAGGCAAAAAATCCTATTGCTCTATGCCATATAAAACTTGCACTCTACAGCAAAAATTAAAAATTGCTCTGTGCTATATAAACATTGTTCTCTGTGGCAAAAAATCCTATTGCTCTTTTCCATATAATAAACTTGTACTCTTTGGCAAAAAATACAATTGCTTTGTGCCATACAAAACTTGTACTCTGTGGCAAAAATCCTGTTACTCTGTGCTATATAAAACTTGTACTCTGGCAAAAAATAATATTGTTCTATGCCATATAAACTTTGTTCTCTATGGCAAAAATCCTATTTCTCTGTTGCATAAAAAGCTTGTGCTCTTTGGAAAGAAAATGTGTACTCTGTGCCATAAAACTTTTTTGCTCTGTGGCATAATAGCCATGACTAGAGTGCCCCAATCCAGCCTCTTGGCTACAAGGTATTTTTTAAGGTGGAAAAACATGAGGAGAGGAGCTAATATGGGATTGGGACATAGTGCTGCCCGTTGGTGATAGTGTAGCTGATGCAGGGAGAGGATGTGATTCATCTGTGCCTGTTACGTGTCCAACTGCAACTCCTTCCTCTGTTGCACGCAAGCAAAAAGACGTTCGGCATTATTTAGTAAGCCCCAGTACCACAGAACAAATGGTGAGGCCAGATCATGTGGAGGCTGTGTTAGATTGGATGGGTGAGAGTGCCTCCAGTTCCTTCACATTTTTTTTCACCTAGTCCCCTGAATAAAGCTTTCAGTGGGCACCTGAGGATCTTTGTAATCATTTTTCATTCTCACCCCCTTGTAAATCATCCAAGCAGTCTGTGCCCCAAGTCATGCAGCAGTCTCTTGTGCTGTTTGATAAGTCCGCTAGCTGGGGTTCCATGGCCCCTTCATCTGGCCATGCCCCAGAAATGGAAGAGACTGGGTGCACTGATGCCTAACCACTTATTCTGTCGGAAGATGAGTATGTGGGAGGGCCAATGCACAGAGTCATCGTACACCACCACAGCACAACTCTGGGGATTAGGAAACACAGTTACTAACTGCTGCGGCTTTCTGCAGTGTGCTGACCGTGAATGAGGGCATGGCTCAGGACTGGGTTGAAGATGATGAGGGAGAAGATGAAGTCCTCAACCCCACATGGATTGAAGGGCCTCATAGTGAGTTTGGAGGGAGAGGAGGTTGTCTTTGCTTCCCAATCAGCACAGCAAAAGAGGGAGCAGTGTGGAAATGCGCAGCAGCTGGCTCATAACCAGTACATCATCTGCTACTGTCCCCCATGCCAAGAGAATGAACCCCCAAAAGCCAGCTCAAAGGAGCTCCCTGGTGTGGAACTTCTTCACCTAATGTAGTGAAGACAAGCGGCAGGTCGTTTGCATGCTGTGCCATCAAAGAGTCAAGCGAGGTATAAATATTCAAAACCTGAGCACCAACTGCAAGATCAGGCATCTCAAATTCAAGCATGTGGTGCAGTAGAGTACACATCTTTAAAAGCATGACAAATCTTCCTATTGCTGCCTTTTCCTGTGCTCTCCGCATCTTCCTCTCGATCATGTTCAGCTGGCTCACATGCCTTCCCGTAAAGAGAGGATGAGACAGTAATGACCACCACCATCAGCAGTGTTACCGACCATGTCTACACCGTCCCATGGAAGTTTTAAGCTCTCCATCCCCCTAACCCTCGAGAAAAAGAGGAAATTTCAACCTAATCAAATTACTGGTTTTTAAAATATTGCCATTCTGGTTGGTGGAGACAGACAGTTTAAAAAAACTGATATCGGTGGCTGTCTCGCAGTACATTGTTTCCAGTCGGCACTACTTTGCCAGGTGTGCCAGTTCTGCCCAGTACACACATGTTTCTGACCAGATAACACCATCACTGGCACGGTCTATGTCGTAACAGATATGTGGACCAATAAGCAAGGACAGAAACTTTACATCTCCCTAACTGCCCACTGGGTCAGTGTTGTCGCAGCTGGGACAGAGAAGGAAGGCATTCCAGCAAAGGCCCTTCCACCACTGAAAGTTTCTCGGTAGATGTTGCCTTCTACTCTGCATCCTACACCACCTCCTCATAGGGTCACTGTGAGCCCTGCACCACCAATTTCAGAAAAAGCAGGGGAGAAACACCAGGAGGCTGTTCTGTAACTCATTTGTTTGGGGAACAGATCCCATTCCATGGAAGAAATGTGAACGAGAATCAAACATCAGACAGATGAGTGGTTGTTGCCCACGAACCTCAAGCCAGGCCTGGTGGTTTGTGAAATCAGGAATCAGCTTTGGGCCTAGCCAGTTTGATTCACATCCATCACTTATTGCTGAACTTGGTGGTGCAGTGCTTCCTGAACAACTATCTAAATATGTCTGATTTGCTGCCGAAAGTGCGTGCAGTGTGTGCGCACTTTCGGCATTCTAACCCTGTTGCTGCTCACCTGTCTGCACTGCAGCATCACTTCTGCATTCCAGCTCACTGTCTCATATGTGACATACCAAAAGGTGGAACTCTACCTTGCATATGCTGGAGAGACTGTGTGAGCAGCAGCATGCAACAGTGGAGTTTCAGCTGCAGAACGCACGCACCAGTTGCTCGTTGGAACACCACTTCCTCACAAATGAGTGGGCCTCCATGTAGGACATATGTGCCATGTTGCTCTGTTTTGAATATTCCATTAATATGTCCAGCGCTGATGACACCATCATCAGCATTACTATCTCGCTTTTATTTCTGCTTGAAAAAACCCTTCAGATGATGATGGATGAGGTGGTGGCACAGGAGGAACAGGAGCAAGACGACCAGGCAACATTTACACCTTTATCAGGCATATCATCCACACATGGTTCAGAGCTTGGGTTTCTGTACCCACAGTGGCCTGGTACGCAAGGATCTAACCAAGTGACAGTTTTGGAGGATGAGGAGGAAGAGGAACCAGGTATTCAGCAGAATGGCACTTCAAGCTGCTCGGGCATCACTGGAGCATGGCTGGGGGAATAAAGAGAACCCAGACCATACACCTCCCATGAAAGATAGCTCTTGTTGACTGTGGGCAGTCTGACACACATGAGCCAATACATGCTGCTGTGCCTACACAACACCCGTCGAGTTGCCCTTTTTATTACTAGTTCTGATTACTGGGTTGCCACCATACTGGATCTACAAGGACAATGCACCATTCTTACGTCTGTCCTTGTACTGGGATCATAAAATGCGTGAATGGGCTCATTCCCACTTGCGATGAAAACGGATGAATGCAATCCGATAAAAAAATCGCATTTCATTCGGACCAATGTTATTCTATAATTGTGTGTTCATCTGCGATTTTTTTTCCAGCTCGGATCAGATCACAATCAGACGGGAAAAAAAATTGCAGCATGCTGGAATTGTAATCAGAAATCGGATCGCATTCGGCAATAGAAGTCAATGGGTGCGAGAAAAAAAATCACATAGCACTCGGACAATGCGAGTGCTTTCCGATTTTTACAAAATCTAGCCTCTGCTGTTTATTAATTATAGGGGGACCCTACGTCATTTTTTTGGGTGGTCTCCTATTTTAATAGTCAGTAAAGGCTAAGTATACAGGTGTAAGCTGTATTAATAGCCTGAAAGCCTCCATGGGTATTACCCCCTTCCCAGGCTATAAACATCATTCCCCAGCCATCAGCTTTCCCTCTGCTGGTTAAGAAAATTACCTAAAGCACAAGACATTTTTTTCAGAAAAAAAAATCATTTAATAATTAAATACATGTAAAGTAAGCTGCACACACTGTGCAAACTATATATGTGACTGATATCTTTATATCTATTCTATGTTTATATACTGTGTGTAACCTATGTATTTTTTCCTGTTTGGTACCACTGTGATTTTACTGTACACGGCTGCTGAATTGCCGGCTTTTCATATATCTATCTATCTTTCTATTTATGTATCTATCCAACTATCTATCTATGTAATCTATAGATATGTGTTTTTGCAGAATATTTCCTTTAAAAACTATGAGTAAATGAAATAAAGAATTGCTCTATATAAACGCTCATGTTAAAATCGCATTGCAATCGCACTGCATTCAGATTTAAATCAGATGCTAGGTGTTAAAAATCGAATTGTACTTGAATGAAAAACGCATAACACTTGCATGACACTTGCATGACACTTGTCCGACTTTGCAGGAACAAAATCGGACCGATTTTAAACGTGCTAGTGTGTCTCCAGCCAATACAAGCACATGCAGGTAGAGAAACTACTGATGGCTTTCCCACCTGACAGCGGGGGCTAAGTGGAAGAACAAGACAGAGACGGCAGAGGAAATTGCCAACGCAGCTGGGGCAACGCCAGCACTTTGGAAGGCAGGGTTAGTATGACCGAAATGTGGAAACAATACCTCTGCACGCCACAACATCAGGTCCCACCATGATTTCTTACATTTCACATTATATTAGAGAGGTCATCTCTTTGAGTGAAAATTTTTGCCAACAGATCACCCAATAGAGTCTGTGATACAGCATTTTGAGTTTGGGCTCTGTACTGTGGAAGTGCAGTGGGTCATATGTGCCACAATACTGTACAGCAACTTGCAAAAGTTCTGTTTCTGCCCTAAACTTTTAAAATTGTTTTACTTTTTCTTAAAAATGCAATGCCTAATTATTATTTTTTTACTGTAGTGATGCCAAACTCCAGTATATACATACATTTGTCTGCATACCTCAAGAAATCAAGAAATATCAAAACTAAACTAGAGCTTTTTAAACCCTATGTGAAACAAACTACTTTTTTTTTCTAATATTAACCTTGTCTCAGAATGTTTTTGGTAGATGGAACATCATTAACACAATATTCACAATGTCCTAAATTTAGACAATATAAAACTAGAGAAAGCAGACAAAAAGCACTAAATTCATATCAGTGGTGCAAACTGTATGATAAAGTTGGCGTATCTTGCTAGATATAAAAATTAAATCTAAATAAATACAAAATTTCTCATAGATATGTATAAGGAGCAAAAATATTTTTACATATGTTCAACTTTTCCAATTCTATTACCATTTTGCTTTTAAATATACTGGAGACATTAGATGACTATACAGTATTAGATACTACAGTTGCTAGTCTACATGACTGTTTTTATCACATTACAACTAGAATAAATTTTTATTGAACAGAAGTAATAATAAAAATAACATCAGCCTAAAGTTTCCTTCACTAATCCTACCTTTGGGATTAAATGCAATTAGCACAGGCTCAAAAAAATTACCTTATAAAGCTCAACTTTAGAATTTCGTGCAGTATGGTAAAAAGATAGGTAGGCATAATTTACGCGTGCGTTCTGTAGTTTTGTGTTTTCTTTTTTGGCATGTATAAACACAACTACACTTTATAGGTATGCTCACATCTCCAAACTATACATTTCTCATATATACAAGCAGTATACCAGACTTCAGGGATTCATGCACATCTGGTACAATGATATCTCTCGTCCTTACAAAGTCGTTAAGTGCTGTCTTGTACTTTCTAAACATATGTTCCCAAAAGATATGTCAATAGGATAGTGTTGACATATTTTGCACAAAATGAAAATGCTAATTCCAAAAAGTTACAGGGTTACTACACTTGGGACACCAAGAGAGAGGGAGGAACCTTTGCAGAAACATCTAAACAAGTCCATGAAAGAAGAAATCCCTTGACATCAATTATGAAGTTTAACAATCGTGCAGTAGAAGAAGGATTTTGACTTTTGCCATTGTTTCATATATTGATTAAGCTGCTTTGTAGTTTGTCATATGTCTCTAGTCATTAATAATAATCGCACTTTGACGTGCTCAAGTGCACACTTACTCATAAACAGGAGAAATCAGCTAGGGGCATGATGGAAATTCTTCTTAGAGGTATCCATTATTGTGTTGTGTTTGCTAAGGTTAATGAATTGCACTATATCTATCATCAGTGATCACTAGTGTTGAGCGATACTGCTCTATATCTAAAAATATCGTATCGAAATGGTATCGCCGATATCACTAAATATCGTCGATATCCGATTCTGATACCGGAAGTCCCATGTAAGTCTATGGGAACAAAATATCGCAACAAAAAAACCCTTTCTTTCGTTGTAAACACAAAATATACACACATAGAATACATATATATATATATATACATGTCATTGTGACATATATATATACATATATTTTAGTTTATACACTTCTACATAGTAAAATAGACTCTGATTCAATTGCCGGGTAAAGCCGTGACATACCCCATAGAAGTCGACGGGCTCGGTGCCGAGTACCCCCAAAACCTCTGGCTCTGTGCGACTCAACTTGGGCGTCACGAACAGGATTCTGTAGCTCGCTATAAGCGAGTCCTGTGTGCCTGAATTGAACTGGTTTTGTGCTTGAGAATTGCTAAAATCATCAGAGAATGTATTTGCCATTTTTCAGCCATATCTGCGTCACGACGAGGCACTGGTGAAGAACAAGGGCGTGCTCTTCGTGGGTGTACACTCACTCAGTGGCGCAAAAACGATGGCCGACCACTGTAAATGGTACTGCAATGTAAGATCGTGCCCCACAGCTCTTCAGTTCCGCCTCCTCATCCTCCTCAGTGTGCGGAAACTAACACAAAGGTCCCGCCTCCCTACAAAAGAGGGGCCCTCTCCAGATGCTAATGACACATGTGACTTGGCAGAGATGGCTAATGGACACGAGCAGAAGTGTGAAGGGATGGAGCAGTCAGAGCTCTCCCCCCACGGAAGCGACCCGATCGCCACGGAACCACCGTTGGGCACCCGGCCTGGAAACCCTCCTACGCTGCAAGAAGCGGAGGATACCCTAAGAGGCCTGGCCCGGCACCGGGAGGAGGTCGCCAGGATGGAAGCCAGCTGGCGTGCCCTAAAACTAAACTTGGAGCGGCGCCAATCCCTCTTACCTGAAGTGTCTGTACCGGAAGGTGAGGCACCCGTTCTAGTAGAGGAGTCCGTGCGGGCATCCCAGCCCTTGCAATGTGATCCGGTTGACGTTGTCGCAGTGGAGGCACCCGTTCCTGCAAAAAACTCTGCACCGGCAGCACCCCAGATCCTGCTGTCTGCCCCCGTCGCTGAGACAGAAGAAGCGACACCCGTCCTCATGGAGGAGGCCGCGCAGGCACCAGAGCACTACCTGCCTGTACCGGAGCCCCGACTGTCATTTGTTCCAGAGCCGGCTGCTTCCTCCGCAGGTGAGCGCCGCCAGGACTGGGGGGCGCCAGGAGAGCTGCCGCATACCGGACACTGTAAGCTGCAGTTTGATGATGGAGACATGGAGCAGCTGGTGGAGGAGAATTACAACCGGCATCAGGAGGAAGAGTGGAGACGTTGGGAGCGGGAAGCAGAGCGACAAAGGGAGCAGCGAGAAACCCAAAAGCTTCGGCAACGTAACCTGGAGAAGGACCGGGCAGATAAGGACCGGATGAGAAAAGATAAAGGAACCCTGTGGGAGCCGCGGCGTAAGGGTGCAGTACGGAGCTTTAAATTGAAAGGTGGTTGGGGCTTCATCCAGGAGCCTGGACTTTATTTAGAAGTTTTTGTGAACCGGCGGGACTGGAGGCTCACCTCCCAGAAGGACACCCGGGGAGGGACCTGTTGCCAGGAGACTTGGTGACTTACACCCGACACTGGGGTTACAATGGATGGTACGCCCTAAATGTTACCAGGTGCGACCCCTACTCCCCAGAGTGTCAGGAACCTGTGAGACCCTCGGAGCCTTCAGCCTCCCACATCCAGGCCTCTGCAAAAGTCCCTACCCCACGCCGTAAAATCTCCCCAGCCTCCCTCAGTGGTCTCCTCAGCAGCCCCAGCTATGGACATGATAAGTATAGCTGGCCCGTACCCGGCGCCTGTTAGGCCCCCTGGGGTTCGTTCAGTCCGGGACATAGGGTTCCAGACCCGGAGGGAGATGAAAGAGGTGGCCACACAGACCCAGATAGCGGGTCACGACTTGACTGTACAGACCACACGACGTCATCAGGTCCTGGTGGTCCTTGGTGTCTCGGATGTTTGGCAAGCATCAGAAGAGTACCAGGTGGTACCTTTAACACCCCTGCCAAAGAATTATAAATAACCCGGACAGGGTCCCTGTATGTAAATAGTTAAATTGTTGATGTACCCGGACGGGTGAATGTTCATAAAAAAGTTTTTTAATTTAATAAAAAAAAAAAAACACAGTTTTCATTACTTTTATTACAGTCTCATCCTGCTCCTGTAAAAAAATGAAAAAAAAAAAAAAGTATACCACCTGACCGACGCAGTCCATAGTAACGAGTGTCCCACGACGATCCAGCTCTGCTACATCAGAATGACAGGCAGAGCCTGTCATCCCAGCGCAGCACAGCTGATTACCTGCTTCCCCAGCGGTGACGTCATCGGACTGGTTTACGGCCGGGATTACCCTGCAGTCACTGCAGTTATCGCGAAAAACTGCATGTGACCGCCAGGGAGAAGATAATGGCGGCCATCAAGCAGTCCAGGACGTGACCACCGGAGATCTTCTGCCAGGTAAGTGCCGCTGACTCCTGACAGACCCGACCGACGGACACTCACAGTGACAGTGACAAATCCGATTCCGGTATTCGATATGACGAAAATATCGGTATTCGGAATCGAAAGGCCGATAGAGCTAATATCGGCCGATACCCGATATTTGCAGTATCGTATCGCTCAACACTAGTGATCACCCCTTCCCCCCAAAAAATAAATAAATACCACTTAAAGTTTTTTTTCTGCAATAGATACATTAGATGAAAACATATTTTCCTTACTGTACAAATAATGTACAAGTTTCGTCAAAATATGAGATAAGACAAATTGTTCATAAAGGATGGTCACTGTTGTATTCTATACTTCATCTCACTATTTACTTCTCATAAGTAATTAGTCCAGTTGGAAAAGGAGAGGTAAATCTTTAGCCCATGAACTTTTGGAAACACTGTTCAGTACAAGAATAATTCTGACGCACAAACTGCAATTTATATATTTCAGTCATTTGTAAAATAACTTATGTTCTAAACTGAGACTTATAATTTTCTTTACATTGCACTAACTAGAAATAAGTGAATTAAATTGATGGAAATCAAATTTGTGTCGAAGTTTTAGGAATTCACTGAACCCTGAAAATTTTAACAATTTGCAATTTCATTCAATCAAATCTTCAAAAATTGCTGCCACCATTTTAGGCATTTCTGTAGATTTCATCAGGCAGACACCACACACATGACTCCAATCCTGGCTAGGCAAGCATAGCCATAATGCCTTGCTGCTATCACATCACATGGTATAGTGCAGCCAATCAGAAGGGGATATCAGAGCCTTATAAAAGCCCAGGCAGAGAATGCAGCAGCAATTTGGGGGTAAATCTGGATAGTGTGATGACTAGAGATGAGCAAGCACTAAAATGCTTGGGTGCTCATTGCTCGTTGCTCATACTGATCAGTTCCTAATACTCGCATGCTCTTTCGAGTAGCGAGTATAATGGAAGTCAAACAGAAATACAAGTATTTTTCCAGTAGACCCTACAAACAGGTTTAGGGGGCAATGAAAATGTTCAAATGGATGGAAAAAGTGCTGAATAGAAGGAAAACAGCCTGAGGAAGACCCGTGGAAGCATCTCTGACTCTCAGATTGCTGCTGAGAACAATGCTGTC
>JARQOD010000004.1:394902084-395018214 GCA_033576555.1 Oophaga sylvatica
TAAAAAGTTCTTAATGTGGTTTTTTGGCACCTTTTTAGAATAGATCATTTGGGTTTTTTCTGTCATATAGCCCCCCAAAGCACTTAAAATGGGGGGTGGTCCCTAAAAAAAATGTTTGTAAATTTTCTTAAAAATGAGAAATCGCGGGTAAAAATTTAAACCCCTTAAAAATTTAACAAAAAAAAATTGTTTCAAAAATTGTACTAATTTAAAAACATGTGGGAAATATTTTTAACTTTTTTGTATTTTTTGCCTCTATTTAGGGGAAAATTTAAATTTAAAAATTTTGAAAAGTGTAAATTTTTCAAATTTTTAAAAAAATTAACTTTTTTTCAAAAAATAAACACAAAAAATTTTTGAAGAAACTTTCCACTTCATAAAGACAATTTTCACGAAAAAAAATCTCAAATATTGGGTCCGTTAAAGGTTCCAGATTTTTAAAACAAAAAATGACAAGGGTCAGATTTAAAAAATTAAGCCTGGTTATTAAAACCTACAAAGTGGCTTGGTTCAAAGGGAGTTAAGATGACAAAAAAACCAACGAAAGGAATTTTTAATTTTACAGGCAAAAAAAAATTTTTTAAGATACTTTTTTTTTGCAAAGGAAATACTTTATAAAAGCAAATTTTAAAAAGGATTTGAAAAAAATAATTTAAGTAAACCAAAAAAATTTTTTTTTTAAAAAAAAGTAAAAAAAATTTTCATTGTAATTTTGAGGGGAACAGGTTGACAAAAATAAGGGATAGATACACTCTAAATTAGACATAAAGGAGGGCATCATACACATTCTGTTCAAATTGTCATTTTTTGGTACTACTAGACTCATAAAGGCTATGCACTTTTGAAGGTTATATATAGTACCAAGGAATAGTACTCCAGACCCTGAAATAGTCTAAGCGTGAGCAATATCATACCAATCAATTTCATAACAAGTTTTTTGAGAGTTATATACCAAGGAAATGTACTCCAGATCACAGAATAGTCTATGGGTGAGCAATATAATACCAATACCTTCAAGAAGAACCTGAAGACCCACCTGTTCCGACAAGTCTACAGCCTACAATGATCCTCAGTCTACTGAACCATCGCACGACCAGCTCTACCCTTTCCTAGTGTATCCTCACCCATCCCTGTAGACTGTGAGCCCTCTCGGGCAGGGTCCTCTCTCCTTCTGTACTTGTGTGTCCCTTGTCTAGCACACGTTTATTGTACCTGTCTATATTTTCCTTTTTTATATGTAAAGCGCCATGGAATAAATGGCGCTATATACATGTGTAATAATAATAATAATAATAATAATAAGGGTATGTGCACACATTGAGTGTAAGTTTTGCACCAATTCTGCATCTCTTGGCAGGAAAAACACAGCTGCAAAAAAAGCATTTTGCTGCATTTTTGGTGCCTTGTGCCTGCATTTTTTACTTATTTGCATGAAGTGAATGACCACTTTGCTGGCATCAGGTTTTGCTTCAGGTTTTGTCACAAATCTGAACAGAAAAAACACTACAAAATGCACCAAATCTGCAACGTGTGCACATAGCCTAAATTTGTAAACAAGTTTTTTATGGCTTATATAGCAACAAAATGTTCCCAAGAATATGTAATAACCTACGGATGAGCAATATAATACCGATACATTTTGAACAAGTTTTTTGAGGCTTATATAGAAGCAAAATGTACCAAAGAATATGTACTAACTTATGGGTGAGCAATATAAGACCAATAAATTTTGAACAAGTTTTTTGAGGGTTATATACCAGCAAAATGTACCCAAGAAGATGTAATATCCTATGTATGAGTAATATAAGACCAATACATTTTGAACATGTTTTCTGAGGGTTTTATACCAACGAAATGGACTCCAGACCACGGAATAGTCGATGGGTGAGGAATATAAAACCACTAACATTTTTTAACACATTTTTGAGGGTTGTATACCAACGAAATGTATTCTAGACCACTACATAGTCTATAAGTGAGCAATACAATACCAATACATTTTTGTACAATTTTTTTCAGGCTTATATAATAACAAAATATACCCAAGAAGATGTAGTACTCTGGATGAGCGATATACTACCAATACATTTTTAAACAGGTTTTTTTAGGCTTATATAGCAACAAAATGTACCCAAGAAGATAGTATACCCTATGGTTGAGCAATATAATGCAGATACATTTTGATCAAGTTTTTGGAGAGCTATATATACCAATGAAATGTACACAAGAACACATAATACTGTTTTGCTGAGAAATGTAACCAAGCAACATTTTTAAACTTTGCTTTGAGTGTTATATATCACAAAAATGTAACCAAGAACATGGAATAGTGTATGAGTAAGAAATGTGAACAAAGAAGCAAATTTTCAAACACTTTTTTGTACTTTTATAAAAAAAAAACAAAATATGACAAAGCACGTAAAACTCTATAGATGAGAAATCTAATCCTGAAATATTTTTTATGCTTTTTGTAAGTTTTACATATCACCGTAATGCAACAATAATCATGTTAAACTGCATCTATATTGCTTGACCATCTTTAAAAACTTTTTCCTCCTTGTCAAAAATACCCAGTCATCAGGCCTCGGGCGCTGGGCTGCTGTCATGAAATTTGCCCATGCCTTTGAGAGTGTATCCCTGCCTCTGGAGTGTCTCCCTGGCCTCTCCTTCTTGGTTGTGCAAGGAAGCTTGCCCCCTGCCACTAGCGTTGTTGTCACAAGTGTGTCACATCCTTCTAGGAGATCTGGGGTTAGGCGATCTTTACTAGGGTACAGGTCTTCCATTTAGCCTGTGTGTTTTGTTCTGCCTATCAAATGGACTTCAATTCCTTTGGCACTGAAAAGGTTAGCAACTCATTGTATGCTGGTTAGAGACATGTAGCTCCATCTCACAGCTGCTCCTGACCTGCTCATTTTCTCTCTCTCTATAAAACCTGGCCACACCTTCTCATCCGTGCCTGTGAAAGTTTAACTTCATGGCTTGCTGGAGTTAGTGTGCTGAAGCTGGAGCTCGTAGTTGCTGCTAGAGATTGTTGTTTGCTGTTTTTGGGTGTGTGCCTTCTCCATTATCCTTTTCCCATTTGGTTTGTACCTTCCTATCTTTCCCTTTATTCCTCGCTCTATTTTTGTATGTGAGTAGCTTTTTGTTATCCTTGATTCCCTTATGTGTTGTGACATAGTAACTGATAATGTAATAGAGGGGATATATATTTGACTACGTCTAATGGCGTCAGTGATATAAAATCCAGAGTTTTATTTCCTCCATCACAGTAAGTGTTGCGAAGGTTAAGTTAACCTATGTTATGGGCTGGTTTTTAGGGGGACAGTCATAGAGCAGGTGAGAGAATGTTCCCCATATCTCCACCTACAGAGCTGGCACCACTGTGTGCTGACAGGACCTTGGTAATTTCAAAGTCATATGATCAGTTAAGTGGTTGAGGAGTCACATGGTCTGGGCTTCAATGGCTGAAGGAAAAAGCTTTCAGTGTTCAGTGTGTGCGTCAGGAGAGGGAGAACTCCAGGAAAGTGTGGTTTGGACTAGTGAACCTGAACAGTGTGTGTTCTGCCAGCCGTGAGTGGGAGGAACCCCACTCACAGAAGGACTGTGTTTGTTCTGCCACCATTTTGTTTTAATTTCCTGTTTTGCACAGAAGGCAGTATTTTCTTTACTACACCTTGGAAGTTCTTAAAGCTGCAGTGTACCCATGTCTACCTACCTGTGCATCTGAATGAGCCGCTGTACCACAGGTGGTGTTAGAAGCGCAGGCAGCGTTTCCAGTGAATACGTGGGACGGCCACAAGCCAGCGTGCGACACCAGGCAAGATGGAGGACCTTCTAAAACATCTACTACAAGCACAGCAGCAACAGCAATTGCAGCACCAACAACAATTGCAGCAGCAACAGATGGCGCAACAAGAGACAAGCAGCAGCAGCAAGAGCAGCATCAGAAGCAGATTCACTTGCTTGCTAAGTCGGTTTGTGGAAGGCCGGCAGCCCCTACCCCAAGTCCAGGTGATGCCATGTAAGTCCGGAAGACAGTAAGATGAGCAGTGCAGAAAATGACCCTGGGTGATGATGTGGAGGCATTTTTGACTGCACTCGAGTAGGTGACGGAGCATGAGAAGCTACCACAAGAGCAGTGGGCAGAGGTGCTGGCCCCCTGTTTGACTGGTGAGCCCCAGAAGGACTATTATGATCTGGCATTACAGGATGCACAAGAGTATGCCAAGTTGAAAACTGAAATTCTGCCTCTATTGTGCAATTGTATACTGAGCAGTCACCCCTCCTTGAATGAGTATGTGGAGAGTGGCTGTTTAATGTGGTATTTTGCACCTGTGCTGCTAATATCTTGCTTTATGGGCTGGCTGTACCCTGTAGTGCATTTGTTCTGAGATCTGGGCAGGTGAGTTTTGCTGCCTTTTTGTGCTGTTTATATTGAATTTTTGGAGACCTTGAGTCTCCTTAGTGGCTAGTGTAGTGTAGTGTAGGTACTTGTAAGCGTGGGGACCTTTGGCTAGTGTAGATAAACTACCTCGGTCCCAAATGTTTGACCTACTTCATCTGGTGCAAAAATGGCTGCAGCCAGAATACTCCACTCCAGCCCAGATGGTTGAGTGGGAAGTCATGGACAGATTCGTGCACTTCCTTCCTTGGGTGCTGCAGACCTGGATTTGCCCAGGGAGATTTCTGAAATGCAAACGAACTAGTGAGGATAGTGGAAGGGTTGCAGGTGGTTGAGAGGTCCCTATGGAAACCAGGGGGTGGTGCATCCCCATACTGGGGTACTCGGCAGGAATCTGAGCTCTAAAAGAGGTGTAGTAGTATTGCCACCACTGGGTGGAGTCCTAGATTCCAAGGGGTCGCTGAGGGCTTGTCCAAGGACCCAGGGAGGGACTTGCTTTGCTGGAGATGTCAGGGACCAGAACTTATAGCCACCTGTCCCTTGTCCTCCGAAGAGTTGGGGTTAGGGTTATGGTTAGGGTTGGGATTAGGGCTAGGGGTGTGTTGGAGATAGGGTTCTGGTTAGGGGTGTGTTGGGTTAGGGTTGGAGTTAGAATTGAGGGGTTTCCACTATTTAGGCACATCAGTGGGTCTCCAAATGCGACATGGCGCCACCATTTACTCCAGCCAATTTTGCATTCAAAAAGTCAAACAGTGCTCCCTCCATTCCGAGCCCTGATGTGTGCCGAAACAGAGGTTTACCCCCACATAAGGGATATCAGCGTACTCAGGAAAAATTGCACAACAACTTTGGGGGTCTAATTCCTCCTGTTACCCTTGAGAAAATAAAAAATTGGGGACTAAAAAAATTATTTTTGTGGAAAAAAATTATTTTTTAGTTTCACAGCTCTGCGTTATAAACTTCTGTGAAGAACTTGGAGATTCAAAGTGCTCACCACACATCTAATTGAGTTCCTTGGGGGTTCTAGTTTCCAAAATGTGGTCACTTGTGGGGAGTTTCTACTGTTCAGGCACATCAGGGGCTCTGCAAAAGTAACATGACTCCCGCAGACCAATCCATCAAAGTCGGCATTTCAAAACGTCACTACTTCCCTTCCGAGCCCCGATATGTTCCCGAACAATGGTTCCCCCAACATATGGGGTACCAGCATTCTCAGGACAAACTGTACAACAACTTTTGGAGTCCAAATTCTCCTGTTACCCTTGTAAAAATAAAAAATTGCGGGCTAAAAAGTCATTTTTTGAGGAGAAAAATATTTTTTATTTTCACAGCTCTGCGTTATAAACTTCTGTGAAGAACCTGGGGGTCCAAAGTGCTCACTACACATCTAGATAAGCTCCTTCGGGGGTCAATTGTGGGAGAGCTCCAAAGTTTAGGCACACAGGGCCTCTCCAAACATGACATGGTGTCCGCTAACGATTGGAGCAAATTTTCCATTCAAAAAAGTCAAAAAAATTGGGGACTAAAAGATCACGTTTGTAGAAAAAATATGATTTTTTATTTTCATGCCCGGGTGTTATAAACTTCTGTGAAGCCCTTGGGGTTCAAAGTGCTCACCACACATCTAGATAAGTTCTTTGGGGGGTCTAGTTTCCAAAATAGCGTCACTTGTGGGGGGTTTCTACTGGCACATCAAGGGCTCTGCAAACGTAACAAGATGCCCACAGACCATTCCATCAAGTCGGCATTTCAAATCATCACTATATCCCTTCCGAGCCGTGACGTGTGCCCAAACAGTGGTTCCCCCCCACATATGGGGAACCAGCGTACTAAGGACAAATTAGACAACAACTTTTGCGGTCCAATTTCTCCTGTAACCATTGTGAAAATAAAAAATAGGGGGCTAAAAAATCATTTTTTGAGGAAAACAAATGATTTTTTATTTTCACAGCTCTGCGTTATAAACTTCTGTGAAGCACTTGGGGGTTCAAAGTGCTCACTACACATCTAGATAAGCTCCTTGGGGGGGACTAGTTTCCAAAATGGGGTCACTTGTGGGGTTTTTTCACTGTTTAGGCACATCAGAGGCTCTGCAAATGCAACATGACGCCCGCAGAACATTTCATCAAGTCTGATTCCAAAATGGCGCTCCTTCCCTTCTGAGCTCTCCCATGCACCAAAACAGTGGTTCCCCCCCACATATGGGGTAATGGTGTACTCAGGAAAAATTGCCCAACAACTTTTGTGGTCCAATTTCTCCTTTTACCCTTGTGAAAATGAAAAATAGAGTGCTAAAAAATCATTTTTGAGGAAAAAAATGATTTTTTTTATTTTCACTGCTCTGCGTTATAAACTTATGTGAAGCACTTGGGGGTTCAGAGTGCTCACAACACATCTAGATAAGTTCCTTAAGGGGTCTAGTTTCCAAAATGGTGTCACTTGTGTTTTTTTTTTCCTGTTTAGGCACACAGGGGCTCTCCAAACGTGTCATGGTGTCCGCTATTGATTGGAGCTAATTTTCCATTCAAAAAGTCAAATGGCGCTCCTTCCCTTCTGGGCCCTGCCGTGCACCCAAACAGTGGTTTATTACCACATATGAGGTATCTTTCTACTCAGGAGAAATTGCCCAACAAATTTTAGGATCCATTTTATCCTGTTGCTCATGTGAAAATGAAAAAACTGAGGCTAAAAGAAAATTTTTGTGAAAAAAAAGTACTTGCTTTTTTTTACGGAATCAATTTATGTAGCACCTTGGGGGTCAAAGTGCTCTCTCTGCATTCAGATAAGTTCCTTGGGGGTCTAGTTTCCAAAATGGTGTCACTTGTGGGGAAGCTTCAATGTTTAGACACACAGGGACTCTCCAAATGCGACATGGCAACCGCTAAATATTCCAGCATATTTTCCATTCAAAAAGTCAAATGGCGCTCCTTCCCTTCTGAGACCTGCGTGCGCCCAAACAGTGGTTTATGACCACGTATGAGGTATCTGTGTACTCAGGAGAAATTGCCCAACAAATTTTATGATCCATTTTATCCTGTTGCCCATGTAAAAATGAAAAAATTGATGCTAAAAGAAAATTTTTGTTGGAAAAATTAAAATGTCCATTTTTTCCTTCCACGTTGCTTTAGTTCCTGTGAAGCACCTGAAAGGTTAATAATCTTCTTGAATGTAGTTTTGAGTAGCTTGAGGGGTACAGTGTTTAGAATGGTGTCACTTATGGGTATTTTCTGCCATATAGACCCCTCAAAGTGACTTCAAATGTGAGTTGGTCCCTTAAAAAAAATGGTTTTGTAAATTTTGTTGTAAAAATGAGAAATCGCTGGTCAACTTTTAACCCTTATAACTTCCTAACAAAAAAAAATGGTTTCCAAAATTGTGCTGATGTAAAGTAGACATGTGGAAAATGTTATTTATTATCTATTTTGTGTCACAAAGCTCTCTGGTTTAGCAGAATAAAAATTAAAAATTTGAAAATTGCGAAATTTTAAAAATTTTCGACAAATTTCCGTTTTTTTTCACAAATAAACGCAAAAGTTATCTACTTAAATTTACCACTAACATGAAGTACAATATGTCACAAAAACATTCTCAGAATCGCTAGGATCCGTTGAAGCGTTCCTGAGTTATTACCTCATAAAAGGACACTGGTCAGAATTGCAAAAAATGGCCGGGTCTTTAAGGTAAAAATAGGCTGAGTCATGAAGGGGTTAAGGGGTCTTTCTACCTGCTACTCTAAGGTACTGCAATGGGTGCTTCTTTCGCATCGGCTTATGCAAATCTGTTCTTGGGGCTGTGGGAGAGGGTCCTCACTCTGTCAGATCGGTATTCGTCGATGGACCGCATCTTGTTTTGGATGCGGTACATTGTCGATATTTTTCTGATTTGGCAGGGTTGTAATGATGAACTGCTTGAGTTCATGACTGGATTGAATAATAATGCCAAAAATATTCATATCACATATCAATGTGATGTGAATAATTCAACTTTTTGGATGTGACTGTTTGGAAGAATAAAGAAAATGTCTTACAAACCACCATTTTTAGGAAGGAGACAATCACCAACATGTTGCTGCATGCCTCCTCTGCCCTCCCAAAACCCTTATTAATTCTATCCCAATAGGACAATTCCTCCGGTTACGGAGGATTTGTTCCAATGATCAGGACTTTAATTTACAAGCACATGATCTATGTGATAGATTTCTTGAAAGGGGATACAGTAGACGTGTGATAAAAAGAGCATTTAATAGGGCTAAATATTCCACAAGGCATTCCCTATTATATAAAAAGGATGGCAAAAAATCATCCCAAGAAGTGCACTTTATAACTAATTATAGTGCCCAGCTTGAATGGATGAAGGGATGTCTCCAGAGGGCATGGCCCATTTTTCAAACTGACTCAGTTCTCAAGCAATTTCTTCCAGAGATGCCCAGTATAACCATCAGACGTTCTAGAAATTTTCGGGATCAACGTGTCCAGAGCCAATATCAGTCTGAGCCTAGATCTAGTTTTCTTGATAGTGGTCGTCCTGGGTGTGGCTGTGCTCTTTGTGGCCGGTGTGTTGTCTGCCCCAATATTGATCGCTGTAATACATTCTTTAATTCATCTGGTGATAGGACATATAATATTAAGAAACATATCACATGTACCACTCGGTTTATGATCTATTTGGCTATTTGTTAGTGTAATTTAATATATAAAGGCTTGACTATGCATTAGTTGAAGGCAGGGCCGGCATCAGCACCTGGAATACCCAGGCAAGTGCTGGGGCCCTGAGCAGGCGGGGGCCCACTCGCCGTCAGGCACCCTGGCACCCGTTAGCAGATGAGAGCGGTACCAGCGCCGCCACTGGGCCCCCCGCTTGCTCAGGGCCCCGCCAGCAGCTGGCACAATACTTACCTCTCCCCGTGCCTCCTCTGCCGCAGCTCCAGGCTCCAGAGGGCGCCTGCAGGGCGCCCACGCTTCCTCACACAACAGCGCCGCTGAATGACATCATCATTCAGCGGCCGGCTGTGGCAGAGAGAGGACAGGTTAGATGTGTGTGTGTGAGTGTGTATCAGTGTGTGTGTATGTAGTGCAGTGCTTTGTGTGTGTGTATGTGAGAGAGTGCTGTGGTGCTGTATGTGTGATGGTGGTGGGGGGAGCCAGTGATGATGATGATGGTGAGACAATGTGATGATGATGGAGAGGCGATGTGATGGGAGGCTATGATGATGGGGAGGCGATGATGATGGGGAGGCAATGATGATGATGATGGGGAGACGATGATGATGGGGATGCGATGATGATGGGGAGGCAATGATGATGATGGGGAGGCAATGATGATGGGGAGGCGATGATGATGGGGAGGCAATGATGATGGGGAGGCGATGATGATGGGGAGGCGATGATAATGGGGAGGCAATGATGATGATGATGATGGGGAGGCAATGATGATGATAATGGGGAAGCAATGATGATGATGATGGGGAGTCTTTCCACAGCGCCCTTTCCTGAGCAGTAACAGTGCAGAACGCAGCACAGTGCAGAGGAGAGCTCCATATTTTGTATGGAGCATTATATGGGGACCAGTAGCCTGTATGGAGCATTATTTGAGGTCCAATATTCTTTATGGAGCATTATATTTGGCCAATAATACTGTATGGAGGACTATGTGGTGCCCATAATATTGTATGGAGTACTGTGCGCTGTGAGGATTTGGCGGTTTCTGAGCTATTGATATCACTCATGTAATGGAAGAAGTGAAGTGTTTGGCATTCTACTATACCCATATTTCTCTGCAGTATCTGTGCATCATGAATCGTGGTCTGAGTTAAAGGGGCCCACTGAGACTCTTTCGCCCGGGGGTCCATAAAAACCTGGAGCCGGCCCTGGTTGAAGGTACGTGTTCATGAGTATATATTGGGGATTCAGGCGGCAGCCGGTCATGAGAATCCATCCACACTTAGGACCCTCCTGAGACACTTTAAAATACATCACAAATGTGATAGTTCGCTCTTGAGAATTAGAGGGATTGACACTATTGATCCCGGTGTCCGTGGAGGAAAACTAAGTCAAAGTTTGGCTCAATCTGAAACTAGATGGATTTGGGCTCTGGACATTGTACATCCTAGAGGGTTGAATGAGAACATCAGCTTTGTTCCTTTGTTGTAACATCTTGGTGGCTGTTTTTTCGTACATGTGGTGTTTTGTTTTTAACTTTTATTGTTTTTATTGTTTTTTATTCTAGTTTCCATCCATAATTTAGTATGGCTTTATGAGGATTTCTCTCATCTCCTTGGTTATTGATGATGTCACCCCTTTTTAGATTATGAATCCGTGGTTATGAAAATGTTACCTTGCTAATTTATGTGCTGTTTTTCTACTATATCTGTATTATGCATACTATCCTTGTCCACATATTAATGCATATGTATGGTGCTTATTAACTTTGGATTTTATATGCATTTTTTCTTTTTTCTTTGCCATATGTTTATTAACACTGTTATATATACTTTGTGGTATATGTTGTTTTCTGGGATGTTAAAGTATTGTGCAGATATAGTTATTATACTTTACCGTCTTCTAACATTCTTGGGCCCCGCTAATATATATATGCACGTTGTGCCCTTACTTATTATCATTTAGACTGCAATTATGATAATTTTTTCAGCTTCCGCTGGTACGCATGGGACCTTGGTTTGCTCTGCGGCCTTCGGCATCTTCTTGATGCTGATGCCGCCATGCATCTCGGTTGCCATGGCGGCGCATGCGTCATTAACAGTGGACGCTGTGCGGCTGGATGATGTCCGGTCATGTGACTGGATGTGATGTCACCTTCTTTGTGCGGGCTAGCGGCACTGCCTGCACATGCGCTATTATTACACGCTGGGTGGCTGATTTGTAATTGAGTCCGGTCATGTGACGGGATGTGATGTCACCTTTTTGTGCGGGCCAGAGGAGCGGCCTGTGCATGCGCTATTATTACATGCTGGAATACATGTGATACCGTGGAGATAAGGCAGGTGGATCATGGTTTTTGCGCTTATATATTGGGCGGCTGGATGATATGAAATGCCCAATATTAATACGGTCACCATCTTGAATATATATTGTGCACTACTATTTAGCCTGGTTTACATGGCAATAAGGGGCGTCATCTTAAGTGGACATGGGTGCACTGAATTATACATCATATAGTGAGTCACATGTGTGTGTTCAATACTCTGATTGGTGGATGGTGTGCTTTTATACCCTCACTTCCTTGTTTTCCTGCACTCCCTGACAAAGGCATTTCTACCGAAATGCGCGTCGGGGTGGGCGCATGCTGTGGGACTCCCTGCCAACTCTTGAACAGGTATTATATTTATTATGACTTATGATTTCCATTGGGATTTTTTTGGTTTCATTTGATTGTTTGATCTGTTGATCTTTGTATATCCTGTTCAACATCACTGTGAAGGCCAATAAGGAATTTGCAATTTGCACTATATTTTTATAAGTGCTAAATTATATTTATATGTCCACAGTGTGCCTTATTTCTGCACATGTGCGTAATTGGTGTTGATTCCTCCTTCTAACTCCTGATATTTCCTGATATTTAATAAAGTACTGATTTTTACAAACTCAATGTGAATTGTCCTGGGATTATTGATTGTATTTTTTATTGGTTTTCTATTAAATAGAGAGCTGCTATATCGGGTCACTAAGCTGACAGACAAAGTGGTAGAGCAGTTGTTAGTACCGGGTCTCTATAGGCATAGGTTTCTTAGACCTGGCCCATTCCCATATCTTGGGTGGACATCTGGGACTAGACAAAACACAAGAATGGATCCTTAGGAGGTTCCACTGGCCTGGGTGTCACAGGGAGATTGTTAACTATTGCCAGTCCTGCCCTATTTGTCAGGCTGTACAGCCCCTGTGTCCCATTTCCGAAGTCCCATAGTGCTATTACCCATTATAAAGATCCCATTTGACACAATTGCCATGGACCTTGTGGGGCCCCTGGTTAAGTTCGCCAGAGGGCACCAATACATTCCAGTGGTGATGAACTATGCAACACGGTATTCAGAGGTGGTACCCCTTAGCCTGAGAGTTAGTTCATATTTTTTCTGACATACCAAGGCACACTGTTTATGTCCAAAGTGATTATGGAGTTGTGTAAGGCTCTTCATGTTACACAACTCTGCACGTTCATGTACCATCTGCAGATGGACGGCCTGGTGGAGAGATTCAACAAGACATTGAAGTCCATGCTTAAGAAGGTCTTGGAGAGGGATGGCGGAGACTGGGATTGCCTACTACTGTACCTGTTTTTCTCTATCAGGGAAGTTCATCAGTCCTCTACGGGATTCTCACCATTTGAGCTGTTGTTTGGACGACACCCCCGTGGACTTCTAGATGTTGCAAAGGAGACTTGGGAGGTAGAAGTTACACCACACCGGAGCGTTATTGATCATGTGGCCCAAATGCAGGACTGGATTGCAAAGGGTGATGCCGATTGTGAAGAGAGCCTCTTTTAAGCACAAGAAGCCCAAGTGAGGGTCTGCAACCGAGCTGCAAGGCTGAGACAGTTTAGCCCTGGAGACTGGGTGTTGGTGTTGATTTCCACTGTGGAAAGTAAATTCCTGGCCAAGTGGCAAGGGCCATATGAGGTGGTCAAGAAGTTGAGTGATGTCAATTACAAGGTTCACTAACCAGGGAGATGAAAGGCATACCAAATGTACCACATCAACCTGCTCAAACCGTGGCAAGACTGCGAACCAGGGGAGGCTGTGTGCCTTGGAGCAAGTTCTGAAGCCAGGGTCGAGGATGTAACAGTGGTAGAGACACTGTCACCAGCAGGAAACAACAGTGACATGAGCTGCTTCCGTGGAACTGGAACCTGTTTACAGAGCTACCAGATTGTAAGAGACACAAGATGAGCTGGGTAACAGGAGAGGGCAGACACGGGAACTCAGTAACTGGGCAGAGGACGAATCAGGCTGTAACGGATCAGCCGTTCAAGCCGGGGCAGGAACTATAACTAACACTGCCTGCAGACAGCAGTGGACTGAAATAGTCAAACAGATCCCAAAGTCAGGCAAAGAAAGTTAACCCCCACATGACCAGGCTAGAGAGAGGATAACAAAGAACAAACCCCGACCTGGATCATGACACACAGATAGACAAGGTGGAGGCAATCCAAAATTGACCGCAGTCGGTCTCCAAAAAGCAGGTCAGAGCATTTCTGGCCATTGTGGGATATTACCGCTGGTTTATCCTGAACTTCACCATGGTAGCCGCCTCTCTGACGATCCTCCTTAAAGGGACAAAGTCGATGATGGTCATATGGTCCTCTGAAGCAGAGATGGCATCCCAGTAGTTGAAGCTTGTCCTGTGCAGACAGTCAGTCTTGGTTGCACCAGATTTCACTAAGGAGTTTGTGCTCCAGACGGGCGCCTCCGAGGTTGCGTTGCGAACTGTGCTGTCCCAGGAAGTGGGGATGGACATCCAGTCCTGTATCTGAGTAGAAAACTCTCCTCCTGTGAGAAGAACTATGCCTTGACAGCCTGATGTACTACCTGCTAGGCCTTAAATTCAGGCTAGTATCGGATCATGCACCCCTGAGATGGATGAGGGAAAGGAAAGGGAAGAATGCCCAGGTGACTAGATGGTTTTTTAGCACTGCAGGATTTTAATTTTCATGTCAAGCACAGGCCAGGGAAGCTGCGTGAGAATGCAGATACCCTTCCCAGACTCCCCTGCTTAGCGAGTGAATGTGCCAAAACCCTGGTTTTGGGCAGTGGGGGGAATATGTGACAGAATCACTGGTAATGTAATAGAGAGGGAATATGTTTCATTACAACTAATGGTGTCAGTGATTATAAAATCCAGAATTTTATTTCCTCCAGCACAGTAAGTTAACCTATGTTATGGGCTGGTTTTTAGGGGGACATTCATAGAGCGGGTGGGAGAATGTTCCCCCATATCTCCACCTACAGAGCTGGCACCATTGTGTGCTGACAGGACCATGGTGATGTCACAGTCATGTGATCATGTGTACTTTTTTTAATTAAATCACATTGGATATTTCTTCATCTCTTGGTGTGCCGAGTTATATATCTTCTACAGTCATGTGATCAGTCATGTGGTTGAGGAGTCACATGATCTGTGCTTTAAATAGCTGAAGGAAAGAGATTTCAGTGTTCAGTGTGTGTGCCAGTAGAAGGAGAACTTCAGGAAAGTGTTTCTTCGACTAGTGAACCTGAACAGTGTGTGTTCTGCCAGCCTTGAGCAGGAGGAAACCCCGCTCACAGAAAGACTGTGTTTGTTCTGCCACCATTTTGTTTTGTTTTCCTGTTTTGCCCTTGAAGGCTGTAGTTTCTTTAATACGCATTGGTTTATGCTGCCTACAATAAACCAAAGTAAGTTCTTAAAGCCCCAGTGTACCCGTGTCTATCTTTGTGTGCAGCTGAGTGAGTCGCTCTACCACAGTTTATACACATTACATATCTATCCCAGGCCTCCTTGAGGAGGGGACAGCTTAGGACATTAACAGAAGCATAGTAAGGTTGGAGACTCAGGCTTTTCTACCTTTAGTAAACCCCCGGAACAGAGATAGTTTGAGTCCCAGGGACAGGTTGAGGCCCCCCTTCCTTACTGAAGACTGTCACAGCGTGAAGTTGTCTGATTGGAATTTTTTCAACATATTTTCCACAATGGACTTCTGGTATAGCATTATTTTAGAAGACCTCACCATCTCTGAAAGAAGAGATGCAAAGTTCTCCTTGTAGCGTGAAGCTATCAGGGTGAACAACCATTACTCTTATTTTGCCAAAATAAATGTAAGGTAAGGGTCATGGGAAAGGCAATGGTACCTAAATTCGGCCATATTGTCACTAGGATGTCACGTCCCCCTGGAAGACCTGGAATTATATGGTCTCGTTCGGCAATGAATCACAGGCCTCATGGGGTAAGTGAGGGGACAGATCAGGGTTTAACAGGAGCATAGTAAGGTAGGAGACTCAGTCCTCTCTAACTTCAAGAGTAACCCGCTGGATAGGGATAGTTAGAGTAACAGTTCCAGGGACAGTTTGAGGCCCCCTTCCTTACCGAAAGACTGTCACAGCGTGACACTTGCTAAAGTTCTATACAACCAACACTCCCTGTCTCCACAATGATGATGACTCTTTGTCTCCTTTTACATCTTATCTTCCTCATTCCCATCCTCAGTGCATCCATGTAGGAGAGACGGGAAGAAGGTTGTGTGGCTACTAGCCTCTCTTGCGCTAGCCACCAGCTTCTGTTCCTCCTCTTCCTCCTCAGCTTCCAACTCCTCATTGATACCCAATCCGCGTTGAGCAGATGAGATGAGGCTTGGCTGGCTACAATCTCTCTGTGTTATGTCATCCCCAGTTGCTCCGCATGCAAAGCTTCCTGTTTAATTTTGAGCAATGACTGTTTAACTAGGCACAGAAGAGGTATAGTTGCGCTGACTATGGTGTCATTGCCACTCACCATCTTTGTGGAGTCCTCAAAGTCTTGGAATACCAAACAAATATCAGACTTCCTTGCCCACTCTTCAGTTGTTATGTGCGGAGGCTGACCAGAATACCGACAGGCATGTTGGATTTGGTACTCAACCACTAACCTCTTCTGCTCACAAAGCCTTGCCACCATGTGCAGTGTGGAGTGCCAGCATGTGCTGACATCACACACCAATCGATGAGCTGGCACTTTGCAGCACTACCAGAGCAGAGGCAACTGTAGATGACTTGCAGAAAAAGGCTCATACATAGCTTCATGTTTCATTGTGAGTAATGACTGTTTAAGTAGGCACAGACTGTGGTGTCATAGCTGCTCACTATCTTTGTGGAGTCCTCAAAGTCTTGGAGAACCACACAAATATCAGACATCCATGCCCACTCTTCAGTTGTTATGTGCAGAGGCTGACCAGAATATGTGCTGGAGCCGGTATTGGACAACTGGTCTCTGCTGTCCATAAAGCCTTGCAAGCATGTGCAGTGTGGAGTTCAACCTGTGGTGACGTCGCATACCAGTCAGTGAACTGACACTTGCATGTGTAAGCAGCTGCGGGAATGCAGAAATGCAGGGACTGCAGAACAATGCTTAACAATAACGGATTTAATTTGTAACAAAGGTGATGAAAATGGTCTCCTCGCAGGAGTTATTAAACAGTAAAAGTGAAAATTAAGGGTTAACACAACAGTCTGCTATTTCAACTTCACTTATCTTAATCTTCTCTGGTCCTCATCCACACAAGTCTGATAGGAGTTGGAATACCAGCAACGGCCGGCGCGGTGTCCTCAAAAATCTCAACAAATCACAATCCAGCTTCTGGCGGCAACAGGCGGTCACCAGTTCTGCCTGCTGAGCCCCTAGTCCATTAATCTGTGCAGCAGAAGCAGAAAGTGCTGCAGAAGTCTCTGTAAACAGCGTGCACCACTGCATGCTTGTCGAAGATGGGGAATGCACCTCAGGACCCTGCACCTGATTCCCGCTCCTCAGTGCAAGCACCACACTCTCTTTGGCTGTGCGCCCGACGCTCTGCGTGCTCACTGGCTCCTGTGGGTGCTCACTGATGTTCTGCTGGAGCACGGCCATGCACGGTCTCTCTCGCTGTGGAACGGGAACCCTGTGCCTTTTTCCCGCGCTTACTGCTCCCTGCCCTGCCTAGCCATGCCCCCTCTCCCCGGTCATGGGACCTGTCTCATTCCCCATTTGTTCCTGGACGCAGCCTCAGCAGTTCCTGATCAGACATGGTGCAGGTACCCGCAGCCCCGTCTTCATTCCTACACTCCGCCTTCCTTTAACTTGCCATACCACGGGCGAGAGTTCTTTCATCATGCGTTCAAACTCTTCCACTCCTTGAATGATTCTTTGCCAAATAAACTGGTCTTGTTCATAACGAGTGAGGGGTGTTCCAGCTGTCGACCGCTCCGACCGACGTAATGCAGGTTGCCTGATAGAAGGCGGGAGAATATTTTGGTCTATTGAACCTGTCATCTCTGTTGCTTTAGGCCCAGACACTTCTCTGGGGCCTGCGGACAGTAAATCCTCCAAGTCTGAGACTGAAGCTGGTGTCTCTTCCTCATCACAGTCGAGGATTGTTGGAGTGAACGTTTCGGTGCTGTCTGGCACTCTCTCTCCTTCCTCAGGACCCTGTGAAAGACAAGGGTGCAACATACTGAGATGGACTATTTGGGTAGGTGCTCCTTCCTCCCGTTAGGGTTGAACTTCATACACTCGCCCGTCAGATCAAACTCTGCATTTTACTCAATACGGGGTTTTCTCCCATTAAAGTTCCAACTTGCCCCGGGCCACTTGTCCCGGATCAACACTCAATCTCCTGCCCTTAGAGCTGTCCCTGAATAGGCATCGTTTCATGGTGTTGGAGTTCTCGGAACTTCGTCTGCACCAGCCGGTGAAGAGTCTGTAGCCGATGTCGATGTTCTCAGACCCAGGAAGACACCTCAGTCTGCGGGTAGTCTTTTTCCGGATCCAACTCCAGCTCTGTGATTTCTCGTCCTTTTCGCCGAACAGCAGGGTATACGGAGTGTATCCAGTTGTACCATGCACTCGATTATTGTACACCCAGACCAATTCAGCCATGAACTCAGGCCCACCGTATCCTCCAATCTTCATCTAATGTCTGTAGCATCTGAATCAACATCCGATTGAAGCATTCGCAGGCTCCATTCCCTGATGATGATAGGGCGTTGTCCTTGACTTCTCAATCTGGTACAGATGATGTAACTCCTCCATCACTCGGCCTTGGAAGCAAGAGCCTTGGTCAGAATGGATGCTTTTCAGACAACCATACACCTGGATGAAGTCCCAGCAAATGGCCTGCGCCACTGACTAAGCAGTCTGATCACGAGTCGGAGTCACCACAGCGAACTTGATAAAGTGGTCAGTCATCACCAGACAATGGTCATACCCAAGATGGGCTGGGCCCATGACTAAGTAGTCAATCATCAATAACTGTAATGGGCAGAGGTCACGATGTTCTGTGTCAGAGTTCTCTGTTCCGGAGTTTGGCTAGTTGACAGCTCCGACATTATTGACAGGCCTCCTCTATGGCAGTCTGCAATCGGGGTGATATGCCAGCCTCTGTAACCACTGGAATGTCTTCTCTGGACCAAAGTGAGCCCCTCTCTCATGGACCTCCATAGCCACTACATGGATCAACTTCTCTGGGAGCACCACTTGCCAAGTGACCCCCAACTCCCGCACCAGCTGCACTCTTCTATACAGCAAGCTGACCTTCAACTGGAGTATATCCCACTGTCTCAGAATCTGCAGAGGCCCTGGGAACAGAGCGTCTCTCTCGTGCCGGCTGGGAAGTCACTTCAGAGCCACCCACTGTCTCAAATGGGCAAGTTCCTTATCTGCTTGCTGGAGTGCACCCAGTTATCCCAAGGTCATTCCATCACCTGTTCTCCTGACGCCTCTCCGATCTGTCCCTGCATCACCACCAACAACCAGGCCAGGTCCCAAAAACCAGGAATCTCATCTGCCTCCAATTCTTCATCTTGGTTGTGCTTAGGCCGCTCATGGGTCAATCTCAAAAAGGCATCAGCATGCATATTCTCAGCCCTGGCCCGGTAAGAGATCTTGCAGCGATACTTCGCGATGTGGGCCACCCATTGTTGTTCCAAGGCCCTTGACATTGCATTTTCCAGGTGGCTAGGGGACTGTTATCGGTGCACACCAGACCTTCAGATCCAACAAGTTTTCTGCAAACTTTTTGGTCATCCCTCACACCAACACCAGCAATTCCAAATTGAAGGAGTTGTAATTGCCCGGGTTCCATTCCGAGTCGTGAAGAGACCGGCTCGCATAGGTGATCACTCGTGCTTTCCCTTCCTGCATTTGCGATAGAATGGCCCCCAGGCCATGTAGGCTTCTATTGGTGTGAAGGATGAAAGGACAGTCTACTGTTCGAAATGCGTTGGTCTGTTCAATACCATGTGAGCTGTTGTATCCTCCATATGATATTTTATGTGCAATAAATCTTGGAGTTTTGGAAGCAGGAAAAACTTTTTTTTACTATTGAATTCACTTGATGACTCCATGGTTTCCGTGCTTCCCCGCACCACAAGCTATTAAGGAGAGCTGGTTTCTTTTTTCTTGTGAAGGATGAAGGGCTGTGAGAAATCTGCATAGGTGAGTATTGGGGCCTCAGGCAAGGCCATCTTCAAGGATCTGAAGGCTTCTTCCGGGCTGCTTCCCAATTGGGTAGTCCGATTCTTTGAATCAGATGGCAATCCCTTTAGTAGCTCCAGCAGCGGAGTACCGATATGGGTGAAATTCCTCACGAACCTTCGGTAGTACCGGTAAGCCCCAGAAAGGCCCGAACGTCTTTCAGTATTTTAGGGTGTGGGCAGTTCTGTACCGCCACTATCTTCTCACACGCAGGTCTCACTCCTTCAGCGGATGCAATTTGTCCCAGGTACTCAATTTGTTAGTGGAAAAGGTGACATTTTTGGGGCTTCACTTTCAGGCCATGTTTCTGCAGTCAACTCAACACTTGCTCCAGCCACCGGAGATGTTCTTCAAAGGTGGTTGCATAGACAATGATATTGTCAAATAGATGAGCTTTGCTTCGAAATTCAGGTCCCCCAGGCATCTTTCCGTCAACCACTGAAACGTTCTAGGAGTGGTAGTCAGGCCGAAGGGCAACCAATTAATTTCGAACAATCCCATGGGCAGTATGAACACCATCTTCAGCCAGTCGTGTTCAGCCATGGGCACCTGCCAGTACCTGCTGGCCAGATCCAGGGCTGAAAAATACTTAGCTTTTCCCAAGGCAGACAATGACTCCTCCATTCTGGGTAAAGGATAGGAGTACCGCAACATTCAAGCATTCAGTCATCTGTAATCAACACAGAAGCTCAGGGTTCCGTCCTTTTTCCAGACTAAAACAATGGGAGCCGACCACAGGCTCTGACTCTCCCGTATGACTCCACTTTGCAGCATGTGAGCCAGCATCTCCTTTAATTCCTTGTACAGCTGAGGCGGTACCTGTCAATATCTCTCCCGGACTGGGGCAGCACTTCCTGTAGGAATTTCGTGGGTTACAGCTGTGGTGCCCCCAAAGTCATCTTCGTGGCAAGCGAAGACCTTCTGGTAGCACTCCAGTACAGCTTCCACCTGTTGCACCTGTTGCGGGGAGAGTGCCCACATCTACTCCAAAATTTGACAACCCTCCTTCATGCCTCCAGGCGAATGCTCCGGTGTCATTGTAACGGCTAGAGTTCAGGGATCCCCTTGCATTGCTGCCAACTGCATGGCCTCCAGTTGCACCAACTCTTCTGGCATTCCCAGCACCTGAGCCACTTCACTCTTAGGTTAGAGGGTGAGATCATCTTCTCCCAGGTTGACACACCGCACTACAATGTTGCCATCATGGACTGTGGCTAATGTCTGGTCAACGAGGAGTCCCATCAAGGTTAGCTCTATCTGCGCCTCCACTCCCTTGAGAGGTGTATAATCTCGTACTGGCAATGTGAGCACAGTCTGACCAGGCGGTAAAAATGAGTTTAGCAACTGCAGGGACTATCACCTTCCCCAGAACCTTTTCTTCGTTTGACGTTTCCTGAGCCTGGGCAACCCGTATCATTGTTGAAATACCTTAATCGGGGGGGTTCGTGGGCTCCATCAGTCCAGAAAGGCATCTTGCGGCTCGCTGACCAGGAGAGCTCCGAGTTCTTTCAACACATTCATCCCTAGAGTCACCGCAAGACAGTTGCCAGATTTTCTCTGGCGACCAACATGACTCCTTTTTGGCCCTCATCTTTGCTGCACACTTTAATCTCCATCCAGACCAGCCTGCGACGGGATGGGCAACTGATTGGCTGCTATCAGCCTGTATACTGGACCCCATTCCAGCCATGTCACCTCAGGAAAATGACATCTAAAAATGGTTCCGGCATGGTGGTCACCTGCGATCCAGTATTGATTAGGCAGCGCACGGCTTGCTCATTCATCTCAGCCCATATGAGGGGACTTGTAGAAATTAAACTTTTGGAACTGACTCCTCTCCTCCTTGGTATCTCAGGCTCTGGGAAGCATACCCAGACACGGAGCCCACTAGTTTAATGGCTGCCGAGATAGGGGCCGCCCCGTCTTGCGCACCCTTGGGTATAATGTCCGGTATTCCCACACTTGAAACAAATCGGAGTCTATTCTGCACAGGGTTGTCCGATTCCCTGGTGGTGTTCAATGAGCAAGTGGGACTCGGAGTCACTCCTGTCTCTGGGCATATTTGGATCTGCAGTGGGGGTTCTTCTGAGGCTGCACCACTCTACCTGCATTTCCCTTATTTCCTTTCGGATCTCATGGGCCCATGCTGGTTCAGCCACAGGTCAGGCGGGTACCTCATTGCTCCGGTCCATCACTGCCAAGGCTGCTGTCCCCTGCTCCTGCTCTGTTACGCACGCTTGTGCCCCAACTTCTAAGAAAGTCATAGGCGTCCTAGCACGCAGGTGCTCCCGCAAAGCTTGCTTAAGCTACATGTCTCTGAGGCCCACCACGAACTGGTCCCTCAATATCACGTCAGGGGGCCCCAACCCAAATACCCCACATCATCCCATCGGGCGATATGCGCATGCATCTCCTGTAGCGCATTAATGCATTGCGTCACTGACTTCCCCTCCCTTTGGACACAGCTGAACAAGCGCATCCGCAATTCCCCAACATTGGTGGGATCTCCATGCATCTCTTCCAGAATCTGTAACACCTTGGTCAACGTGTCCCTTTCATGAGGGGGGCGAAACATTACAGAACGTCTAGCCTCACCATCCACGACCATCAGAGCAATCTCTGCTCGCATAGCAGGAGTCATGGGATGCCTCCTTAACATGCCTTTAACCCACTCAGTCCAGTCCCACAGCATGATATTACTCCCTGTAAATTTAGGGAGATTGCTGAGCATGGACCCCAGCCATAAGCTGGACTTTGGGGCACCCATGACAGATTGATCTGCTGTCTCTGCATTCATGGACTGCTTCCTGGCGACTACGCCAAATGTAAGCAGGTGCTAAAATGCAGAAATGCAAGGATTGTAGAACAATGCTTAACAACAATGTATTTAATTTGTAACAAAGATGATGAAAATGGTCTCCTCGCAGGAGTTATTAAAAAGTGAAAATTAAGGGTTAACACAACAGTCTGTTATTTTAACTTCATTTATCATAATCTTCTTTGGTCCTCATCCACACACAGTCTGATGGGGTTTGGAATACGGGCAATGGCCAGCGCTATTTACTGAAGTACTGCCAGAGCGACAGCAGCTGTAGCCGACTTGTGGAAATGGCCGCTGAAGTGGCCTACCGGAAGCTCTGGAAAATCTGGGTATGTTTTCATAATCCACTGAGTTACCAAGTTGAGCACATATAGTAACATAGTTATTATTAAGGTTGAAGAAAGACTTTAAGTACATCTAGTTCAACCCATATCCTATCCTAACCTGCCCTAACATGTTGATCCAGAGGAAGGCAAAAAAAACCCAAGTGGCAAACAGTAAGCTTCACATTGGGGAAAAAAATTCCTTCCCGACTCCACATACGGCAGTCAGACTAGCTCCCTGGATCAACGCTGTATCTAGGAAACTAGTGAATATAGCCTGTAATATTATACTTTTCAAGAAAGGCATCCAGTCCCTTCTTAAATTTTAGTAAGGAATCACTCATTACAACATTAGACGGCAGAGAGTTCCATAGTCTCACTGCTCTTACAGTAAAGAATCTGCGTCTGTGATTATGGCTAAACCTTCTTTCCTCCAGACGTAGAGGATGCCCCCTTGTCCCCGTCACAGGTCTAAGAGTAAAAAGATCATTAGAAAGGTCTTTGTACTGTCCCCTCATATATTTATACATTGTAATAAGATCACCCCTAAGCCTTCATTTTTCCAAACTAAATAACCCCAAGTGTAATAACCTGTCTTGGTATTGCAGACCCCCCCCAGTTCTCTAATAACCTTGGTCGCTCTTCTCTGCACCCGCTCCAGTTCAGCTATGTCTTTCTTATACACTGGAGACCAGAACTGCATACAGTATTCTAAGTGTGGTCGCACCAGTGACTTGTATAGAGGTAAAATTATGTTCTCCTCATGAGCATCTATGCCTCGTCTAATGCATCCCATTATTTTATTTGCCTTGGCAGCAGCTGCCTGACATTGGCCACTAAATGTGAGTTTGTCGTCCAGTCATACACCCAGGTCTTTTTCAGTGACAGTTTTGCCCAGTGTTTTACAATTAAGCACATAATTATACATCTTATTTGTTCTACCCAAGTGCATGACCTTACATTTATCCCCATTAAAGCTCATTTGCCATTTATCAGCCCAAGCTTCTAGTTTACATAAATCCTTCTGTAATATAAAATTATCCTCCTCTGTATTTATTACCCTGCAGAGTTTAGTGTCATCTGCAAATATTGAAATACTACTCTGTATGCCCCCTACAAGGTCATTAATAAATATGTTAAAGAGAATCGGCCCCAATACTGAACCCTGTGGTACCCCACTGCTAACCGTGACCCAGTCCGAGTGTGCTCCATTAATAACCACCCTTTGTTTTCTATCCATGAGCCAGTTCTTAACCCACTTACACATATTTTGCCCTATCCCCATTGTTCTCATTTTATGTATCAACCTTTTGTGTGGCACTGTATCAAAATCCTTTGAGAAGTCCATGAACACCACGTCCACTGCATTCCCTTGGTCCAGTCCTGAACTTACCCCTTCATAAAAGCTTATCAGATTAGTCTGACAAGAACGGTCCCTCGTAAACCCATGCTGATACTGTGTCATGAGGTTATTCAGCTTCAGATACTCCAATATAGTATCCCTTAAAAAACCCTCCAGGATTTTACCCACAGTAGATGTTAAGCTCACTGGCCTATATTTTCCAGGTTCAGTTTTTGCCCCCTTTTGAATATTGGCACCACATTTGCTATACGCCAGTCCTGTGGTACAGACCCAGTTATTATGGAATCTTTAAAGATTAAAAATAATGGTCTATCTATAAACTGTACTTAATTCCTGCAGTACTCGGGGGTGTATCCCATCCGGGCCCGGGGATTTGTCAACTTTAGTGATTTTTAGACGCCGCGTACTTCCTGCTGGGTTAAGCAGGTGACATTTAATGGAGAATTTTTGTTATCTCTGATCATGTTATCTGTCATGGGATTTTCTTGTGTAAATACAGTTGAAAAAAAGTCATTTAGCATATTGGCTTTTTCCTCATCCTCATCCACCATTTCACCCAGACTATTTTTAAGGGGACCAACACTATCATTTTTTAGTTTCTTGCTATTTATGTAGTTAAAGAATATTTTGGGATTATTTTTACTTTCTCTGGCAATGAGTCTCTCTGCCTCAATCTTTGCTGTCTTGATTTGCTTTTTACAGAATTTATTCAGTCTTTTTTTGGAAGTGCATTTGAGCAGCAGGGTGATTTGCTGCTGAAGGAGAAAAAAAAATCTCTCTTTAAATCTTCTGCTTCAGCGCGTGTGAGCGAGCTGAGTGTGACCGGTGCGCAAGTGTGAACGGTGGTAAGTGTGACTTGAGATTCAGTGAGTTTGGATTTAGGGAGTTTCCAAGCATGGTAAATGTGTGAGCTTACCAAGCTTCATAGTCATCACCATATTATGCTCATTATCACACACAACCATGCCTGGTTGTAGGTTCATAGGCAAAAACCACAGATCTTTATGGTCCGTTATTCCTTAAAGAAACTCTGCCATGGTGGGTGGTTTGTCTCTTAGACAAATTAGCTTAGTACCTGTGGCTGCTTTGCTAAGACAGTGCTGCAGAGCTGCCAACTTCTGGTTGATGTGGGCGACGTGCTCTGAGATAGCATATCGGAGATGGAGGATGAGGAGTAGCAGGAGGAGGTGCAGAAACTGATGTAGGAGATGGAGGAAACCCTGATAGAAGTAGGACCAGCAATTCTCAGTGTTGGGAGCCATACGCCATGCCAAGGTGTGACTCAGCCCCAACCATCAGACGTTCTAGAAATTTTCGGGATCAACGTGTCCAGAGCCAATATCAGTCTGAGCCTAGATCTAGTTTTCTTGATAGTGGTCGTCCTGGGTGTGGCTGTGCTCTTTGTGGCCGGTGTGTTGTCTGCCCCAATATTGATCGCTGTAATACATTCTTTAATTCATCTGGTGATAGGACATATAATATTAAGAAACATATCACATGTACCACTCGGTTTATGATCTATTTGGCTATTTGTTAGTGTAATTTAATATATAAAGGCTTGACTATGCATTAGTTGAAGGCAGGGCCGGCATCAGCACCTGGAATACCCGGGCAAGTGCTGGGGCCCTGAGCAGGCGGGGGGCCCACTCGCCGTCAGGCACCCTGGCACCCGTTAGCAGATGAGAGCGGTACCAGCGCCGCCACTGGGCCCCCCGCTTGCTCAGGGCCCCGCCAGCAGCTGGCACAATACTTACCTCTCCCCGTGCCTCCGCTGCCGCAGCTCCAGGCTCCAGGGGGCGCCTGCAGGGCGCCCACGCTTCCTCACACAACAGCGCCGCTGAATGACATCATCATTCAGCGGCCGGCTGTGGCAGAGAGAGGACAGGTTAGATGTGTGTGTGTGAGTGTGTATCAGTGTGTGTGTATGTAGTGCAGTGCTTTGTGTGTGTGTATGTGAGAGAGTGCTGTGGTGCTGTATGTGTGATGGTGGTGGGGGGAGCCAGTGATGATGATGATGGTGAGACAATGATGATGATGATGGAGAGGCGATGATGATGGGGAGGCGATGATGATGGGGAGGCAATGATGATGATGATGGGGAGACGATGATGATGGGGAAGCGATGATGATGGGGAGGCAATGATGATGATGGGGAGGCAATGATGATGGGGAGGCGATGATGATGGGGAGGCAATGATGATGGGGAGGCGATGATGATGGGGAGGCGATGATAATGGGGAGGCAATGATGATGATGATGATGGGGAGGCAATGATGATGATAATGGGGAAGCAATGATGATGATGATGGGGAGTCTTTCCACAGCGCCCTTTCCTGAGCAGTAACAGTGCAGAACGCAGCACAGTGCAGAGGAGAGCTCCATATTTTGTATGGAGCATTATATGGGGACCAGTAGCCTGTATGGAGCATTATTTGAGGTCCAATATTCTTTATGGAGCATTATATTTGGCCAATAATACTGTATGGAGGACTATGTGGTGCCCATAATATTGTATGGAGTACTGTGCGCTGTGAGGATTTGGCGGTTTCTGAGCTATTGATATCACTCATGTAATGGAAGAAGTGAAGTGTTTGGCATTCTACTATACCCATATTTCTCTGCAGTATCTGTGCATCATGAATCGTGGTCTGAGTTAAAGGGGCCCACTGAGACTCTTTCGCCCGGGGTCCATAAAAACCTGGAGCCGGCCCTGGTTGAAGGTACGTGTTCATGAGTATATATTGGGGATTCAGGCGGCAGCCGGTCATGAGAATCCATCCACACTTAGGACCCTCCTGAGACACTTTAAATACATCACAAATGTGATAGTTCGCTCTTGAGAATTAGAGGGATTGACACTATTGATCCCGGTGTCCGTGGAGGAAAACTAAGTCAAAGTTTGGCTCAATCTGAAACTAGATGGATTTGGGCTCTGGACATTGTACATCCTAGAGGGTTGAATGAGAACATCAGCTTTGTTCCTTTGTTGTAACATCTTGGTGGCTGTTTTTTCGTACATGTGGTGTTTTGTTTTTAACTTTTATTGTTTTTATTGTTTTTTATTCTAGTTTCCATCCATAATTTAGTATGGCTTTATGAGGATTTCTCTCATCTCCTTGGTTATTGATGATGTCACCCCTTTTTAGATTATGAATCCGTGGTTATGAAAATGTTACCTTGCTAATTTATGTGCTGTTTTTCTACTATATCTGTATTATGCATACTATCCTTGTCCACATATTAATGCATATGTATGGTGCTTATTAACTTTGGATTTTATATGCATTTTTTCTTTTTTCTTTGCCATATGTTTATTAACACTGTTATATATACTTTGTGGTATATGTTGTTTTCTGGGATGTTAAAGTATTGTGCAGATATAGTTATTATACTTTACCGTCTTCTAACATTCTTGGGCCCCGCTAATATATATATGCACGTTGTGCCCTTACTTATTATCATTTAGACTGCAATTATGATAATTTTTTCAGCTTCCGCTGGTACGCATGGGACCTTGGTTTGCTCTGCGGCCTTCGGCATCTTCTTGATGCTGATGCCGCCATGCATCTCGGTTGCCATGGCGGCGCATGCGTCATTAACAGTGGACGCTGTGCGGCTGGATGATGTCCGGTCATGTGACTGGATGTGATGTCACCTTCTTTGTGCGGGCTAGCGGCACTGCCTGCACATGCGCTATTATTACACGCTGGGTGGCTGATTTGTAATTGAGTCCGGTCATGTGACGGGATGTGATGTCACCTTTTTGTGCGGGCCAGAGGAGCGGCCTGTGCATGCGCTATTATTACATGCTGGAATACATGTGATACCGTGGAGATAAGGCAGGTGGATCATGGTTTTTGCGCTTATATATTGGGCGGCTGGATGATATGAAATGCCCAATATTAATACGGTCACCATCTTGAATATATATTGTGCACTACTATTTAGCCTGGTTTACATGGCAATAAGGGGCGTCATCTTAAGTGGACATGGGTGCACTGAATTATACATCATATAGTGAGTCACATGTGTGTGTTCAATACTCTGATTGGTGGATGGTGTGCTTTTATACCCTCACTTCCTTGTTTTCCTGCACTCCCTGACAAAGGCATTTCTACCGAAATGCGCGTCGGGGTGGGCGCATGCTGTGGGACTCCCTGCCAACTCTTGAACAGGTATTATATTTATTATGACTTATGATTTCCATTGGGATTTTTTTGGTTTCATTTGATTGTTTGATCTGTTGATCTTTGTATATCCTGTTCAACATCACTGTGAAGGCCAATAAGGAATTTGCAATTTGCACTATATTTTTATAAGTGCTAAATTATATTTATATGTCCACAGTGTGCCTTATTTCTGCACATGTGCGTAATTGGTGTTGATTCCTCCTTCTAACTCCTGATATTTCCTGATATTTAATAAAGTACTGATTTTTACAAACTCAATGTGAATTGTCCTGGGATTATTGATTGTATTTTTTATTGGTTTTCTATTAAATAGAGAGCTGCTATATCGGGTCACTAAGCTGACAGACAAAGTGGTAGAGCAGTTGTTAGTACCGGGTCTCTATAGGCATAGGTTCTTAGACCTGGCCCATTCCCATATCTTGGGTGGACATCTGGGACTAGACAAAACACAAGAATGGATCCTTAGGAGGTTCCACTGGCCTGGGTGTCACAGGGAGATTGTTAACTATTGCCAGTCCTGCCCTATTTGTCAGGCTGTACAGCCCCTGTGTCCCATTTCCGAAGTCCCATAGTGCTATTACCCATTATAAAGATCCCATTTGACACAATTGCCATGGACCTTGTGGGGCCCCTGGTTAAGTTCGCCAGAGGGCACCAATACATTCCAGTGGTGATGAACTATGCAACACGGTATTCAGAGGTGGTACCCCTTAGCCTGAGAGTTAGTTCATATTTTTCTGACATACCAAGGCACACTGTTTATGTCCAAAGTGATTATGGAGTTGTGTAAGGCTCTTCATGTTACACAACTCTGCACGTTCATGTACCATCTGCAGATGGACGGCCTGGTGGAGAGATTCAACAAGACATTGAAGTCCATGCTTAAGAAGGTCTTGGAGAGGGATGGCGGAGACTGGGATTGCCTACTACTGTACCTGTTTTTCTCTATCAGGGAAGTTCATCAGTCCTCTACGGGATTCTCACCATTTGAGCTGTTGTTTGGACGACACCCCCGTGGACTTCTAGATGTTGCAAAGGAGACTTGGGAGGTAGAAGTTACACCACACCGGAGCGTTATTGATCATGTGGCCCAAATGCAGGACTGGATTGCAAAGGGTGATGCCGATTGTGAAGAGAGCCTCTTTTAAGCACAAGAAGCCCAAGTGAGGGTCTGCAACCGAGCTGCAAGGCTGAGACAGTTTAGCCCTGGAGACTGGGTGTTGGTGTTGATTTCCACTGTGGAAAGTAAATTCCTGGCCAAGTGGCAAGGGCCATATGAGGTGGTCAAGAAGTTGAGTGATGTCAATTACAAGGTTCACTAACCAGGGAGATGAAAGGCATACCAAATGTACCACATCAACCTGCTCAAACCGTGGCAAGACTGCGAACCAGGGGAGGCTGTGTGCCTTGGAGCAAGTTCTGAAGCCAGGGTCGAGGATGTAACAGTGGTAGAGACACTGTCACCAGCCAGGAAACAACAGTGACATGAGCTGCTTCCGTGGAACTGGAACCTGTTTACAGAGCTACCAGATTGTAAGAGACACAAGATGAGCTGGGTAACAGGAGAGGGCAGACACGGGAACTCAGTAACTGGGCAGAGGACGAATCAGGCTGTAACGGATCAGCCGCTCAAGCCGGGGCAGGAACTATAACTAACACTGCCTGCAGACAGCAGTGGACTGAAATAGTCAAACAGATCCCAAAGTCAGGCAAAGAAAGTTAACCCCCACATGACCAGGCTAGAGAGAGGATAACAAAGAACAAACCCCGACCTGGATCATGACACACAGATAGACAAGGTGGAGGCAATCCAAAATTGACCGCAGTCGGTCTCCAAAAAGCAGGTCAGAGCATTTCTGGCCATTGGGGAGATATTACCGCTGGTTTATCCTGAACTTCACCATGGTAGCCGCCTCTCTGACGATCCTCCTTAAAGGGACAAAGTCGATGATGGTCATATGGTCCTCTGAAGCAGAGATGGCATCCCAGTAGTTGAAGCTTGTCCTGTGCAGACAGTCAGTCTTGGTTGCACCAGATTTCACTAAGGAGTTTGTGCTCCAGACGGGCGCCTCCGAGGTTGCGTTGCGAACTGTGCTGTCCCAGGAAGTGGGGATGGACATCCAGTCCTGTATCTGAGTAGAAAACTCTCCTCCTGTGAGAAGAACTATGCCTTGACAGCCTGATGTACTACCTGCTAGGCCTTAAATTCAGGCTAGTATCGGATCATGCACCCCTGAGATGGATGAGGGAAAGGAAAGGGAAGAATGCCCAGGTGACTAGATGGTTTTTTAGCACTGCAGGATTTTAATTTTCATGTCAAGCACAGGCCAGGAAGCTGCGTGAGAATGCAGATACCCTTCCCAGACTCCCCTGCTTAGCGAGTGAATGTGCCAAAACCCCTGGTTTTGGGCAGTGGGGGGGAATATGTGACAGAATCACTGGTAATGTAATAGAGAGGAATATGTTTCATTACAACTAATGGTGTCAGTGATTATAAAATCCAGAATTTTATTTCCTCCAGCACAGTAAGTTAACCTATGTTATGGGCTGGTTTTTAGGGGGACATTCATAGAGCGGGTGGGAGAATGTTCCCCCATATCTCCACCTACAGAGCTGGCACCATTGTGTGCTGACAGGACCATGGTGATGTCACAGTCATGTGATCATGTGTACTTTTTTAAATTAAATCACATTGGATATTTCTTCATCTCTTGGTGTGCCGAGTTATATATCTTCTACAGTCATGTGATCAGTCATGTGGTTGAGGAGTCACATGATCTGTGCTTAAATAGCTGAAGGAAAGAGATTTCAGTGTTCAGTGTGTGTGCCAGTAGAAGGAGAACTTCAGGAAAGTGTTTCTTCGACTAGTGAACCTGAACAGTGTGTGTTCTGCCAGCCTTGAGCAGGAGGAACCCCGCTCACAGAAAGACTGTGTTTGTTCTGCCACCATTTTGTTTTGTTTTCCTGTTTTGCCCTTGAAGGCTGTAGTTTCTTTAATACGCATTGGTTTATGCTGCCTACAATAAACCAAAGTAAGTTCTTAAAGCCCCAGTGTACCCGTGTCTATCTTTGTGTGCAGCTGAGTGAGTCGCTCTACCACAGTTTATACACATTACATATCTATCCCAGGCCTCCTTGAGGAGGGGACAGCTTAGGACATTAACAGAAGCATAGTAAGGTTGGAGACTCAGGCTTTTCTACCTTTAGTAAACCCCCGGAACAGAGATAGTTTGAGTCCCAGTTCCAGGGACAGGTTGAGGCCCCCCTTCCTTACTGAAGACTGTCACAGCGTGAAGTTGTCTGATTGGAATTTTTTCAACATATTTTCCACAATGGACTTCTGGTATAGCATTATTTTAGAAGACCTCACCATCTCTGAAAGAAGAGATGCAAAGTTCTCCTTGTAGCGTGAAGCTATCAGGGTGAACAACCATTACTCTTATTTTGCCAAAATAAATGTAAGGTAAGGGTCATGGGAAAGGCAATGGTACCTAAATTTGGCCATATTGTCACTAGGATGTCACGTCCCCCTGGAAGACCTGGAATTATATGGTCTCGTTCGGCAATGAATCACAGGCCTCATGGGGTAAGTGAGGGGACAGATCAGGGTTTAACAGGAGCATAGTAAGGTAGGAGACTCAGTCCTCTCTAACTTCAAGAGTAACCCGCTGGATAGGGATAGTTAGAGTAACAGTTCCAGGGACAGTTTGAGGCCCCCTTCCTTACCGAAGACTGTCACAGCGTGACACTTGCTAAAGTTCTATACAACCAACACTCCCTGTCTCCACAATGATGATGACTCTTTGTCTCCTTTTACATCTTATCTTCCTCATTCCCATCCTCAGTGCATCCATGTAGGAGAGACGGGAAGAAGGTTGTGTGGCTACTAGCCTCTCTTGCGCTAGCCACCAGCTTCTGTTCCTCCTCTTCCTCCTCAGCTTCCAACTCCTCATTGATACCCAATCCGCGTTGAGCAGATGAGATGAGGCTTGGCTGGCTACAATCTCTCTGTGTTATGTCATCCCCAGTTGCTCCGCATGCAAAGCTTCCTGTTTAATTTTGAGCAATGACTGTTTAAGTAGGCACAGAAGAGGTATAGTTGCGCTGACTATGGTGTCATTGCCACTCACCATCTTTGTGGAGTCCTCAAAGTCTTGGAATACCAAACAAATATCAGACTTCCTTGCCCACTCTTCAGTTGTTATGTGCGGAGGCTGACCAGAATACCGACAGGCATGTTGGATTTGGTACTCAACCACTAACCTCTTCTGCTCACAAAGCCTTGCCACCATGTGCAGTGTGGAGTGCCAGCATGTGCTGACATCACACACCAATCGATGAGCTGGCACTTTGCAGCACTACCAGAGCAGAGGCAACTGTAGATGACTTGCAGAAAAAGGCTCATACATAGCTTCATGTTTCATTGTGAGTAATGACTGTTTAAGTAGGCACAGACTGTGGTGTCATAGCTGCTCACTATCTTTGTGGAGTCCTCAAAGTCTTGGAGAACCACACAAATATCAGACATCCATGCCCACTCTTCAGTTGTTATGTGCAGAGGCTGACCAGAATATGTGCTGGAGCCGGTATTGGACAACTGGTCTCTGCTGTCCATAAAGCCTTGCAAGCATGTGCAGTGTGGAGTTCAACCTGTGGTGACGTCGCATACCAGTCAGTGAACTGACACTTGCATGTGTAAGCAGCTGCGGGAATGCAGAAATGCAGGGACTGCAGAACAATGCTTAACAATAACGGATTTAATTTGTAACAAAGGTGATGAAAATGGTCTCCTCGCAGGGAGTTATTAAACAGTAAAAGTGAAAATTAAGGGTTAACACAACAGTCTGCTATTTCAACTTCACTTATCTTAATCTTCTCTGGTCCTCATCCACACACAGTCTGATAGGAGTTGGAATACCAGCAACGGCCGGCGCGGTGTCCTCAAAAATCTCAACAAATCACAATCCAGCTTCTGGCGGCAACAGGCGGTCACCAGTTCTGCCTGCTGAGCTCCTAGTCCATTAATCTGTGCAGCAGAAGCAGAAAGTGCTGCAGAAGTCTCTGTAAACAGCGTGCACCACTGCATGCTTGTCGAAGATGGGGAATGCAACCTCAGGACCCTGCACCTGATTCCCGCTCCTCAGTGCAAGCACCACACTCTCTTTGGCTGTGCGCCCGACGCTCTGCGTGCTCACTGGCTCCTGTGGGTGCTCACTGATGTTCTGCTGGAGCACGGCCATGCACGGTCTCTCTCGCTGTGGAACGGGAACCCTCTGCCTTTTTCCCGCGCTTACTGCTCCCTGCCCTGCCTAGCCATGCCCCTCTCCCCGGTCATGGGACCTGTCTCATTCCCCATTTGTTCCCTGGACGCAGCCTCAGCAGTTCCTGATCAGACATGGTGCAGGTACCCGCAGCCCCGTCTTCATTCCTACACTCCCGCCTTCCTTTAACTTGCCATACCACGGGCGAGAGTTCTTTCATCATGCGTTCAAACTCTTCCACTCCTTGAATGATTCTTTGCCAAATAAACTGGTCTTGTTCATAACGAGTGAGGGGTGTTCCAGCTGTCGACCGCTCCGACCGACGTAATGCAGGTTGCCTGATAGAAGGCGGGAGAATATTTTGGTCTATTGAACCTGTCATCTCTGTTGCTTTAGGCCCAGACACTTCTCTGGGCCTGCGGACAGTAAATCCTCCAAGTCTGAGACTGAAGCTGGTGTCTCTTCCTCATCACAGTCGAGGATTGTTGGAGTGAACGTTTCGGTGCTGTCTGGCACTCTCTCTCCTTCCTCAGGACCCTGTGAAAGACAAGGGTGCAACATACTGAGATGGACTATTTGGGTAGGTGCTCCTTCCTCCCGTTAGGGTTGAACTTCATACACTCGCCCGTCAGATCAAACTCTGCATTTTACTCAATACGGGGTTTTCTCCCATTAAAGTTCCAACTTGCCCCGGGCCGCTTGTCCCGGATCAACACTCAATCTCCTGCCCTTAGAGCTGTCCCCTGAATAGGCATCGTTTCATGGTGTTGGAGTTCTCGGAACTTCGTCTGCACCAGCCGGTGAAGAGTCTGTAGCCGATGTCGATGTTCTCAGACCCAGGAAGACACCTCAGTCTGCGGGTAGTCTTTTTCCGGATCCAACTCCAGCTCTGTGATTTCTCGTCCTTTTCGCCGAACAGCAGGGTATACGGAGTGTATCCAGTTGTACCATGCACTCGATTATTGTACACCCAGACCAATTCAGCCATGAACTCAGGCCACCGTATCCTCCAATCTTCATCTAATGTCTGTAGCATCTGAATCAACATCCGATTGAAGCATTCGCAGGCTCCATTCCCCTGATGATGATAGGGCGTTGTCCTTGACTTCTCAATCTGGTACAGATGATGTAACTCCTCCATCACTCGGCCTTGGAAGCAAGAGCCTTGGTCAGAATGGATGCTTTTCAGACAACCATACACCTGGATGAAGTCCCAGCAAATGGCCTGCGCCACTGACTAAGCAGTCTGATCACGAGTCGGAGTCACCACAGCGAACTTGATAAAGTGGTCAGTCATCACCAGACAATGGTCATACCCAAGATGGGCTGGGCCCATGACTAAGTAGTCAATCATCAATAACTCTAATGGGCAGAGGTCACGATGTTCTGTGTCAGAGTTCTCTGTTCCGGAGGTTTGGCTAGTTGACAGCTCCGACATTATTGACAGGCCTCCTCTATGGCAGTCTGCAATCGGGGGTGATATGCCAGCCTCTGTAACCACTGGAATGTCTTCTCTGGACCAAAGTGAGCCCCTCTCTCATGGACCTCCATAGCCACTACATGGATCAACTTCTCTGGGAGCACCACTTGCCAAGTGACCCCCAACTCCCGCACCAGCTGCACTCTTCTATACAGCAAGCTGACCTTCAACTGGAGTATATCCCACTGTCTCAGAATCTGCAGAGGCCCTGGGAACAGAGCGTCTCTCTCGTGCCGGCTGGGAAGTCACTTCAGAGCCACCCACTGTCTCAAATGGGCAAGTTCCTTATCTGCTTGCTGGAGTTGCACCCAGTTATCCCAAGGTCATTCCATCACCTGTTCTCCTGACGCCTCTCCGATCTGTCCCTGCATCACCACCAACAACCAGGCCAGGTCCCAAAAACCAGGAATCTCATCTGCCTCCAATTCTTCATCTTGGTTGTGCTTAGGCCGCTCATGGGTCAATCTCAAAAAGGCATCAGCATGCATATTCTCAGCCCTGGCCCGGTAAGAGATCTTGCAGCGATACTTCGCGATGTGGGCCACCCATTGTTGTTCCAAGGCCCTTGACATTGCATTTTCCAGGTGGGCTAGGGGACTGTTATCGGTGCACACCAGACCTTCAGATCCCAACAAGTTTTCTGCAAACTTTTTGGTCATCCCTCACACCAACACCAGCAATTCCAAATTGAAGGAGTTGTAATTGCCCGGGTTCCATTCCGAGTCGTGAAGAGACCGGCTCGCATAGGTGATCACTCGTGCTTTCCCTTCCTGCATTTGCGATAGAATGGCCCCCAGGCCATGTAGGCTTCTATTGGTGTGAAGGATGAAAGGACAGTCTACTGTTCGAAATGCGTTGGTCTGTTCAATACCATGTGAGCTGTTGTATCCTCCATATGATATTTTATGTGCAATAAATCTTGGAGTTTTGGAAGCAGGAAAAACTTTTTTTTTCTATTGAATTCACTTGATGACTCCATGGTTTCCGTGCTTCCCCGCACCACAAGCTATTAAGGAGAGCTGGTTTCTTTTTTCTTGTGAAGGATGAAGGGCTGTGAGAAATCTGCATAGGTGAGTATTGGGGCCTCAGGCAAGGCCATCTTCAAGGATCTGAAGGCTTCTTCCGGGCTGCTTCCCAATTGGGTAGTCCGATTCTTTGAATCAGATGGCAATCCCTTTAGTAGCTCCAGCAGCGGAGTACCGATATGGGTGAAATTCTTCACGAACCTTCGGTAGTACCCGGTAAGCCCCAGAAAGGCCCGAACGTCTTTCACTATTTTAGGGGTGGGCAGTTCTGTACCGCCACTATCTTCTCACACGCAGGTCTCACTCCTTCAGCGGATGCAATTTGTCCCAGGTACTCAATTTGTTAGTGGAAAAGGTGACATTTTTGGGGCTTCACTTTCAGGCCATGTTTCTGCAGTCAACTCAACACTTGCTCCAGCCACCGGAGATGTTCTTCAAAGGTGGTTGCATAGACAATGATATTGTCCAAATAGATGAGCTTTGCTTCGAAATTCAGGTCCCCCAGGCATCTTTCCGTCAACCACTGAAACGTTCTAGGAGTGGTAGTCAGGCCGAAGGGCAACCAATTAATTTCGAACAATCCCATGGGCAGTATGAACACCATCTTCAGCCAGTCGTGTTCAGCCATGGGCACCTGCCAGTACCTGCTGGCCAGATCCAGGGCTGAAAAATACTTAGCTTTTCCCAAGGCAGACAATGACTCCTCCATTCTGGGTAAAGGATAGGAGTACCGCAACATTCAAGCATTCAGTCATCTGTAATCAACACAGAAGCTCAGGGTTCCGTCCTTTTTCCAGACTAAAACAATGGGAGCCGACCACAGGCTCTGACTCTCCCGTATGACTCCACTTTGCAGCATGTGAGCCAGCATCTCCTTTAATTCCTTGTACAGCTGAGGCGGTACCTGTCAATATCTCTCCCGGACTGGGGCAGCACTTCCTGTAGGAATTTCGTGGGTTACAGCTGTGGTGCCCCCAAAGTCATCTTCGTGGCAAGCGAAGACCTTCTGGTAGCACTCCAGTACAGCTTCCACCTGTTGCACCTGTTGCGGGGAGAGTGCCCACATCTACTCCAAAATTTGACAACCCTCCTTCATGCTCCAGGCGAATGCTCCGGTGTCATTGTAACGGCTAGAGTTCAGGGATCCCCTTGCATTGCTGCCAACTGCATGGCCTCCAGTTGCACCAACTCTTCTGGCATTCCCAGCACCTGAGCCACTTCACTCTTAGGTTAGAGGGTGAGATCATCTTCTCCCAGGTTGACACACCGCACTACAATGTTGCCATCATGGACTGTGGCTAATGTCTGGTCAACGAGGAGTCCCATCAAGGTTGGCTCTATCTGCACCTCCACTCCCTTGAGAGGTGTATAATCTCGTACTGGCAATGTGAGCACAGTCTGACAGGCGAAAATGAGTTTAGCAACTGCAGGGACTATCACCTTCCCCAGAACCTTTTCTTCGTTTGACGTTTCCTGAGCCTGGGCAACCCGTATCAATTGTTGAAATACCTTAATCGGGGGGGTTCGTGGGCTCCATCAGTCCAGAAAGGCATCTTGCGGCTCGCTGACCAGGAGAGCTCCGAGTTCTTTCAACACATTCATCCCTAGAGTCACCGCAAGACAGTTGCCAGATTTTCTCTGGCGACCAACATGACTCCTTTTTGGCCCTCATCTTTGCTGCACACTTTAATCTCCATCCAGACCAGCCCTGCGACAGGGATGGGCAACTGATTGGCTGCTATCAGCCTGTATACTGGACCCCATTCCAGCCATGTCACCTCAGGAAAATGACATCTAAAATATGGTTCCGGCATGGTGGTCACCTGCGATCCAGTATTGATTAGGCAGCGCACGGCTTGCTCATTCATCTCAGCCCATATGAGGGGACTTGTAGAAATTAAACTTTTGGAACTGACTCCTCTCCTCCTTGGTATCTCAGGCTCTGGGAAGCATACCCCAGACACGGAGCCCACTAGTTTAATGGCTGCCGAGATAGGGGCCGCCCCCGTCTTGCGCACCCTTGGGTATAATGTCCGGTATTCCAACACTTGAAACAAATCGGAGTCTATTCTGCACAGGGTTGTCCGATTCCCTGGTGGTGTTCAATGAGCAAGTGGGACTCGGAGTCACTCCTGTCTCTGGGCATATTTGGATCTGCAGTGGGGGTTCTTCTGAGGCTGCACCACTCTACCTGCATTTCCCGTATTTCCTTCCGGATCTCTTGGGCCCATGCTGGTTCAGCCACAGGTCAGGCGGGTACCTCATTGCTCCGGTCCATCACTGCCAAGGCTGCTGTCCCCTGCTCCTGCTCTGTTACGCACGCTTGTGCCCCAACTTCTAAGAAAGTCATAGGCGTCCTAGCACGCAGGTGCTCCCGCAAAGCTTGCTTAAGCTACATGTCTCTGAGGCCCACCACGAACTGGTCCCTCAATATCACGTCAGGGGGCCCCAACCCAAATACCCCCACATCATCCCATCGGGCGATATGCGCATGCATCTCCTGTAGCGCATTAATGCATTGCGTCACTGACTTCCCTCCCTTTGGACACAGCTGAACAAGCGCATCCGCAATTCCCCAACATTGGTGGGATCTCCATGCATCTCTTCCAGAATCTGTAACACCTTGGTCAACGTGTCCCTTTCATGAGGGGGGCGAAACATTACAGAACGTCTAGCCTCACCATCCACGACCATCAGAGCAATCTCTGCTCGCATAGCAGGAGTCATGGGATGCCTCCTTAACATGCCTTTAACCCACTCAGTCCAGTCCCACAGCATGATATTACTCCCTGTAAATTTAGGGAGATTGCTGAGCATGGACCCCAGCCATAAGCTGGACTTTGGGGCACCCATGACAGATTGATCTGCTGTCTCTGCATTCATGGACTGCTTCCTGGCGACTACGCCAAATGTAAGCAGGTGCTAAAATGCAGAAATGCAGGGATTGTAGAACAATGCTTAACAACAATGTATTTAATTTGTAACAAAGATGATGAAAATGGTCTCCTCGCAGGGAGTTATTAAAAAGTGAAAATTAAGGGTTAACACAACAGTCTGTTATTTTAACTTCATTTATCATAATCTTCTTTGGTCCTCATCCACACACAGTCTGATGGGGTTTGGAATACGGGCAATGGCCAGCGCTATTTACTGAAGTACTGCCAGAGCGACAGCAGCTGTAGCCGACTTGTGGAAATGGCCGCTGAAGTGGCCTACCGGAAGCTCTGGAAAATCTGGGTATGTTTTCATAATCCACTGAGTTACCAAGTTGAGCACATATAGTAACATAGTTATTATTAAGGTTGAAGAAAGACTTTAAGTACATCTAGTTCAACCCATATCCTATCCTAACCTGCCCTAACATGTTGATCCAGAGGAAGGCAAAAAAAACCCAAGTGGCAAACAGTAAGCTTCACATTGGGGAAAAAAATTCCTTCCCGACTCCACATACGGCAGTCAGACTAGCCCTGGATCAACGCTGTATCTAGGAAACTAGTGAATATAGCCTGTAATATTATACTTTTCAAGAAAGGCATCCAGTCCCTTCTTAAATTTTAGTAAGGAATCACTCATTACAACATTAGACGGCAGAGAGTTCCATAGTCTCACTGCTCTTACAGTAAAGAATCTGCGTCTGTGATTATGGCTAAACCTTCTTTCCTCCAGACGTAGAGGATCCCCCCTTGTCCCCGTCACAGGTCTAAGAGTAAAAAGATCATTAGAAAGGTCTTTGTACTGTCCCCTCATATATTTATACATTGTAATAAGATCACCCCTAAGCCTTCGTTTTTCCAAACTAAATAACCCCAAGTGTAATAACCTGTCTTGGTATTGCAGACCCCCCCCAGTTCTCTAATAACCTTGGTCGCTCTTCTCTGCACCCGCTCCAGTTCAGCTATGTCTTTCTTATACACTGGAGACCAGAACTGCATACAGTATTCTAAGTGTGGTCGCACCAGTGACTTGTATAGAGGTAAAATTATGTTCTCCTCATGAGCATCTATGCCTCGTCAAATCATCCCATTATTTTATTTGCCTTGGCAGCAGCTGCCTGACATTGGCCACTAAATGTGAGTTTGTCGTCCAGTCATACACCAGGTCTTTTTCAGTGACAGTTTTGCCCAGTGTTTTACAATTAAGCACATAATTATACATCTTATTTGTTCTACCCAAGTGCATGACCTTACATTTATCCCCATTAAAGCTCATTTGCCATTTATCAGCCCAAGCTTCTAGTTTACATAAATCCTTCTGTAATATAAAATTATCCTCCTCTGTATTTATTACCCTGCAGAGTTTAGTGTCATCTGCAAATATTGAAATACTACTCTGTATGCCCCTACAAGGTCATTAATAAATATGTTAAAGAGAATCGGCCCCAATACTGAACCCTGTGGTACCCCACTGCTAACCGTGACCCAGTCCGAGTGTGCTCCATTAATAACCACCCTTTGTTTTCTATCCATGAGCCAGTTCTTAACCCACTTACACATATTTTGCCCTATCCCCATTGTTCTCATTTTATGTATCAACCTTTTGTGTGGCACTGTATCAAAATCCTTTGAGAAGTCCATGAACACCACGTCCACTGCATTCCCTTGGTCCAGTCCTGAACTTACCCCTTCATAAAAGCTTATCAGATTAGTCTGACAAGAACGGTCCCTCGTAAACCCATGCTGATACTGTGTCATGAGGTTATTCAGCTTCAGATACTCCAATATAGTATCCCTTAAAAAACCCTCCAGGATTTTACCCACAGTAGATGTTAAGCTCACTGGCCTATATTTTCCAGGTTCAGTTTTTGCCCCCTTTTTGAATATTGGCACCACATTTGCTATACGCCAGTCCTGTGGTACAGACCCAGTTATTATGGAATCTTTAAAGATTAAAAATAATGGTCTATCTATAACTGTACTTAATTCCTGCAGTACTCGGGGGTGTATCCCATCCGGGCCCGGGGATTTGTCAACTTTAGTGATTTTTAGACGCCGCCGTACTTCCTGCTGGGTTAAGCAGGTGACATTTAATGGAGAATTTTTGTTATCTCTGATCATGTTATCTGTCATGGGATTTTCTTGTGTAAATACAGTTGAAAAAAAGTCATTTAGCATATTGGCTTTTTCCTCATCCTCATCCACCATTTCACCCAGACTATTTTTAAGGGGACCAACACTATCATTTTTTAGTTTCTTGCTATTTATGTAGTTAAAGAATATTTTGGGATTATTTTTACTTTCTCTGGCAATGAGTCTCTCTGCCTCAATCTTTGCTGTCTTGATTTGCTTTTTACAGAATTTATTCAGTCTTTTTTTGGAAGTGCATTTGAGCAGCAGGGTGATTTGCTGCTGAAGGAGAAAAAAAATCTCTCTTTAAATCTTCTGCTTCAGCGCGTGTGAGCGAGCTGAGTGTGACCGGTGCGCAAGTGTGAACGGTGGTAAGTGTGACTTGAGATTCAGTGACTTTGGATTTAGGGAGTTTCCAAGCATGGTAAATGTGTGAGCTTACCAAGCTTCATAGTCATCACCATATTATGCTCATTATCACACACAACCATGCCTGGTTGTAGGTTCATAGGCAAAAACCACAGATCTTTATGGTCCGTTATTCCTTAAAGAAACTCTGCCATGGTGGGTGGTTTGTCTCTTAGACAAATTAGCTTAGTACCTGTGGCTGCTTTGCTAAGACAGTGCTGCAGAGCTGCCAACTTCTGGTTGATGTGGGCGACGTGCTCTGAGATAGCATATCGGAGATGGAGGATGAGGAGTAGCAGGAGGAGGTGCAGAAACTGATGTAGGAGATGGAGGAAACCCTGATAGAAGTAGGACCAGCAATTCTCAGTGTTGGGAGCCATACGCCATGCCAAGGTGTGACTCAGCCCCAGCCTTCGCAATGTTGACCCAGTGTGCTGTCAAAGAAATGTAGCATCCAAAGGCCATAAGTTCTTGTCCACCTTTCGGTCATTAAGTGGACAATGCCAGTATGTACATTGGTAAGGGCACAGGTGAAGTTCCAGAACATGTACCAGTGCAAGACAGGGACGTCACACCGGGAGAATAAGTGGCGACTGGGAACCAAGTACCTGGGTACAGCTGCCGCCATGAGTCGCCAGAAATCCTTCTTGTCTACCAGCCTATATGGCAACATTTCCAAGGCAAGCAGCCTAGAAATGTGCCCATTTGGCATTTGGACCTGTGGGTGAGTGGCTAGAAACTTTATTTTTCAAGGCCTTGGGTAGAGACAGCTGAATTCTATGCTGGTACTGGGCTTTGGAAGTGCCTGATGATGGTAAGTCAGAAAGTGCAAAGATATGTGCAGGGCAAGAGGCATCTGCACCAGTGTCTTGGACATGGGATTGGGAAGCACCTAGCACAGGGGAAGAAGCAGTGGTTTCACATTAAGGCACAAATCGTGGACTCAGGCATTCGGCCCACCAAGTCAGGTGCTTAGATGACATGTACCTGATCATGATAGTGGTGGTTAGGTTCTTAGTGGTCAGGTCCCTGCTGGTCTTGGCATGGCACAAGTTGCAAATTGCCATTTTATTTGTCTCAGAACTCTCTTTAAAAAAAGTCCCAGACTGGGGAACACTAATTCGTTGATGGAGAAATTCATGAGTGTCGGTGCTTTGGGAAACTGTTTCCCGCCTTCAGTGCTCTGTGAAACTGTTTCCCACCTTGTCCCTGTGGTCACCCCACTGCCTCTTCCTGTCTGTTTTGGTGCTGCTGATCTCTCCCTCTCAGCGCTGCTGGTCTCGCTCCTCATGCCAACTTCCCAGGTTGGGTCGGTGGCTTTGTCATCTACCGCCATAACTTCCACCACCATTTCCTGGTCCTCCTGACTTTGTGACTTAACAAAAAAACTTAACGGCAACTCTGTCTCATTATTTTCAACCTTCTTATCCCAAATTTACTGGAAACATTATCTGCTACTCGACCGACCTCCTGCTGGCACTGCTCTGGCTTCAGAAGTGTTATACCATGCCTCCCTGCAAAGTGGGACAAAACCTATGTGTCGTGGATGGGCATGTTTCTTGTGCTCCAGCAACCTCAGGTTCACATAGATATGCATAACATGTGGCCAGTAAACTTTTTCCATCACTCCAGAACATATAGTCAGAACAGGACAAGTAACATGGATTTAGTGTAGTGTAAGTTTGATAAAGTGTGTTTTTGTTCACTGTCTCACTTCTATGTGAGAAATTGTATAGTTGGCCAGTCAAAACTTGATTGATAACCTATCCACTGGTTAATTCATCAATTTGAAAATGTTGGGGTCCAATATGTTGGTGGTCCCGCACCACTGATCTGCTATTATTTTGGCCACATATAATAACTGAATGTAGTTGCAATGGTAGTTCTGTAAGGGGTGTACTGGGACCATGTAGTACTCCACTCCCTTCTTTGATGTAGTTAGTACCTTGTATGATATACTGTATGTATATATTTATATATTTATCTATTGTTACTAAGTGTATGGGAATATATATCCTCTAATGTACTGATGATGTTAAAAAGGGAAAGTGTAGTACCTTAGTTTGTCCACTAGATGGGGTACATGACACCTTAGTAAAATCAATAGTGTTTAGTGATACAGCACACTGTAAACAGTTAATATAGGAGGGGTCACTGTAGATAAGACAGGAAGTACTTCCTAATTAGGTTGAGTAGGGCCAGGGAACCCGTGCAGTCCACAAGGGCTCAATGCCCAGGATGCCACAGTATCTCCGTAACATTAGAAGCTTGGAGTCCAGCCATCCAGGGCCCACGGGGTGGCAGAGGTGCAGCCTAGCAGCAGTGGATTCCGCAGTGAAGGAACAGTGGCTGAAGGAAAGGCAATCACAGTACAGGGACGCAGGTGGCTCCATAACGTGGCAACTTATCACATGGGCTGATGCCTCAGATCTGGGGCAAAATGGTTGAGGGAACCACAAATGCAGTGTGTTTGGACAAGGAGGACACTGCGTTAAGGTGTGAGATGGTAGACCCCGCAATGTACTGAAGGCCCTAGGAATAGGTGCAGGAGAAGTCAAGACATTACAGTATAGAAGGGCAGGTTGCTCACCATGTGGCAGCTGACTTTGTGAGCTGATGCCTTCATGTCTGGGGCAAAACAGATGAGGGAATGCCTAACTGTAGGAAAGCTGAACAGGGGGGGACGCTGAGGAACTGCATGATATGGTCTGACCGGGAAAGTGCTGTATGACAGAGAGCGGAGTACAGGGAAAGAGGAAGAGTTGCATTGTATAAAATCTGATGTTGATGCTGTATCAAATATGGATCTGCTGTGTAAGAAAACCAGTAAAGTTGTACATTTAAAAGTTGAATTGGACTGTGTCTCAATCTGTATGAAACCGGACAGAAGGAGCCTCCAGCAATGTAGGGTACTGGGAGTCAGGCACTTATTTTCGGGAGCACAGACTCTCATACAACTTTGCACAGATTTGGCTCACGTTGAGCTGATATATTGTATATAATTCACATGTGTTAATTCATAGTTTTGATGCCTTCATTATGAATGTACAATTTTCATAGTCATGAAAATACAGAAAAATCTTTGAATGAGAAGGTGTGTTCAAACTTTTTGTAGAGGAGACGGTGCAGAAGGTGAAGCCACGGGTAGGCAGTGTAAAGGACTTTATTTCATGTGACGGGAGACCTGGGCACACCAGACCCGATATTCTCAGCCATGACTATGGCCTTGGCTCTGCCCCTCACACTTGCATAGTATGGCAAGATCCTGCAGCCTCGCGGAGTGGGGATGCTGGGAAGAATGGAGAGACTGATACTTTAAATGTGACAAGAAGAAAGAAGATAAAGATACTGTGAATGTAACTGAAATGCTGGATGTGACTCATGTACTGGACTTGACTAAAACTGTTTTTGGGACTGACACCTTGATTGTGGCCAAGATGGCAGCCATGAAGATGGCGGAGTTTGATGCCAAAAGGAGAACAACAAACATGATGACACCCTTCATGGGCGTGACAATGCAGAGATAGCTTGAAAATCTATCCAGCAATGTCCTTGCCCACCCATGGAGGGTGCGCCAGACAAAAAGAAAACTGCGCCCTCCACCACCAAATGCGCAATGGGTGGAGTGGCTATAAGCGACCCCACCTTTGAATGGGTAGGGCCCAGAAGAAAATATTGTGTGCAGCTGCGACTTCCTAGGCCGCATTGAATGGAGATGGCGACAGACGGAGGGAAAAAAGAAAAGACCTGGAAGACTGAGAGGAGTCACAGATGAAGTCCAGACAGACCGGTTCCCTATACCTGTGGAGGAGCGCTGCAGCCGGTATTGCTAGAAGTGAACATTTTCTTTGTAAATATGTTTTTGTTGCACCTTTCTGCTGGATAGCAGAATGTCGCACGTGTGAAAGTAACGGGTCCTTGAGCTAACGGACCGGGTTCGGCTGCAGCAACAGACTGTGTTTTAGGAACAGGCAGCACACATTTGCTGCACAGGACCATGCCATATATAAAGGGAGGGGGAAGCCTTCCTTAGGGCTCATACTCACTTGAGCCGAAAACGGATGATTTTCAGCCGATAAAAAATCGGATTCAAATCGGACCAATGTTATTCAATAGGTGACATCTCATTTGCGATTTTTTTCTCAGCCGAAATCGGTGTGAGAAAAAAATTGCAACATGCTGCGATTTGATGCGATTTTGGCATGATAATCGCTAATGCAATAGATGGTGCTATAAAAAATCGCATGTCAATTGCACATAATCGGACCATCCTGAAAACTGACCGATTTTTTTCCAGCAAGTGAGTATGAGCCCTTAAAGAACTGTTAACCTCACAGAAAGGTTATACCCCTGTAAATATATTCGGATCTGGTACACAGGACCCTGATTTAATGGACATCACCTAGACGACTGGGAGTCAGGCACTTATTTTCGGGAGCACAGACTATCATACAACTTTGCACAGATTTGGCTCACGTTGAGCTGATATATTGTATATAATTCCACATGTGTTAATTCATAGTTTTGATGCCTTCAGTATGAATGTACAATTTTCATAGTCATGAAAATACAGAAAAATCTTTGAATGAGAAGGTGTGTCCAAACTTTTGGTCTGTACTGTATATATGTCTAGCTCATTGAAATGTGTTTGCCTTCCTGCACGGAGTATAATGTGTATAGGATAAAATTTTACTTATGCCTTGGTCTGGGATGACCAATCTAAAAGGAAGGGAAAGTGTAAGGGGTGTACCAGGACAGTGTAATTGTTATGCTCACGCCCTGGCTTGCAGGTGTGAGCCTGGGGGTTGTGACCCCACTGTGCCACAAACCAGAAAACCCTGGAAGGGGCGTGACTAGGACAGCTGCCTCGGTTTTCACTGGAGCCTCTGATGGTGAGGTCAGGCTTGTGCAGCAGACAGCTGCCAGGTGCCACTCCAGGGTGGTGTCTGGCTGTGGCTGCTAATCGCACTTGGGGAGACGGTGGACAGCTGAGACACTGGCAGGAAGGCACTGCTGAGACACAGGGCTGGCAGGCACGGCTGAGACACAGGGCTGGCAGGCACGGCTGAGACACAGGGCTGGCAGGCATGGCTGAGACACAAGGTAGGCAGGTATGGCTGAGACACAAGGTAGGCAGGCACGGCTGAGACACAAGGCAGGCAGGCACGGCTGAGACACAGTGTAGGCAGGCACGGCTGAGACACGGGGTAGGGTCCTGTTCACACAGCTAGTGCAGATGCTGGAACTGACTGGAAGGAATGGTGTATGGAGGAACAGGTAGAGACCTGCTCACACAGCAAGTACAGATACTGGAACTGACTGGAAGGAATGGTGTATGGAGGAACAGGTAGAGACCTGTTCACACAGCAAATAAGGTACTGATACTGACTGGAAGAAATGGTGTATGGAGGAACAGGTAGAGACCTGTTCACACAAGAGGAGAACTGCAAGGCTGCGGAAAAGGGCTGTAGAGCAGCAAGAGGTTCTGCAGCGGCAGGAGCAAGGCAAAGCGGAACCGCAAGGTATGCAGAGAGGAGCAGAAGCAAGAGGTTCTGCAGCTGCAGGAGTGAAGCAGAGCTGAACTGCAAGGTATGCGGAGAGGAGCTGCAGCAAGAGGTTTTACAGCTGCAGGCGTAAAGCAGAGCGGAACAGAGCAGAACCACAGGAGTGCGGACAAGAGGCAGAAAGTGATGCAGAGAGAACACAAGGCAAGACACAGCAGAGAAGGACCAAAAGACAAGGACACTAAGAGACAGAGGTAGGACAGAGTTCAGACAAGATAATGACACAAGACAAGGTACATGGACAGAGACACAGGGACCAGGACATTCTGCCTCCTGGAGGGCTGCAAGGACAAATACAAGATAAGGTCGGAACCAATAGCACAGGGACCAGGATATTCTGCCTCCTGGAGTGCAGACAAACAGGTATAAGGCAAAGCTAGGAGTGAAGCCTCCAAAAATGGAGGAACACAGAGCAAGACCTGGCAGCTCAGTAGTAAGATACTGAGTTAACACATTGCACAGGGAAGATCCACAGGGTGAAGTTGCCCTAAATACTAGAGCGCTAATGGTAATTGGTCAGGGACATATTAAACAGGTGCACCCTGACTCCATAAGAACCAGAGAGTTCTGGCACCGCCCCCTTATGTGCACAGCCAGGAGACATGCAGAGAGCAAATAGAAGACAAGAAGCACAAAGCATGGAGCTGGCAGCAGACAGAAATCACAGCATGACCTGGAGCAGTGAGCAAGTTGGTATGTGGGGAATGGGAGGCCATGCAGTGATGCCAGCAGGGTTGTTACAGTACCCCCTTTATGGCACCTCTTCTTCAAGCCTGCCAGGATGACCTGTAGAAGGAGTATGGGACCACACACAGTCCAGGCTGACACGACATCATTCAGGTAAGGTGAAGTGGGCATGCCATCAGGAATCACAGAATGCCAGGTTTCTTGGTGCCCGACTAAGTCAATCTCCACCATGACCTGGACCTCCTCCTGTAGACTGGTGGAAAGCAGAGATGTGCACATTACTGTCTTGGGATCTTCACCCAACGACCACATAGAAGTGGGAGGCATACATACTGGAAGCATCTTCAGCCTGGTATCCTGAAAAAACTGCACCATCTCTTCCGAATTAGAGGGTGAGTAAGCCTCTGTCTTAGTATTTTCACCAACCAGCCACCTGGGAGCAGAAGGCATACATTTAGGAAGCCCCTTCAGCCTGCTACTTAGAAAAAAATGGACCACCTCTTCTAGGTAAGAGGATGAGTGAAGCTCTGTCCTGGAATCTTCACCCACTGGCCACAGAGGAGCTGAAGGTATACATTCAGAATCCATCTTCAGCCCTTTATCCAGGGGAAGACAATCAACAGGCAGGGATGCTCCTGGGAGTGGATCACTGGTATAGTCGCTGGAGACGTGTGAATAGAATGCGACCGCTACCCCCTCTTCGGAGACGCCATCACACCTTGACTCGGCGACTAGCAGACCAGAATTAGAAGACGACATTGCTGACTGACTGATGCAAGGGAACCAGACACCTTTTGTCACTTGGTTGTTTCAAGCGAAGCACCTTGCTGGGTCTCCAGACATAAATGGGTACAAGAATGTCTGGCACAGAATGACCCATGGGCATACCACACAGTAAACGGAAGATGAACTTCTTCGTGTATAATGCTCCGACCTGGAGCTGTAGTTCTCCTTGCAGGATCAGACTGTTCTCAGATAGGGCTTGGCCATCTCTAGACAATGCCCATGCCTGTTTTGGGAGCTGCAAAACAGAGACCACACACCGACTCCGTATGGCTGGCGGCTTAACCACACCAAAGCTCCCTGAGGGCAGAGAAACAGTCATTGACTTTCTTGAAGAGGAAATGCTCTCACCCAGGGCAGACTCTTCTACTGGCCCAGGGTTTTGGAGTATAGGCTTCACAGGGCAGAGACTGTCAGGACGTTCCTTCTCAGGATTAGACTCCGACTGCAGCTTTGCCAGCCCCTTTTTATTAGACCTCTTGGATCTAGCACGGGAAGCCCACTTGGCAGGCTGTGGAACGAGAGAGTCATGGATGGTCACAGGTGGATGAGATGATTTACCCACAGGTTCTTTAAGTCTGGTCCATCTCTGGAAGCTTGGGGGAAGACTTCTCAGGAGATGCTGTACTTGGCTTGTTGAAGGCTTTGCAGAAGGCCACCAGAAGGCTGGAAAACTCGAGGTGATGGGATCCCTGCTTCCCAGAGGGGGGTAAGGCACTCCAAGGCATCTCATGTTAGGTATGTCATTAGCAATCCTACCTTAACCCGATCAGTGGCAAAGAAGGGAGCATGCCATTAAAAATAACGTAAGCACTGCTCCAAAAAGACGCGACACAGCTTAGGATCCTCACCGTATCTTGGTGGATCCCTGGGAGGTTCAACTTTAGGGATGCCAGCCTCAAGTTGTTCAAACAGTTCATTAGAGACTACAATAGTAGGTGGAGCAGTAAAAGTTTGAACTTCAGACCAGGTAAATTTATTTGGTTGCCCATACTGACAAAAAAGTTCATCTCGCTCTGAGAGCGAAAGGACATGGGACTCAGCGAGGTCCATGGCCTTTGCAAACTGTTATGCTCATGCCCTGGTTTGCGGGCGTGAGCCAGGGGGTTGTGGCCCCACTGTGCCACAAACCAGAAAACCCTGGAAGGGGTGTGACTAGGACAGCTGCCTCAGTCTTCACTGGAGCCTCTGATGGTGAGGTCAGGATTGTGCGGCAAGCAGCTGCCAGATGCCACTCCAGCTTGATATCTGGCTGTGGCTGCTGATCCCACATGGGGAGACGGTGGCACGGCTGAGACACTGGCAGGCAGACACGGCTGAGACACAGGGCTGGCAGGCACGGCTGAGACACAGGGCTGGCAGGCACGGCTGAGACACAGGGCTGGCAGCACGGCTGAGCACAGGCCGGCAGCCAGCTAAGACACAGAGCTGGCAATCACAGCTGAGACACAGGGCTGGCAGGCACAGCTGAGACACGGGGTAGGATCCTGTTCACACAGCAAGTGCAGATACTGGAACTGACTGGAAGGAATGGTGTATGGAGGAACAGATAGAGACCTGTTCACACAGCAATTGCAGGTACTGATACTGACTGGATAGAATGGTGTATGGAGAAACAGGTAGAGACCTGTTCACACAAAAGGAGAACCGGAAGGCTGCGGAGAAGGGCTGTAGAGCAGCAAGAGGCTCTGCAGCGGCAGGATCTGGACAAAGTGGAACCGTAAGGTATGCGGAGAGGAGCTGCAGCCAGAGGTTCTGCGGCTGCAGGAGTGAAGCAGAGTGGAACCGCAAGATATGCGGAGAGAAGCTGCAGCAAGAGGTTCTGCAGCTGCAGGAGTGAAGTAGAGCTGAACCGCAAGATATGCAGAGAGAAGCTGCAGCAAGAGGTTCTGCAGCTGCAGGAGTGAAGCCAAGCAGAACCGCAAGGTATGCAGAGAGGAGCTGCAGCAAGAGGTTCTGCAGCTGCAGGAGTGAAGCAGAGCGGAACAGAGCAGAACCACAGGAGTGCGGACAAGAGGCAGAAAGTGATTCAGAGAGAACACAAGGCAAGACACAGCAGAGAAGAACCAAAAGACAAAGAGACTAAGAGACAGAGGTAGGACAGAGTTCAGACAAGTTAATGACACAAGACAAGTTACAGGGACAGAGACACAAGGACCAGGATATTCTGCCTCCTGGAGGACAGCAAGGACAAATACAAGATAAGGTCAGAAGCAATAGCACAGGGACCAGAATATTCTGCCTCCTGGAGGGCAGACAAACAGGTATAAGGCAAAGCTAGGAGTGAAGCCTCCAAAGATGGAGGAACACAGGGCAAGACCTGGCAGCTCAGTAGCAAGATACTAACTGAGTTAACACATTGTAGAGGCAAGATCCACAGGGTGGAGCTGCCCTAAATACTAGAGGGCTAATAGTAATTGGTCAGGGACATATTAAACAGGTGCACCCTGACTCCATAAGAACCAGAGAGTTCTGGTGCTGCCCCCCTAAGTACACAGCCAGGAGACATGCAGAGAGCAGATAGAAGAAAAGAGGTTCAAATGACGGAGCTGGCAGCAGACAGAAATCACAGCATGACTTGGAGAAGTAAGCAAGTTGGTATGTGGGGAATGGGAGGCCATGCAGTGATGCCAGCAGGGTTGTTACAGTAATACTCCACTCCCTTCTTTGATGTAGTTATTACCTTGTATGATATATGCATATATATATATGTATATATATATATATATACATATATATATATGTATCTGTTGTTACTAAGTGTATAGGAATATATGCCATCTAATGTACAGATGGTGTTAAATAGGGAAAGCATAGTAAATTAGTTTGTAACTACAGTCATGGCCAAAAGTTTTGAGAATGACACAAATATTATATTTTCACATGATCTGCTGCCGTCTGGTTTTTATGTGTGTTTGACAGATGTTTTTATCACAGACAGAAATATAATAATTGCAAACATATGAGTAACAAAAGCTTATATTGACAGTTAGAATGAGTTAATGCAGCAAGTCAATATTTGCAGTGTTGACCCTTCTTCTTCAGGACCTCTGCAATTCTCCCTGGCATGCTCTCAATCCACTTCTGGACCAAATCCTGACTGATAGCAGTCCATTCTTGCACAATCAATGCTTTCATTTTGTCAGAATTTTTAGGTTTTTGTTTGTCCCCCGTCTCTTGATGATAGACCACAAGTTCTCAATGGGATTAAGATCTGGGGAGTTTCCAGGCCATGGACTCAAAATCTCTATGTTTTGTTCCCTGAGCCATTTAGTTATCACCTTTTCTTTATGGCAAGGTGCTCCATCATGCTGGAAAAGGCATTGTTGATCGCCAAACTGCTCTTGGAGGGTTGGGAGAAGTTGCTCTTGGAGGACATTCTGGTACCATTCTTTATTCATGGCTGTGTTTTTAGGCCAGACTGTGAGAGAGCCGATTCCCTTGGCTGAGAAGCAACCCCACACATGAATGGTTTCAGGATGCTTAACAGTTGGCATGAGACAAGACTGGTGGTAGCGCTCACCTTGTCTTCTCCGAATGAGGCGTTTTCCTGATGTCCCAAACAATCAAAAAGGGGATTCATCAGAGAAAATAACTTTACCCCAGTCCTCAGCAGTCCACTGCCTGTACCTTTTGCAGAATATCAGTCTGTCCATGATGTTTTTTCTGGAGAGAAGTGGCTTCTTTGCTGCCCTCCTTGAGACCAGGCCTTGCTCCAAGAGTCTCCGCCTCACAGTGCATGCAGATGCACTCACACCTGCCTGCTGCCATTCCTGAGCAAGCTCTGCACTGCTGGTAGCCCGATCCCACAGCTGAAACACTTTTAAGAGACTTTCCTGGCGCTTGCTGGTCTTTCTTGGGCGCCCTGGAGCCTTTTTGGCAACAATGGAATCTCTCTCCTTGAAGCTCTTGATGATGCGATAGATTGTTGACTGAGGTGCAATCTTTCTAGCTGCGATACTCTTCCCTGTTAGGCCATTTTTGTGCATTGCAATGATGACTGCACGTGTTTCTTTAGAGATAACCATGGTTGACAGAAGAGAAACAATGATGCCAAGCACCAGCCTCCTTTTAAAGTGTCCAGTGGTGTCATTCTTACTTAATCATGACAGACTGATCTCCAGCCATGTCCTCATCAACACCCACACCTGTGTTAATGGAGCAATCACTGAAAATAGGTTAGCTGGTCCTTTTAAGGCAGGGCTGCAATGATGTTGAAATGTGTTTTGGGGGATAAAGTTCATTTTCTAGCCAAATATTGACTTTGCAAGTAATTGCTGTTAAGCTGATCACTCTTTATAGCATTCTGGAGTATATGCAAATTGCCATTAGAAAAAGTGAAGCAGTAGACTTTGTAAAAATTAATATTTGTGTCATTCTCAAAACTTTTGGCCATGACTGTAGATGGGGTACATAACACCTTAGTAAAATCAATAGCCTGATGAAGAGACCTGCGTAGTCTCGAAAGCTTGCAATTTGTTACCATCTTTTCAGTTAGCCATTAAAAGGTATCAGCCATGGAGGACTCTCAATTCTGAATATTTTTTTATCTACTGGCTAACACGGTACAAAGATTCACATCTTTCCTAGACCTCATTCAAACATCCTTGTTGCATGTACATGTTCTGTCTGTGTTTTTCTCAGATATAACACTTCCCCATTATTTTTCTTTTCTAAATCTATTACAGCATATGGGGCTGTTCACATGTCTCTGATTTTTATAGACCATGTGTCTGGGCAAAACTCATGTACACATGTCCGTTTTTCTTACATATCACAGATGAAAAGTGACAATACGAGTCTATGGATCCATGAAGAACAGATACAGAACATAGATGACATCAGTGTGCAATCCATGTGTTCTCCATCTTTAACCCCTTAACATTGACATTGGATGTAATAATACACTGATGTGCGACACCCTCCCTTTGATGTGGGCTCTGGTGGCGAGCCCACATTTTTTCAGGCACATGTCAGCTGTTTTGAAAAGCTGACGTGTGCCTCTAACAGCCGCCAGTAAAATCGCAATCCACCTGCGGCTATTAACCCTTTAAATGCTGCTGTCAAACTCTGACAGCGGCATTTAATACGCTCTTCCAGAAAGCGTGCGGGAAATTTCCACCTATCAGTGACCCCCGTCACGTGATCCTGGGTCACCGAAGGGTTGGCATGACAACCAGAGGTCTCATGCAGATCTCTATGGTTGTCACTGCTGGATTGCTATGAGCACCGCCTGGTGGTTAGCGCTCATAGCAACTGAGCAATTCTGCTACATGCAGGTGATCTGATCATCACCTGTATATAGCAGAGATAATAGGGTTATGGCAGCTTCTAGTCTCCCATGGAGACAATTGAAGCATGCCAAAAGAATAAAAAAAGGTTTTTAAATATATGAAAAATATATAAAAGTTCAAATCACCGATCCACCAAGACGCTGCACGACCAGTTGTACCCTGGCCTTACTGAATCCTCACCCATCCCTTATAGATTGTGAGCTCTTGCAGGCAGGTTCCTTTCTCATCCTGTACCAGTCGTGACTTGTATTGTTTAAGATTACTGTACTTGTATTTATTATGCATACCCTCCTCACATGTAAAGCGCCATGGATTAAATGGCACTATAATAAATAATAATAATAATAATAATAATAAATCACCTCCCTTTCGTCACATTCAAGAAACAATAAAAAAAAATAAAACATGCAAATATTTGGTATCGCCGAGTTCAGAATCGCCCGATATATCAATATAAAATAGAATTAACCCGATCGCCAAACAGCATAACTAGAAAAAAAAAGTCAAAACGTCAGGACTATGTGTTTTTGGTTGACTCAATATTGCATTAAAATGCAATAACGGGCGATCAAAAGATCGTATCTGAACCAAAATGGTATCATTAAAAATGGCAGCTCGGCGTGCAAAAAAAACAAACCCTCACCCAACCTGAGATCATGAAAAATGGAGACGCTATGGGTATTGGAAAATGGCGCTTTTTTTTAACAAAGTTTGGAATTTTTTCTCACCACTTACATAATAAAGAACCTAGACATATTTGGTGTCTATGAAATCATAATGACCTGGAAAATCATAATGGCAGGTCAGTTTTAGCATTTAGTGAACATAGTAAAATAGCAAAACAAAAACAATTGTGGAATTGCACTTTTTTGCAATTTCACCTCACTTGGAATTTTTTTCCTGTTTTCCAGCACACGATATGTTAAAACCAATGGTGTCGTTCAAAAGTACAACTCGTCCCGCAAAAAACAAGCCCTCACATGGCCATATTGACCGAAAAAATAAAAAAGTTATGGCTCTGGGAAGAAGGGGAGCAAAAAACGAAAACTCAAAAACTAAAATACCTCCCGGTAATGAAGGGGTTAACATTGCAAAGGATAGGAGAAGCTGTGTAATTGATCACTGATGACATATTGATGGCAAAACGGACACACTGACCAAACACTGATGACACACTGATCCAAAAACACTGATGACACCGGTACTATTTTTTTGCGTGCATGTTTAAATATAGATGTGTGAATGAGGTCTAAGAAGGTGGAGTAAATAAATAAATGAACAAATCTGGCACTCTAGAAATCATAAAGCCAAAAATATAATCCGGCACACCAGACGTGAATATAATGCAAAAGACAAAGTTTTTATTGGAAAAACTAACAGCTCATATTCAAAAAGAACAAAAGTAAGGGTAGGTACATTATTTCTCTCAACGTTTCGGCTGTATCCGCCTTTTTCAAGAGGTACCCTTATTACTGTATAAAGAAAAAAGACAATGAATAAACGACAACAGTCTATATGTATATGTACAAACAATAATAAGGAAGGGTATAACATGAGCAGTAAAATAAATATATATAAGAGGCACCAAAATTGAGGCACAGATAAAGAATGATATAATCCTTCATAAGAATTCAAAGGCATATATAAAAAAATAAAAAATACTAAAAAGTAAAATAAAAAGTAAAATAAAAAATATATTTTAAGAAAAAAAGTTTTTTTTATATATAGGTATGCGACCAGAACGCATACAAATGTGATGCGAGGACCACCAAATATTGGGATGTAAGAAAAATATGTATAAAGTTGTGACCAATATATGGTCAAAGAGACAAAATGTGTCGCTATTGATATATAATATAATATATGATATATAATAATGAGTCACTGAAATCAAGATAGCAACATCAGACTAAGTATCAATAAGAATAAATGTACCCACATGTCATAACACACCACACTGTACAAAAGAAAAAATGAAAAAATAAAGGTAAATATGGGTGCTAAAAAATGGTGGAAAAATATGTGATATCTCGCCAGATATAGGCAATAATGCTGTGACTGCAATAAGACAACTCGATCCATAGGTACAAGAGGGCGCTAGCAGAGCTTATGGGACATACCTTATAATTCATGAAGAAATGAAGAGGACAACGTCCTGGAGTCTCTAATGCGACGGTGAGCTGTGGCGCCATGGTGTGGGCCCTGCTATTTATGTGATAAGTGAACGCTGACACCGGGAACTTCCGGGTCAGACTGAAAAGGTGAAATATGCAGTGCGCATGTGTGGAAAGCCGGGAAAAGCCGAAAGGAAACCGAATACAGCCGAATCCCCAGAGGAAAGTGCGCAGGTCAGGAGGAGAATTACGTCATAGGATCGGTGCCAGATTGCTGTTGACAATAAACAAAATCATATTAGAAAAAAGTGGATGGTATGGCATATGGTAAAGTACAAGATACTATCAATATGATTATTATGGCAAGATTTACAATATATTATCAAGAATAGGCAAATCACATACAAAGTTGAAATAGTAACAAAAATATACATATACAAGTGGCAGTATAATGATATTAACATTGCAATGGACTAGATTGTAGTGACTAAGGACTAAAAAAAGTAAGTCACCAAAATATTTTTTAACTCTCTAGAGGAATCATTCATATCACGGTGTCTATCATGTCCAATGGGTCAAATAAATTTATGCACAATAATACATTAATAGGTAAGCTCGTATTCCCTATTTAGGCCATATGGAGTAAGGGTCTTTAACGTGTGTATCCAAAACGATTCACGTTCCTTCAACTTTTTGATTCTATCGCCGCCTCTCCTGAATTTTGGGACATGGTCAATTACTTGATACCTAAGTTGGGCAATGTTGTGTTTTTTCTCCAAAAAATGTGCAGGGACTGGTAGCAGGGTACGTCCACATCTAATTGTGGATTTGTGCTGAGAAATGCGGTCACGGATATGCTGAGTAGTCTCCCCAACATATCCGAGACCGCATGGACATTTAATAAGGTATACAACATATGATGAATCGCATGTATAATGTCCATTAATAGAAAATTTCCGACCCGTTCGTGGATGTGTGAAGCTGTCACCCTTCGTGATGTTAGAACATTGCAGACATCCCAAGCATGGGAAAGTCCCTTTCCGAGGAGTATATAACACACTTTGTGTTAGCCCTGTTTTAAGTGTACCAATGTCCGCCCCTCACCAAAAAATCCCTGATATTGTCTGACTTTTTGTAACAAACCAAGGGTTTATTCATGAATTCTGGGACTTGCGGATAGGCTGCTTGTAAGATACTCCAATGTTTAGAGATACATTGATGAATACCCTTTTTAAAGGGGTGAAAAACATTAACAAACGGTATCCTCTGATTCTTCTTATCCATCGCGGATCGTGGTAAACTCTCCTATGTGAATCTTTTAGTAATCTCTCGGGGTAACCACGTGCACGGAATTTTTTATCCATATCGTCATGTCTTCTGCATTTGACAATGGGATCGGATACGATCCTGCGTACCCGTGCATGCTGAGATATTGGGAGTGACTTTTTTATATGCATAGGGTGACTACTAGTATATAGTAGAAGACTATTTTTATCCGTTAATTTGGTGTAAATGTCAGTCCCCAACTGACCATCAACAGACAATCGAACCATAGTGTCTAAAAAATTGATGCACTGATCATCATGTTGTATCGTAAAGGTAATATCTGGATTACAATTATTTAAATCAGAATGAAACTTGAGGAGCGATGCAGTATCGCCCTTCCAAATGAGAAAAACATCGTCGATATAACGTCTCCAATACAATACATTGGTGTCAAAAGATGGGTGGGGGTATACAAAAGTTTTCTCAAAAAAATCCATAAAAATGTTCGCATATGGGGGTGCCATGTTGGATCCCATAGCGGTACCTTTCTTCTGAATGTAAAATTGGTCACCAAAAAGAAAAAAATTCTTAGTGAGAATTAATGTTAAAATGTCCTCACAAAATTGGATTTCAATTTCGCTATAAGAAGTATGAGTTTTCAAAAATGAAATAGTCGCCTGGATACCATCTTTATGATTGATACTGGTGTACAAACTGTTTACATCCATGGTTACTAACAGTGAACCCACCGGAAGTGTGCCCATGTCACTCAGTGTCCTCAAGAAATGTATGGTGTCCTTTAAGAAGGATTTGATGGAAGGGATGAGGGGCGATAGAATAGTTTCTAATGTAATGGCCAAGGGAGAAAGAATAGAGTCGGTGGACGCTACGATGGGTCGGCCAGGTGGTCTAAGCAGGTTCTTATGAATTTTTGGAAGGGTATAAAACACCGGAATAACAGGAAATCTGTTCACCAGAAATGTGCTTAGATTCTTATCAATGACACCTATCTGTTCATAATTTGTAACTAAGGATAAGATCAATTTCTCAATTTCAAAAGTCGGATTAACAGAAACCGGCATATAAGTATCAATATCACTCAATTGTGAAAAGATCTCTTCCATATAGTAGGATTTGTCAAGAACGACAATAGCGCCACCCTTATCGGCTGGTTTAATTACCAAGTTCTTATTGTTCTTAAGACACAATAAAGATCTATACTCAACATTAGTAAGGTTATTCTTAATTCTCATCCGTCCATTGTGAATAGAGTCCAGATATGAAGAGATGTCTCTCTTTACAAGCCCAATATAAGTCTCCACAGGATGGTAAGTCCTAGGGGGTTGGAAGGTGCTAGGATTCTTCAAGCCCAATGACTTTAAGGTAAATGAAGATCCCGATGATGTCATGGGGAAAATAGTCCCTTGCTGTTGGGAGGAGAAGTGGGCCTTGAGCCTCAATCTCCGAAAAAAAACTGTGTAATTCCTGATCCACTTGAAATGTGTCAAAATGTGGAACTGGACAAAAAGATAGACCTTTTTCCAACACCCTAATTCTGATGGTGAAAGTATCGCTGAAGAAATGTTGTAGACCAGATTATTCAAGGGACCCCTACCTGGGACCGTGTCATGATTCTGGAGCGATCGGTGGTGATGTCTCCGCCCCCTCCTCGTCTTCCTCGGGGCTGACGGGTACGACGTGTACCTAAAAAAGAAGAAGAGGAAGAAAAGGGGCGAGAGGATCCAAAGTCGCTGTCCGAGCTGTTTGAGAAAGGACTGTAATCTCTGCGTGAAAATCTCGTAGGATTGTAATAGGTGGATGAACGCCATTTATAAACTTGGTTGTTCTTATAGTCGTCAGTGTCCCTCAAAAATTTGGATTTCTTTCTTTCTTGCAGGTTGTTACGAAAATCTGTGATAGACTTATCAATCTTAGTTTTGAGGGACTTAAAGTCCTCAGGAGAAGAGGTACCAACCAATTGCTGTTCAGTAGTAGTAATTTTTGTTTTAAGCTCGTTGATCTCCTTTTGTAAATAGTCTATAGTCAAGACCATCAAGTCCATAGAGCACTTGTTCAACACCGCTTCAAACTTAGTACAGTAATCGGTGTTATCATGAAAAAGTGTCGGTCTCAAAGAGACCCTAAGGCCACGTGGGATCCTCTGCACTTTATGATACTCGCTAACGTAATACTATGTAGATCAAATGCAGTAAATCTACGTAAGTCTTTTTCCAAGTCTCTAGTGCGAAGTTCCTGAGATGGCGTATGTAAGAAGGTCCCCGGAGTTGAAACTTGTGCAACGATGTTGGAGGCCTCTTCTGAATTATATGATAATGTAGAAAACGACATCAGGTCAGAAAAATTGGAGCATTCAACCCAAAAAAATTAGTAATATCGAAATAAAGGGGAAGCTCACTATAGTTGCGGGTGCTCAGGAAAACGAGTAATATAAAGCCAAAAATATAATCCGGCACACCAGACGTGAATATAATGCAAAAAACAAAGTTTTTATTGGAAAAACTAACAGCTCATATTCAAAAAGAACAAAAGTAAGGGTAGGTACATTATTTCTCTCAACGTTTCGGCTGTATCCGCCTTTTTCAAGAGGTACCCTTATTACTGTATAAAGAAAAAAGACAATGAATAAACGACAACAGTCTATATGTATATGTACAAACAATAATAAGGAAGGGTATAACATGAGCAGTAAAATAAATATATATAAGAGGCACCAAAATTGAGGCACAGATAAAGAATGATATAATCCTTCATAAGAATTCAAAGGCATATATAAAAAATAAAAAATACTAAAAAGTAAAATAAAAAGTAAAATAAAAAATATATTTTAAGAAAAAAAGTTTTTTTTTATATATAGGTATGCGACCAGAACGCATACAAATGTGATGCGAGGACCACCAAATATTGGGATGTAAGAAAAATATGTAAAAGTTGTGACCAATATATGGTCAAAGAGACAAAATGTGTCGCTATTGATATATAATATAATATATGATATATAATAATGAGTCACTGAAATCAAGATAGCAACATCAGACTAAGTATCAATAAGAATAAATGTACCCACATGTCATAACACACCACACTGTACAAAAGAAAAAATGAAAAAATAAAGGTAAATATGGGTGCTAAAAAATGGTGGAAAAATATGTGATATCTCGCCAGATATAGGCAATAATGCTGTGACTGCAATAAGACAACTCGATCCATAGGTACAAGAGGGCGCTAGCAGAGCTTATGGGACATACCTTATAATTCATGAAGAAATGAAGAGGACAACGTCCTGGAGTCTCTAATGCGACGGTGAGCTGTGGCGCCATGGTGTGGGCCCTGCTATTTATGTGATAAGTGAACGCTGACACCGGGAACTTCCGGGTCAGACTGAAAAGGTGAAATATGCAGTGCGCATGTGTGGAAAGCCGGGAAAAGCCGAAAGGAAACCGAATACAGCCGAATCCCCCAGAGGAAAGTGCGCAGGTCAGGAGGAGAATTACGTCATAGGATCGGTGCCAGATTGCTGTTGACAATAAACAAAATCTATTAGAAAAAAGTGGATGGTATGGCATATGGTAAAGTACAAGATACTATCAATATGATTATTATGGCAAGATTTACAATATATTATCAAGAATAGGCAAATCACATACAAAGTTGAAATAGTAACAAAAATATACATATACAAGTGGCAGTATAATGATATTAACATTGCAATGGACTAGATTGTAGTGACTAAGGACTAAAAAAAGTAAGTCACCAAATATTTTTTAACTCTCTAGAGGAATCATTCATATCACGGTGTCTATCATGTCCAATGGGTCAAATAAATTTATGCACAATAATACATTAATAGGTAAGCTCGTATTCCCTATTTAGGCCATATGGAGTAAGGGTCTTTAACGTGTGTATCCAAAACGATTCACGTTCCTTCAACTTTTGATTCTATCGCCGCCTCTCCTGAATTTTGGGACATGGTCAATTACTTGATACCTAAGTTGGGCAATGTTGTGTTTTTTCTCCAAAAAATGTGCAGGGACTGGTAGCAGGGTACGTCCACATCTAATTGTGGATTTGTGCTGAGAAATGCGGTCACGGATATGCTGAGTAGTCTCCCCAACATATCCGAGACCGCATGGACATTTAATAAGGTATACAACATATGATGAATCGCATGTATAATGTCCATTAATAGAAAATTTCCGACCCGTTCGTGGAAAGAAATCCAAATTTTTGAGGGACACTGACGACTATAAGAACAACCAAGTTTATAAATGGCGTTCATCCACCTATTACAATCCTACGAGATTTTCACGCAGAGATTACAGTCCTTTCTCAAACAGCTCGGACAGCGACTTTGGATCCTCTCGCCCCTTTTCTTCCTCTTCTTCTTTTTTAGGTACACGTCGTACCCGTCAGCCCCGAGGAAGACGAGGAGGGGGCGGAGACATCACCACCGATCGCTCCAGAATCATGACACGGTCCCAGGTAGGGGTCCCTTGAATAATCTGGTCTACAACATTTCTTCAGCGATACTTTCACCATCAGAATTAGGGGTGTTGGAAAAAGGTCTATCTTTTTGTCCAGTTCCACATTTTGACACATTTCAAGTGGATCAGGAATTACACAGTTTTTTTCGGAGATTGAGGCTCAAGGCCCACTTCTCCTCCCAACAGCAAGGGACTATTTTCCCCATGACATCATCGGGATCTTCATTTACCTTAAAGTCATTGGGCTTGAAGAATCCTAGCACCTTCCAACCCCCTAGGACTTACCATCCTGTGGAGACTTATATTGGGCTTGTAAAGAGAGACATCTCTTCATATCTGGACTCTATTCACAATGGACGGATGAGAATTAAGAATAACCTTACTAATGTTGAGTATAGATCTTTATTGTGTCTTAAGAACAATAAGAACTTGGTAATTAAACCAGCCGATAAGGGTGGCGCTATTGTCGTTCTTGACAAATCCTACTATATGGAAGAGATCTTTTCACAATTGAGTGATATTGATACTTATATGCCGGTTTCTGTTAATCCGACTTTTGAAATTGAGAAATTGATCTTATCCTTAGTTACAAATTATGAACAGATAGGTGTCATTGATAAGAATCTAAGCACATTTCTGGTGAACAGATTTCCTGTTATTCCGGTGTTTTATACCCTTCCAAAAATTCATAAGAACCTGCTTAGACCACCTGGCCGACCCATCGTAGCGTCCACCGACTCTATTCTTTCTCCCTTGGCCATTACATTAGAAACTATTCTATCGCCCCTCATCCCTTCCATCAAATCCTTCTTAAAGGACACCATACATTTCTTGAGGACACTGAGTGACATGGGCACACTTCCGGTGGGTTCACTGTTAGTAACCATGGATGTAAACAGTTTGTACACCAGTATCAATCATAAAGATGGTATCCAGGCGACTATTTCATTTTTGAAAACTCATACTTCTTATAGCGAAATTGAAATCCAATTTTGTGAGGACATTTTAACATTAATTCTCACTAAGAATTTTTTTCTTTTTGGTGACCAATTTTACATTCAGAAGAAAGGTACCGCTATGGGATCCAACATGGCACCCCCATATGCGAACATTTTTATGGATTTTTTTGAGAAAACTTTTGTATACCCCCACCCATCTTTTGACACCAATGTATTGTATTGGAGACGTTATATCGACGATGTTTTTCTCATTTGGAAGGGCGATACTGCATCGCTCCTCAAGTTTCATTCTGATTTAAATAATTGTAATCCAGATATTACCTTTACGATACAACATGATGATCAGTGCATCAATTTTTTAGACACTATGGTTCGATTGTCTGTTGATGGTCAGTTGGGGACTGACATTTACACCAAATTAACGGATAAAAATAGTCTTCTACTATATACTAGTAGTCACCCTATGCATATAAAAAAGTCACTCCCAATATCTCAGCATGCACGGGTACGCAGGATCGTATCCGATCCCATTGTCAAATGCAGAAGACATGACGATATGGATAAAAAATTCCGTGCACGTGGTTACCCCGAGAGATTACTAAAAGATTCACATAGGGAGAGTTTACCACGATCCGCGATGGATAAGAAGAATCAGAGGATACCGTTTGTTAATGTTTTTCACCCCTTTAAAAAGGGTATTCATCAATGTATCTCTAAACATTGGAGTATCTTACAAGCAGCCTATCCGCAAGTCCCAGAATTCATGAATAAACCCTTGGTTTGTTACAAAAAGTCAGACAATATCAGGGATTTTTTGGTGAGGGCGGACATTGGTACACTTAAAACAGGGCTAACACAAAGTGTGTTATACACTCCTCGGAAAGGGACTTTCCCATGCTTGGGATGTCTGCAATGTTCTAACATCACGAAGGGTGACAGCTTCACACATCCACGAACGGGTCGGAAATTTTCTATTAATGGACATTATACATGCGATTCATCATATGTTGTATACCTTATTAAATGTCCATGCGGTCTCGGATATGTTGGGGAGACTACTCAGCATATCCGTGACCGCATTTCTCAGCACAAATCCACAATTAGATGTGGACGTACCCTGCTACCAGTCCCTGCACATTTTTTGGAGAAAAAACACAACATTGCCCAACTTAGGTATCAAGTAATTGACCATGTCCCAAAATTCAGGAGAGGCGGCGATAGAATCAAAAAGTTGAAGGAACGTGAATCGTTTTGGATACACACGTTAAAGACCCTTACTCCATATGGCCTAAATAGGGAATACGAGCTTACCTATTAATGTATTATTGTGCATAAATTTATTTGACCATTGGACATGATAGACACCGTGATATGAATGATTCCTCTAGAGAGTTAAAAAATATTTTGGTGACTTACTTTTTTTAGTCCTTAGTCACTACAATCTAGTCCATTGCAATGTTAATATCATTATACTGCCACTTGTATATGTATATTTTTGTTACTATTTCAACTTTGTATGTGATTTGCCTATTCTTGATAATATATTGTAAATCTTGCCATAATAATCATATTGATAGTATCTTGTACTTTACCATATGCCATACCATCCACTTTTTTCTAATATGATTTGTTTTATTGTCAACAGCAATCTGGCACCGATCCTATGACGTAATTCTCCTCCTGACCTGCGCACTTTCCTCTGGGGGATTCGGCTGTATTCGGTTTCCTTTCGGCTTTTCCCGGCTTTCCACACATGCGCACTGCATATTTCACCTTTTCAGTCTGACCCGGAAGTTCCCGGTGTCAGCGTTCACTTATCACATAAATAGCAGGGCCCACACCATGGCGCCACAGCTCACCGTCGCATTAGAGACTCCAGGACGTTGTCCTCTTCATTTCTTCATGAATTATAAGGTATGTCCCATAAGCTCTGCTAGCGCCCTCTTGTACCTATGGATCGAGTTGTCTTATTGCAGTCACAGCATTATTGCCTATATCTGGCGAGATATCACATATTTTTCCACCATTTTTTAGCACCCATATTTACCTTTATTTTTTCATTTTTTCTTTTGTACAGTGTGGTGTGTTATGACATGTGGGTACATTTATTCTTATTGATACTTAGTCTGATGTTGCTATCTTGATTTCAGTGACTCATTATTATATATCATATATTATATTATATATCAATAGCGACACATTTTGTCTCTTTGACCATATATTGGTCACAACTTATAACATATTTTTCTTACATCCCAATATTTGGTGGTCCTCGCATCACATTTGTATGCGTTCTGGTCGCATACCTATATATAAAAAAAACTTTTTTTCTTAAAATATATTTTTTATTTTACTTTTTATTTTACTTTTTAGTATTTTTTATTTTTTATATATGCCTTTGAATTCTTATGAAGGATTATATCATTCTTTATCTGTGCCTCAATTTTGGTGCCTCTTATATATATTTATTTTACTGCTCATGTTATACCCTTCCTTATTATTGTTTGTACATATACATATAGACTGTTGTCGTTTATTCATTGTCTTTTTTCTTTATACAATAATAAGGGTACCTCTTGAAAAAGGCGGATACAGCCGAAACGTTGAGAGAAATAATGTACCTACCCTTACTTTTGTTCTTTTTGAATATGAGCTGTTAGTTTTTCCAATAAAAACTTTGTTTTTTGCATTATATTCACGTCTGGTGTGCCGGATTATATTTTTGGCTTTATATTACTCGTTTTCCTGAGCACCCGCAACTATAGTGAGCTTCCCCTTTATTTTCGATACTCTAGAAATCATGTTCAACCATAGAATAATTTTTATTTTCGTCCAAAGTAACGTTTCGGTCGAAAACCTCGACCTTCATCAGACTGTAAATACATCAAAATAAAATATCATAAACTGTACAGAATCATAGTAATTAGTTTACATAGAAGACCAAAATAAAATGAAACAAAGTCAAGATTTGAATTTATCGTCATTAACCCCTTACTGCCATCGGACGTACTATCCAGTCCATGGTACCTGGGCCCGTATGACCGGGGACGGGATAGTACGTCATAGGCGATCAGCTGCGCTCCTGAGGGGAGCGCAGCTAATCGCCGCCGGGTGTCAGCTGATTATCACAGCTGACACCCATGACTGTGTGTCAGGAGTGGTCACGGACCGCTCCCGGCACATTAACCCCTTGCACACCGCGATCAAACATGATCGCGGTGTACTGGGGGCACAGGGGAGGATCGCGCAGGGTGGGGGCTCCCTGCGCGCCCCCCTGAGACCCTCAGAGCAGCGCAATGTGATCGCGCTGTTCTGAGGGCTTCCTCCCTCCCAGGACCCGGATCCAAGATGGCGCCGGGGTCCTGGAGGGAGGCGGCTACCTCAGTGCCTGCCGAGAGCAGGCACTGAGAAGCCTGCATCTATGCCTGTGCGATCGCTGGTGTGACAGAGTGCTGTGCACACTGTCACACCAGCGATCTGATAAAATACTGTGATGTCCCACCCTGGGACAAAGTAAAAAAGTTAAAAAAATAAAAATAAACGTGTTATAAAAAAAAATCCAAAATAAATAAAAAAAATATATATATATTCCCCAATAAATTCACTTCTTCCTGTAAATAAAAAAAAACAAAACAATAAAAGTACACATATTTGGTATCGCCGCATCCGTAACGACCCCCCCTATAAAATTGTCCCACTAGTTAACCCCTTTAGTGAACCCCTTAAAAAAAAAAAAAAACGAAGCAAAAAATCAATGCTTTATCATCATAGCGCCGAACAAAAAGTGGAATAACACGCGATCAAAAAGACCAATATAAAAAAACATGGTACCGCTGAAAACGGCATCTTGTCCCGCAAAAAACGAGCCATCATAAAGCATCATCAGCGAAAAAATAAAAAAGTTATAGCTCGCAGAATAAAGCGATGCAAAAATAATTATTTTTTATATAAAATTGTTTTTATTCTATAAAAGCGCCAAAACATGAAAAAATGATATAAATGAGGTATCGCCATAATCGTACTGACCCGAAGAATAAAACTGCTTTATCAATTTTACCACACGAGGAACGGTATAAACGCCTCCCCTAAAAGAAATTCATGAATTGCTGATTTTTGTTCATTCTAACCTCCCAAAAATCAAAATAAAAATCGATCAAAAAACGTCACATGCTCAAAAATGGTACCAATAAAAACGTCAACTCGTCCCGCAAAAAATAAGACCTCACATGACTCTGTGGGCCAAAATATGCAAAAATTATAGCTCTCAAAATGTGATGATGCAAAAACTATTTTTGCAATAAAAAGCGTCTTTTAGCGTGACAGCTGCCAATCATAAAAACCCGCTATAAATAGTAAATCAAACCCCCCTTTATCACCCCCTTAGTAAGGGAAAAATAATAAAATTAAAAAAAAGTATTTATTTCCATTTTCCCATTAGGGTTAGGGTAAGGGTTGCGGCTAAAGTTAGGGTTAGGGTTGGCGCTAAAGTTAGGATTAGGGTTAGGGTTGGGATTAGGGGTGTGTTAGGGTTAGGTTTGTGGTTAGGGTTGGGACTAGGGTTAGGGTGTGTTGGGGTTAGGGTTGGAGTTAGACTTGGGGGGTTTCCGCTGTTTAGGCACATCAGGGGCTCTCCAAATGTGACATGGCGTCTGATCTCAATTCCAGCCAATTCTGCGTTGAAAAAGTCAAACGGTGCTCCTTCACTTCTCAGCTCTGCCATGCGTCCAAACAGTAGTTTATCCCCACATATGGGGTATCAGCGTACTCTGGACCCCAAGAGTTATTGTGCAATTTGTCCTATTTCTTCTGCTACCCTTGGGAAAATAAAAAACTGGGGGCGAAAATATCATTTTTGTACAAAAAAAAATATTTTTTTGTTTTTACGGCTGTACATTATAAACTTCTGTGAAGCACTTGGGGCTTCATAGCACTCACCACACATCTAGATAAGTTCCTTGTGGGGTCTATTTTCCAAAATGGGGTCACTTGTTGGGGATTTCCACTGTTTAGGCGCATCAGGGGCTCTCCAAATGCGACATGACGCCCCCAGACCATTCCATCAAAGTCTGCAATCCAAAACGTCACTACTTCCCTTCCGAGCCCCAACGTGTACCCATACAGTAGTTTTCTCCCACATATTGGATTTTCAGCGTACTCAGGACAAATTGGACAACAACTTTTGGGTTCCAATTTCTTCTGTTACCCTTGTGAAAATAAAATATTGGGGACGAAAAAATCATTTTTGTAAAAAAAAAAAAGATTTTTTATTTTACGGCTGTACGTTATAAACTTTAGTGAAACACCTGGGGGTTAAAAGTTCTCACCACACATCTAGATAAGTTCCTTGAGGGGTCTAGTTTCCAAAATGGCATCATTTATGGGGTTTCCACTGTTTAGGCAGATCAGGAGCTCTCCAAACACGACATGGCGTCCAGCCAATTCTGCGTTGAAAAAGTCAGACGGCTCTCCTTCCCTTCCAAACTCTGCCATGCACCCAAACAGTGGTTTACCCCCACATATGGGGTATCAGCGCACTCAGGACAAATTTCACAATAACTTTTGGAGTCTTGTTACCCTTGGAAAAATAAAAATTGGGGTGAAAAGATCATTTTTGTGGAAAAAATATGATTTTTAAATTTTACGGCTCTACGTTATAAACTTGTGTGAAGCACTTGGGGGTTCAAATTGCTCACCAAAGATCTATAAAAGTTCCTTAGGGGGTCTAGTTTCCAAAATGGGGTCATTTGTGGGGGGTTTCCACTGTTTAGGCACATCAGGGGCTCTCCAAATGCAACATGGCATCCAATCTCAATTCCAGCCAATTTTGGTTGGAAAAAGTCAAATGGTGCTCCTTCCATTCCGAGCTCTGCCGTGCGCCCAAACAGTGGTTCCCACCCACATATGGGGTATCAGCGTACTCAGGACAAATTGACAACAACTTATGTGGTCCAATTTCTCCTGTTACCCTTGAGAAAATAAAAAATTAGTGACTAAAAGATAATTTTTGTGGGACAAAAATAGGATTTTGTTATTTTCATGCCCGGGCATTATAAACTTGTGTGAAGCACTTGGGGGTTCAAAGTGCTCACCAAAGATCTAGATAAGTTCCTTAGGGGGTATAGTTTCCAAAATGGGGTCACTTGTGGGGTGTTTCCACTGTTTAGGCTCATCTGGGGCACTGCAAACGGAACATGACCCCCATCAACGTCTGCATTCCAAAACGTTACTACTTCCTTTCCAAGTCCTGCCGTGCACCCAAACAGTTCCCCCCCCGACATATGGGGTATCAGCCTACTCAGGACAAATTGGACAACAACTTTTGGGGTCCAATTTCCTTGGGAAAATTCAAAAATTTGGGACTAAAAAATCATTTTTGTGGAAAATTGTTTTTTTTTTTTTTTCACACCCAGGCATTATAAGCTCTTGTGAAACACTTGGGGGTTCAAAGTGCTCACAACAGATCTAGATAAGTACCTTAGGGGGTCTAGTTTCCAAAATGGTGTCACTTGTGGGGGTTTCCACTGTTTAGGCGCATCAGGGGCTCTCCAAACACGACATGGCGTCCAATCTCAATTCCAGCCAATTTTAGTTTGAAAAAGTCAAACGGCGCTCCTTCCCTTACGAGCTCTGCCGTGTGCCCTAACAGTGGTTTTCCCCCACATATTGGGTATTGGCGTACTCAGGAGAAATTGCATAACAACCTTATCTGTCCATTTTCTCCTTTTACCCTTGTGAAAATAAAAAAAAAAATTGTAAAAGATCATTTTTGTGGCTAAAAAGTTAAATATTCATTTTTTCCTTTCACGTTGCTTTAGTTCCTGTGAAGCACCTGAAGGATTAATAATCTTCTTGAATGTGGTTTTGAGTACCTTGAGGGGTGCAGTTTTTAGAATGGTGTCACTTTTGGGTATTTTCTGCCATATAGACCCCTCAAAATGACTTCAAATGAGAGGTGGTCCCTAAAAAAAAAATGGCTTTGTAAATTTTGTTGTAAAAATGAGAAATTGCTGGTCAACTTTTAACCCTTATAACTTCCTAACAAAAAAAAATTTTGGTTCCAAAATTGTGCTGATGTAAAGTAGACATGTGGGAAATGTTATTTCTTAACTATTTTGTGTGATATATTTCTCTGTTTTAAGGGAATAAAAATTCAAAGTTTGAAAATTGCAAAATTTTAAAAATTTTCGCCATATTTGCGTTTTTTTCAAAAATAAACGCAAGTTATATCGAAGAAATTTTACTTCTAACTTGAAGGACAATATGTCACGAGAAAACATCTCAGAATGCGAAGATCCGTTGAAGCGTTCCAGAGTTATAACCTCATAAAGAGACAGTGGTCAGAATTGTAAAAATTGGCCCGGTCATTAACGTGCAAACCACCCTTGGGGGTGAAGGGGTTAAAGGATATCATAAAAAAAGGTGTGAACTAGGGAGTTGGTTATCACATATAGTACATTCAACCGACTATTATATTAGTTATAACGGAAATTCATAGACAAACTAAAAAATGTCTGACATAGTCCATCTGAGGTTTAGAGAACAAAGTAAATAGACATAATGAGAAAATAAAAATGCAAAAATAGTTACCGGAGAAGAGGATTAAGTGTAATACAGCTCATTTGTTCATTGGATTCAGAATCAGAAAAATCAAGTGAAAGTACATGAGAAAAAATGAACCAATGTTTGAGTGTATAAACAAAAAATACCGGTACAAAAGAATACTCATTAAAACCAAAATTATTGAAAAGGCTCTTACCACATGTATGTATATACATATAACAGGAACCCTTTAGGTAAAGCGCTTGAGTTTAGTGCCTTTTAGCATGCATTAATGGCGCTGTTCCTGTGTATGATATAGATCTACTCAGAAAAATAATATTATCACCGAGTCTTATGAGCTAAGATGATATAAGAACGGTTCTTACCCGTACGAAACTCCTGATTAACACCAAAAACATAGACTGAAGAGCTTCTAACATAAACTTCTTAGTAAGTATAGCGAGGTTCCTGTATATGACAGAAGATTCCATAGGGAATTAACTATAATTAAGCTAAAAACGCTCACAGGAGTATAAACAATAACTTTACCGGACCGGACTTCTCATATGGCAAAAATAGAATAAGTAGCGCTTCGAAACGGCAAGTACGCCAGTGTAATGCGCTCAGGGTTCCATGTCCCATGTGTGCCTTAATATGGCGGTAGACGCCGGAAGTCGAGGAAGGTCCCTTCATGTCGCATACTGCGTATCACGCTGGCGCATTGTAATGACGTAAGCAGCCGAAAAGTGAGAGGGAGTTATACAGGAAAACGGCTTGTGACACGCTTCGTGGAACACAAGATCATGTGATGGTGCAGCGATTCTCATAACAGTGAAAATTGACCGCGCTGGAACCGGTGATAAAGGTGAGTATTCGGTACAATATAGAATTATGTGGTAACCTATGAAAGAAGAATAAGATAATGAATATATGAACACATATATATATAAAAAATATATAAGTATATAAAAAATACACAAAATATATATAGGCAAATATTTCACATTTAATATAAATTCATTACATTGTACTCTCTATTTAACCCTTTTGGTTCCATACTGTCTAGGTAATGTATCCAAAAGGCTTCTCGGAATTGAAGTTGTTCAAACAGTTCATTAGAGACTACAATAGTAGGTGGAGCAGTAAGGCTAAGTTCACACGTTGCGGAATTGCCGCGGAAATTTCCGCGGCAATCCCGCACTTCTCCCGCAGGAAATACGCACTTTTTTTATGCTGATTCCCGCCAGAATAATAGCGTTTTGCAAGCGTAATTAGCTTGCAGAATGCTAGCGTTTTCCTAGCGATCTGTAGCATCGCTTGGAAAACTGATTGACAGGTTGGTCACACGAGTCACACATAGTGTTTGACACGTGTGACCAACTTTTTACTATTGATGCCGCCTATGTCGCATCAATAGTAAAAAGATCTAATGTAAAAATAATAAAAAAAATAATAAATAATGATATTCTCACCTTCCGGCGGCCCCCGCAGCCTTCCCGCCTCTCAGTGACGCTCCTGGCAACTCCGGTCCCAGGAGTGCTTTGCGACAAATCACCCCGATGACGTACATCTCGCGAGACCGCTATGCCATCTGGGTGATTCTCGCAAAGCACTCCTGGGACCGGAAGTTGCCGGGAGCATCGCTGAAGGCGGGAAGGCTGCGGGGGCCGCCGGAAGGTGAGAATATCATTATTTTTTATTTTAATTATTGTTTTACCAGGGATATGGTACCCAGGGCCTGGAGGAGAGTCTCCTCTGCTCCAGACCCTGGGTACCACCGCACATGAACCGCTTACATTCCGCAAAATTAATGAACATGTTGCTATTTTTTCCGCGAAGCGTTTTTTTCGCGGAAAAAAACGCAACATGTGGCCAAAACATGCGGAATCAATTAACATGTATAGGATGCTTAATGCTTGCGTTTTTATCGCGGAAAACCGCGGAAAAACTGCGAAAAAAACGCAATTATTCCTGATCGTGTGCACTTAGCCTAAAAGTTTGAACTTCAGACCAGGTAAATTTATTTGGTTGCCCATACTGACAAAAAAGTTCATCTCGCTCTGAGAGCGAAAGGACATGGGACTCAGCGAGGTCCATGGCCTTTGCAAACTGTTATGCTCATGCCCTGGTTCGCGGGCGTGAGCCAGGGGGTTGTGGCCCCACTGTGCCACAAACCAGAAAACCCTGGAAGGGGTGTGACTAGGACAGCTGCCTCAGTCTTCACTGGAGCCTCTGATGGTGAGGTCAGGATTGTGCGGCAAGCAGCTGCCAGATGCCACTCCAGCTTGATATCTGGCTGTGGCTGCTGATCCCCATGGGGAGACGGTGGCACGGCTGAGACACTGGCAGGCAGACACGGCTGAGACACAGGGCTGGCAGGCACGGCTGAGACACAGGGCCGGCAGGCACAGCTAAGACACAGAGCTGGCAATCACAGCTGAGACACAGGGCTGGCAGGCACAGCTGAGACACGGGGTAGGATCCTGTTCACACAGCAAGTGCAGATACTGGAACTGACTGGAAGGAATGGTGTATGGAGGAACAGATAGAGACCTGTTCACACAGCAATTGCAGGTACTGATACTGACTGGATAGAATGGTGTATGGAGAAACAGGTAGAGACCTGTTCACACAAAAGGAGAACCGGAAGGCTGCGGAGAAGGGCTGTAGAGCAGCAAGAGGCTCTGCAGCGGCAGGATCTGGACAAAGTGGAACCGTAAGGTATGCGGAGAGGAGCTGCAGCCAGAGGTTCTGCGGCTGCAGGAGTGAAGCAGAGTGGAACCGCAAGATATGCGGAGAGAAGCTGCAGCAAGAGGTTCTGCAGCTGCAGGAGTGAAGTAGAGCTGAACCGCAAGATATGCAGAGAGAAGCTGCAGCAAGAGGTTCTGCAGCTGCAGGAGTGAAGCCAAGCAGAACCGCAAGGTATGCAGAGAGGAGCTGCAGCAAGAGGTTCTGGGGAGCTGCAGGAGTGAAGCAGAGCGGAACAGAGCAGAACCACAGGAGTGCGGACAAGAGGCAGAAAGTGATTCAGAGAGAACACAAGGCAAGACACAGCAGAGAAGAACCAAAAGACAAAGAGACTAAGAGACAGAGGTAGGACAGAGTTCAGACAAGTTAATGACACAAGACAAGTTACAGGGACAGAGACACAAGGACCAGGATATTCTGCCTCCTGGAGGACAGCAAGGACAAATACAAGATAAGGTCAGAAGCAATAGCACAGGGACCAGAATATTCTGCCTCCTGGAGGGCGGACAAACAGGTATAAGGCAAAGCTAGGAGTGAAGCCTCCAAAGATGGAGGAACACAGGGCAAGACCTGGCAGCTCAGTAGCAAGATACTAACTGAGTTAACACATTGTAGAGGCAAGATCCACAGGGTGGAGCTGCCCTAAATACTAGAGGGCTAATAGTAATTGGTCAGGGACATATTAAACAGGTGCACCCTGACTCCATAAGAACCAGAGAGTTCTGGTGCTGCCCCCCTAAGTACACAGCCAGGAGACATGCAGAGAGCAGATAGAAGAAAAGAGGTTCAAATGACGGAGCTGGCAGCAGACAGAAATCACAGCATGACTTGGAGCAGTAAGCAAGTTGGTATGTGGGAATGGGAGGCCATGCAGTGATGCCAGCAGGGTTGTTACAGTAATACTCCACTCCCTTCTTTGATGTAGTTATTACCTTGTATGATATATGCATATATATATGTATATATATATATATACATATATATATGTATCTGTTGTTACTAAGTGTATAGGAATATATGCCATCTAATGTACAGATGGTGTTAAATAGGGAAAGCATAGTAAATTAGTTTGTAACTAGATGGGGTACATAACACCTTAGTAAAATCAATAGCCTGATGAAGAGACCTGCGTAGTCTCGAAAGCTTGCAATTTGTTACCATCTTTTCAGTTAGCCATTAAAAGGTATCAGCCATGGAGGACTCTCAATTCTGAATATTTTTTTATCTACTGGCTAACACGGTACAAAGATTCACATCTTTCCTAGACCTCATTCAAACATCCTTGTTGCATGTACATGTTCTGTCTGTGTTTTTCTCAGATATAACACTTCCCCATTATTTTTCTTTTCTAAATCTATTACAGCATATGGGGCTGTTCACATGTCTCTGATTTTTATAGACCATGTGTCTGGGCAAAACTCATGTACACATGTCCGTTTTTCTTACATATCACAGATGAAAAGTGACAATACGAGTCTATGGATCCATGAAGAACAGATACAGAACATAGATGACATCAGTGTGCAATCCATGTGTTCTCCATCTTTAACCCCTTAACATTGACATTGGATGTAATAATACACTGATGTGCGACACCCTCCCTTTGATGTGGGCTCTGGTGGCGAGCCCACATTTTTTCAGGCACATGTCAGCTGTTTTGAAAAGCTGACGTGTGCCTCTAACAGCCGCCAGTAAAATCGCAATCCACCTGCGGCTATTAACCCTTTAAATGCTGCTGTCAAACTCTGACAGCGGCATTTAATACTCTCTTCCAGAAAGCGTGCGGGAAATTTCCACCTATCAGTGACCCCCGTCACGTGATCCTGGGTCACCGAAGGGTTGGCATGACAACCAGAGGTCTCATGCAGATCTCTATGGTTGTCACTGCTGGATTGCTATGAGCACCGCCTGGTGGTCAGCGCTCATAGCAACTGAGCAATTCTGCTACATGCAGGTGATCTGATCATCACCTGTATATAGCAGAGATAATAGGGTTATGGCAGCTTCTAGTCTCCCATGGAGACAATTGAAGCATGCCAAAAGAATAAAAAAAGGTTTTTAAATATATGAAAAATATATAAAAGTTCAAATCACCGATCCACCAAGACGCTGCACGACCAGTTGTACCCTGGCCTTACTGAATCCTCACCCATCCCTTATAGATTGTGAGCTCTTGCAGGCAGGTTCCTTTCTCATCCTGTACCAGTCGTGACTTGTATTGTTTAAGATTACTGTACTTGTATTTATTATGCATACCCCTCCTCACATGTAAAGCGCCATGGATTAAATGGCACTATAATAAATATAATAATATAAATAATAATAATAATAATAAATCACCTCCCTTTCGTCACATTCAAGAAACAATAAAAAAAATAAAACATGCAAATATTTGGTATCGCCGAGTTCAGAATCGCCCATATATCAATATAAAATAGAATTAACCCGATCGCCAAACAGCATAACTAGAAAAAAAAAGTCAAAACGTCAGGACTATGTGTTTTTGGTTGACTCAATATTGCATTAAAATGCAATAACGGGCGATCAAAAGATCGTATCTGAACCAAAATGGTATCATTAAAAATGGCAGCTCGGCGTGCAAAAAAACAAACCCTCACCCATCCTGAGATCATGAAAAATGGAGACGCTATGGGTATTGGAAAATGGCGCTTTTTTTTAACAAAGTTTGGAATTTTTTCTCACCACTTACATAATAAAGAACCTAGACATATTTGGTGTCTATGAAATCATAATGACCTGGAAAATCATAATGGCAGGTCAGTTTTAGCATTTAGTGAACATAGTAAAATAGCAAAACAAAAACAATTGTGGAATTGCACTTTTTTGCAATTTCACCTCACTTGGAATTTTTTTCCTGTTTTCCAGCACACGATATGTTAAAACCAATGGTGTCGTTCAAAAGTACAACTCGTCCCGCAAAAAAAAGCCCTCACATGGCCATATTGACCGAAAAAATAAAAAAGTTATGGCTCTGGGAAGAAGGGGAGCAAAAAACGAAAACTCAAAAACTAAAATACCTCCCGGTAATAAGGGGTTAACATTGCAAAGGATAGGAGAAGCTGTGTAATTGATCACTGATGACATATTGATGGCAAAACGGACACACTGACCAAACACTGATGACACACTGATCCAAAAACACTGATGACACCGGTACTATTTTTTTGCGTGCATGTTTAAATATAGATGTGTGAATGAGGTCTAAGAAGGTGGAGTAAATAAATAAATGAACAAATCTGGCACTCTAGAAATCATGTTCAACCATAGAATAATTTTTATTTTCGTCCAAAGTAACGTTTCGGTCGAAAACCTCGACCTTCATCAGACTGTAAATACATCAAAATAAAATATCATAAACTGTACAGAATCATAGTAATTAGTTTACATAGAAGACCAAAATAAAATGAAACAAAGTCAAGATTTGAATTTATCGTCATTAACCCCTTACTGCCATCGGACGTACTATCCCGTCCATGGTACCTGGGCCCGTATGACCGGGGACGGGATAGTACGTCATAGGCGATCAGCTGCGCTCCTGAGGGGAGCGCAGCTAATCGCCGCCGGGTGTCAGCTGATTATCACAGCTGACACCCATGATTGTGTGTCAGGAGTGGTCACGGACCGCTCCCGGCACATTAACCCCTTGCACACCGCGATCATGTTTGATCGCGGTGTACTGGGGGCACAGGGGAGGATCGCGCAGGGTGGGGGCTCCCTGCGCGCCCCCCTGAGACCCTCAGAGCAGCGCAATGTGATCGTGCTGTTCTGAGGGCTTCCTGCCTCCCAGGACCCGGATCCAAGATGGCGCCGGGGTCCTGGAGGGAGGCGGCTACCTCAGTGCCTGCCGAGAGCAGGCACTGAGAAGCCTGCATCTATGCCTGTGCGATCGCTGGTGTGACAGAGTGCTGTGCACACTGTCACACCAGCGATCTGATAAAATACTGTGATGTCCCACCCTGGGACAAAGTAAAAAAGTTAAAAAATAAAAATAAACGTGTTATAAAAAAAAATCCAAAATAAATAAAAAAAAATATATATATTCCCCAATAAATTCACTTCTTCCTGTAAATAAAAAAAACAAAACAATAAAAGTACACATATTTGGTATCGCCGCATCTGTAACGACCCCCCCTATAAAATTGTCCCACTAGTTAACCCCTTTAGTGAACCCCTTAAAAAAAAAAAAAAAAACGAAGCAAAAAATCAATGCTTTATCATCATAGCGCCGAACAAAAAGTGGAATAACACGCGATCAAAAAGACCAATATAAAAAAACATGGTACCGCTGAAAACGGCATCTTGTCCCGCAAAAAACGAGCCATCATAAAGCATCATCAGCGAAAAAATAAAAAAGTTATAGCTCGCAGAATAAAGCGATGCAAAAATAATTATTTTTTATATAAAATTGTTTTTATTCTATAAAAGCGCCAAAACATGAAAAAATGATATAAATGAGGTATCGCCATAATCGTACTGACCCGAAGAATAAAACTGCTTTATCAATTTTACCACACGAGGAACGGTATAAACGCCTCCCCTAAAAGAAATTCATGAATTGCTGATTTTTGTTCATTCTAACCTCCCAAAAATCAAAATAAAAATCGATCAAAAAACGTCACGTGCTCAAAAATGGTACCAATAAAAACGTCAACTCGTCCCGCAAAAAATAAGACCTCACATGACTCTGTGGGCCAAAATATGCAAAAATTATAGCTCTCAAAATGTGATGATGCAAAAACTATTTTTGCAATAAAAAGCGTCTTTTAGCGTGACAGCTGCCAATCATAAAAACCCGCTATAAATAGTAAATCAAACCCCCTTTATCACCCCCTTAGTAAGGGAAAAATAATAAAATTAAAAAAAAGTATTTATTTCCATTTTCCCATTAGGGTTAGGGTAAGGGTTGCGGCTAAAGTTAGGGTTAGGGTTGGCGCTAAAGTTAGGATTAGGGTTAGGGTTGGGATTAGGGGTGTGTTAGGGTTAGGTTTGTGGTTAGGGTTGGGACTAGGGTTAGGGGTGTGTTGGGGTTAGGGTTGGAGTTAGACTTGGGGGGTTTCCGCTGTTTAGGCACATCAGGGGCTCTCCAAATGTGACATGGCGTCTGATCTCAATTCCAGCCAATTCTGCGTTGAAAAAGTCAAACGGTGCTCCTTCACTTCTCAGCTCTGCCATGCGTCCAAACAGTAGTTTATCCCCACATATGGGGTATCAGCGTACTCTGGACCCCAAGAGTTATTGTGCAATTTGTCCTATTTCTTCTGCTACCCTTGGGAAAATAAAAAACTGGGGGCGAAAATATCATTTTTGTACAAAAAAAAATATTTTTTTGTTTTTACGGCTGTACATTATAAACTTCTGTGAAGCACTTGGGGCTTCATAGCACTCACCACACATCTAGATAAGTTCCTTGTGGGGTCTATTTTCCAAAATGGGGTCACTTGTTGGGGATTTCCACTGTTTAGGCGCATCAGGGGCTCTCCAAATGCGACATGACGCCCCCAGACCATTCCATCAAAGTCTGCAATCCAAAACGTCACTACTTCCCTTCCGAGCCCCAACGTGTACCCATACAGTAGTTTTCTCCCACATATTGGATATCAGCGTACTCAGGACAAATTGGACAACAACTTTTGGGGTCCAATTTCTCCTGTTACCCTTGTAAAAATAAAATATTGGGGCAAAAAAATCATTTTTGCAAAAAAAAAAAAAGGATTTATTTTTACGGCTGTGCGTTATAAACTTCTGTGAAGTACTTGGGGTTCAAAAGCTCACCACACATCTAGAAAGTTCCTTGTGGGGTCTATTTTCCAAAATGGGGTCACTTGTGGGGATTTCCACTGTTTAGGCGCATCAGGGGCTCTCCAAATGCGACATGACGCCCCCAGACCATTCCATCAAAGTCTGCAATCCAAAACGTCACTACTTCCCTTCCGAGCCCCAACGTGTACCCATACAGTAGTTTTCTCCCACATATTGGATATCAGCGTACTCAGGACAAATTGGACAACAACTTTTGGGGTCCAATTTCTCCTGTTACCCTTGTAAAAATAAAATATTGGGGCAAAAAAATCATTTTTGCAAAAAAAAAAAAAGGATTTATTTTTAGGCTGTGCGTTATAAACTTCTGTGAAGCACTTCGGGGTTCAAAGTGCTCACCACACATCTAGACAAGTTCCTTGTGGGGTCTATTTTCCAAAATGGGGTCACTTGTGGGGGGTTTCCACTGTTTAGGCGCATCAGGGGCTCTTCAAATGCGACATGACGCCCCCAGACCATTCCATCAAAGTCTGCAATCCAAAACGTCACTACTTCCCTTCCGAGCCCTGACGTGCGCCCATACAGTAGTTTTCTCCCACATATTGGGTATCAGCGTACTCAGGACAAATTGGACAACAACTTTTGGGTTCCAATTTCTTCTGTTACCCTTGTGAAAATAAAATATTGGGGGCGAAAAAATCATTTTTGTAAAAAAAAAAATTTTTTATTTTTACGGCTGTACGTTATAAACTTCTGTGAAGCACTTCGGGTTCAAAGTGCTCACCACACATCTAGATAAGTTCCTTGTGGGGTCTATTTGCCAAAACGGGGTCACTTGTGGGGGGTTTCCACTGTATAGGTGCATCAGGGGCTCTCCAAATGTGACATGACGCCCCCAGACCATTCCATCAAAGTCTGCAATCCAAAACGTCACTACTTCCCTTCCGAGCCCTGACGTGCGCCCATACAGTAGTTTTCTCCCACATATTGGGTATCAGCGTACTCAGGACAAATTGGACAACAACTTTTGGGTTCCAATTTCTTCTGTTACCCTTGTGAAAATAAAATATTGGGGACGAAAAAATCATTTTTGTAAAAAAAAAAAAGATTTTTTATTTTACGGCTGTACGTTATAAACTTTAGTGAAACACCTGGGGGTTAAAAGTTCTCACCACACATCTAGATAAGTTCCTTGAGGGGTCTAGTTTCCAAAATGGCGTCATTTATGGGGTTTCCACTGTTTAGGCAGATCAGGAGCTCTCCAAACACGACATGGCGTCCAGCCAATTCTGCGTTGAAAAAGTCAGACGGCGCTCCTTCCCTTCCAAACTCTGCCATGCACCCAAACAGTGGTTTACCCCCACATATGGGGTATCAGCGCACTCAGGACAAATTTCACAATAACTTTTGGAGTCTTGTTACCCTTGGAAAAATAAAAATTGGGGTGAAAAGATCATTTTTGTGGAAAAAATATGATTTTTAAATTTTACGGCTCTACGTTATAAACTTGTGTGAAGCACTTGGGGGTTCAAATTGCTCACCAAAGATCTAGAAAAGTTCCTTAGGGGGTCTAGTTTCCAAAATGGGGTCATTTGTGGGGGGTTTCCACTGTTTAGGCACATCAGGGGCTCTCCAAATGCAACATGGCATCCAATCTCAATTCCAGCCAATTTTGGTTGGAAAAAGTCAAATGGTGCTCCTTCCATTCCGAGCTCTGCGTGCGCCCAAACAGTGGTTCCCACCCACATATGGGGTATCAGCGTACTCAGGACAAATTGGACAACAACTTATGTGGTCCAATTTCTCCTGTTACCCTTGAGAAAATAAAAAAATAGTGACTAAAAGATAATTTTTGTGGGACAAAAATAGGATTTTGTTATTTTCATGCCCGGGCATTATAAACTTGTGTGAAGCACTTGGGGGTTCAAAGTGCTCACCAAAGATCTAGATAAGTTCCTTAGGGGGTATAGTTTCCAAAATGGGGTCACTTGTGGGGTGTTTCCACTGTTTAGGCTCATCTGGGGCACTGCAAACGGAACATGACCCCCATCAACGTCTGCATTCCAAAACGTTACTACTTCCTTTCCAAGTCCTGCCGTGCACCCAAACAGTCCCCCCCCCTGACATATGGGGTATCAGCGTACTCAGGACAAATTGGACAACAACTTTTGGGGTCCAATTTCCTTGGGAAAATTCAAAAATTTGGGACTAAAAAATCATTTTTGTGGAAAATTGTTTTTTTTTTTTTTTCACACCCAGGCATTATAAGCTTTTGTGAAACACTTGGGGGTTCAAAGTGCTCACAACAGATCTAGATAAGTACCTTAGGGGGTCTAGTTTCCAAAATGGTGTCACTTGTGGGGGTTTCCACTGTTTAGGCGCATCAGGGGCTCTCCAAACACGACATGGCGTCCAATCTCAATTCCAGCCAATTTTAGTTTGAAAAAGTCAAACGGCGCTCCTTCCCTTACGAGCTCTGCCGTGTGCCCAAACAGTGGTTTTCCCCCACATATTGGGTATTGGCGTACTCAGGAGAAATTGCATAACAACCTTATCTGTCCATTTTCTCCTTTTACCCTTGTGAAAATAAAAAAAAAGTTTGTAAAAGATCATTTTTGTGGCTAAAAAGTTAAATATTCATTTTTTCCTTTCACGTTGCTTTAGTTCCTGTGAAGCACCTGAAGGATTAATAATCTTCTTGAATGTGGTTTTGAGTACCTTGAGGGGTGCAGTTTTTAGAATGGTGTCACTTTTGGGTATTTTCTGCCATATAGACCCCTCAAAATGACTTCAAATGAGAGGTGGTCCCTAAAAAAAAATGGCTTTGTAAATTTTGTTGTAAAAATGAGAAATTGCTGGTCAACTTTTAACCCTTATAGCTTCCTAACAAAAAAAAATTTTGGTTCCAAAATTGTGCTGATGTAAAGTAGACATGTGGGAAATGTTATTTCTTAACTATTTTGTGTGATATATTTCTCTGTTTTAAGGGAATAAAAATTCAAAGTTTGAAAATTGCAAAATTTTAAAATTTTCGCCATATTTGCGTTTTTTTCAAAAATAAACGCAAGTTATATCGAAGAAATTTTACTTCTAACTTGAAGTACAATATGTCACGAGAAAACAATCTCAGAATCGCGAAGATCCGTTGAAGCGTTCCAGAGTTATAACCTCATAAAGAGACAGTGGTCAGAATTGTAAAAATTGGCCCGGTCATTAACGTGCAAACCACCCTTGGGGGTGAAGGGGTTAAAGGATATCATAAAAAAAGGTGTGAACTAGGGAGTTGGTTATCACATATAGTACATTCAACCGACTATTATATTAGTTATAACGGAAATTCATAGACAAACTAAAAAATGTCTGACATAGTCCATCTGAGGTTTAGAGAACAAAGTAAATAGACATAATGAGAAATAAAAATGCAAAAATAGTTACCGGAGAAGAGGATTAAGTGTAATACAGCTCATTCGTTCATTGGATTCAGAATCAGAAAAATCAACTGAAAGTACATGAGAAAAAATGAACCAATGTTTGAGTGTATAAACAAAAAATACCGGTACAAAAGAATACTCATTAAAACCACAATTATTGAAAAGGCTCTTACCACATGTATGTATATACATATAACAGGAACCCTTTAGGTAAAGCGCTTGAGTTTAGTGCCTTTTAGCATGTATTAATGGCGCTGTTCCTGTGTATGATATAGATCTACTCAGAAAAATAATATTATCACCGAGTCTTATGAGCTAAGATGATATAAGAACGGTTCTTACCCGTACGAAACTCCTGATTAACACCAAAAACATAGACTGAAGAGCTTCTAACATAAGACTTCTTAGTAAGTATAGCGAGGTTCCTGTATATGACAGAAGATTCCATAGGGAATTAACTATAATTAAGCTAAAAACGCTCACAGGAGTATAAACAATAACTTTACCGGACCGGACTTCTCATATGGCAAAAATAGAATAAGTAGCGCTTCGAAACGGCAAGTACGCCAGTGTAATGCGCTCAGGGTTCCATGTCCCATGTGTGCCTTAATATGGCGGTAGACGCCGGAAGTCGAGGAAGGTCCCTTCATGTCGCATACTGCGTATCACGCTGGCGCATTGTAATGACGTAAGCAGCCGAAAAGTGAGAGGGAGTTATGCAGGAAAACGGCTTGTGACACGCTTCGTGGAACACAAGATCATGTGATGGTGCAGCGATTCTCATAACAGTGAAAATTGACCGCGCTGGAACCGGTGATAAAGGTGAGTATTCGGTACAATATAGAATTATGTGGTAACCTATGAAAGAAGAATAAGATAATGAATATATGAACACATATATATATAAAAAATATATAAGTATATAAAAAATACACAAAATATATATAGGCAAATATTTCACATTTAATATAAATTCATTACATTGTACTCTCTATTTAACCCTTTTGGTTCCATACTGTCTAGGTAATGTATCCAAAAGGCTTCTCGGAATTGAAGTTTCTTATGTAAGTTGCCCCCTCTCCTATTAAGATCAACCTGTTCCAAAACCAAAAATCTCAGTTGGGCTATAGAATGGTTCAATTCATTAAAGTGGAATGGGATGGGCAAATGAAGTTTCTTACACCTGATATCAGATTTGTGATGTGAGATGCGGTCTTTTATGGCTTGGGAAGTCTCTCCCACATAAACCTTGCCACAAGGGCATTTTATTGCATATATTACAGACTTAGAATTACAAGTAAAAAACCCTTTAATGGGGATGTCTACACCAGTTAATGGATGTGAAATTCTGGGACCCTTCAAAACATTCGTGCATTGAGCACATTGAAGACATGGGTACGTACCCTTTTTCTGAGTTTTAAGGAACTGTTGTGTCGGAATTCTGATCTTAGAGCCTATATCTGCTCGCACGATTTTATTTTTAATATTGCTCGCCCTCCTAAAACAAGGTAGGAAGGGAACCTGGAATTCAGCAACGTTAGGAAAACTGTCCCGAAGTATGTGCCAATGTTTACGTAACTTATTGTGTAAAAGATACATGAACGGGTGAAAGGTATGCACGAATGGAATTCTTGGTGCCGTGGTGCGTCTGGTCTGGTTAGTGATATAATTACGGGATTGGTTTAACAGTCTCTGTGGGTATCCTCTTTCTCGAAATTTATTCCCCATTTCATCCAGCTGACGTGATAGGGTCTCAGGATCACTCACAATCCTCTTCACCCGTTCAAATTGTGAAATTGGAACTGATCGTTTAACTGCATTGGAATGGGGAACTTTGGAAAAGTAAAAGATTATTACGATCTGTCTCCTTAATGAATAAATCTAATGAAAGGTTGCCCATCTCATCCAATAATATCGTTGTATCCAAGAAACTAATTTTTCTTAAATCGTAGTTTAAGGTAAACTTTAATTCTGGCCAGACCTGATTTAATTGTTCAAAGAAGAGATGTAAGTTATCGAGAGTACCCCTCCAAATACAAAAGATGTCGTCAATATATCGACGCCACAATAAACAATGTTTCTTAAACAAATCGTTGGGGTATACATAATCTCTTTCAAAGTAAGCCATGCAGCAATTGGCATATGGGGGTGCCACATTAGACCCCATGGCAGTTCCCTGCTTCTGGAGATAAAAAGTGTCTTCAAACATAAAAAAGTTTTTTGTCAGAACTAATTCTAACATTTCCAGAATAAATGACATCACCTCTGACTCAAAGGAAGATTCTTCCAACAATCTTTTAACTGCTCTTATACCTTTCTGGTGTTCAATAGACGTGTAGAGGCTATTCACATCTAAAGTGACTAATATGGAGTCTGTGGGTAGTTGCCCCATTTCTCGAATTATATGTAAAAAAGCACCCGTATCTAATAGGAAAGATGGAGTCTTTTTGATTAGCGGTGTAAATATCTTTTCCAAGACAACAGCAAGAGGGGATAAAATGGAATTAGTTGAAGCCACGATCGGACGACCTGGTGGTCTATCTAATCTCTTATGAATTTTGGGCAGTATGTAGAATACTGGGATCATGGGATCAACTTTAATTAGATATTCTTTCATTTTGACGTCTATAATCTGCGCCGTCAGAGCTCTATCAACAATGCCAATTATTTGTTCCCTAATCTGGATAGAGGGATTAGAGGGTAAAATCTCATAAATTTCTTGAACACCCAATTGAGAATAAATTTCTTCAACATACATTGATCTGTCCATAATTACCGTAGCTCCCCCCTTGTCCGCTGGCTTTATAATTATATCTTTGTCACTCATTATCAATTCCAAAGCTGTACGATCTTCCCTATTGAGATTTGACTGAAGATGAAATTCACCTCTAATGATTTTTTTGGAGAAGGCTGACACTTCCCTATTAATACGAGCAATATATGTTTCCACCGGATGGTTATTCTTAGGTGGCATGAAATCGCTCTGGAGCTGAAGACCCAGACTAGATAAATTGATAGGAGTAGGTTGTGAAACAGGTATACTACATGGTTCCACAGTATCAAAAAAAGCCTTTAGGCGTAAACTCCTAAAAAACCTCTGTAGGTCTATATCAAGTTGAAATAAATTAAACCTATATGTGGGACAAAAAGAAAGTCCCTTCTTTAACAAATTCATTGTAGGTACATCAAAACTCTTAGAGGAGATGTTAATAACTAAGTTATTACCTGGGATCTCGTGTACATCCCTTGCCGCTGTGTTTCTGAAACATTGACCCCCCCGCCTCGTCCTTTTCTTGTTTGTCTCCCTCTGCTGGAGCCTAAAAAAGACCGATTGTAGTCCATACGTTCGCTGTCCGAACTTGAAGCTGAAGTTCCATCGGTATTTCTGAAACGACGGTAGCCTGGACGAAAAGAAGAAGAACCCTGCCATCTATAGACTCTTTTTTTAAAAAAGACCGATTGTAGTCCATACGTTCGCTGTCCGAACTTGAAGCTGAAGTTCCATCGGTATTTCTGAAACGACGGTAGCCTGGACGAAAAGAAGAAGAACCCTGCCATCTATAGACTCTTTTTTAAAAAAGACCGATTGTAGTCCATACGTTCGCTGTCCGAACTTGAAGCTGAAGTTCCATCGGTATTTCTGAAACGACGGTAGCCTGGACGAAAAGAAGAAGAACCCTGCCATCTATAGACTCTTTAAAAAAAGAGTCTATAGATGGCAGGGTTCTTCTTCTTTTCATCCAGGCTACCGTCGTTTCAGAAATACCGATGGAACTTCAGCTTCAAGTTCGGACAGCGAACGTATGGACTACAATCGGTCTTTTTTAGGCTCCAGCAGAGGGAGACAAACAAGAAAAGGACGAGGCGTGGGGGGTCAATGTTTCAGAAACACAGCGGCAAGGGATGTACACGAGATCCCAGGTAATAACTTAGTTATTAACATCTCCTCTAAGAGTTTTGATGTACCTACAATGAATTTGTTAAAGAAGGGACTTTCTTTTTGTCCCACATATAGGTTTAATTTATTTCAACTTGATATAGACCTACAGAGGTTTTTTAGGAGTTTACGCCTAAAGGCTTTTTTTGATACTGTGGAACCATGTAGTATACCTGTTTCACAACCTACTCCTATCAATTTATCTAGTCTGGGTCTTCGGCTCCAGAGCGATTTCATGCCACCTAAGAATAACCATCCGGTGGAAACATATATTGCTCGTATTAATAGGGAAGTGTCAGCCTTCTCCAAAAAAATCATTAGAGGTGAATTTCATCTTCAGTCAAATCTCAATAGGGAAGATCGTACAGCTTTGGAATTGATAATGAGTGACAAAGATATAATTATAAAGCCAGCGGACAAGGGGGGAGCTACGGTAATTATGGACAGATCAATGTATGTTGAAGAAATTTATTCTCAATTGGGTGTTCAAGAAATTTATGAGATTTTACCCTCTAATCCCTCTATCCAGATTAGGGAACAAATAATTGGCATTGTTGATAGAGCTCTGACGGCGCAGATTATAGACGTCAAAATGAAAGAATACCTAATTAAAGTTGATCCCATGATCCCAGTATTCTACATACTGCCCAAAATTCATAAGAGATTAGATAGACCACCAGGTCGTCCGATCGTGGCTTCAACTAATTCCATTTTATCCCCTCTTGCTGTTGTCTTGGAAAAGATATTTACACCGCTAATCAAAAAGACTCCATCTTTCCTATTAGATACGGGTGCTTTTTTACATATAATTCGAGAAATGGGGCAACTACCCACAGACTCCATATTAGTCACTTTAGATGTGAATAGCCTCTACACGTCTATTGAACACCAGAAAGGTATAAGAGCAGTTAAAAGATTGTTGGAAGAATCTTCCTTTGAGTCAGAGGTGATGTCATTTATTCTGGAAATGTTAGAATTAGTTCTGACAAAAAACTTTTTTATGTTTGAAGACACTTTTTATCTCCAGAAGCAGGGAACTGCCATGGGGTCTAATGTGGCACCCCCATATGCCAATTGCTGCATGGCTTACTTTGAAAGAGATTATGTATACCCCAATGATTTGTTTAAGAAACATTGTTTACTGTGGCGTCGATATATTGACGACATCTTTTGTATTTGGAGGGGTACTCTCGATAACTTACATCTCTTCTTTGAACAATTAAATCAGGTCTGGCCAGAATTAAAGTTTACCTCAAACTACGATTTAAGAAAAATTAGTTTCTTGGATACAACAATATTATTGGATGAGATGGGCAACCTTTCATTAGATTTATTCATTAAGGAGACAGATCGTAATAATCTTTTACTTTTCCAAAGTTGCCATTCCATTGCAGTTAAACGATCAGTTCCAATTTCACAATTTGAACGGGTGAAGAGGATTGTGAGTGATCCTGAGACCCTATCATGTCGGTTGGATGAAATGGGGAATAAATTTCGAGAAAGAGGATACCCACAGAGACTGTTAAACCAATCCCGTAATTATATCACTAACCAGACCAGACACACCACGGCACCAAGAATTCCATTCGTGCATACCTTTCACCCGTTCATGTATCTTTTACACAATAAGTTACGTAAACATTGGCACATACTTCGGGACAGTTTTCCTAACGTTGCTGAATTCCAGGTTCCCTTCCTACCTTGTTTTAGGAGGGCGAGCAATATTAAAAATAAAATCGTGCGAGCAGATATAGGCTCTAAGATCAGAATTCCGACACAACAGTTCCTTAAAACTCAGAAAAAGGGTACGTACCCATGTCTTCAATGTGCTCAATGCACGAATGTTTTGAAGGGTCCCAGAATTTCACATCCATTAACTGGTGTAGACATCCCCATTAAAGGGTTTTTTACTTGTAATTCTAAGTCTGTAATATATGCAATAAAATGCCCTTGTGGCAAGGTTTATGTGGGAGAGACTTCCCAAGCCATAAAAGACCGCATCTCACATCACAAATCTGATATCAGGTGTAAGAAACTTCATTTGCCCATCCCATTCCACTTTAATGAATTGAACCATTCTATAGCCCAACTGAGATTTTTGGTTTTGGAACAGGTTGATCTTAATAGGAGAGGGGGCAACTTACATAAGAAATTTCAATTCCGAGAAGCCTTTTGGATACATTACCTAGACAGTATGGAACCAAAAGGGTTAAATAGAGAGTACAATGTAATGAATTTATATTAAATGTGAAATATTTGCCTATATATATTTTGTGTATTTTTTATATACTTATATATTTTTTATATATATATGTGTTTATATATTTATTATCTTATTCTTCTTTCATAGGTTACCACATAATTCTATATTGTACCGAATACTCACCTTTATCACCGGTTCCAGCGCGGTCAATTTTCACTGTTATGAGAATCGCTGCACCATCACATGATCTTGCGTTCCACGAAGCGTGTCACAAGCCGTTTTCCTGTAAAACTCCCTCTCACTTTTCGACTGCTTACGTCATTACAATGCGCCAGCGTGATACGCAGTATGCGACATGCTGAATGGACCTTCCTCGACTTCCGGCGTCTACCGCCATATTAAGGCACACATGGGACATGGAACCCTGAGCGCATTACACTGGCGTACTTGCCGTTTCGAAGCGCTACTTATTCTATTTTTGCCATATGAGAAGTCCGGTCCGGTAAGGTTATTGTTTATACTCCTGTGAGCGTTTTTAGCTCAATTATAGTTAATTCCCTATGGGATCTTCTGTCATATACAGGAACCGCGCTATACTTACTAAGAAGTCTTATGTTAGAAGCTCTTCAGTCTATGTTTTTGGTGTTAATCAGGAGTTTCGTACGGGTAAGAACCATTCTTATATCATCTTAGCTCATAAGACTCGGTGATAATATTATTTTTCTGAGTAGATCTATATCATACACAGGAACAGCGCCATTAATGCATGCTAAAAGGCACTAAACTCAAGCGCTTTACCTAAAGGGTTCCTGTTATATGTATATACATACATGTGGTAAGAGCCTTTTCAATAATTTTGGTTTCAATGAGTATTCTTTTGTACCGGTATTTTTTGTTTATACACTCATAAACATTGGTTCATTTTTTCTCATGTACTTTCAGTTGATTTTTCTGATTCTGAATCCAATGAACGAATGAGCTGTATTACACTTAATCCTCTTCTCCGGTAACTATTTTTGCATTTTTATTTTCTCATTATGTCTATTTACTTTGTTCTCTAAACCTCAGATGGACTATGTCAGACATTTTTTAGTTTGTCTATGAATTTCCGTTATAACTAATATAATAGTCGGTTGAATGTACTATATGTGATAACCAACTCCCTAGTTCACACCTTTTTTTATGATATCCTTTAATGACGATAAATTCAAATCTTGACTTGTTTCATTTTATTTTGGTCTTCTATGTAAACTAATTACTATGATTCTGTACAGTTTATGATATTTTGTTTTGATGTATTTACAGTCTGATGAAGGTCGAGGTTTTCGACCGAAACGTTACTTTGGACGAAAATAAAAATTATTCTATGGTTTAACATGATTTCTAGAGTGCCAGATTTGTTCATTTATTTATTTATGACACGGGTTTGGTAACCCTTTGATTTAGGCACCTACATATTTCTATAATAGTGGGGAGTGACGTGTTTTTCTTAAAATTTAAGAAGGTGGAGTAGACATGGAGGTCGCTCTAAGGCCTGGATCACACATGCGAGAAACACAGCCGAGCCTCGCATGTGAAATCCCAGCTCTGGCGCCGACACTCGGGAGTGGAGCGAGCGGCTGCTTGGAAATACAGTTCTTCCGAGTGGCGGCGCCAGAACTGGAATTTCACATGCGAGACTCGGCCGTGTTTCTCGCATGTGTGATCCCGGCCTAACATTGAGACCCCATGAGTCTGGAGTCATAGTGTAGTTACTGAAGTAGGGAAAAAATGCGATAAACTGTAAGGCTATGTTCACACATTGCATTTTTGATTCATTTTTTTTCTACAGGCAAAACCTGCTCTCTTGGCAGTAAACAAGCTGCTAATAAAAAAGCACATTTTGCTGTGTTTTAGCTGTGTTATTTGCTGTGTTTCTTTTGTCTCTTGTGCATGCTAATAAAGTATTGTGCCCCCCAAAAAACATGATGCAACTTCCTTAAATTTTTTGCCCCAAAACGCAGCAATACCTGATACCAAAGTCTTTTACACTTACTTGTTGCTTTTACTGGGTGAAAAATTGCAGTAAGAAGTGACATACTGCAGTTTTAAAAAACGCAACAGTTTTCCAATTCAGTCAGGAAAAAAAACAATGTGTATGCATGAGATTTTTAAAATCTCATAGCTTTTGTTGGTACTGTAAAAAAAAAGCTTTTAATTTGCATAAAAGTTGCAAAAATGCAACATGTGAACATAGCTTAACACTTTCTCATGCTAAAAAAGTGTCCCTGGAAGTTTTGTAAAATATTGGCACCTTTTTAAGGTCAGCACAGAATGTCTGTTCAAACCTAGTACAGGAACTCACTGCCTCACATCAGGGCCAATTATTTAAATGTACCTTGCCACCTGCCTGTTTCCCTCCACACCTCTCTTCTTTGATTGACCACTTTGGCTTCATAGAGCCAGAGAAGTTAGGAGACTGATGGTAAACAAGCAGGTGTGAAGATGCACTGACTGTTTGACATTGCGAAGAGTGCACCAAGCACCTGTACTTGGTTTGAACAGTCATATTAGAAAATCCAAATCAGCAATCCACTCTCTGTGGTGCATGGGGAACTACGTTACATATAGGTGAAGAACTCCAGGCACTCAGATATAACGTGAATCTTGATTCTATTATTCAGAACCTATATGAACGTTTCAGCTCCACATGACCATTCAACAGCACCATCAGTTATTGTCATTAAGGCTGGAGTCAAACACAACGTCTAAAAAATCGGACCGTTTTTGACTGACGAGAATCGCACAAATGTTTCCTGAACATTGATCCACTCCCGCCTAGACTACTGCAACGCTCTATTACTTGGCCTCCCCATTACTCGACTATCCCCTCTCCAGTCCATCCTTAATGCAGCAGCCAGGGTCATCCATCTGGCTAATCGGTACTCGCACGCATCCTCTCTTCGCCAGTCCTTACACTGGCTGCCCATTCATTATAGGATCCAATTCAAAGTATTGGTTCTCACCCACAAAGCTCTCCACAGTGCAGCACCCCCCTACATCTCCTCCCTCATTTCTATATATTGGCCTAACCGACTGCTGCGCTCTGCAAACGACTTTCGACTAACTTCTGCACTAATCCGTACCTCCCACTCCTGACTCCAAGACTTCTCCCGCGCTGCGCCAATCCTCTGGAATGCTCTACCCCAAGAAATTAGGACTATCCACAATTTGCATGGTTTCAGGCGCTCCCTCAAAAACATTTGTTCAGAGCGGCCTATCACATTCACTAATCAAAGTCCTTCTATGTGTAAGTGTGTATGTGTAGCCCATTCACTATCTCCATCCATCCCTCACTCCCTCAAGATGGCTGGACCATCATTGTAAATGCACCATTGTAGATACACATCTGTACTTTGTATTTCCCCACCTCATTGTAGATTGTAAGCTCTCACGAGCAGGGGCGGCTTATTTTGCTTTAATTATTGTATTGTTAACGTTGTTACTTATGACTTGTGTTTTGAAACTGTTAAACTGTAAAGCGCTGTGGAATATGTTGGCGCTATATAAATAAAGATTATTATTATTATTATTATGATCCGTCTGTCATCCGATTGGAATGCGAGGATGTGATTTTCTCACATCTGAGCGTCCATTTGACATCCGTTTGACATCGGTCTGGCGAGATTGTCGTTGGCTAGCAAAACCGACATATAATGGATCCAAATGATAGTTCGTAAATCACAAAAGAAAGAATACATATACACACATAGAATATATATATATATATAATATATATATATATATTGTAACATTTCCAGGGGTATTTAGCTCTAGGATCGCTGTCTGGGTAGACAGAATGGCACGGAAACAGTTCATTCAGACAGCAGCTTGGTGAAAACTGGCCGCAACCAGTTTTATTAAAGTCCACAGCACACAGATAAAAACAAAGCATAAACAAAAGACCTAGGCTTGTCTAGCCTCTAATTACACTTAGATAGATGGCCCTCTCTATCCGGGACCCAGACTCTACCAGTCTGTGCCCAAAACAACACATATGATCTCTGTTACCAGTATGGAGTTTCACAGACACTCCTCTTTATGTCTGAAGGCAACTCCAACATCCAGACTTGAGAGAGGTCACCTCCTATTCAGTAGTCACCAGCATGGAGTGTCGCAGAGTCTCCTCTTTGTGTCCGGGGTACCTCGAGCACCCAGACAGAGAGAGCCCACCTCCCGGAGTCTCCTTCCGTGCCTGGACTCCTGTCCAGACTGAATGAGCTCTCTGACTGTGCTCCCAAGCACCTACTTCTGGCTTCCTAATCAACACCTGAGTGGATTCAGGTCTGAGCTGCAAGCGTGTACTGAATGGCAGGTGTAGTGACCTTTCTTTACCACCAGGTTTACAAAGCCACACATTTCGCTCATACCAGTCAGCAAGGTACTTTGGTGAAATATACACCTCATTCACCACATATTCCTTCACTGTCTCACATATCCCCCCCCTCTTCTCCAGACCGGAGGGCTGGTCATCCAGACCGGAGGGCTGGTCAACAATCCTAAAGAGACAGTGAACTCCGGACCAGTTATGTCCAACACCAAGTTCATCTTCACCATTGTCATCTGTATCTTCACTTAAAGCAACCGCACTACGCTGTACCGTCCCAGGCCTATGCTCTCTGCGGGCCTCGGGTGTCCTGCACGGTTTCAGCTTGACTTTAGTGCCAGCCTCAGTCTCGGTATAGTGGCTCACCAGATAAGTACGACCAGGCACGTCAGAACAGCTCTGCTGATTCTTCCTCAGAAACTTTCGTACCTCCTGTTTTTGGGGCACTGACCCTGTGTCACCAACTGTCACAGGAGGTATAGGGGTTTTCTCTAATTCCCCCCTGAACTTTCTTTAGCACATCTACTTTCTTAAATATCAGCTGATTCATAAATTCTATCTCACAGAACCCAAGCGCCTCTGTCATGGTCTCTGACCATTCCGAGCCACACTGTTCAAACGATTGGCACTGTAGAGGGAGCTGATCGTTTTTCTTGGTCGGTACACATAATTTATCCTCTTCTGGTACAGGCTCACTTTGCATAAGACTCAGAGCTCTTACTTCTTTCTCCAGGAGATCCTCATGGCTACGCATCTTCTCCTGTAGTTGTTGGACGTCCTTTACGTCTTCGGCCCCTTCTTCAGGCTCTTCTGGTAGGACATGCTCAGAAGCCCTACCATCAGTCTTCTTTTCCACCACGTTCTGCATCCCATCTGAGCTCCCGTGTATCGGCAGCGGCAACGGAGCGACACATCGCCCCTCCCACTCACTGGGACGTGGTTCAAGTGTAGACTCCATGAAAATGCGCCTGAGCTTACCAAGGCCAACCCGAGGTCTCAAAATCTCATCTTTGGATTTATCCAGATCCTTTGGGTCGCTCGGGAACTCCGATGGCGCACCGGGCGCCGAACTTCCGGCCCGAGCTTCGCGAGTCGCAGCCACGGATCCGGACAGTACACCGTCCACGCCGCTGTCTCCGGCAGAAACATATTCCGGGGCAGAGTCATTCCCCACATCTTCAGTCTTGTTCCTCACAGCTTCACTTGAGACATCAGCCTCTGGTGAGGCACCTGGCCTGGTGTCCACCACTTCCATGGCTTTCTCCACCTCTGCAGCATCACCTTCAGAGTCCTTGGCCTGATGCAGATCCACACCATACATTGATAACTTCTCATTTTCAACAGCATCCACTTGTGCTGTGTTCAGTTTCAGAGTCCTGTCTTTCACCTTAGTCTTCGCCAGGGAACCGGCCAACTGTACAACATCTTCAGATGCCATCCTCCGTCCGACTGCAAGGTCAGCCTCAGCCTTCCTCTCAGGACTCTCAATCTCCTCTGCTACCATGCCTTCCTCACTTGCACTGGTTGCTTTATTGTCATCAGATGACTCAGTATCACCACCACTATCCCTGTCTGACCCCCTTTTCTCAGCCACATCTGGCTCACTTTCAGGGTTAGACACTTCATTTTCATTCACATCCGGCTCACTGTCAGGGTTATACAATTCATTCTCATTCACATCTTGATCTGGAACCTTAGTTAACATGTCATCCACAACATTAACTTCACCATCTGGTCCCTGGTTTCCCTCAGGTGGTCCCTCAAGTATGTGACTATGTGATAACCCCAGCACTATACTTCCATATAGCTCAGGTACCAGGAGCTGACTCACGACCTCTCCCTGGACTTCAGTGTCCCTATACAATAGGTTATTGTTCATGGCAGCATGAGGAAACCTCTCCTCAGAGCCAGGCTCTTGGGGAACCTCATTCAGAACAATTACATTTTCCGGTGCCGTTTTAAGAGTGGGGTCTCGCACCGGCTCACTCCCAAAATTGTCACAGGAGCCAGGCAGGTCAGGGACACTCGGTTCCCGAGAACCACCATCCTCGTCTCCCAACATCACCTGCAAAGAAATTTCATCTTTATCACGGTCATCATCAGTATCATCACTATTATGATTAGCATCATCATCATTATCAATATCAGCATCATCATCATGGTCATCATCATTATCATGATCATCATTATCATTATCAATATTATCATGGTCATCATCATTATCACATAAGTTTAACGGCCCACTAGCATTGTGTTCCGCCCCTCGGGACTGCGCACCCCCAGTAGGAGCTTCATCACACTGTCCATCAGAAAATTTTTCCCCCAGAGATCCTTAGACCGGGGAAAGTCATTACCCAATATGACAGGGTGCACCAGGTTTTTCACTACCCCCACTTCATATGAAACCTCCCCGAGTTTAGGGACCAAGTCCACGGCAGTCTCTGGGTAGACTTTGGTGTCTCCATGGATGCACACCATACTCAGGTGCTTATCAGGGATGAAGTCCCTATCAATCAGGCTGTCACATACGGAAGTCACTGGACTCTCTGAGTCCAAGAGGGCCTGCGCTGGGCAGCCATCTACAACCACCGGGGACCCCTGTGGTCCAGTCTCTTCGGCTGAGGTGGACACACACACAGGTTCTGCGCAGAGAGAGAGGGACCTGCCAACATCACGGCACATAGGCTCCCCCTCTATTGGACAGTTCGCTGCAATTTCATGCCAGCTCCAACACTGTCCATCACACTCTCCCACCCACATGTCCCCTCGGGCCTGAACCCGCTTATCAGCATACCCCATGTCCCCAACAGCAGGAACGCTCTTACCGCGAGAGTTCAGCGTCCGGGAACTCTGAAGTGACGTCCGCTCAGACGGCTGGTCACGGAGGCAGTCTTTGGGGCCAAAGTACCTTTCTCTCTGTACCTCAGGAGGAAGTGCTCGGGTGTAACGGTCCACTGTCACCTCTTCGACCCTTTGGGCAGTGTTGCTGACGGCAGACTCCCAACTGTATCTCCAGTCATGGACTCTCCTGGCACGGGCTGCAACCGTAACACCCAGCCGGGTAAGAATTGCCGCTTTCAACTTGGCATAGTCTTCGCTGTCCTGCTTGCTCAGGTCAGCCCAGACTTTTTGGGGTTCCCCAATCAGATAGGGTACGACCGCCATGGCCCATTCAGATAGTGGCAGATTCTCCTTCTCTGCCAGTCTCTCAAACCTAGTAAGATATACCTCCACATCATCACGAGGTGTCATTTTTCTCAAGGACCGTCTTACCGCCTTCTTTATAGCGGACAACGCCGGTGCCTTCACAACATTACTTCGGGACGCGGCACCGAAATCCTTTTTTGGTGCTGTCATCTGCTCAACAAATAACCGGTTATTCTCCTGCTGCTGCTGCTGCAGGAATTGCTGCTGGGCCTGCTGCATGTGCTGCTGGTGCTGCAGGCGCTGCTGCTCCATGCTCTGCTGCATGCTTCGCTGGGCCTGCACCAGGTACTCAACGAGCTCCTCCATACTGCCGGACTCATCTGTCTCAATCACAGCAGTCTTATGTTGCATATTAACTTGCGCTATTTGTTCAAACAGTGCCTCCATGCTGTCAGATATCTCTGTCTTCACAACGGCAGACTTCAGTCAAGGCATACACACTACACAGCTTTTTTCCACAGAAAATTCAGCCTTGCTGTGCAAACACCCTTTTTTTTTTTTTTTTCTTTTGCAAAGTCTTTAGGGCTACTGTCTCTTTAAGACTGCTCCACAGACGTTTCTCTTGCTGCTGCACATTCCACAGTCATTTTCACAACAAGTTCAGCTTTGCTGTGCATACATTTTCTCTCTGCAGACCCTATCAGGGCCACTGTCTCTCCAAGACTGCTCCAAACAGACGTTTCTGCTGACACACTTTTTTTTTTTTTTCTGCTGCTATTTCAATAGACTTCACCTTTAATGCTGTCTCTCGCCACTGTGCTGCATACACACTCCAGCACTAACTGTATCAGGCACTGCGCTGCCCGCATTCTCCACCAATTGTAACATTTCCAGGGGTATTTAGCTCTAGGATCGCTGTCTGGGTAGACAGAATGGCACGGAAACAGTTCATTCAGACAGCAGCTTGGTGAAAACTGGCCGCAACCAGTTTTATTAAAGTCCACAGCACACAGATAAAAACAAAGCATAAACAAAAGACCTAGGCTTGTCTAGCCTCTAATTACACTTAGATAGATGGCCCTCTCTATCCGGGACCCAGACTCTACCAGTCTGTGCCCAAAACAACACATATGATCTCTGTTACCAGTATGGAGTTTCACAGACACTCCTCTTTATGTCTGAAGGCAACTCCAACATCCAGACTTGAGAGAGGTCACCTCCTATTCAGTAGTCACCAGCATGGAGTGTCGCAGAGTCTCCTCTTTGTGTCCGGGGTACCTCGAGCACCCAGACAGAGAGAGCCCACCTCCCGGAGTCTCCTTCCGTGCCTGGACTCCTGTCCAGACTGAATGAGCTCTCTGACTGTGCTCCCAAGCACCTACTTCTGGCTTCCTAATCAACACCTGAGTGGATTCAGGTCTGAGCTGCAAGCGTGTACTGAATGGCAGGTGTAGTGACCTTTCTTTACCACCAGGTTTACAAAGCCACACATTTCGCTCATACCAGTCAGCAAGGTACTTTGGTGAAATATACACCTCATTCACCACATATTCCTTCACTGTCTCACAATATATATACCCGTCATTGTGACACATATATATATATATATATTTATAGTTCATACACTTCTACATAGTATAATAGTCGCTAATTCAATTGCCGGGTTCTGTAAATTATTACAGAACCCGACATAAAATGACAAATGGTTTACATAGAGTAAACCATTTCATTTCATGTAGTTTGATATATGGTTTTCATTAACAATTACATGAGTATGTGTGCAAAATTTCATACATGTAGGGGTTAATTTAATGTGTAAATTCGTTGTAAAAAATGCGTGGGCCCACGCTGTATTTTCTCCACCAGACAGGGAAAGCCAGTGACTGAAGACAGATATTAGTAGCCCTGAAAGGGACCTTTTTTTTGTTCCCCCCCTGGCTACTAACATCTGGCCCCAGCCACCCCAGAAAAGGCACATCTATGATTAGATGCGCCTTTTCTGGCACTTAACCCGTCTATTCCCATTGCCCTGTAGCAGTGGCAAATGGGTTAATAATGGGTTAAGGCCACCTTGCTATTGGAAAGTGACTTTAAGCCACGTTATTAATGGAGAGTTGTCAATTAGACAACTCTCCATTAATAATCCTATTGTATTAAATGGTTAAAAAAACACACACACATTAATTAAAAATAATTTTAATGAAATACACACAGTTTTTGACCATCTTTTATTGTACTGGTACTCCATACGAATCCATTGTTCTCCTGTAATAAAAATAAAATAATAAAGCAAGCATATTCTTACCTCTCCGGTGCTCAGTCAGGTCCCACGCTGCAATCCATCTGAAACTGTTAACAGTTTTACCGTGGGGAGCGCAGCTAATGCTGGCAGCCTCGCTGTAAACCCCCGAATGAATGAGTTCATCTCCCGACTGATTGGAGATGAAGTGATTAGCTGGGAAGCTTAATTGATTGTTTCCCACACTAATCAGTTCACTTCAGGTCAGCCGGGGACTCCCTCTGACGTCACTGATGCTGTGCAGAGTCCCCGGCTGACCTGAAGTGAACTGATTAGTGTGGGAAACAATCAATTAAGCTTCCCACACTAATTTACTCATTGTCTTATATGTTGAGGTCACCTTAACATTACCAAGGCGTGATTGCATTAAAGAGCTTGAAAAAAGTTGGATAAATTCATAGAAGACCTAAGAGTGTTATCTATGTCTTTTTAAAGCAATAGGAATATGGAAAACCATGGCTTCATCCATGTACACCGTCTGTGTACTTATTTCTCACTGCAAAATGCAAATAAATTTATATAATTTATACAATGTGATTTTCTGTATTTTATTTTTGATATTCTATCTCTCAATGTTAAAATTAACCTACCCTTAAAATTATAGACTGTTCATGTCTTTGCCAGTGAGCAAACTTACAAAATTAGCAAGGGATCAAATACTTATTTCCCCCACTGTATGTGGCATGCCTAGAAAAGAGAATTTATGTCATCAGATAATTTACTATTTGTTTCATACTGTCAGCTATAGCTGGCTTATGAATTACAAAGTAATAATTCTCTCCTTACTATCTGGCGTTTGGCAAGAACACTGAATGGAAGAACTGATCCAGTTGTTTGTAACAAGATTATTCCCACTTGTCCATCACATCAATTGCTGAGCCTGATGCGACGAATATGTGAGGATGCAGTGTTTAACCCAAAAATTAAACATTGATGCCATATTTTAGCTTAATTGAATCAATGTATTACTTCCGAAAACCACTTTGATGTTTCATCTGTCTATTGCAGATTTAATAAAAACTGATGAATGGGCAACAGGTAATTTTGTTTGTTATGTGACACTACATGTTTCATTCTAAGTTGTGTGAGAGATGTAGTATAATGTGTTAAGATGGGTCATGCTTACAACATCTGCATGTTCAGGGAGAATAGAACATGGTGAGCTTTTTTTTAATTTAAAAAAATAATTAAAGAAATGATGACTTAATTAATTAGTTCAAGATGACACAAAGTAAAAATTATGATTATTCAATGCAAAGAACAGACCAAAAATAGCTTTGCTGTGAAAAAAAATCAAAATAAACTTTCTAAAATTATAATTTTGCTCTCTTTTTTTGCTCCTTTGACTTTAAAAGGTATTAGCCATTTGTACTAGAGACTATTAGGGAAATTTAGGTTGTAAACTTGTGTTTTACACATGAAGTCTCTGACAAATTGTACCTGCCAGCAGGCAATACAAGTATTTAAGTCATTAAAATGAAAATATCAGTTCTGATGAACTAGCCAGAACCCTTATTACATTTCACATTGGCCTTTTTCTCATTACTTGCCTTCTAAAATATTGCTCTATTATGGATTCTTTTCATTAGTTAAAAGGATGACATTACTCAGTGTTAATGAATTATTGCCAGAATCTTTGGATATTAACCTGATGCACATATTCAATTTAACAGAAAGATTTTTATGTTACCATAGATAATAAAGATAACAGGCAAGTTGAAAATATTGGACAGTGGTACATGAACACCTTACCATTGGAGAAAATAGAAAATAGAAAAATAATATGTGAATTAGAAATAAATAAAAGCAGAGAAACAATAACTTTACTTAATGGTAGCAATACATTATGAGAACTGAAAGTTTACAGTCTTCAGCATGCAGCTAAGTCTGGCAGCAGAACTCTGAAAATTATAGTTCGGCAATATATGAAGTAGGGCTGAAGATGCTATCTATCTATATCTATCTATCTATCTATCTATCTATCTATCTATCTATCTATCTATATCTATCTATCTATCTATCTTTGTGATTGAAAACCTCTATTAAACAGTTTGCATTTGCAGACGCTTCCAATAATATTGTAATTTCTCTTACAAAGTGCAGAACACTTGTGGATGTCTTGTGCTAGCTGTTAAGATGATATTCCATTTCTTGGCTGAGTGTCTACCATTGGTCATGTTCATTTCTTCTTCCCCTCTTGTACAGTATTCGAAAAAAGTTAGGGATATTTGGCTTTTTGGTGAAATTTATGGAAAATGTCAAAAGTTCACGATACAATGATATTTTATTATGAGAGTAATGAAAGTAGGGCATTTAAATAGAAGCATGCAATGGTGATGTCCTCATCTCAAACAATTTATTGAAACTAAAGCCAACAACAGTGGTAAGTATACCACAACAAAAAATGTCAATGTCTCAATAACTTGTCATGTGGCCTCCAGCATCAATTACAGCTTAACAAAAGATGTCTATGCTGTTGAAAAGGGGGTGAAACGCGCGTTGAGGCTCCAGCTGTGCCCCCTTTGCACTCCTCCACTCTTTAAATACCATGTCTCAAGGTAAATTTATCCATTATTATTATTATTATATATTTATATAGCGCCATTTATTCCATGGCGCTTTACATATGAAAAGGGGAAAAATATAGACAGATACAATAAACATGTGCTAGACAAGGGACGCATAAGTACAGAAGGAGAGAGGACCCTGCCCGCGATGGCTCACAGTCTACAGGGATGGGTGAGAATACACTAGGAGAGGATAGAGCTGGTTGTGCGATGGTTCAGTACACTGAGGATCATTGCAGGTTGTAGGCTTGTCGGAACAGGTGGGTCTTCAGGTTTTTCTTGAAGGTCTCCGTTGTTGGTGAAAGTCTGATGTTTTGCGGCAGAGAGTTCCAGAGTATGGGGGAAGCCCGGGAGAAGTCTTGTATGCGGTTGTGGGAAGAAGAGATGAGGGGGGAGTCGAGAAGGAGATCTTGAGAGGATCGAAGGTTGCGTGTGGGTAGCCATCTACATGACCTGGCTTTCATGATCCTATGACTATTTGTCATGTGTGCATCGCCACGAAGATCGTCGCGGTTGCACATTCTGACTTCTCACAGCTGAGTTGCTGTTTCTTTGTGTTTGGCAGTGAGGGAGTTAATTCTGTCTGTGCTCGGTTCTGGGACTGGGTTCAGTTTCTCCCGGCTGCAATTGATTATTTGTTGATTGGTTTCCTTTAAATCCTTGGTTGTCTGTTTGGGGAGTTGCCAGTGAAATTCTTCATGCAGACCACAGATAGGATTGTATCTGTATAGACTTAAGTTAAAGAGCTCCTTAGTTGTTTTAAGCTCACCTTGCTTAGAGTTTAATATCCCAGATCATTTATGTTCCTTCTGTGTTTGAGTGTGTATGCAAGTCTGTGTTTTCTCCAGTCTGTCTTATATGTCTAATCTGTGTATTTAGCAGAGATCAGCCCATATCCCTTTGGTGGTAATCAGAATCCTTCTTAGGACTGATTACAGGGTTCAGGGACTGATAGGAGACAGGGTTAGGCTGGAGACTTGGACCTCTGAACCATTATCAGTACCTCCAAGGTGAGGGATTAGTTAGGACCCCAGTTTAGGGTCAGGTTAGACCCCCGGTCCTCCTCTTTCCTTTGACAGTGTATCAAGTCCTCAAGATTAACCCTGAGTTCAACGGATATCGTGTCAGGTAAATCTATTCTATATTTACATGCTGATGTTGCTAATCTATATGTTGTATAGAGTGTTGTTCTTTTAAGAATAGTTTACTGACATCGTACACATATCATAAGACCGCGTGACATTTTCACTGGCCGTTAAAATTATCCCCAGTTGCCATGGATCCAGTAGCCCAGCTGGCTCTGCAGTTGCAGGGATTATCCATGGAGCTGACGGACATTAAGTCCAAAGTTTTGTCTCCCCTGGAGCAAACCAGATTTGAACCTAAAGTAGCTCTCCCGGACAGGTTCACTGGTGGGCGAGACAAATTTTTCACCTTCCGGGAAGCATGTAAATTGTATTTTCGGCTTCGGCCTCGATCATCAGGGAGTGAAGAGCAGAGAGTGGGAATTGTTATCTCGCTTCTACAAGGGGACCCTCAATCCTGGGCATTCTCCCTTCCTCCGGGATCCCCGGCTCTACAGTCTGTAGATCGATTTTTTACTGCCCTGGGTTTGGTATATGATGACCCAGATCGGGTCTCTCTTGCTGAGACAAAATTACTTAAGATACAGCAGGGAGATCGTCCGGCGGAGGAATTTGCTTCTGAGTTCCGTAGATGGGCCACAGATACTCAGTGGAAGACCCAGCTCTTAGGAGTCAGTTTTGTCATGGGCTTTCTGACAAATTAAAGGACGTTTTGGCTCAGTATGATTCTCCTCCATCACTGGAGGCTGCTATGGCCCTAGCTATCCGTACTGATAGACGGCTTCGGGAGAGGGGTGAGGTAACTCCGCCCCCAGTAGTTGCTCCACCTACTACAAAAGTCCCTTATGTTGAGGTTCCCCTTGTCTGTTCAGAGGAGCCTATGCAGTTGGGAGGGACATCATTTCGTAGGAGGGGATTGGTGGTACGCAGCAGGACTAGAAGGTGTTTCTTCTGCGGGAAAGAGGGACATTTTGTTGGGGGATGTCCATCCCGTGCCTTGTTGAGCAAAAAGTTGCCGGAAAACTGTTAATCCCAGGTTGTGTGGTGGACGACAACCTGGGAGTATGTATTTCGTCCGCTAGTTCTTCTCAGTTCCTTGTACCAGTGGAGATGGTGGTTGGTACGAGAGTGGAGAGATTTTCTGTTCTTCTTGATAGTGGGTCCGGGGCTAATCTGGTTGACGCTCAGTTTGCTCAGGCTCAAGGTATGCCTCTGAGTGTATTGGCCAAACCGATCCCTATATTCTCCATTGACGCCAGGCCTCTCGGCCAAGGTAGCTTTGTTCATGAGGTCCATAACATTGATATTCGGGTAGGGGCGATACATAGGGAACAATTATCTTGTTATGTGTTGGAGGGTCTACCTACTCCCATTGTGTTGGGACTTCCTTGGTTGGTTAAACATAACCCTGTGATTAATTGGCAGTCCAGAGAGATAAGCCAATGGGGTGAGTTTTGCAAAAGTAACTGCATGAACACAGTCATTAGTGCGGTCGTGCCTAGTACATTGCCTCCTTTTTTGGAGGACTTTGGGGATGTGTTCTCTGAGGAGGGGTGTCAGGAGTTGCCTCCTCATCGCGTGTATGACTGCTCTATTAATCTCCTTCCTGATGCTAAGTTGCCTAAAGCTAGGTTGTATAACCTTTCTGGTCCTGAGAGGCAGGCTATGAAAGACTATATTTCGGAAAGTCTGGCCAAAGGGCATATTAGACCTTCATCTTCCCCAGTAGCCGCGGGGTTCTTCTTTGTGAAGAAAAAAGATGGAGGCCTACGCCCTTGCTTGGATTTCCGCGAACTTAATCGGATTACTGTTCGAGATCCGTATCCTCTCCCTCTTATTCCTGATCTCTTCAATCAAATTGTGGGCGCCAAATGGTTCTCTAAATTGGATCTCAGGGGGGCGTATAATTTGATTAGGATAAAAGAGGGGGATGAGTGGAAAACGGCGTTTAACACGCCGGAGGGACATTATGAGAACCTTGTCATGCCTTTTGGTCTGACTACTGCACCAGCAGTATTCCAACATTTTGTTAATGACATTTTTCGTCACCTTGTGGGGCTGTTTGTGGTCGTATATTTGGATGACATTTTAATTTACTCGCCAGATCTTGTGTCTCACCAGGAGCATGTGAGACAGGTGTTGCAGATCTTGCGAGACAATAAACTATACGCCAAACTGGAAAAGTGTGTATTTGCTGTACAGGAACTTCAGTTTTTGGGTTTCTTGGTGTCAGCCTCCGGTTTCCGTATGGACCCTGAAAAGTGAGAGCAGTGCTTGAATGGGATCAGCCAGAGGATCTTAAGGCTCTGCAGCGTTTTCTGGGGTTTGCTAACTACTACCGGAAATTTATTTGTAATTTCTCATCTGTTGTCAAACCTCTCACTGACATGACAAGAAAAGGGACGGATTTTTCTAAATGGTCGGACAAAGCTTGCCAAGCTTTTTCCTCTATGAAAAAATGTTTTGCTTCGGCACCCGTTCTCATCCAACCAGATGCATCACAGCCGTTCATTGTGGAGGTGGACGCGTCTGACGTAGGGGTGGGTGCAATATTGTCCCAGGGTCCGTCCCCTGGTAAATGGCATCCGTGCGCTTTCTTTTCTAAGAAGTTGTCGTCCGCCGAAAGGAATTATGATATCGGCAATAGGGAACTTTTGGCCATTAAGTTGGCTTTTGAAGAATGGCGTCACTTTTTGGAGGGGGCAGTCCACCCGGTTACCGTCATTACTGATCACAAAAACCTGCTGTATTTGGAATCTGCTAAGCGTCTGAATTCCAGACAAGCTCGATGGTCGTTGTTTTTTACCAGGTTTAATTTTGTCGTCACATATCGCCCTGGGTCTAAGAATGTTAAGGCTGATGCCTTGTCTCGCAGTTTCCCAGGGGCCGGGAAAACGGATGACCCGATTCCTATCCTTCAGGAGGGGGTGGTAGTGTCGGCTGTATGTTCTGAGCTTGAGGAGGAGGTATTAGAGGCTCAGGGGGACGCCCCTGCAGGACCTTCAGGGAGACTGTTTGTCCCAAATCAGTTGAGACAAAAGGTTATTGAGGCACATCATAATTCTGCTTTAGCAGGACATCCAAGGAGTAAGGCTACTTTAGATCTCCTTTCTCGCCGGTTTTGGTGGCCTAACGTTAATAAAGATGTTATAACTTTTGTCGCGTCCTGTGGGGTTTGTGCTCGCTCTAAGACCCCGCATACCCGTCCGTCTGGGACCCTCTTACCCTTGAAACTTCCGGAGCGTCCATGGACTCATTTGTCTATGGACTTCATTACGGATCTTCCTCCGTCGTCAGGGAAAACTGTCATACTGGTGGTTGTTGACAGGTTCAGTAAGATGGCACATTTCATTGCTCTTCCTGCCCTCCCTAATGCTAAAACTCTGGCACAGGTGTTCATTGGGGAGATTGTGAGACTTCATGGGTTGCCTTCTGATGTGGTCTCAGATAGGGGGTCTCAGTTTGTGTCTAAATTTTGGAGGGCATTTTGTTTACGTCGGGGGATGCAATTGTCATTTTCCTCGGCTTTTCATCCGCAGACCAATGGTCAGACAGAGCGTCTGAATCAAAGCCTTGAGACTTATCTTCGGTGTTTTGTCTCAGAGAACCAGGAGGACTGGTCTTCTTTCTTGCCTCTGGCAGAGTTCGCTCTTAACAACAGGCGGAGCGAGTCCACTGGTAAATCCCCGTTTTTTGGGGCATATGGTTTTCATCCCCAGTTTTGTACTTTCAATGGGGGGGGCCCTTCTGGGGTTCCTGAGGAGGAGCGTTTCTCGTCGTCACTTGCTTCAGTGTGGAGAGGTGTATTGAATAATCTGAGTGCTATGGGGAACCGTTATAAACGTATGGCTGATAGGAGGAGAGTTTCTGGTCCAGATCTGAATGTGAACGATCTGGTATGGTTGTCTACCAGGAATATAAAACTTAAAGTTCCCTCCTGGAAACTGGGTCCCAGATTCATCGGGCCGTACAGGATCAGTTCCATAATTAATCCTGTGGCATTTCGTCTGGACCTCCTTCCTACGTTTAAAATCCACAATGTGTTCCACAAGTCATTACTTAATAGGTACGTGGCACCAGTCATACCGTCACCTCTACCTCCTCCTCCAGTGGTGGTCAATGGTAACTTGGAGTTTCAAGTGTCAAAGATCATTGACTCACGTCTGAATCGCCGGTCCCTTCAGTACTTGGTGCATTGGAAGGGGTATGGTCCAGAGGAGAGGACGTGGGTTCCTGCGTCTGACATTAACGCAGATCGGTTGGTTCGGACCTTCCACAGAACTCACCCGGGCAGACCTGGCCATGAGGGTCCGGAGGCCCCTCGTAGAAGGGGGGGTACTGTCATGTGTGCATCGCCACGAAGATCGTCGCGGTTGCACATTCTGACTTCTCACAGCTGAGTTGCTGTTTCTTTGTGTTTGGCAGTGAGGGAGTTAATTCTGTCTGTGCTCGGTTCTGGGACTGGGTTCAGTTTCTCCCGGCTGCAATTGATTATTTGTTGATTGGTTTCCTTTAAATCCTTGGTTGTCTGTTTGGGGAGTTGCCAGTGAAATTCTTCATGCAGACCACAGATAGGATTGTATCTGTATAGACTTAAGTTAAAGAGCTCCTTAGTTGTTTTAAGCTCACCTTGCTTAGAGTTTAATATCCCAGATCATTTATGTTCCTTCTGTGTTTGAGTGTGTATGCAACTCTGTGTTTTCTCCAGTCTGTCTTATATGTCTAATCTGTGTATTTAGCAGAGATCAGCCCATATCCCTTTGGTGGTAATCAGAATCCTTCTTAGGACTGATTACAGGGTTCAGGGACTGATAGGAGACAGGGTTAGGCTGGAGACTTGGACCTCTGAACCATTATCAGTACATCCAAGGTGAGGGATTAGTTAGGACCCAAGTTTAGGGTCAGGTTAGACCCCCGGTCCTCCTCTTTCCTTTGACAGTGTATCAAGTCCTCAAGATTAACCCTGAGTTCAACGGATATCGTGTCAGGTAAATCTATTCTATATTTACATGCTGATGTTGCTAATCTATATGTTGTATAGAGTGTTGTTCTTTTAAGAATAGTTTACTGACATCGTACACATATCATAAGACCGCGTGACACTATTACCCTGAGATAGATCTATCATACCCATAGTGATTATAGTGAAAGTGATAGTGACCACTCATGTCAACACTCCCCTTTAGCTGCAATCTATCAAACTAATCCTCTGGGTTTCTCTTTCCTCTACTTATTTACACTGCCTTTGGATAACCTTGTTTATGACTTTTAAGGGTGGTGTATATTATTATTAATATCATTTTTATACCATCTTGGCAGAGATCTCAGTCATTGTATGTGTCAGGAGCGCAAGATGACTGGGACACTTTTGTCTCTCCTTTACTGTGGTGCACGTTTTCCGCTGTTCCAACGTTGGTTTTAACTGCTACTCTCTTCTTACCCCATGTCATTCTCATTGTGTAATGTTTATGTTTAAATAAAAATTTAATATTTTTTCTAGCTTACCTCTTGTGTCTGATTATCTCTATTCTTATTTATGGTTTCTTCCTTAGTTATACATTTACCATGATGCCTCTGAATTTGCAAGGAGGACAAAGTCTCCTCACATACACTTGTTCTAAGGGTAGTAGAGATAGATCAGTGACATAAAACTGTAGTCCCCTAAGCTTAAGATCCTATGATGAGCTTTTGGTGAGTTTCGATGCTGCGTCTTACAATTCCAGTAAGGCCTCTTTCACAATTCCGGCGGGCGCCTGGCGGCGCCCCCGGCATTTTGCCGCAGCGGCACATCTGAAAATCTGATGCGCCGCATGCGGCTTTTTTCGCATTGACATGCATTAGTGCCAGATGGCGCCGCATGTCAATGCGTTGCATGCGGTTTTGTCCGGATGCGGCGCAAATGTACATTGCGGCGTCCGGAAAAAACGCTGCATGTAACGTTTTTTGTTTTTGCCGGATGGTTTCTTATCTCTCCAAGCATCAGAAACCATCCGGCAAAAAAAACGCATTTTGGCCGCCGGAAGTGTGAAAGGTTTTCACATGTGGCGCTGCGGCAAAATGCCGGGGGCGCCGCCAGGCGCCCGCCGGAAATGTGAAAGAGGCCTAAAATGGATGGGATTTAAAGAAATCTCATACACACTGTGCGTTTTTTATGTAGTGTAAACTGACCTGTGGCAAGTGCTTGAAATCCGTAACGTGTCAATTTCTCTTGCGAGTATGCGCTGATTTTTTATAGAATTGCTTTAGTGAGGAAAATACGCAGATAAAAGACGTATATATGTTTTTACTTCACTGCACAAATGTACTAAAAACACATTTAATCTACACATGACTATATCAGTAAAGTTTTGTCAAAGTTAAATAACGAGCAGTGTCAAAAATAGTTTTTTTGTAAAACAGGATATACCAAAAAAGACAAAATTTTCAGCATCAAAAATGCAATAAAAAAACACATGTAAAAAAAGACAAAAATGCAAGTAAAAAATTGCAAATAACCTAAAAGATGCAGAAATGCTAAAATCTCAGTGTGTGCTACAGTAGGTACGGAAAGTATTCAGCCCCCTTTAAATTTTTCACTCTTTGTTTCATTGCAGCCATTTGGTAAATTTAACCCCTTAACCCTCAAGGTGGTTTGCACATTAATGACTAGGCCAATTTTTACAATTCTGACCACTGTCCCTTTATGAGGTAATAAATAAATCTGGAACGCTTCCATGGATCCTGGTGATTCTGACATTGTTTTCTCATGTCATTGCACTTCATGATAGTAGTAAAATTTCTTTGATATGACTTGATTTATTTGTGAAAAAAATGGAAATATGGAAAAAATTTAGAAAATTTTGCAATTTTCCAACTTTGAATTTTCATGCCCTTAAATCACAGAGATATGTCACACAAAATACTTAATATGTAACATTTCCCACATGTATACTTTACATCAGCACAATTTTGGAACCAAATTTTTTGTTAGGAAGTTATAAGGGTTAAAAGTTAACCAGCGATTTCTCATTTTTACAACACTATTTCTTTTTTAGGGACCACATCACATTTGAAGTCACTTTGAGGGGTCTAAATGATGGAAAATACCGAAAAGTGACACCATTCTAAAATCTGCATCCGTCAAGGTGCTCAAAACCACATTCAAGAAATTTATTAGCCCTTCAGGTGCTTCAAAGGAATTTTTGAAATGTTTTAAAAAAATTTAATTCAGATCCAATTTGTTTTATTTTACCAAGGATAACAGGAGAAATTGGACCCCAAAAGTTGTTGTACAAATTGTCCTGAGTACGCTGATACCCCACATGTGGGGGTGAACCACTGTTTGGGCTCATGGCAGAGCTCGGAAGGGAAGGAGCGCTGTTTGACTTTTCAATGCAAAATTGGCTGGAATTGAGATCAGATGCCATGTCACATTTGGAGAACCCCTGAGGTGCATAAACAGTGGAAACCCCCCCACAAGTGACACCATTTTAGACCCCCTAAGGAACTTATCTAGATGTGTGGTGAGCACTTTGAAGACCCAAGTGCTTCACAGAAGTTTATAAAATAGAGCTGTAAAAATAAAAAGTTTTTATTTTCACAAGGGTAACAAGAGAAATTGGACACCAAAAGTTGTTGTGCAATTTGTCGTGAGTACGTCGATACCCTATATGTGGGGTAAAATACAGTTTGTGAGCACAGCATAGCTCGGAAGGAAAGGAGCGCCGTTTGACTTTTTCAACGCAGAATTGGCTGGAATTGAGATCGGACACCATGTCGCGTTTGTAGAGCCCTTGATGTGCCTAAACAGTGGAAACCCCCCAATTCTAACTTCAACCCTAACCCCAACACACCCCTAACCCTAATCCCAGCCCTAACCATAACCCCAACCACAAACCTAACCCTAACCCACACCTGACCCTTATCCCAACCATAACCCTAATCCCAATCCTAATCCCAACCCTAACCTTAATCCCAACCCTAACAATAATACAAACCCTAACCCTTATCCAAACCCTAACCCTAACTTTAGCCCCAACCCTAACCCTAACTTTAGCCCAAATCTTAAGCCTAACTTTAGCCTCAACTCTAACCCTAACTTTAGCCCCAACCCTAACCCTAACCCTAATGGGAAAATGGAAATAAATACATTTTTTTGTATTTTATTATTTTTCCCTAACTAAGGGGGTGATAAAGGGGGTTTGATTTACTATTTATAGCGGGTTTTATAGTGGGATTTTATGTTTGGCAGCTGTCACACACAAAACACGCTTTTTATTGCAAAAAATAGTTTTTGCATCACCACATTTTGAGAGCTATAATATTTCCATATTTTGGCCTCGAGTCATGTGAGGTATGTGTTTTGCGGAACGAGTTGACATTTTTATTTTACCATTTTCGGGCACATGACATTTTTTGATCGCTTTTTATTCCGATTTTGGAGAGGTAGAATGAACAAAAACCAACAATTCATGAATTTCATTTTGTGGGAGCGTTTATACCATTCTGCGTGTGGTAAAATTGATAAAGCGGTTTTATTCTTTGGGTTAGTACGTTTACAGCGATACAGCGAAAGCATTTATTTTTTTTTATGTTTTGGAGCTTTTATACAATAAAACCTATTTTATATAAAAAAATAATTATTTTTTCATCTCTTTATTCTGAGAGCTAGAACTTTTTAATTTTTTGCTTATGACCTGCATTGCCACTCGTTTTTGTGGGACAAGATCACGTTTTCCGTGTACCATGTTTATTTAGGGTGAGTTTCCACGGTCAGGAACGCTGCGTGTTTGGCGCTGTGCGCTGGCGCAGCGCCAAACACGCAGCGTCCAGATGTTACAGCATAGTGGAGGGATTTCAAGAAATCCCGTCTCCACTATGCGTAACAATACGCAGGTGGCAAACCTGCGTAAACGGACATGCGGCGCGTCTTTTCAGACCGCAGCATGTCCTCGCGTATTGCGGCGACGGTGCGTCGCCGCAACATAATTAACACAGGGCTATGTAGCCCTGCGCTCTTTCCGGAGGTGTTCCGGAGGTGTCCTGAACACCTCCGAAAGATCGCGCGTCATAAAGGGGGCGGGCTTAGACGGAGCGAATTTCCGCTCCGTCAAAAGCGCTATGGTTCCGGACCGTGGAACCATAGCCAGAGACCCGTCTTTTTGATCGTGTGTTATTCCACTTTTTCTTCGGCGGTATAATGAAAAAGCATTGTTTTTTTGCCTTGTTTTTTTATGGAGTTCACTAAAGGGGTTAACTAGTGGGACAGTTTTATAGGTCAGGTCATCACGGACGCGGCAACACTAAATATGTGTACTTTTATTGTTTAGATTTATTTTAATTGAAATATTTATTGATTGATATAACAAATATTGACTTTTTATTACGTTTTATTTTTTTTTAAATATTTTTGGGACACTCATTTTGTGCAGGCTGATTGCTTATATGGCATGTAGATCTGCATGCCATATAAGCTGTCAGCGCTGCAGGGATTCATCACTAACCTCAGAGACTTCCTGACATGCATTGCGCATGACAGGAATTTTCTGAGCTCTGGCAACCGGTATGTTGTCATGACGACATTGGGTTACCATGGAGCGATTGGGACCCCACATCATGCTGCGGGGTCTCCGATCCAAAGGCAGAGGGGCTGTCAGAGCTGACAGCCCCTCTGCCTGCTCTGGAACGCTGCGATCATGTTTGATAGCAGAGTTCCAGGGGTTAAAGTGCCGGGAGCGGTCTGTGACTGCTCCTGGCTCTTAGTGGCGGGTGTCAGCTGTGAGAATCAGCTGACACCCGGCCGCGATCAGCCGCGCTCCCCCCGTGAGCGCGGCTGATCGCATATGACGTACTATTCCATCCTTTTGCTCAGTATTGAGTAGAAGCACCCTTTTGAGCTAGTACAGCCATGAGGATTCTTAGGAATGATGCAACAAGTTTTTCACACCTGGATTTCCGTTTTTTTTTCAGTCAAGTTGGGGTGCAGAGTGTACATTAATGAGAAAAAAAATGAACTTTTTTGAATTTACCAAATGGCTGCAATGAAACAAAGAGTGAAAAATTTAAAGGGGGTCTGAATACTTTCCGTACACACTATATGTGATGCAGCTTCAGCCTGCCTCCCTTGACTACTTCTTGTGATATGTTGCACTTCGTCAGCTTGTACAATTAGAGCTAGAAGAGACAGTTTAATGCTGCAGCTCATAGAAACACACTTGATATTTTGCACACATCACTCACAAATTGTATAGCCATCAGTATCAAATAAGTTTTATACTTTACAGCTAATCAGTATATTGGCCTATTGTGTTATTTATCACTATCTTTTATAAAGCAGAAGTGATATCATTTTGCATTGGAGGACATATAAAGGAACAATGAGAAGAGAAATGATTTATGCTTTCATTGTCAAACTGTGTAGGGACTTACCGACTGAGAGGGTTTAGAGCAACACAAAGTTGTCACACCAGTGTTATGTTTTTTGCTTTTGTACATTTTGACATAAAATAATTCCCTTTATTTAATACTTAGGTGTTTAGCGGAATTTAATATGCAGGGTGCTTTGGGGTAGGTAATTCAATTGGCAATTTTAACATCTTATTCTTCATGTTCCTGTTCTGCATTTTTAACAAAGATCATGTAGATGTGTGTAGGGTGGGAAGGATTTTTTTTTATTGCCTCTTTAAATGGCTATAGCTTTATGTGTACTGTAAGTGACCACTGAGAATGTGGGCAGGAGATTGCCAGAGTTGTATCACTAATGTTTTCTCCTTGGCAGTTTATTTGAGGCCTGTATGGTAATGAACAATGTAAATATTGCAGAATGACATAAAAAAAACTTACACTGTGCCAATACTTTCTCTGTCATACATTGAGATTAGACACTTTATATATTACAATGCAAAATTGGTAAAGGAAGAAAAATTAAGAAAGCCAAAAAACGTGCAAAGATTTAACAATAATATTGAATCTTGATTATTTTTATTTTTCAAAAATTATGAATAAATTCATATAAACATTCTACCAAAATACACAAATTATGCATCTATAAGTTACATGAAACTTTGATAAAGACAACAAATTTAATTTATCTACAACATAAAGCTACTTCTGCTGTGTGGTCTTGGCTACAGCCTTCTTTGCCTCTGGACAGTTCTGCTTAAAAATAGCTTACAGACAGTATTCCATTCTCAAGCTGAATGGAACCTATTGATGAACCAAGTGAAGCATCAAAAAAATAGATTTCAGCCAGAATTGCCTCTCATGGGAGCTTATAAATGTGACCTGACTCGTGTGGGCAATGCTATGTTCTTTGCAGAATGAATGATTATAATTGGGTGTTCTAGAACTGTAAAATAAACTCAAGCAATTGAACCCTAATATAACGGAATACTGATCTTCATTGGCATCTCCAATTCTTTTGGTTCCATGCAGTTAAGGAAGGTCAGTAGGTGACTTGTGACTTGATTAGAGGAACAGTCAATGATATATAGATTAGGTAATGTTCTGTACCCACAAAGCTGATATCTGATATAATTAGATTTAGATTGTTAGATAATTAAACAATTTCTTTTAATAAGGCATAATTAGCCCGTGATGTACGTTTAGCAGCATTCAGCATTATATGTATTTAATATCTACAGCCTCCATTTTGTGTTTTCATTTTTTCTTAAAGAACCACTTCATTGCTTTTTTTTACTGCTGGAGCGGTGCCATTATTGTAAGTTCTCTGCCCTAGTCTTATACTTTTCAGCCATCATCTTCATCTGTTATGGGTGCCACTCCGCTCATCTTCTGCAGGTTGTGACTTAACTAATCACTCCAATGTTTGCTACAGTGGTGCTTTAAATCTTTTAAAGGGAATCTGTCAGTAGAATCGACCCTCCTGAGCCGTCTATATATGTCAATGCGGGTCAGAGAAAGTTGAATAAAATGATACCTTGATATCTGTGATCCGATGTCTTATTCCAGAGAAATTAATGTTTTTCTTAATATAGGCTTATTTTCAATTTAATGAGATTATTTTCAATGAAAGGAGGCGTTACTAGTATGAGACATGTAATGACTGACAGTCTGCTCTTCTGTCACAAAGACAACAATAATAGGGCTGTTATTCTATTTACACAACATTTCTCTATAAGTAAATTGGGTATACAGAACTATTATCAGTTTGGCATTGCAAATCCTAAACCACAAGTAAGGTAAACTATAACACCCATACTAGGACATATTCAATGTTCCCTAAATTGTCAAAGACATGCAAACAACTCTTCAACATTACCAGCATAATAAATATTGAAAAGCTGTGAAAAGTCAATCTGCCAAAATTATGTCCTCCTAGAATTGTCCTGTCAATTGGCACTGTTATTGCTAAGTGGGAGAATATGTGGTAGTGGTAGGCTATTTAAGAGGTCTAGCAATATCCCTTCTATTAAAATGGAATCTTAGTTATTTGCCTTGTAATTCTATGTTCCTTTTAACAGAACCGAACAAATCCCATGTTATAGTGTTCCACTATAGCATTTCATATTTTGTTATTATTTGCAGTAATACTAGTACTGTGACTTTAACCCCTTAACGAGCGCCGATACGCCTTTTATCGGTGGCAGTTAAGGGTACTTAAACCACAGCACCGTTAATTAACGGCATTGAGGAACAAGGTTATAGCTCTCCCAAGAATTGGAATTTCTCCGGGATCTCGGCTACCGGGTAGCCGAGACCCCAGAGAACATGATTTGGGTCAGTTTTTACTGACCCGGTGTTGCGATAGCTGTTATTAACAGTATAACCGCGACCGCAAAAAAAAAAAAGAAAAAAGTCCGATTTCCCATTTAATTTTTCTCTCCTCTGATTGATGATTGGCACCCGGCAACAATAGGCAACTTTTCCTATTGGTTCATTTTCTTCCATGTGATAGACCCTATCACAGTGATCAAATAAAAAATAGTAAATTAAACTCCCCTTTATCACCCCCTTAGGTAAAAATAATAAAATAAAAAAGTATTTATTTCCATTTTCCATTAGGGTTAGAGTTGGGCTAAAGTGAGTTGGGCTAAAGTTAGGGTTAGGGTTGGGGCTAAGATTTGGGTTAGGGTTGGGGCTAAAGTTAGGGTTGGGGCTAAAGTTAGAGACAGGTCAAAACATCTATTTATTGTGTCTCTCTTCCATCTTTAACCAATTTTCATACTCCCACCTGATTGCACTGTAAAGATAAAAAACACTTACCTACAGAGAGTGCGATGGATTCTTCTTCCTGGATTCTTTGGCTTAACAGTCCACTTCCTCAGCACCTCCCATTAATGAGTGCAAACCAATTTTCTTTATTTGGAGCACTTATACTTCAAACACTCGGAATTCAGAAAATATAGAAGTCAGTGTGAGGCAGTGAGATACCCAAGGAACAGCCATTGCAGCTGGCAATATAACTATTTATTTTGGCTGCTATAACATTTAAATGTTTGATTTAATATAATTGTCCTGTATCATATGCAGGTTCAATTGTACTTTTTGGTCACTCCTTCAAATTGTCATGATTAGTTTGGCAGATTAAAGTTTATTTTTTGTCATCATTTTTTGTCACTTTATTCTAAATAGAGAGAATTGGTGACAGTGATAAGTGTCGTCTGTTCTCTTTGTAATATTCACGTGTTTTGCACCCCCTATGTGTGAGATCAGCACGGATCCCTGCTTTGATTTTGGGCAGTGATTTATGTTGCCCCTATTATTTTTAATGCATATTTATGCCTGCACTTTATTATTTCTTCTTGTGCTTGGGGTTAATTCACTGTTTTTGCACTGTCACTTTAATTAGGATGAATGTACTGTTACATTAGCACTGTCACTTCATAAATATAATTACTTGCCCCATTATACTTGTGTCACTTTATGAGCAATACAAATACACACGTCAAAATTGTTGGTACCCCTCATTTAATGACAGAAAAACCCACAGAAATAATTTGAATTTGACAAAAGTAATAATAAATCAAAAATCTATGAAAATGATCAAATGAAATTCAGACATTGCTTTTAAACCATGCTTCCACAGAATTTAAGCAAAAACCTCATGAAATAGGCCTGGACAGAAATGATGATACCCCTCAAAATAATGTGACAAAAGGGACATGTTAAATCGAGGTGTGTCCACTAATTAGCATCACAGGTTTCTACAATCTTGGAATCAGTGAGTGAGCCTTTATGAGGGCTACAGATACTCACTGTGCTGTTTGGTGACATGGTGTGTATCACACTCAACATGGACCAGAGAAGTGAAGTGTTGTCTCAGGAGATTAGAAAGAAAATTAAAGATAAACATGTTAAAGGTAAAAGTTATAAGACCATCTTCAAGCAGTTTGATGTTCC